>JAUPFN010000024.1:2819921-4019921 GCA_036924255.1 Apodemia mormo | reverse complement strand
ATTTCCAGACATCAAGGTGATGAGGATGGAACTTTGAGTTTTGCCGCGATGTCCGATGATGAAATTCAACAGCAGGGATCAATCCAAACAGTTCGTCGGAACACTCTCCATGATAAATGCGGTAAAAGATGCTAAGCGAACTTACATCTCTGCGTAAAGCCAAGGAGTCAAGCCGATTGGTGATTGCTTGGTCGTCAACGATTCGAACCGCTCTACACTGAATGCGATCAAGTGGAAGAAGCTGATACTGCGGAGCTCCCGCCCAGAGATGAGAACAGTACTCCATGTGCGGGCGAATTTACGCTTTGTAAAGTTGCAAGCGATGAGAAGGCAGGAAGTACTGTCTCGCTCTACTGAGTACACCGAGCTTTTTTGAGGCTAATTTAGCCTTTTCTTCCAAATGATCACAGAACTGAACGTTGTTCGATATGTCAACGCCAAGAATTCCAATATTGCCTGAGATTGTCAGGAGAGTGTTCTCAAAGCGAGGTGGTACGACAAAGGCCGACTTTTTAGCGGTGAACGCACACAGCTGTGTCTTCCTGGGGTTGAATTGGACTAAGTTGAGTCGACCCCATTCCGAGATTTTTTCGAGCTGAGTCTCGATTTCAGACACTAGCTTGTCCCGATTCTCATTGACGTGGTCCCGAGAAATACCGCTATGACCGGAGTACAAAACATCACCAGTACTGTCATCTGCATAGCAATGAATATTACTAATTCGCAACATGTCATTGATGTGCAGAATAAATAGTGTAGGCGATAGCACGCAGCCTTGCGGAACACCAACATTGACAAATTTAAGGTCGGAGCACGCACCGTCGACTACGACTTTGATGCTCCGATCAGCCAAAAAACTGGTGATCCACTTGCATAATTTCCCGGGAAGCCCATAAGAAGGAAGCTTTGAGAGAAGCGCTCTGTGCCAAACCCTATCAAAGGCCTTCGCTATGTCTAAACTAACAGCCAATGCCTCCCCCTTGGACTCAACTGCCTGCGCCCAGCGATGTGTAAGGTATACTAGAAGATTACCAGCCGATCGACCGCGACGGAAACCGTACTGGCGTATTTTGTTTTACTATACAATATAGACATATTGTGTTATGTAATGGTAGTCATACAAATTGAATGTAAGTTTTTGATTGCGTTCTGGCGCGCCACGATATACCACGCCACAGCAATATGAGCCTAAATCAATTTTACTCTCGGAGAGATACATTTAACTATCAGTGTTCAAGTGTGGATGATATAAATCTTTGGTCTAAAGACAAAACCGTCTTATCCTAAGTGACAATACAATTTATATTTTACACTTGAATAACGTGTCACTCAAATTTTGACAGCCTTGGAATAAAAAAAATCACTTACTGTTACACTTATAGAAGTATCCAATGACGAATATGCAAATAACAAATGCAAAGAAGTTCTGATTGAGGGCGTTAAAAACAGCCGCTTCGAAAGCAGAAGCTTCTCGGTGATGAAGGTCCCAGCCCATCAATACTGTGCCTAGGGCAACTGGTACAGAAATGACGAATAGAAATTTCAGCAACTGAAATAAAAAATATAATGAATCTATATTAATATTAACTTTTTTTTAACGTGAATACGTCTTTAAATTTGCCTTCATAGGGGGGACAGTTCAAAAATCATACATATTGGATTGGATACAGTTTGGTGTTATAGCTATAAGCTACATAAATATCGCCATCATCCAAAATCTAGTTATACCATTAGATAGCTAAAGAATCAAAAAATTTGATAAGCTGAATGCGGATTACGATGTTTTGCGAGGAGTGAAGTAGGAAGTGCCGCAATTTTTAGGTAATTTCACTGCTTTACATATTTCACATTATTATGGTGTATCTTCTGAATCAGAGCAATTATTGTTTTTTACTAGCTGATCCTACAAACATTGTTCTGCCTTTTTAAATACTTTTATTTTTTTTCTATATTTTCTCACCTTTTAAACCTTTCCTGACTTCAACAATTGATTCAAAACCAAAATTAGCCAAATCGGTTCAGCCGATCTCGAGTTTTAGCGAGACTAACAAACAGCAATTGATTTTTATATATTTAGATTTTCGAAATGACTATTACAGTTGACCTTATGGATTGTTACTGCGTCATCGGACTTTTTGGGCAAGCAGAGTATTCAAAGTTAAAATTTGGACTACTAACGCCCGCACTAGGGCTGTCTATTGTGAGACCGGACCTCGGCTTAGTGCGACGTTCGGACTAAAAGTGGAGGGCGAAGTCCTAGCTGTGCGCCCCGTTTTAGGCGCGGGGCGATAGAGAAGTATTCATCGTCGGGATCGGCGACGACGGTGTCGTGTTGTGTGAGTGTACATGTCGGGATTGTCATCAGAGTGCTAAGTGTGAGTTTTTCTTCTCGCATTCGATCGTGAGTGCGTTTTGAGTTTACTAGGAATTTGTATGTGATTTGTACAGCGCCACCTAGTGGTGAAAGTTTGGATGGACAGGTGAATCACGCAAGAACTAATGGACGGATTTGAATGAAATTTTGTACACAGATAGACAATGACCTGGAATGGTAAATAGGCTACTTTTTGTCCTGAAAAAAAAAAGAGTTGTTGACGCGGGATTCACCGAAACTTTTTAATTCAGCAAGCTGCATGGAGCAGCTACTATGAAATAATAAATTAAGGTTTCCATCTTAGCGTATAAGGTACGGACTACCGAAAATCGAAATCATAGATTTGGATGATTCTGAAAATTATTGAAATTTGTATTGAAAATTTTTGATTTTTTGACGAAACCTTAACTTTGTATAATTTGATTTATTCAAATAATCTAGTATTTTTTTTCCAAAAAAATAGTAAAATTTAAGGAAATATACAAAAATAGTTATGCCCGCAACTTCATCCACATGGAAAAATTTTTAAAATTAGTCTTGTTTTTAACCGCATAGTTCCCGTTCCCGACAGATTTCCGAGATAAAGACTATCCTATGTCCTTTATCAGGTCTTACATTTTCTAAATTTCATCCAAATCGGTTCAGTGGCTTAGGCGTGAATAAGAGACAAACAGACAGAGTAACTTTCGGATGTATAATATTAGTGTGGATAAGCAATGTATTATGCGCCACATACCGCGCAAAATAAACGGCTGCTTTGATAGTTCCGCGGGAGTGACTAGTCCTTGCAACGTATGTTTTATATTGTGGCGCGAAAATAAGAGAGAATCATAAAACTCATTTCCCATAAAAAATATGTTGACATCATGACTAGAATGTAACAATAGCATGTTCTCCTATTTATATTTTTAGGTACACAGTCCTTTACATCTCTGTTTATTAAGACGTGAAGTGAAAGCTTTGTATCCTTTTTCTAACAATTACGTGAACGGTGGAATATGAAATTTGGCACAAATAAAGTTTACATCGCGGATAGACCGGGATCCCAGGAACTATATTATAAGTGGAATATTATAAATGCGAAAGTTTGTAAGTATGTATGTATGGATGTTTGTTACTCTTTCACGCAAATAATACTGAACCGATTACGATGAAATTTGGTATGTAGGTAGCTGAAGACCCAGAATAATTTATAGGCTACTTATTATCCCGGAAAAATTAGATGATCCCGCGGGATTTGCCAAAAACTTTTATGATGCCGCTGGCTGCAAGCTGCAGCTAGTAACCAACAAATGCGAAATTTTGTTTACCCATTTGTTACGATTTCACCGATAAACTGTTAAACCGATTTCGATGAAATTTTTAATGAAGATAATTGAAGAGACCCCTGTCTCTTAAACAAGAGCTACATTTTTTTTTTTTCTTATAAAACTCAACCCCTAAGAGGCCAGAATAAGAGATGAAATATTATATACATTTTTTTACATTTCCGACATGTTAATTTACTCATGGGCAAAGCTTCGCGAATAGTAATCTTGTAAATGCAAAAATTTATTAATCTGGGTGTTACGCTTACATAGATTAACTCATAAACTAATTTTGATTAAATATGGCAAGAAAATAGTTGAAGATTCGGTTTCAAACGTAAACTATGTTTTACAAAACTCAACCGCTAAAAGGTTGAAATAAGAGATGAAAATTTATATGATATTTCTTACATTGATTACTGCGCGGTAATGGCATATAGTTATATTTTATATTTTGATGGTTAAAGCTTTGGTATCAAAAACCCAGACAAGATATCGGAAAATTCTGCCATTTCTTTAGAGACTATCACTACCCTTTTCTAAAATTATATGGGATAACAATTAGACCACAGATACTTGCGGCACGAACTACGACGCGAATTGCGGTGCTGCGAGCGACGAGCGATGAAAACGAATTTAGGAAACTGTATGAAATATGTCACAGCTACCGGCGACGTGACTTGCGCCGCGGAAAGAACTGAGCGACGCGCGACCGTAACGCGTAGTATGATGAACGAGTAAAACAAATGTATGTCGTAGCCAGATCGAAGAATTGATCACATCATGAATGCTCGATAGTTTAATGAAATGGTAGCATTCATGATGTGGGCAACTGAGACTAACTAGATCGTTAATTCGTTAACGTTTAACGATTTTATCATCCACGATTGGCCATATCGTGAAAATTGGATGCCCATTATATATTCATAAAAACGCAGTATTTATTAGTAACTTGTTTATTGTTTTTGAGTACGAAAGAAATTTACAAAAACTAGGAACGCTAGGAAATATAAAAAGTCCTTTTAACATAGTTTTCAGCTCAATACTAAATAACACACGATAAGGGGAACCGCCATGTTGACACATAAATTAAGCGCTTCCAGCGCCTCTATCGGGAGATAATGTAACTATTTTACGATGTTATCAATTAAGTTCGACCATTTCATGAAATAATCGCGCGTTTAGTTACCCATATCAATAAACGATTTCTTATCAATGATCTGATCAAGGGACATCACGATGTGGCCAATAGATAGTGAAGTATTTCATGAAATGCCACCATTTCTTAAAATTATCAAGCATTTCATAATGTCGACAATTCTGTGATCGGGCCACGACATATTATAAACTCGTAGATAATATTGAGGTGACCACAGCTCAGAATAGAGGAAATGGCAAAATCGGGGTACGGATTTAACATTGCGTGACCAAAACTATTTTGTTTTTTCGTATGTGGAGTTTTAAATTGATCATGGATATAGAACAATTTAAAAAATTCTAAATACGCCCACCGCCGACACCACATTGTTACTCGTTTTAGAGTATTTTATACCGTGCCTCGGTCGCAATTGATCGAGCTGTGGCATTACTTAAGGCGAGGTATTTCGATTCGCGTCAATTCTATAGAAAATGTGTGGCGGGGTATGTTCTGAAACCGCTGAGAACGTTTCTCATTTTTTGGATAAATAAAAATAGGACATCAGCTGAAAAATAAAATTTAGCACATTATTTTTTGTATTTACAACTAAATATCACCACATAAAAATCATCTGGAAAATTGGAAATATTATTAACAAATTATTTTTATAGACATTTTTTAGCCTGTTTTCGGAATTTTATACGATCGAGTAAAGTACATTCTATCATGTAATGCGTTAGCACATTCTTTAGATAATATCTTCAGGTATATCGTATAATTTTTGTAAAATTGTTATTTAACAATCAATACAAAACAACGTGATTTAAAAAACCAGTTTTTTCCCGTTTGTCGCGATGCTTTGCCTTAAAACTCGCGCAACCCGCCGCGCCGTAATTCACGTCGCCGTTCGCGTCGCTTATAGCTGTGGCCAGGCTCATAAAGGAGCTAGCCAAGACGTGGAAATTTTCAAATATTAAAATAATACCAACACAAGGATTTACAATAGTCTCGTAGATCATTCTTATCTCTGTTAGCATACCTTAACAATTCATAAGCGAAATTTTGGCAGAACTAACATCACACGTAAATATATCAGCTAAATCCAGCTTAAACAACTTAAACATACCCAAGACTCTCCTAAATTCCATTTCTGAGCCTGAGCCTTATGATAAAACCATGCAGTGAGTACTCCAAGGTGATATCCTGCCCAATTTCCTTGCGCAGACACGTACGCATGATAAAATGTATCGTTGTACCCGAAAATGTCCCTTATAGACCTGAAAATAACGTTGAAAAATGTTTGCAATTAATATTAAGACATTGGAATCATTAAAATTATCTTTATTAGGTTTTTCGGGTCGATGAATCTTTTTTATTATAATGATAAAGGAAAAAATATTATTTTACGATGCCACTTCGGAATTGTTTAACTTAATCAAGTTTGAATAATAATATTACTGGAATAAAGCCTCCATTTTCAGTAGACAGTAATAATATTTATCATTAGATTAATTACTTGTTTTTTTTGTATATGATAACAAACAAGATGGTTGTCCTGTTGGAAAGGCACAACTGTCTAGATCTAGACACTAAAGACGTTTATGGTGCGTTGTTATTGCGATGACTTCTAATATTGCTATTAACATCTTTTGTATCTATAGGCGTTGGTTATCCTTTTTCATCAAGAGAATCATCTGCTTGTTTGCTATTCTATGAAATAATGAAAATTATCACACAAACACTGCACCTGTTGGAGATTGAACCCCAGTCAAATCATATGATAAAGTCAAGGTCCGTAACCACTCACCCAACGAGATTTTTACAAGTTAAATAAATAAAATAAATTAAAGGTAAAATTAACAGAACCCCTACTTATTTTATTCTATTTATTTTCGATTTTATTTTGAGGATGAGGTCCCAGGTTTGATCCCCGGGTCACGCACAATTGTTATTTAGGTTTTGTCGTGAATCTAAGTGAACTGGGAAGTCATAGGATTCGGTTCGGCTTCTTACTTTACTCTGCCTAGCTCACAAGGTGACCGAGCGTGATGATAATACTTGTACCTGTCAGGAATTAAACTCGAGCCAAATCGATATCTTAGTTAGGCTCCGTAATGTCTCAAACATCGGGATTTTTATCAAATTAAATTATTAGAATAATTTCCAAATAAAATAAATCGAAGCGCTGTTTATTTTTAATTATTTTTGTGTTGCAGCAATCACTGCTCACACTCAAAATATTGACACGCAAGAATTGAATTGAACTGAACTTGAATTTCATCTGTAACGATGAACTCATTTAACTAATTATACGTATACATACCTGGAAATCAGTACAATTGACGTAATCGATCATATAGTAAAGAAGAATTTTACCACGTCGAGCCTGTACGACACTAGCTCAGTGGGAGAGCGTCCCGGCTTTAGGGAGATGGTCGCAGGTTCAATCCCTGCGTGTCGATATTTTTCTTTGTTGTTTTTATAGTTTTGCTGTTTATCATATTTTAATTTAATTTTCAGTTTACCATATCATAGTTGGCTTAGTTCATGAGGTAGCGGTCGTGATTCTATCTCGAGAAAAATTTTATATTGGTTTTTTAAAGGTTTTTCATGAAAATCTAAAATCTCAGAAGCAGCTCAAAATCAAGCGGACGGTGCGTTACCTCTCTAGTCTCTTGGATGAGCACGCAAAATTATTAAAGTATCCTCACACCCGTTTATTTGGAACCGAATTATTTGGAAGACAAACAAGCATGGGATTAATTGCTCCTCATATCAATCTCATATATATGTTTTATAATTTTATAATATTGTGATATTGTGAAAAAAAAAAAAAAAAAAAATATATATATATATATATATATATATATATATATATATATATATATATATATATATATGAGTAGTTCCATTACTTTTCGAATATTTTCTCGGGAGGGGTCAATCGATTTCGCTGAAACTTAAGATTCTTGAAATACCTTATAAAGTATCCCCACAAACCAAATTTCAGCCCTCTAATCCTTATAAGTCAGGAGAACGAGCCATTTGAAGGTTCGAAAATCACATTTTTAGCCTATGTTTAAAAATTCAGTTCTCCAATACTTCAAGCATAAATCGAATGATTTATGTCAGGTCTTGTTGAGTACATTCTCTAGTATGTAGAAAAAAATATAGTGTACCCCTAGACGGCTGAACTTTGTTTTATTTCACAATTAAAAACAATGACAATTCCAGTAAAATTACAATTTTCAAATCGTCACCAAAAATTTCAGTTTCAACCGATTTTCTTCTTTGAGGTCTCATTTTTTTCATTGATGTATGCCCTTTGAGTGATATTCTTCATAAGATCAATTTACATGCAGAAATCGGAAATATTTCATCTTAAAGTTGATGACTTTTCAAAAATCGCTTATTTTAACTGCTTAGTACACATTTCTGACTACTCCAAATTACATAAAAAATGCAGGAAGGTGTACTGTTTTATATCTAGAATAATCCCTCAAGTGGATTTTTTTGGCCCAAACTCTGGTAATTTCCTATAAATATTTAAATATTGGTAAAATCGATGAAAATCATTATTTTCAAATTCAATTATACAGTTGTTTATTTTTTCTTTTATTGGTTATTTTGGCCATATTAATTTATTACACCATTAAAATTACGTAAATGTAACGTAAAAAACTCAACAAATATTTTTTCAATATAACCTTCATTATATACTGCGTATATTTTATCACGGCCACACCACCGTTACAGTGGTGACGCCACAACTGCCGCTACAAATATTTATAGGAAATTACCAGAGTTTGGGCCAAAAAAATCCACTTGAGGGATTATTCTAGATATAAAACAGTACACCTTCCTACATTTTTTATGTAATTTGGAGTAGTCAGAAATGTGTACTAAGCAGTTAAAATAAGCGATTTTTGAAAAGTCATCAACTTTAAGATGAAATATTTCCGATTTCTGCATGTAAATTGATCTTATGAAGAATATCACTCAAAGGGCATACATCAATGAAAAAAATGAGACCTCAAAGAAGAAAATCGGTTGAAACTGAAATTTTTGGTGACGATTTGAAAATTGTAATTTTACTGGAATTGTCATTGTTTTTAATTGTGAAATAAAACAAAGTTCAGCCGTCTAGGGGTACACTATATTTTTTTCTACATACTAGAGAATGTACTCAACAAGACCTGACATAAATCATTCGATTTATGCTTGAAGTATTGGAGAACTGAATTTTTAAACATAGGCTAAAAATGTGATTTTCGAACCTTCAAATGGCTCGTTCTCCTGACTTATAAGGATTAGAGGGCTGAAATTTGGTTTGTGGGGATACTTTATAAGGTATTTCAAGAATCTTAAGTTTCAGCGAAATCGATTGACCCCTCCCGAGAAAATATTCGAAAAGTAATGGAACTACTCATATATATATATATATATATATATATATATATATATATATATATATATATATATATGTACAAAGTCTCCTATATATTCTATAGACCAAGGCAACGGTTTACTCTGCTTGCCCCGTAAGAAAACCGAGCGTGATGATACTCAAATAAGCAAAAAATATACTTACTCTGGGAATATACTGACTCGAATTGGAAGCAAATTCATGAAGTAACTCTGCAAGAAGGGAATAATCAAACTAACAACCATCACAATAGACAAGATTGGAGCTCCTGACTTCGGCCATCTCCATATGATGAGGAGCATAACTAATGTAACGAAGAAAAGTTGAGTATCCGTTCCTAAGTACCTGGAAAAGTAAAATTTAGATGAGTTTTAGATATTCCTTTTGTTGTTCCGGGCTTCTTTGAAGAATAGGCAGATTGTCGTTCAGTCAGGCCGATCGTAAAAGGTCACCGATTGACTATACGTGTAACTACTATCATAATTACAAGGTGGTAGTGTTCTGCAACGACCCGCCCGGGTATTACTTACCAGCTTTACTTATGTTTGCTGCAGTAGCGCAAATGTTTGTCACTAGCGTCGATGTTAGTCGCTGTCATGTTCCAGTATGGAGGGTAAGGTAGCCAGTAGACTTATGTATGTGGCATTGCCATCCCGCAACACAAATTTTTATTATTTTCATTACTTTACTAGCTTTTGCCCGCGTCTTCACTCGCATAAAATTGGGGGCAGATTTAAAAAAAAACGCATGATTTTTTTATTTAGTTATAAATAGTCCGAATACCAATTTTTAGCTTTCTACCTTGATAATTGCGCAATGTTTCACACAAACTTCCGTCCCCCATTTTAGGAAAGTGGGGGGTTAGAAAGAGACAAAATGTAGCCTACCTTACTCTCCATCCCTTCAACTATCTCTACTTAAAAAATCACGTAGATTCATCGCTCTATTTTGCCTCAGGCAAGGGTTAAGTTTCAAGGTTTAATTTTCGACAGGGCAAATAATTTGCTTACTTTGGGATTAGATCAAGCAAATAATTTGCTTACTTTGGAGTTAGATCAATTCGAGTAATTTTTCCAAACATATTTATTTATTTTTAAATAAAATAATGCTGCTTTATCCCCCGTTAAAAATTTAAACCTCATATTTTTGATTCTCCCTTCCCTTAAATCAAGAAGTTACAGTTGGCAACCCTAGGTCAGGATTAACTTGGGTACTTATCAAGACTAATATTAAGTGTTTGTGAACCCTAGAAATTAAGTAGCAAATAATACATCATTTTTACATGGCAATTATTCAATTACCAATATAGGCATGCCAGCGAAATTAACTAACCGAATCACGAATGCATCGTACGCGAACCACGTTACTTTGTAAAAGAAAAAAAATTATGAAGGGCAAGATGGATTAGCATATATAGGGTTCCGCACCACCGAGCTATATTCAATTCAAATCAAATCAAATAATATAATATTCGACGTAGGTGGAACACCGACGTCATTTATAAGCAAATGAAAAGTTATACAATAGTTATAAATATAAAATACATTTAGGTAAAATACAGAAAAATAAAGTCAGCTAAAGAGAACTTTTAGTCTACAGAAACAATAATATATAAAAATTAAGTAAATATAGAAGCAAATTTATATCTACATATAATAAAATCGTGGAGAAGTCAAAACTGTACATTGAATATTTTTTTAAAAGAATATTTGGGCCGTGATCTACAATCGATGTCAAAGCCAAAAATATAGTTTTTAGAATTTTTGTCTGTTTGTCTGTATGTATGTCCGGAGTAAACTTAAAAAGTACCGCATGAATTAACTTAAAATTTTGCATGAATATTACTAACAGGTCGGCGGTGTGATCACGTAACTCGCAATGCGAAATTATCGTGATTGTTTAGTTATTGCAAGACACATAACAGCCTTGTACATTAGTGGTAATCGTTGCCGCTTGATTAGTTTTGATGCTGTGACATTGCAAAAAGTGCATCTTGTGACCAGCAAGCAATTGGCGACGTTTTAGATGATTTTTCATTACGTTTAAGAGTCATCGCTAATCGCTGGCGAATTGCAAACGTTAGATGATACGCCTACAGGTCAACATATAGGCTACATATTATCACGCTATCACCTACAGGGGAGGGGCTATGCGGAGTAAAAGAAGTCCGCGCGGACGAAGTCGCTGGAAAGAGCTTGTGTTATATAAAATTGATAAATTGGTACAAATTGAATTGCAAATTAACTAAGACAAAATTTAGTTTAATTGAGGTTACTTATATTGATACATATAATGGGAATCTTTTTGGGATTTATTTTTTACTTTCTTTTATAAAGTAGAGACTTGACCGCCTCGTGGTCTAGGCGTAGCTTATTCAGCTCAGACCATGAGGTACCGGGTTCGATCCTCGGGTTGGACAAAAGTGTTATTGAGGTTTTTTCGAGGTTTTTACGAGGTCGTAGACACTTTTACTATTCCACTTGTACATCAATTTCACTTTACACAATTTTTATTATATTACTCGACCGGTTTCACTTTTTAAAGCATCTTCAGGATGTAATATACTTAACTCCTTACTACTTACTTAAGTATATTACATCCTGAAGATGCTTTAAAAAGTGAAACCGGTCGAGTAATATAATAAAAATTGTGTAAAGTGAAATTGATGTACAAGTGGAATAGTAAAAGTGTCTAGTAACAATGGAATTTCACCAAGTGCCGACGATGGAAAGTATAGAATATATTTTTTCGAGGTTTTCTCGAAAATATAATTCTCAGTAGCAGCTCGGAGTCTAGCGGAGTGGTGTATTACCATTCCCATGCCTCGGATAAGCACCTTTTTTTTCTCTTCTCTTTAACTGTCGGTCCCGGTTATGACTAGAAATAGTGGATAATCATTAACATGTCGGTAAATACGGTGATTATGATCTCCACTTATCTCGCTAACCGACAAATCAGTGAATCACCGTGAACTGGAAAGTTTATAGACGTTCGGTTTACTCTGCCTACGCCGCAAGGGAACCGGGCATGATGATACTTTACAGAGTAGAGAGTTGGCAACCTTAGGTCAGGATTAAGTACAACACTAACTCTTAAACTGTAGAAGCCAATCGCCGCGATCGGCATCTGCATGTGTGCCCGGTGTAGCGATTAGTCGCGGCATCTAGCATTCGATCGCCGCGATCGGCGTTTGCTAGTGTGCTCGGTGAAGCGATCGGTCGCTGCATCCAGCTTCTAAAATCGCCGATCGCCGATGCTAAAAGTAGCATGTGTGCCCTCTCTCTAACATGGGTATTTATTAAGGCTTATTATTAAGTGTTCGTGAACCCTAGAATTTAAGTAGCAAGTAATACATCCTTTATACATGGTAATTATTCAATTACCAATATAGGCATGCCAGCGAAATTAATTAACCAAATCACGAATGCATCGCACGCGATCTACATTACTTTGTAAAAGAAAAAAATGATCAAATTGTATTTGATCATTTTTTATTGACGGATTTATTAACGGATTATCATTTATAGGGTTCCCGCACCAGCGAGCCATATTATTTGAGGTTAATTATATTAATACATATTAATGGGGATTTTTTTTTTTTTACTTTCTTTTATAGAGACAATAGTAACTACTTTAGTTTTGCTAGGTGGTAAAGTTCGGCAATATCTCACCCGGGTATTTGGTACTACCGCTTGACCTATTCCGGCAATGCTCATCATTATCGTATTCCACTTTAGAGGGTAAGGTAGCCTATAGGCTTATGCATATGGCATTACCATCCTGCCACACGGATAGCAAGGCGCTATTATCAAATTTTTTGTTCATAGTTGATGGTTTTCCTTTCCGTCAGGAGAGCTATCTATTTATTTGCTACTAGCTGTTGCCCACGACTTCCTCCGCGCGGACTTCGTTTACTCCGCACAGCTCCTCCCCCGTAGATGACAGCGTGATAATATGTAGCCTATATGTTGACCCGACTTATTAGTAATATTCGTGCAAAATTTGAAGTAAATCCATGCAGTACTCTTTGAGTTTACCCCGGACATACATACAGACAAACAGACAAAAATTCTAAAAACTATATTTTTGGCGTTGATATCGATTGTAGATATCAAGTATTATTTAAAAAAATATTCAATGTACAGTTTTGACTTTCCTACGATTTTATTATATGTATAGATATTATATCTATATATATAAAAATCAATTGCAGTTCGTTGGTCTCGCTAAAACTCGAGAACGGCTGAACCGATTTGGCTAATTTTGGTTTTGAATTAATTGTTGAAGTCCAGGGAAGGTTTAAAAGGTGAGAAAATATATTAAAAAACAAGACTAGTTAAAAAGGCAGAACAACGTTTGCCGGGTCATACAAACGTGGAAAATCGAACATGCGCCCCAAATATTGCGAAGTCAATGCCACAAATTATTCGGCCAACAATTCCAATTATTATAACATTATTGCTTGCTTAATTGCTATTTACGCTTAAAGAAGTGTTAAAATGTATATACATTGTATATTTCATCCGTTCTTGAACCACGTTAGGGTAAATTATGGGAGTAACTTTTTAGGATGCACGCGCGCAAACTGACACGAAAAGCCGACATTATGAAATTATCTAGTCAGCATTTATTTAAAATTTCTTATGATATTCTTATGATAGTCTTATGATATTTAAATAAAATTTATTTAACTAGATAATGCGTTATAATAAAAGTTTATTTCAATGTAATTTTGACTTTGAATAATAATTTGACCGCCCGTTGGTCGAGTGGTTAGTGACCCTGACTACGCAATCAACGGGGCTCGGATTCGATCCCCGACGGTAAAAGTATTTATATATGTATTTCTATGTATTAGTATCGTTGACTAACACCCATAACACAAGCAAATAATTTGCTTACTTTGGGTTTAGCTTGTTATAAAAAAATAAAAAAGTAAATAAAAAAAAAAGATTAGACTTTGACTAATAATATAGAAAGACTTGACTTTGACTAGTAACTTAGAAATATTTGACTTGGCTTTAACTAATCACTTAAGAACATACCAAGCTTGAGGCAAACATAAATACTCGAAGGGAAACAGATTCGGCATCAGAATCACCAATTGCCACCAGTTATGTCTGCACAGGTCTCGTTCTCTCTTCACAACAGCATCCCACATTGGACCAGATCCCATATGTGGCACCCAGGTCATCGCCAGTCCCATAGTAACTAGAACTGCGGGCATTAACCTGGAAAAGATTTTAGTTGTTAAAAATCTAACAATAATAATACAAGTTGACTGGTAAAAGAATTTATACTGGTAATTTCCCCGTATTGATTTTTTCCCCTTCTATGAACAATAAGCCAACTGCCGTTCTGCCAGGCAGGGCGCAAAAGACGGCCGATTGGCTATGCGAGTCACTACCATCGCGGCTGGTGGTAGAGTTCTGCATTGTCTTGCCCGGGTCTGGTACCACCGCCTTACCTATTCCTGCCACAACAGCGTCAGTGCTTGACACTGTCGTATTCCGATTTGGAGGGTAATGTGCCTGGTAAATTATACATGTGGCATTAGACCTCGCTGCTAGATAGCAACGCACTGTTAACTTCTTTAGTATCTATAGGCGATGGTTGATTCTTTCCATCAGGAAACCCATCTGCTTGTTTGGTATCTTATGATATAAAAAAATAATAGATTCTTAAATTTTCACATATTTTCGAATAATAATGTTTAATACAGATATCCGTGCATAGCGCATATAAGTTCATTGTTCACTTACACCGATTTACTGACCTCACGACTAAACTCATTACGATATCGTGCAGTGACCATACTTTTTGAATGCTACTAGTGCACTATTCACGCTATTGCGGCAGGAATGTGTAAGGCGGTGTTACCAAATACTCGGTCGAAACGTAGCGGATCTCTACCACCGAGAAGTCACAATGGTAGTGGCACGTATAGCCAATCCGTCGCTTTTCACGACATGCCTGGCAGAACGGCAGTTAGTCTTTTAGCCCGGCCCAATACGGAGTAAATGCTTTATCTACTTATGTCACAATAGCGTTAATCCTTGTCAGTTTCGTGTTATGATTTGGAAGGTGATCCGGTAAACTTATGACCTTGGCATTGTCATCTCGCCAAACGAATAGCAGCGCAGTGTTAACATCTCTAATTTCTACCGGAGATGGTTGTCTGATATCTCTGACTATCTGCTCGAGTATTTAAAATTAATATTACACTATATAGTGTATTTCCGCGATAGACTCTGAAGTTACTTTACCAATTTTATATAGTCACTAGCTGTTGCCCGCGACTTCGTCCGCGCGGAGTTCGTTTACTCCGCACTGCCCCTCCCTCGTAAGTGATAGCGTGATAATATGCAGCCTATATGTTGACTCGACCTATTAGTAATATTCATACAAAATTTGAAGTAAATCCATGCAGTACTTTCTCAGTTTACCCCGGACATACATACAGAAAAACAGACAAAAATTCTAAAAACTATATTTTTGGCTTCGATATCGATTGTAGATCACGTCCTAAGTATTTTTAAAAAAAATATCCAATATACAGTTTTGACTTTCCTACGATTTTATTATATATATAGATAATATGACCATGATATATTTCATTGAAATAATTAACGTTAAAATATTTTTAAATTATATATTGAAATTATATCCATGCGTTGTGTTTTTTTGTCCGATAAAAATGAAATTTTTAATTTTTAATTTTTTTTTTTAATACATAAATCAAAAATATTATAGATTCTGAATAGCCTCTGAAAATTTGGCGGGACCTGTAAAAGTATCCCTGTATATATTTAAACATATATTATATCCCACAAATCTAAATTTTGTATAAGTAACTCGAATAACGAGAAATTATAGTATCATTGCTAAGTATACTTGATGTAATAAACGTCAGATATTATGACCAATATAATCGTCAAAAAACCCGAGACCGAACCAATTTAGAAATATTTATTTGACTCTTATCGTAAATTTGATAAATTGACTATTTAAAGAAAGAAAGAAAGAAAGAAAGAAAGAAAGAAAATATTTATTTGCAAGAATATGGGTGTTACAAGTTGTTAAAAATAAATTAAGTTACCAACATATTCTACCATTATATGGTGTGCAAATATATAAAAAAATTATCATTATAAAATATTACATTTAAAAGATTCTATCGAATATTTAGAATTACTACCGGATCGGAACGCGGCCACACACTGAGAAGATCCGGCGGAAGAAACTCAGCGGGCTGGTCTTTTTTCTCTATTTTATGTACTTGTTATAAATGTACAATTTCATATTACAAAAGATTTTTTTATAATTACAAGTTTCATATTTTGTGCAATTAAATTTTTTATAATTTACAAAATGTTCACTATTTACAAAATTTTACTAGGTACATTGAAATTTTTTAAGGACAATTCAACAAACTTATATTTCTATCCATTAATATTTAATTTTATCGGCTAAAAATTCTTTAATATCATAATAAGTTTTATCTACCAGCAAATCAAACAACTTTTTGCGAAATTTATTTATAGGTAATGATTTAAGACTATCAGGAATATGATTGTATATAATAATAGACATACAATACACATTTTTTGTAAAAATATTTAATTTTTGATTAGGCACATATAATTTTTTACTATTCCTAAAATATGAGTTACCAGTGACTTCAGCATTTGTTTTAAATAACTTTTGGTGCTTTTTTACAAATACGCATACCTCTAAAATATACAAACATGGTAAGGGAAGTACCTTAAGAGACTTGAAAAGTGGTTTACAGGAATGTAACTGATTAACACCACATATTGCTCGAATACATTTCTTTTGGACTCTAAAAATTCGTATCAATTCAACAGAATTTCCCCAAATAGGAATTCCATATTGTAAATTAGAAGAGACATATCCATGATATGCTAATAGGGAGGCTTTTACGTTTCCTACTTCTCTTAGTCTTCTTAAGACATAGACAAATCTATCAATCTTATTACATAGATATTCAATGTGTGCTTTCCAATTACAATATTTGTCAATAATTATTCCTAAAAAGTTTGTATAATCTACATCATCTATATTTACTTTATTTAAAAATACATTTGTGTTTTTAGTAATATTACTGTGGTAGTTCTGAAATTCAACTAATTTTGTTTTAGTTACATTAACTTTTAAATTATTATTAATTAACCAGTCTGAAACTTGAAGTAAGGTTTCAGTTGTTTCGTTTACCAAGTCTTTTTTATTTTTACATTTAATAAGTAGGGTAGTGTCATCAGCAAATAAAAAGCAATCATGTTGTAAACTATCAGGAAGATCATTGATATAAATTAAAAATAGCAAGGGTCCTAAAACACTGCCCTGTGGTAAACCACAGTTGTTAACACGGTAGTTTGAAGTAAATATTTTTTTACGGTTTCCGTATATTTTAGATATTTCGACGCATTGTTTCCTATTTTCTAAGTAACTCTTTATCCAATCTAAAGCCTTCCCTCTAATACCATATTTTTCAAGTTTTGATAGTAAAATATCGTGTGAAACAAAATCAAATGCCTTACTTATATCCAAAAATACACAAAGTGGATACATTTTCTTATTGAGACATTCAGTTATGCTCTTCACTAAATCAAAACATGCTAATGTAGTAGACCTACCTTTCCTAAATCCATATTGATTATTTTTTAGTAGGCCAAAATCAATTAAATAATTATAGAGCTTTTCATACATAATTTTTTCAAAGATTTTTGAAATAACTGGAATTAAAGTAATAGGTCTATAATTGTTCATATCGCACATATCTCCTTTTTTAAATAATGGTTTGACAATACACTTTTTTAATCGTTCTGGAAATTTACCTTCCAAAAATGACAAATTAATTATATGGCTAAGAGGTCTTGATATTACACTAGCAACATTTTTCAATAATTCTGTGCTAATATTATCATAGCCAGTAGCATAAGTATTTTTCAATGAATGTATAACTTTTTTCACATCATGCTCATCTACTGGTGTCAAATACATGGTTTTACTACAATTTGGTAAAAAATATGATTTTGAAGTATTTGTAGATTTGACTTTTACACTACTTGATTTTGTCTGGTTTATAAAGAAATTATTAAATAGATTACAGATTGTTTGAGTATTTGTGTACTTTAAATTGTTTATTTTGATTTTTTCTATTTCTCTACTATTTATTTTGTTCTGAAATGTACTTTTAATCAGATTCCATGAAGCTTTACATTTATTAGAGGAATTTTCAATGTATTTCAAAGAAGACTGTTTTTGTGATTCTAATATACATTTAGACAAAATTTTCCTATAATGTAGATATTTACATTTATTTTCTTTCCTATTAGATTGAGCATGACACACACATGACACATGACATGATATTAATAAAAGTTTCAGTAGGTACTAACAATATAATTGTAATATTTTTAATAGGCAATGGCTCCAGACAACGACCTTCATTCAATACGATGGAAAGTGGTGTAGAGTTTAAAAGTCGATACATACTGATGGCTACAATGCCACTATACTAATCATGTTTTTTTATAAAGAGATTTGTGTCACGCCATTCGCTTGCGAGGTAGACAGCGTGGACGAATTTTATAAGACGCTTCTGGTTCATTATAATGATTCACAGGTTTTCTGGATAGCAAAATTGATGATAATTTAGGCAAAATATTATCACCCAAATTAAAACTGCGTCCTATGATTTTAATTGTATTAAAATCGGTTTAACTGTTCGGGAGTTATAGTTAATAAAAAAATTTGAAAAACATGTTTCTTCTACATGATTTCGATTTTTTCAAATAATAATTTTTTGTAAGAGTTTTGGTTAATGATGTTATGCTGGAACAAGGGAATGTTTTTGTATTTTTTGGATATGCTTTTAGCTGGTATGGAAAGTATACCACTGATGTCGAAAGATGACTGTGTACGGGGAACAGTGTGAATGGAGCATTAGATTACTTAATAGCACAGTTTTAAGACAGGGTGCCTGTCTTGCCATGCATAATCATGTGCTTATCCCAACGCTATTGTGTGAAAGTGAGAGTTAGGTACGTCAGAAAGGGCATGAAAGTAAAATCAACGCGGTTGAGATGAGATCGCTTAGAAAAATATGTGGCGTAATATTCGCGGACCGGGTTCATTATGATGAAATGAGAGAGAGGTTAGGCTAAAAGAAAGTGTCATTGTAAAGATAAGAAAGGGCATACTCCGTTGGTTCGGACATGTAGAAAGAATGCGATGTGGATGGATGTAGGTACCGGGGAAGACCAAGACTGTGAAGACCGGTTTACAGTTTATTTTATATCATGAAATAGCAAATAAGCAGATGGCTCTTTTGAAACCATCGCCTATACACCAAAAATGTTAATTGTACGGTGACATCCCTGTGGCGAAGGCTATCGGGCATTATGCCCGATTGACATTACAATAAGTACAGTAGTGAGTTAAGAAATCAGTCAGTTAAGTAACAAGTAGTAAGTTGTAAGTAACGTTGAAACGTAGGCGAGTAAGTACCTAGTCATAAGTTAAAGTTCCGAGAAGAAGACTAGTCGCGTAGTTGATTTATTCCAGAAAATGGACGTTAATTTACTTAATACCAATTTAGGTGATATAATACGAGATATAGTATCAAAACTTACACAACACATTGAAAATGAAGTATTAATAGAAATTAATAGACCCAAATATATATGAGAAAGGAAGTGGATTGCTAGGAGAAACGAACGTGGTGCCAGCAGTAACCTTGTAATGTCAGTAATGCCAGATGCATAAATTTAACAGCTAACTTTCCTCTTAAAACGAGAACATGACACTGACGCTATTGCGCGCCGGAACTGAAGCTATTTCGTCATGGATAGTTAAGGCGGTGGCACTAGATCTGGCTAAGACAATTCAGAACTCTAAAACATAGTCTACAGTCACGACTTGCATAGCCAATCGTTCACTTCTTATGCTACAGTCGCAAGTGTGTCTATCGTCACGTAGCTAATAGCGCTAAGGCACACGCAGTCCGGAATGTATGCGACGATAGTCGGCCATATCTGCATTTACCGCGTCTTTGCAAGAAAACTTTGTGACGATAGACTTAAGTTCAGCCAAGGCATTACGAACAGCCTGGCAGAAAGGCAGATGGTCTATTCTTCAAAAAGAACCCTCACCAACATGTGGAAAGGGGACCAAAAAAATACTGTTTCAGACAATTTTTTTACAACGTTTTTTCAAAATTTCTTAAAATTTCCTGGAGCGAATTGATTTTGGGAAGTGTAGTTTGAGCAGAATCCAATCGAATGCTATCAACCGCGTTTCGATCGGTCAAACTGTTCAAAAGTTATGTGATGTTTACATACACATATACACACACATACAGACATACTGACGTCATCGCAAAAATAATCGTAAAGGTACCTATGGCCTCAAAACGTGGAGATCTGGTGAAAACTCGATTTTTTAAAATCTGGGCAAAATTAGTAACTTCCTTATCGACATGTGTAACGGAAAGTTAAAAAAGTTACGTTACCAACTTCGGGTTATACCTATTGCAATAAAAAATAATTATCACAATTGGACTTACTCTATAAAAAGTTACGCGTGATTTGAGAACATCCGCCAATTTTTCGTCGTTTAATAAAACTGGTATTAGTTGCGTGATACCGACATACAAATTTCGAAATTGCACCACAGAAACGCGGCTAAAGTCATATACTCATGTTACATTGAGTAAAGATATTTATTGCAACTCGCTCGCTGTACGCAATATTTGATCACCTCGGCATATAGCACACATATTGCTAAAATTTGTACGCATTTATGTTAATGTTAAACACAACTTCGAGTAAATAAAGAAGACTGAATGCAACAACTCACTAAAACTATACACGGAAAGTGTACATCAAAATATTACTTTAATATTTTCCATATATTCCTCAATATACGGTAGACGTATACTGAGGTAAACGTGCCATATATCTGTGCCCAAAAACTCAAGCCACACTTATTGATTTATAGGAACACGCATTCACTTTCACTTCTTGCTCTGTGATCTTCAGGCAGCGAACGAACCCGCTTATCGATTATCAGATTATAATAAGCGAAATATTATATTCAAAAGTCAGGAATAGAGATGGGCGTTTTTGTTGTTTGTCATCATTTATGCACATAGTTGTTTCGTTAGCGTCACCCGTCGTCAACATCGTTGTTGCCGACAACGGTGCTAGACATCCAACTAGTTAATGGGAACATCCAACATGTTGATAGTTTGGCGTTTTTATAAAAGTTGTAATACCAACGTACCTTAACGTAATAAAATATTTATGGGAATATATTTATTCCCATAAATATTAAAATATAAAAGTTTTTTATTTAGTTAGCTAAAAATTTGTATTCGTATTAAAAAAAATATTGTCTATTCAAGCACACACTTGGCGTTGTTACGCACATCCATGGTTCGTTCCACAGACTACGATAAATCTAGATTTACCGTATTCTGTGTTCCTTCACGGTTTGATTCATTCGCTCGTATCGGTCATTGCTGTGTTATGATTAACATCGGTTGTTGTCGATTATAGTCGGCATTATTTAATACCTCACATCGTGTTGGATTTGGGTGTTATTCCGATTCGTTGCTGAAAAATTCGCAATCGGATAACACCATCATAGACTTACATCGTTGGTCAGCAACGTTTTTCTTAAACGGGCACCTCTAGTCATGAATATTGCCACTAACATATTTCAGTTGTAAATATTCAGGGTATGTGAAGGAAGTTCACGAATTCAGGAACATCTATTGTTGTATTTAGACGCCACAGCTACATTTTGTGGCCCATTAGACTCTTCGTACAATTTTGACGATAACCTATGAGGAGAGGAAATCCCCAATAAATACTTTTTATGATTTATTTATCCCATATTGGTCCGGGCTCTTTTGAAGAATTGACCAACTACCGTTCTGCCACGCAGGTCATAAAAGGCGACTGATTGGCTACACGTGTCACTATCATCGAGATTATTAAGTATAAAAAAAAATAAATGTTTTCTCGTTATAATATTGGTGTAAATATTTTATTCAATATTTGGAAAATAACAAATATTTTTGACCGCCCCACTAGTCGAGTGGTTAGCTACTCTGACTACGCAAGCAATGGAGCTCCGGTTCGATTTACAACAGAGATTGACAGGGACAAACTAAATGTAAAAAAAAGATTGTATAATTTCTGCACCGTGATGTCATATATAGCAAAATTATAAATGCGAGTCTTTTTTTTATATATATATCATAAGATAGCAAACAAGCAGATGGGTCTCCTGATGGAAAGAGTCAACCATCGCCTATAGACACCAAAGATGTTAATGGTGCGTTGCTATCTTGTGGCGAGGTCTAATGCCACATGCATAAGTTTACCGGCTACCTTACCCTCCAAACCGGAACACGACAGCGACAAGCACTGGCGCTATTGCGGCAGGAATAGGTAAGGCGGTGGTACCAGACCCGGGCGAGATCATGCAGAACCCTACCACCTAGTAGCCACGATGGTAATGACTCGTATAGCCAATCGGTCGCCTTTTACGACCTGCCTGGCAGAACGGCAGTTGGCCTATTCTTCAAAGGAGACCGGGACCAACACGGCGAGTCTGTTTATCTCTTTTTGTTCTTTGTAACACAATCATGGCTAAACTGCTAAACTAATTTTGTATTTTTGTAACGAGTTAACTCAAAAAATATTGGATTGATCTTAAAAATTCTTTTACCATTAGAAAAATTATTTTGGAATGACAGGTTTTTTTTTTACTCAGGTGCGCCAAAAAAGTTACGATTCTGAGTCACGCGAACGAAGTCGCAAATAAGAACTAGTTTTAAATGTTTTTACACAATCTGACAAACCATTATCGTTTCCGTAGAATGATTTCAAAATTTGTGAGTGGGTATCACGCAACAAGATTCCGTTTAATATTAGGGTTCTTATACACGAGCGACACGTTGCTAATGGAAAAAGCGCAAGCAGCACGTCACACGCACGTTTTTTTTTTATATTATAAGATGGCAAACAAGCAGATGGGTCTCCTGATGGAAAGAGTCAACCATCGCCTATAGACACCAAAGATGTTAATGGTGCGTTGCTATCTTGTGGCGAGGTCTAATGCCACATGCATAAGTTTACCGGCTACCTTACCCTCCAAACCGGAACACGACAGCAACAAGCACTGACGCTATTGCGGTAGGAATAGATAAGGCGGTGGTACCAGACCCGGGCGAGACAATGCAGAACTCTACCACCTAGTAGCCACGATGTTAGTGACTCGTTAGCCAATCGGTCGCCTTTTACGACCTGCCTGGCAGAACGGCAGTTGGCCTATTCTTCAAAGGAGGCCGGGACCAACACGGCGAAAAAGGTCGGCGGCAGTTATCACTTAGCATAATAATATGGCAATGAACTAGTTGCAAAATGTATATAGACAAAATAACGTTCATTGTGGGTTTAAAAAACATAAATTTATAGATACCAAGACGGGAATTTTAACACTCTACTAACTTTTTGTAATAAACGAGCGATAATTGTTCAATCATTTCCGAATATCCATTGTTTCGTTTGAGGAATTAACAGCTGTTTAAAAAAACGAAATATCCTACTAAGATACCTCCTCATTGGTCGAGTAGCTAGCGAACCTAACTAAAAATCAATGGGGTTCAGGTTCAATTCCCGACAGGAACAAACATTTCTGTGATAAATATAAATGTTTGTATTTCTAAGTTTGCGTATTTATTATGTATATGTTACAGTATTTATATATGTATTAGTATCGATACGTTTTATCATCGTTCAATAGCACCAATAACAGAAACAAATAATTTGCTTACTTTAGTTTTAGCTTAGCTTATTTTGGGGTTAGAGCAATTTGTGTAACTTGTCCAGTGATAATGATTTAACTATTTATACCTTAATATCGCCTTTGTGGTCTAGTAGTCTGGTGTTGGTGTTGAATACAAGGAAGACAACTCTTCCGGGTTCGATTCCCAAGTCAATTCAAAAATGTGTTTTTTCAGATTCCTGATAAAAACAACGTTGCCCAAGATTGGATAAGCGCCCAGTTGGCGATAAGCTTATCACCTATCACATTATGGGACTAAGTATCTTCGGCTAATCGTGGGTGCACTTGTTGTATCTCTGCCTACCAATTCGGGTTTATGGGCGTGAAGATTCTGTATACCATAACTTGTAACTTGGAAAAGAATTTTAGCTGAACAAAGTTGTTTAAATACGCGACGTATGGACACTCCTAGTGTCAATGACTGTAGTTGTCTATGCCGTTGGCAAACTGTCGTTCATGTAAATGAGCCCTTAGTTGAATTAATCCAGTTTAGTACGGATTGCCTTTTACTAAATTAAATATTTTATCCGCGTACTAAATAACTTTAAACTTACATACGAGTAAATGATTTTCAATTTGCTATATCTGTGGTACACGATTCACGTAATATAACGACAATTGAATGGAAGCGTTTAGGCACTGTAATGTTATCTATCAGTATTTTGACTTGGCCCTGTCCTTAAAATAAATCCCTACAGCCGACCGCATCGTGCTGTACATAATCTATATACAAATAATAAAATCGTAGAAAAGTCAAAACTGTACATTGAATATTTTTTTAAAAGAATACTTGGGGCGTGATCTACAATCGATATCGAAGCCAAAAATATAGTTTTTAGAATTTTTGTCTAATTTTCTGTTTATCTGTTTGTCTGTATGTACGTCCGGGGTAAACTCAAAAAGTACTGCATGGATTTACTTCAAATTTTGTATGAATATTACTAATAGGTCGGGTCAACATATAGTCTACATATTATCACGCTATCACCTACGGGGAGGTGCTGTGCGGAGTAAACGAAGTCCGCGCGGACGAAGTCGTGGGCAACAGCTAGTAATAATAATAATTCTTTATTTAAACGAAATAGGGGTATAAAAAGATCGTATTTCAGTAAATTACAGTCCTTCCTACTTCACCATATAATGGCATGCAAATTTTTCAAATTGTGTATCTTATAATTGTTTAACTTTAATTTAATATGTTCTTATGAAATATAAATAATTACAAATGAAATAACCAGTAGTCAGTGTTAGTTTAAAATTTTACAAATACCCATCAAATTATACAATATAATCTCAATGTGATAGGGCTGCCCGCCTTCAAAATTTTAACTACATTTGCCTATGCTGTCACATCGGCCGTTCGTCACTGCGGCGCAACTCAGTCTGTTGTGTATCAAGTGCATACTGAACTCCGAGCGCGTAGGTATAACTCGCGTTCCATCCGTTTTTATGAAGATAGAATACTGTTAGATAATATTACCATGGTTTAGGTCTCGTTAATATTACAAAATGCTGCGTCGTTTTACCCCACTTTGGTACCCCGTTTTTGTGGTTTTACCCCGTGGTTTTATCCCGGGCTCCCTTTGAAGTATAGATAATTTGCCATTCTACCAGACATTTTATAAGAAGCAAACGATAGGATATGTAAGTCACTACCATCGTGGCTACTAGGTGGTAGATTTCTGCATTATCTTGCCCGAGTTTGGTACTACCTTATCTATTCCCGCCGCAATAACGTCAGCGCTTGTCTCTTTTGTGTTCCAGTTTCGAGGGAAAGTAGACGTTAAACTTATGAATGTGGTATTGCCATCTCTTCACATGAACTGCAAATCACTATTAACATCCTATGTGTCTATTAACGATGATTTTCTCTTATTAGAAGCCAACTGCTTGTTTATCTATCTATATAAAGACTGACTGGTGAGTTACCATCGATACTTCTGAAGAGTACTCGGTACTCGATTCTCGTTAAAATGAAATAATAAAATTAGGAGCTTCATTTTTTACCAATATTTCTCTAAAAATAAGTGAAATGTGGATATTATACTTTTTAAGCACGCCGCAGCACGCGCTAGTTGATATCAAGGACACGCCGCCGCCACCCTCTCTATTCTGTGTTGTAGCGCTCTGCACGATGTCTAAGTATGCCAAGTAAATATAAGATTCTAGGTGTAATGTTTACTAAGTTTACTAAGAAGTATAACTTAATATTTATTTTTAACTAGCTGCAGCATATAATTCGCTGCATTATAGAAGTTTTTGGTGAATCCCGCGGAATCACCTAATTTTTCCGGGGTAAAAAGTAGTCTATGTGCTATTCCAGGTCATCATTACCTGTGTGCCAAATTTCATTCAAATCCGTTTAGTCGTTTTTGCGTGATTGAGTAACGAACATCTATCCAAACATCCAAACTTTCGCGTTTATAATATTAATATGGATGTAATTTTTTCTCATCATATATGATCGCCAACTATCACGTTCTTAAATATTGAAAGTAACTCACCAGTCAGTCTGTATATAAACGTGAATCTCTAAATGTGTTAAGCGCAAAACTCGAGAACGGCTGAATTTGGCTAATTATGTTTTGAAATTTTCATTGCAATTCGAAGAATATTTTTATGGAGAAAAAAATGGAAAAATCGAAAAGAAAATAATAAATACAACACTTTTCTTTCTGTATTAAAACTGTTCCTACCAAATATATGACGTTTAAATCTATTCTAAGGCGGTACGAAGTACGTCGCGTCGGCTAGTTATCATATAAAAAAAACATATCACTTACCTCAACCATCTATTAACGATCGCCATGGGTACAGTCTTGAGTGAAAAAGGATGGCTTTCAGCGTATACAAACATTTTGTAGGCCATTAGGAAACCGCCCATCACGAAAAATATCTGGACTATGATTCTTGCGTTGAAGAGTAGAGCCTTGAAGAAGTCGTCGTAGGACTGTAAAAAAATATTATTATTAGCGACCTTGACAACGCAAACGAGAAGATTGAGATAAATATTTGCTCGAAAAATAAAAACCATAAATAGTAATAAATAAAATATAATCTTTAAAAACGATTGAATGATTATTATCTGACGCGAAATTTGTTCAAGCTAGTAGATTAATTTCGTTGTCTGTGTGTTTTTATTTTGTTTTCTTGTCTTTTAATGTGTATTTTCCCTTTTCTCTTTAGTTTTTTTTTGTCAATACCCTTAAGGCCACATTTTTTTGTTTATGTTGTGCACAAGTGTTCATATTTATTACTGTTTTCTTCATACGGGTTTAGCTAGAAGAAATCTCAACATGAGATAAGCTCATATTTTGTCTTTATATATATAACTTTATTATTTCTGTAACAGTTTTGTGTACAATAAAGTGTTAAATAAATAAATAAGATTTTAAGAGCAAAAGAAGTTGTTGGTGTTGGTTTCGGGCTTATTTGAAGAATAGGCCAACTGCCGCTCTGCCAGGCAGTTCGTAAAAAGTAACCGATTGTTTATTCGAATCACTACAATCTTGGCTACTAGGTGGTAGAGTTCTGTATTGTCTTGCTCGGGTCTAGTACCACCGCCTTACCTATTCCTGCCGCAATAGCCTCAATGCTTGTCACTGTCGTGTTCCGGTTTGAATGGTAAGTTAGTTTGGACGTTAAACTTATTCATGTGGTATTAGACCTCGCCACAAGATAGTAACGCACCATTAACACCTTTGGTGTCTATAGGCGATGGGTGACTCTTTCCGTCAGGAGACCCATCTGCTTGTTTGCTATATTATGATATGAATATAAAAGTTTGCTTAGTTAAATAGCCTGCAATATACAAAATTAACGCCGGATTAAAATACTAATGCTCTAACCAATCACAACTTCTAAAAGTGATAAAAAGTGATAAAAAGTGTAATTAAGTACATAGTTCTGGAAAGAAATTTACTGAATTTATCTATACATATCTATATACATATAATAAAATCGTAGGAAAGTCAAAACTGTACATTGAATATTTTTTAAAAGAGTACTTGGAGTGTGTTCTATAATCGATATCGAATCTAAAAATATAGTTTGTAGAATTTTTGTCTGTTTGTCTGTATGTATGTCCGGGATAAACTCAAAAAGTACTGCATGGATTTACTTCAAATTTTGCATGAATATTACTAACAAGTCGGGTCAACATATAGGCTACATATTATCACGCTATCACCTACGGGGGAGGAGCTGTGCGGAATAAACGAAGACCGCGCGGACGAAATCGCGGGCAACAGCTAGTATTTAATAAATATTGAAATTTTAAACTCAAAAAAGTTATTTGGACATGTTAATATGAGGAGCGATTAATTATTTATTTTTCGAAATGACTTTCAGCCCTACGTGTTGCCATTGTGAGACTGGACTATAATGTAAGCTTTACTGGCCGACCAGAGTTTACTAAATTTAGTCTGAGAAAACGCGCACTAAAAGAACAGAGTACTGGAGCCTATTGGAGTAATTTCAATATACATACACAGACACCTCACACGAACGCAATATTTCGGAATGATTCGGGGCAGTTTGTTCCGGAGACTAAGAAGACTGATGCGTTCTAAACGCACTGTTCCGAACCATTTCAAGTTCCGTGAGAGGTGTCTATGTGTGCGTTGCTATAATATTAGTTGTACGTACATTGCTTTTGTTAATTTACAGTATTCTGTGCTAAAAGGCTGTCCTGTGACACTGGACCTCGGATAAATACCGCGCATTGACTAATTAAGAATTACTAATTAAGTAATGTGGACAGGTTTTGTGTGATGAGCCAAGATGTTTGTATTTCTGAGTTTGGGTGTTAATTAAATATATTTAAATATTATATGACGTATTTCTATGTATTGATATATTTAACTAACACTCATATTAGAAGTAAATTATTTTTTGCTTTTGGGGTTAGATCAGTTCTTGTGATTTGCCCACGGATATTATTATTACTTTCAAATATAATATTAAATTCTTACATTTAGCCATGGCCGCAATACAAAATGGCCTCTGTGATATTGCACTACTTCCGGTGTTATACGCAATGCGTTTGTGTGTAAAATAATATTTCATTTTGTTATCAAGAAATATAAAAGTTAAAGCGTCTTAAAGTTAATCATGCTTTTTATATTTTAGGTGTTATTTTTAAATAATTAAAATAAATATATTTTTTAATTAAACTGCCCTATATTGGGTGCCTGGGTCATTGAATAACAGAATGTATGAGGCAAAATAGTCATTTTTTATATCATAAGGTAACAAACAAACAGGTGGGTCTCCTGATGGAATGCGTCAACCATTGCCTATAGACACCAAATATGTTAATGGTGGGTTGCTATCTTGTGGCGAGGTCTAATGCCACATGCATAAGTTTACCGGCTACCTTACCCTCTAAACCGGATCACGGCGGTGACTAGCACTGACACTATTGCGACAGGAATAGTTAAGGCGGTGGTACCCGACCCGGGTGAGACAGTGCAGAACTCTACCACTTAATAGCCACGATGTTAGTGACTCGCACAGCCAATCGGTCGCCTTTTACGACCTGCCTGGCAGAACGGCAGTAGGTCTATCCTACAAAGGAGCCCGGGACTAACAGGGGGAATCACGAGGCTATTCTGCCAAACAGTTCGCAAAAGGCGAAAGATTTACTATCACTAGGTGATAGAGTTCTGCATTGTCTCACCCGGATCTAGTACCACCGCCTCACCTATTCCTGCCGCAATAGCGTCAGTGCTTGTCACTGCCGTTTTCCAGTTCGTAGATATCCACATGTTCTACCGTGATACGGTGTGCAAATAAAATTTATCATATGAATAGATTCTTATAGAGTTACTGCCGTATCAAAACGAAGATTGGTGGGTTATCACGTAACTCGCAATGCGAAATTATCGTGATTGTTTTGTTATTGCAAGACACATAACAGCCTTGTATATTAGTGGCAGACGTTGTCGCTTGATTAGTTTTGATGCTATGACATTGCATAAAGTGCATCTAGTGTCTAGCAAGCAATTGGCGACGTTTTTGATGACTTTTTCATTATGTTTAAAAATATCGCTGGTCGCTGGCGGATTGCAAATGTTAGGTGATAGGCCTGCTAGTGGAAAAAACTTAGCTTGATATATATATATATATATATATATATATATATATATATATATATATATATATATATATATATATATATATATATATACATATATATATATATATATATATATATATATACATATATATACATATATATATATATATATATATATATATATATATATACATATATATATATATATATATATATATATATATATATATATATATATATATATATATATATATATATATATATATATATATATATATATCATAAGATAGCAAACAAGCAGATGGGTCTCCTGATGGAAACAGTCAACCATCGCCTATAGACACCAAAGATGTTAATGGTGCGTTGCTATCTTGTGGCGAGGTCTAATGCCAAATGCATAAGTTTATCGGCTACCTTACCCTCCAAAACGGAATACGACAGCGACAAGCACTGACGCTATTGCGGCAGGAATAACACGCAACGCAACAAAATTGGTCCCGTCGTTTTTGACTTATAAGTGGTGTAAATAACAAGACTTTTTTACGAGTATAAAATATATAGATGAACAGCTAGAGTTTTTTTACTAACTTTTTACTGACGAATATAATATTTTTAAAACGTTGTTTTCTCTTCAATAAGTGAGCAATATATTTTTAACAAATATTTTTATGCTGACATTACTAATTTCTCATTTGTGATATGAAGTTGATAATAAGCGCGATGGTATCTCAATTGGAACGCACATGAAGTTCTAATATTATTACTTTAGTAGTTTTACGTTTTAATGTTGGTAATAACGCTATAAATTTTACAATCCCACGGGATTACTCTCTAAGCTTGTAAGCTACATAATCTTTTCTTTATTTCGGGCATTTCATCAATATTATAACAGCTAGTTGAAATTTAAGTAAATGTATCCCATGAGAAATCGTTGCATTTAGAAAGACCTTAAGGCGGCTAGGCTTTGTACCTACTGTAGTATTTTGTAGTTCGTAATTGTGCAATAAAACACCACTTGTATTTAAATCGTGTATTTACGACACAAATATACAAAACAACACAATGCAATACGTAAATACACTGATATACACTAGTAGCGCTCACTATATCAACACTAAACTTAACCGACTACGCTGAATCACTAAAACACTTCTCGCTTCAGACTGGTCGTTTCAAGTATGGATTTCAATCGTTTTATAAAAACTACACTATATTTGTCATCACGTCCCTATTTATACCCAGGGTAAAGTTCGAATTCATTCCCGAATCATCTACGCATAAACCAGGCTAATTGTAAACAAGTTATTTTAATGTAAACTACTCTTAGTAAATGCTATTTTTACCCTTATGATCCAAGTTATAAAGTCAATAATGGCATAACTATCCGGGTATGGGCGGAAATTTGCTTATCAATAGAAGTAGCTATCTCTTCGTTTTATTTCTAGATCTCTCCAGTGCTCCAACTCTTCATGTTTCTAGATTATTCTTTTTTTATTGAATAGGTGACAAACGGGCAAGAGGCTCACCTGATGGTAAGTGATCACCTCCGCCCATGAACAGCTGCAATACCGGAGATACTGCAGGTGCGTTGCCGGCCTTTAAGGAATGAGTACGATCTTTTCTTGAAGGCTCCTAAGTCGTATCGGTTCGGAAACACATCTGCTGGTAACTGATTCCACAGAGCAGTCGTGGAGGTAAAAAACGCCTTAAAAATCGCACTATAGTGTACTTGCAGACATCCAAACGGTGAGGGTGGAATTTAGAATTTGGCGTGATGTCCGATGATGGAAATCGACGGCTGGTATTAAGTCGAACAACTAATCGGAACATTCTCCGTGGTAATAGTGATAGGAGATGCAGAGACCACATCTCTCGCAACGCCAAAGGATCAAGCCGATCGGAAAGAGCCCGGTCATCGACATTACGAGATGCTCTACGCTGTATGTGGTAAAGAGGAAGGAGCTGATACTGTTACTATTCGCAAAAATATTCAAAAAAATTCACTTTGGTTTCTTTGTGAAGTAGCAGACTATTACTATTATTTCAGCCCGTAGCCCCGAAGAGTTAGACAGAGATACAATCAGTGCACCTACGATAAGCCGAACGTACTGAGATGGGTCTGCTGATGGAAAGAGTCAACCATCGCATATAGATACCAAAGATGTTAATGGTGCGATGCTGTCTTGTGGCGAGGTCGAGGTCAATCAGTCGCCTTTTACGACCTGCCTGGCATTACGGCAGTTGACCTATTCTTCAAAGGAGCCCGGGACCAACCTATCGCCAACGGGACACTTATTCAATCCCAAGAAACGTTTTTATCAGAAAACTGAAAAATATATTTTTTGAATTGCCTGACCCGGGAATCAAACACGGGATCTCATCTCAATTAAATGGAAACACACAGTAGGCAAATGTTTGCATATTTATGTACCGCGCGACAATTATTTCAAAGATACGGCCGAGTTACAATACTGTATGGATAATATTACCGTGCCCGAGTGATTCAGATATTTTAATTGTATCACTACATAGTATAAAACAAAATCGCTTTCCGCTGTCTGTCCGTATGCATGCTTAGATCTTTAAAACTACGCAACGGATTTTGATGCTGTTTTTTTCAATAGATGAAGTGATTCCAGAGGAAGGTTTTTACATATATATATAATAACATCCATTATATAGTAGAGAAATACTGTTATAAATATATTTATCAAAACAACTTTTGGCGGGTCTGCTAGTATGAAATAAACTATAAATAGAAACATATAAATCATTCATAATAAATTAGCATTGGGATTAATATTTATACTTGTAAGCCATACAATCTTCCGCGTGTTTCCGATATTTCATCAATAATATAAAACCTGGTTGAAATTTAAGGAGATTTCGCTTAAGGCGTGTATAGGAAATTCCACGCTAATATCACATTCCCATAGGAAAAATGTTGCATTTGGAAAGGCACTAAACTTGATAAATTTTGTATTTACTCTAGTATGTTACAGTATAGGGTTGTCTCAATTTATTTAAGAATTAGGCATACTCCTGTTACTAGAGTGGCTAGCGACTTAACTACGCAATCGATGGAGTTCGTTATCGACTTTCGTTTTGTGACATTAGACCTCGTCACAAGATAGCAACGTACCATTGACATCTTTGGTTTCTAATGTCTAAAGGCCATGGTTGACTCTTTCCATCAGGAGACCCATCTGCTTGTTTGCTATCTTTTGATATAAAACAAACGTACAATAGGTTATATGTTAATAACATGAAACAGGAAAGTTATTTTAGTCCATGTAATTTCGCGGGCTTGGCACAGATGTGATGGGCATTGGGGCACTTCGGAACCCTATATTGGGCGTGGCCTGATATTGGTGGCACTTTATCAATGTTTATATATTATCACAAAACAATTTCTTGTTTTAACTCATCAAGGCAATATTTAGCCCGAATATTTGGTACTACCGCCTTGCCTATTCCTGGCGCAATAACTGTTCATTTTACTACGCCAATTATTAATCACTCGCCCTAATCAATGGATATCTACACGTGTTTTTTGCTCAATACTAAGCACCTACATTAAAAACTCGCACTCACACTAATCAAAGTGTAACCGGGACCTTATGGCGTTACGATGTGTCAAGTGAATTGTAGAGTAAGATAAAATATGGTAGATTGTTAAAAACAACTGCTAAAATTTTTTTCATTCCATGGTCGTACTATTGTTGGAAGAGTTTGTCTCTCGTTCGCGTAACCGAACGAGAGACCGTTTAGTCGGGTAAAAAAGCACCGTTGTTTTTCCTGGATAACGTAGCTTTCTAAAACTGGATTTTTTTTTAATTTGTCGAGTAGTTTTTGTATCAAATCGTAACAAATAAACAAAAATTAAATCTTACTTTTTTATTAGTTTAGATATTATATACACGTTTAATTAATTTAATTTTGGATGATTGAAAGATTTAATATCTGCCAGCCCTAGATCTTGAAACAATCTTTCTACTTGTCTACGAAGCGTGTATCGACTTATCCCATGGGATTACAACTTATCTAGGATTCGAAGTTTTCACTAGACGAATTGGGTTTAGCCTAGAAAGTTTAAATGCCGTTCTGTAATTCCATGAAATAGCTAAATAATTTAATCATTGCTAAAATCTATTAAAGTATTATTATTATCATTACATAGTATAAAACAAAGTCGCTTTCTCTGTCTGTCCCTATGTCCTTATGTCCCTATGTATGCTTAAATCTTTAAAACTACGCAACGGATTTTGATGCGGTTTTTTTAAATAGATAGATTGATTCTTGAGTAAGGTTTGAGTTTATAAACCTTTCCGATATTCTCACGGGAACAAAAGCTGCGTGGGTGAAACCGCGGGCAGGTCGCTAGTTGAGACTAAATTTTTAATAGATATGAAATATTGTATCATCACGTTAAATCCCTCTTGTACTAGACGAAGCGAACTGAACAACATTACATTCTATTAACTGCTGTTTGTTAGACTTCCGTACCTAAGAGGTAAAACGGGACCTCACTACTAAACCTCCACTGTCTGTCTGTCCGTCTGTCTGTTTATCACCAGGCTGTATCTCATAAACCGTGATAGCTAGACAGCTGAAATTTTCATAAATGATGTATTTTCGTTGCCGCCATAATAACAAATACTAATACTGCAAAAATGAAAATATTAAGGGAGGTACTCCATCCATACTAATATTATAAATGCGAAAGTAACTCTGTCTGTCTGTCTGTCTGTCTGTCTGTTACGCTTTCACGGCCAAACTGAACCGATTTGGATAAAATTTGGTACAAATATAGTTTGAGACCCAAGAAAGGACATAGGATAGTTCTTACCCCGGAAATCCCACGGGAACGGGAACTATGCGGGTTTTTATTTTAAATTTTTTCCACGCGAACGAAGTCGCGGGCACAGCTAGTAATATAATAAATGTGTTTTTTTTTTCGTTTTTTTTAAAGATGATGGTACGGAATCCTTCATGCGCGAGTCTGATTCACACTTGGCCGGTTTTTTATAAAATAGGAAATAAATATGTGGTGTCACACTTGCGGACCGTGTTCATAATGTGAAAGTGAGAGAGAGGTTAGGTTTGGAAGAAAGTGTTGGTGTAAAGGTGAGAAAGGGCATGCTTCGTTGGTTCGGACATGTAGAAAGAATCGTATTTTTTTTTATAGAAAAAGGGGGCAAACGAGCAGGAGGCTCACCTGATGGTAAGTGATTACCGCCGCCCATGGACAGCCACATACATCACCAGAGGTCTTGCTGCTGCGTTGCCGGCTTTTTAAGAAGGAGTATGCTCTTTTTTTGAAGGTGCCTAAGTCGTATCCGTTCGGAAACACCTCCGCCGGTAATTGATTCCACAGAGGAGTAGTGCGTGGTAAGAAGTGCCTAGAGAATCGCACAGTTGTGGATTTCCAGACATCGAGGTGATGAGGATGGAACTTTGGTAGATGAAAGGTTAACAAAACAGATACACAATGCGAATGTGGCAGGATTTAGGTACCCGGGAAGACAATGATTGATATACCATAATCAGATTGATCGAGTATTGTCTGAAGGTGGTGTCAAAAGTCTTCCCAATCGGCGTGTGTGTATGAACAGAGTGATGAATGTGGAAGAAGCGAGACAAGCCTGCAAGGATCGTGATGTATGGCACTCGGTTCTCTCTGCCAACCACGTACGGGATCTGGCGTGAAGATATTTATGTATGTATGTAGTAAATAAACTAATAGTTTTCTGATGGCAGAAGAAAACCATCGCCTATAGACAACAAAGCTGTTAATGGTGCATTAATACGCTGCGGCGGTTGGTAATACCGCTAGCATTAAACTTTTTTTTGGTCGGTAAACTTAACCTCTAAACCAGAACAGGCGATTGACAAACATTGATGCTATTGCGATACGAAATGATAAGGCATTATTATCAAATACCTGAGCGAAATATTGTCGAATTTTAACAAGTAGTAGTGGTTTTTTTATATCATAAGATAGCACAAAAGTTAATAGGTCTCCTGATGGAAAGAGTCAACCATCGCCTATAGACACCAAAGATGTTAATGGTGTGTTGCTATCTTGTGACGAGGTCTTATGCCACATACATAAGTTTGTCGGCTACCTTCCCCTTCAATCCGTAACACGAAAATGACAAGCTCTGACGCTATTGCGGCAGGAATAGATGAGGTGGTGATCGGACCCGAACGACACAATGGAGAACTCCACCACCTAGTAGCTACGATGGTAGTGACTCGCATAGCCGGTCGGTTTTACGACCTGCCTTGCAAAACGGCAGTTGGCTTATTCTTCACAGGAGCTTGGAACAACACGAGGCGCCAGGAATGGATAAGACGTTGGTATCAAATACCCGAGCGAAACGTGTGCGGAATTCTAACAACTAGTAGTTACGATGGAAGTGAACCTGTAGTTTCTTCAAGGAGAGCCTGGACCAATAGAGGGCAAAAGCAGAAAGAAGTATAATGTCTGTGGATTACGTCAAAGAGGATTACGAACGGGAAATTTTATATTATAGGTATCTTCTAAACAATGAAAAGTAGATAATTGTGATATAATATAAGATCATCGATTAGTCGCCTCTGTGGTCTAGTGGTCCAGCGTTGTAAATTTATCAAATTTACGATAAGAGCCAAATAAATATTTCTAAATTGGCTAGGTCTCGGGTTTTTTGACGATTATGTTGGTCATAATATCTGACGTTTATTACATCAAGTATATTTAGCAATGATACTAAAATTTCTCGTTATTCGAGTTAATGAAATATATCATGGTCATATTATGATTATATAAAATTGGCTAAGTAACTTCAGAGTCTATCGTGGAAATACACTATATAGTGTAATATTAAGTTTAAATAATCAAGGTCGCCTCTGTGGTCTAGTGGTCCAGTGTTGGCGTTGACCACATGAGTTCCCGGGTTGGATTCCCGGGTCGGGCACATAACAAAAGTGTTTTTTCAGTTTTCTGATAATAACAAATTTGCCCGGGATTGGAAAGTGCCCGGTTGGCGATAGGCTTACCACATTTGTGGGACCAAGTATCTTCGGCTAATCGTGGGTGCACTTGTTTTACCTCTGCCTAACTCCAGGGATATGGGCATGAAGATACTTTATCTATGGTCATCACATGAAAGCTTTTCCCTGTCGGGGACTAAACCCTCACCTGATCTTAATCGGTGTTATCAGATGTATACATTTGACAATGACCCTCTTAAGGTGGTCGTTATATAAATTGATCTTTATAAAATGACCACCTTATAATAAAAGGAACTCAATTACATTTATATAATAACCAGTCTTAATGGAGTCATTATATAAGTTCCCTTTCGCACGTTAGCATTTGCGGGTTTAGGGGCTTGGCGTAAACGGTAGTTAGGTTTTTTAAAATTATCTATCAATGTGGATACTGCTCTGCTGCTTTTACAGCAAATTTAAACATTTTTTTTATTTTCGATAGGGAAGCGCTTGACCATGATCTCGCCTGATGGTAAGCTAAGATGCGGTCTAAGATGGAACGCGCTTCCCTAAACTCAAACTTGCAAAGTTTTTTTAGTAGTTAGTTTCGCTAATCACTCGACTAACGGGGCGGTCTTCCTACTGCAATAGCGTCAATACTTGTCACTATCGTGTTTCGATTTGGAGGGTAAGGTAGCTAAGCTTATGCATGTGGCATTAAGATAGCAACGTAACATATACATAGATATATATTACGCCGTGTTGGTCCCGGTCTCCTTTGAAGAATAGGTCAACTGCCGTTCTGCCAGGCAGGTCGTAAAAGGCGACCGATTGGCTATTGAGTCACTATCATCGTGGCTACTAGGTGGTAGAGTTCTGCATTGTCTCGCCCGGGTCTGGTACCACCGCCTTACCTATTCCTGCCGCAATAGCGTCAGTGCTTGTCGCTGTCGTGTTCCGGTTCGGAGGGTAAGGTAGCCGGTAAACTTATGCATGTGGCATTAGACCTCGCCACAAGATAGCAACGCAGCATTAACAAATTTGGTGTCTATAGGCGATGGTTGACTCTTTCCATCGGGAGACCCATCTGCTTGTTTGCTATCTTATGATATAAAAAAAAACATCAACATCTTTGGTTATAGCCTATGATTATCTCTTTCCATCAGGAGAGACAACTATTGTTTGCTATCTTATGTAAAAACACTATATATTTATAGTGTTTGTTTATATAGTAGTGACGATCAGGTCAATGGCATTATATCATTTGTTAATCCATTGTAGACTTTCGGAAACACTCACACCCACTTGTCTTACCTTGAAATACGAGTATGTGAAAGTAATAAATAAAGCTGTTTTTTTTTGACGCAACCAACAATCGGTAGTGGTTGGTAAATGCGGCAATATCCACCTTACTAACCTACTTTTAAATCAGTGAATTATGGTGTACCGTGTGGAATGATGAAATTCTTACTTATTTATATTGGCTATGCGAGTCACTACCACACTACTAGTAGTTGGTAGAGTTCTGCATTGTCTCACCCGGGTCTGATTCTCACTACCTTACTTATTCCTCCCGCAATAGCGTCAGTACTAGGCACTGTCGTGTTCCGCTTTGGAGAGTAAGGTAGCCGGTAAACTTACGCATGTGGCATTAGACCTCATCACAAGATAGCAACACATCGTAAACACCTTTGGTGTCTAAATATAAATCTATAGGCGATGGTTGACTCTTTCCATCGGGAGACCCATCTGCTTGTTTGCTATCTTATGATATAAAAAAGTAGCAAACAAGCAAATTGCTCTTCTGATTGAAAGAGAACACCATCGCCTATTAACATCAAATATGTTAATGGTACGTTGCTATTCATGTGGCGGGATGGACACAAGCATAAGTCTACCGGATACCTTGTATTCCAAATCGGAAAAAGACATTGGCATACATTGACGCCATTACGACATTAATATGTAAGTCGGTGGTTCTATATACACCTGAGCAAGACTATAAATATATACCACCTGTTACCTTTAATATCACTTCGTGTTAATACGTGCCCGTTTCAAAAGAATAGACTTTTACAGCTAGGCATTTCGTAAAAGGCAAAAGAGGTCTACGTGTCTCCAACATCATCTATTCTATACATTAGGGTGTCCGTTATTTACCAAGTTGATTTTTTTTTTGCGGACGCCCCCTGGATTTTTAGTTTTTGACCTAAAAAAAAATATCCTACATAAATAAGCTCTTAATTACCGAATTAAACCTTGCCCCAATCGAGTTACATTTCCCATTTAAATAACATGGGAATTTGCAACTTTTTCTTATTAATTTTATTCCTCTGAAAAAAATACCACTACGACTATTATCGATGCATATTCTGATAGGGAATTTAATGCTCTACAAAAAAGCTTTCTTATAATTTTTCGATAAAATCATTCCTTTAAGAGTTATTCGTGGTTTAAGTTGTGTTTATAGTTAATAGGGTGTCCGTTATTTACGAAATTGATTATTTTTGTTGCGACGCCCCTTAAATTTTTATTTCATCATCTGAAACAAAATATTAGACCATTCTAAATTTTCATAACAACCCTTGCCCCAAGGACAATACATTTTCCATTTAAATTACATGGGATTTAAAGTTGATCTTAACATAAATTCTTGAATTTTTGCACTTTTACGGCAAAATTATGATCACGATTATTTATGCAAATTAGTCATTTATTTTGAAACACATATTTTTTTAATATGTGAAAGGCAAATAATTTATTGCATGATAGGCTAATTCCAGTTTACATTAATATTTTAGCTAGAAGTGAAGATGAAAAACAATTTGTGATTCAGGTTGTAAGCGAGTATAAAAAAAAGTATCAAAATGTAACTAAAGAATGTTTAATTAAATAAATCAAATATTGTGAAATTGTTTAAATTTTATTCGACTTAAAAAGTTTTTGATTTCTTACTTTAACACCATTAAATTTATATGTTCTTTGGAATAAACGACTAAATTGCATAAAAACATTCATAATTTCCGTAAAAGTGCAAAAATTCAAGAATTTATGTTAAGATCAACTTTAAGTCCCATGTAATTTAAATGGAAAATGTATTGTCCTTGGGGCAAGGGTTGTTATGAAAATTTAGAATGGTCTAATATTTTGTTTCAGATGATGAAATAAAAATTTAAGGGGCGTCGCAACAAAAATAATCAATTTCGTAAATAACGGACACCCTATTAACTATAAACACAACTTAAACCACGAATAACTCTTAAAGGAATGATTTTATCGAAAAATTATAAGAAAGCTTTTTTGTAGAGCATTAAATTCCCTATCAGAATATGCATCGATAATAGTCGTAGTGGTATTTTTTTCAGAGGAATAAAATTAATAAGAAAAAGTTGCAAATTCCCATGTTATTTAAATGGGAAATGTAACTCGATTGGGGCAAGGTTTAATTCGGTAATTAAGAGCTTATTTATGTAGGATATTTTTTTTTAGGTCAAAAACTAAAAATCCAGGGGGCGTCCGCAAAAAAAAAATCAACTTGGTAAATAACGGACACCCTAGTATACATATAAGAAAATCGTAGGAAAGTCATGTATGTCCGGGGTAAACACAAAAAGTACCGCATGGATTTACTTCAAATTTTGCATGAGTATTACTAACAGGTCCGTTTAACATATAGGCTACATATTATCACGCTATCACCTACGGGGACCTCCCCCGTAGCCCGTAGGTGATAGCGTGATAATATGTAGCTGTGCGGAGTAAACGAAGTCCGCGCGGACTGAGTCGCGGGCAAAAGCTAGTAAATAAATATCGACGGACAAATATATATATATATATATATATATATATATATATATATATATATATATATATACATATATATACATATATATACATATATATACATATACATATACATATACATATACATATACATATACATATATATATATACATATACATATATATACATATACATATATACATATATATATATATATATATATACATACATATATATATATACATATATATATATATATATATACATACATATATATATATATATATATATATATATATATATATATATATATATATATATATATATGTAGGAAGTGGGTCAGATACGATAAATAAAATGAGGATGTGGTGATATAACAACTCTTTATATTTTGATCAACTTTCCATTATTAATTACTTGTTCTCGTTAACAATTAAATAACTCGTTAACAAATCATAATTATTTCTTATTATAAATAAGTCATAATTTAAGCAATAGATAGTCCATTATAAATTGTACTGCGACTAATTTATAGTTGACAATAATAATTAACTTGTTTGCACAAATTAATTATCTAAGAGTCAAGGATAAGCTACTAGCAAGATACAACAAGTGTACCGAGCCACGCCAGAGCCTAGACTGCCCGAACGGAGGGCGCTCTGAGCCTTTTATACAGGTAGCAAAACAATTTGAGTAGTAGGTATATCGAACGATGCGCTCGGTGGCTTTAGGCGTACACCTGTTGTTTACAATATTCTTGCTTTGATGACGCGGACGCCGTCACGGCCATACTGACATGCACACGTCCTCGTGTGCACATCTTTATACATCTGAGGACAAGGAACGCCTCGTTCATCCTGACATATCTTTTAGAAAGCTAAACGTAATCTTATTTTTTACAACTCTATAATTAGCGTGATCTTTAGCAAAATTGGACAATAGTGTGCTGGTCCGGCAACCCCTTCAGCAACTACAACTATTAAACCCCTCTCTCTTTTCGTTTTAAAACCGGAGACTGGATTCTAACTAAGCTAGGAATCTCTCTCATCAATTAAAAAAACCGGAGACTGGACTGTACTAAGCTCCCTCTCATCAGTTAAAAACCGGAAACTGGAGTTTATTAAGCTCCCTCTCATCAGTTAAAAACCGGAGACTGGAGTGCACTAAGCTCCCTCTCATCAGTTAAAACCGGAGACTAGAGTGTACTAAGCTCCCTCTCATCAGTTTAAAACCGGAGACTGGAGTGTGCCGTCATCTTCCTACATTTTTTGATATATTTTTTTTTATTTTTCAATTGATTTATTTTCATAGTTTTATAAAACTCCCATTTCCTTTAATTATTATTATTATTATGTTTCCTTTTTTTTTACTTACATTTTTAGTGATATTTTTTTTATCATCATTTTACTACATTTTTTTTTCGTTTACTTTATATCGTATTTTTTTTGCTGATGATGCAGCCTCATGAACAGTGCCATTAGTTATTACAAGATTAGAGAATCTCCTTCGCAGGTAGTTCGAAGATATTAAAAACTCTGACTGTTAATAACTATTTACAATATACACTGCATTTCTATCAATATTGTTTGGACCAGTTTTATGAACAAGATCATTATCATGAGTATACGCCGTCACGTCATCCTTGTTATAATTTTCATATAGGTACCTCAAGAAACCCTACAGGAATATGGGGAACTTCGCAGAGGCTGTCATGGGCGCACTTGTTTTCTAAAATTGCGGTAACTTTTAAGGAGCTCTTATATTTTGAATCAAGTTTCGTTTACAAAGACAATGTCATCTACACTAAAAGGTTTAACATTTCTTTTAACTCTACTCAACCGTAAAATATCCGATTGGGCTGATTTTTTGATTCTATTAGATACACTGGATCTTCAAAGCTTGTAGATACTTTTGCGAATTTTAGTTAGTTGCCTTGAATACCGAATGTCAAATCTATGGGGGTAAATCCAAATACCCTATACCTAATGTTGTTGAGCGAGTGTTGAATATTACCCAACCGCTCTTGCCATAATTTGTCAGAGTTATACTCCGCTATCATTATTCAAACCTACAAGATTCGCATCACACGTTTGGACTGACTGTTAGCTCTTTATGTGCCTGTCGTAAGAAGATGTAAATCTGTATTGTTTTTTCTTTAATATTAATTTAAGTTCAGTTGGTAATAAACTTTAAGATCGCTTATTAACGGTCTAGGGTCAACTAAATCAATTTAAGTTCGCTGGTTTTAATTCAATTAAGTTAAGCATTTGATCTATTGAGTGGAAACTACATCAGGACAAGCTACTACTTAGATTCTTGTTCATAAAACCGTTCTCCTATAAAGGAATCACAAGAGATTTGTTTGATATGGCTACATTCTGAACCAGAGTCAAATATAAAAGGTAATTAAATTTCACTTAGTGTAATACACCATGTGACGCTCTGGAACAGATGTTGACTGGTTTTCTGTTTTCTGAACTCGAAGTGGCAACTTCTTTCTTCTTGTAGTGCATCGGACAAATGGAAGCTATGTAACTGGGCCGGGGTCACAACATACTTAGTAGACCACTGGTGGTCGGCCACTGAACACGCCACCAGAGGTAGTGGTAGATGACCTGCTTTCGCTGCAAGCAAAAATTATTTGAGATAAGCTTCTGTTTATCGCGGCAATCGTTGTCGTGATGTTCGATTTTATCACAAAAACTTCAACTTCCTCGAAATGCAGTGGTGCTCTTAAATCGGTTCATATCTACGTCTTAAAAGAAGAGATCTTCAAGTTAAATAAATATAGCTTGCCAAGACAGCAGCTGGTGAAGTAGGTGATGGCATGACTCTTGAGTGAGTGAGTAGGTACAATAATTTGATCAACCACGTCTAATTTTTTTCTTTTCTACAATAATTTTACTTAAGGCACACTATCTAGTAAGGTACACTACAAAAGTGCTATGAGAAAGTTGAAGTGTCTTTGGAACGACTGAAGCATCTCATTAAAAACAAAGCAGAGACTGATTCGTATGCTGGTATTCTCCATATTTATGTACGGCGCAGAGTCATGGACACTAAGAGCTGCAGACAGACGTCGCATTAATGCGTTTGAAATGTGGTGCTGGAGGAAAATGTTATGTATCCCTTGGACAGCACACAGGACCAACGCCTCCATACTAAAACAACTTGGAGTAAAGACCAGACTATCTGCTACGTGCCTTCAAAGAATTCTATAATACTTCGGCCACATCTCTAGAAAGCAAGGAGACAATCTCGAAAAGCTAATCGTGACCGGAAAAGTAGAAGACAAAAGATCACGTGGTCGTACGCCTATGCGATGGTCAGACCAGGTTTGCACCAATCTCATGTCTAAAAAGTTTTATGATTCTCTGCACGCCGCTAAAGATAGAATCCAATAGCGTAATATTGTGCTATCAAGAACGATCTAATGAGGAGGTTACGACCCTCAGTAATGAAGAATACGAAGCAAGGAGGAGGATACTAATTAGTCATATCGTCTGCTTCATCAGAATCAAAGTGTATCAATTTAATGGGAGTTACAAAACGTGAATTAATATTTTCTACTATTTTGCAAAGAATAGTTTCCACACCACAAGCGAAAAGAGACATTTACTGTTCTACATAATTAACCGAAATAGTTTGATGCTGAAGTGGGAGTGAATCCGATCCCACTTCTGATGTAGGAAGTGGGTCAGATACGATAAATAAAATGAGGATGTGGTGATATAACAACTCTTTATATTTTGATCAACTTTCCATTATTAATTACTTGTTCTCGTTAACAATTAATTAACTCGTTAACAAATCATAATTATTTCTTATTATAAATAAGTCATAATTTAAGCAATAGATAGTAGATAGTCCATTATAAATTGTACTGCGACTAATTTATAGTTGACAATAATAATTAACTTGTTTGCACAAATTAATTATCTAAGAGTCAAGGATAAGCTACTAGCAAGATACAACAAGTGTACCAAGCCACGCCAGAGCCTAGACTGCCCGAACGGAGGGCGCTCTGAGCCTTTTATACAGGTAGCAAAACAATTTGAGTAGTAGGGATATCGAACGATGCGCTCGGTGGCTTTAGGCGTACACCTGTTGTTTACAATATTCTTGCTTTGATGTCGCGGACGCCGTCATATATATATATATATATACTTTTACATACACAATAAACACCCAAACCCAGATATATAAACATCTATGCTCATCACTATCATTAAATATTTGCACACCATATCAATATATGGTCTTAGAGAAGAAATACCAATGGTAGAATATGTTGGTACCTTAATTTATTTTTAACAACTTGTAACACCCATATTCTTGCAAATAAATATTTTCTTTCTTTCTTTTCTTTCTTTCTTTCACACAAATTATAATATACACATTACAAATTATAATATACAAATTATAATATACAATACACAAATTATAATATAAATGTTGGTCCCTGTCGGGAATCGAACCTGAGCCCCTTCGATTCGTAGTTAGGTTCGCTACCACTTGACCAACCTGGCGGTCAAATTATGATTACTAATTAGTTTGTAGAGTTTAACAGTTTCTTCTCTAAGTTTGGTACCGCCCTTTTTCGTGTTCCTGTCGTAATAATCGCAATATCCCGTGTTGATCCGGGCTCCTTGAAAGAAAAGGCCAACTGCCGTTTTTTTTAGGCAATTCGTAAAAGTAACGTCAATCGGATACCGCCGTTTTTCGTGTTCCTGTCGTAATAATCGCAATATCCCGTGCTGGTCCGGGCTCCTTGAAAGAAAAGGCCAACTGCCGTTTTTTTAGGCAATTCGTAAAAGTAACGTTAATCGGGCGATTGGCTATACGTGCTACAAACACCATAACTACTAGGATTTAGAGTTCCACGTCTCTCCCAAGAATATGGTACCACTTCTTCATTTATTTCTGTCACAATAGCGTCAATGCTAGTCATTGTCGTTTTCTGGTTTGGAGGGTAAGGTAGCCGGTAGACTTACACATGTGGCATTAACATCCCACCACACGGATCTTTGGCATCCGTAGGCGATGGTATTTTTTCTGACGAAATTAAAAAGTTATAAAATTATTTATAACTAAAAGTTATAAATAAGCAAATGATTCGCCTAATTGAAATAAATAAACTTACCTATTCCTGCCGCAATAGCGTCAGTGCTGGTCGCTGTCGTGTTCCGGTTTGAAAGGTAAGGTAGCCGGTAAACTTATGCATGTGGCATTAGACCTCGCCACAAGATAACAACGCACCATTAACATCTTTAGTGTCTATAGGCGATGGTTGACTCTATCCATCAGGAGACCCATCTGTTTGTTTGCTATCTTTTAATATAAAAAAAAACCATCGCCTATTGACACCAAATATATTAATCGTGCACTGCTATATATGTGGCTGGGTTGGAATACTACATTTAAAGACCATAGACTTTGGCTATTGCAGAATAAATAAAAATTGGTAAAGTACGTGTCAGGCCACGCGCAAAGGGTTCCGGAGTTGCCCATCACAACAATGCGGACCAAGAAGAGGTTTTTATAGTTTCATACTATGAACATTTAAGCTATTAAACCTTAATGACAAATATATACCCGCACCATAGCTTCACCGCCTGTAGAAACTTCTCTAAGTAAATTTTATAAGTAAGTCGACTATTACTCAAAACCTTGTAAGGCCTTCTAAACCGTGATAGTTTTCCTTTTAATTGTATCATATTTACTATTATCATGTTTTTTTCCCACCCCCAAAATCAACCGTTTAGCCTGCAAAGGGTGGAAGGACATTTGACTCTTACGAAAATTAGCACTTAAGTGCTTTTAAAAGCTTAATCATTACATAGTATAAAACAAAGTCGCTTTCTCTGTCTGTCCCTATGTCCTTATGTCCCTATGTATGCTTAAATCTTTAAAACTACGCAACGGATTTTAATGCGGTTTTTTTACTAGATAGATTGATTCTTGAGGAAGGTTTTAATATATAAACCTTTCCGATATTCTCACAGGAACAAAAGATACGCGGGTGAAACCGCGAGCAGGTCGCTAGTATTTTATAAACGAGTCCCTTAATCGAAAGCTTGTTTTGACAAATCTATAATATTTTTTAAAAACCTATCGTACGTGGTACGTAAAAAAAATATATTTTTTAATATTTTATGTTACCACTTCGTTGACGTGACTAGTATGTAAATATATTCGTGCCAAATTAGAGCTTTCTAGTAATAAGGATCTCTGAGCAATCGTGCGGACGGACGGACGGACATAGCGAAAGTATAAAGATTCCTAGTTTACTTCGGAATCCTAAAAAGGTGATAATATAAAGTATAAATAGAAACAGTACAAGTGTTATCGATATAAAATATTGTATTTTATATCGATAACACTTGTACTGTTTCACAATAAACTATTATTTATATTATCCAACCGGTTTTGCTTCTATAAGCATCATCAGGGCAATTACAAATTAAAAAATTAATTTTAATTTGTAATTGCCCTGATGATGTTTATAGAAGCGAAACCGGTTGGATAATATGTATAATAGTTTAATATGAAACAGTACTAGTGTTATCGATATAAAATAGTGTATGAAAATGGAATTTCACCAAGTGCCGACGATAAAGAGTGTAGAATATAAATAGAAACATACAAGTAGCATTTATAGAAAATTGGCATTGGAATCGCATTCAAATTAAAATTTGAACTCGTTGCGCATTTTTCCGTGTGTTTCCAATATTTTAAAAGTATAAAATAAACTATAAATAAAAACATACATAGTAGGTATCATTCATAACAAAATGGGCGTTGACATGGCATTGGGATTAAAATTTAAACGCGTAAGCGGCATAATCTTCCACGTGTTTCCGATATTTTAACAGCATTAAATAAACTTTATATAGAAACATACATAGTATAATTCATAATAAATTAGTATTTACATAGCATTGGGATTAAAATTTAAACTCGTAAACCGCATAATCTGTCACGTGTTTCCGATATTTTAACAAAATAGAAACATACGTAGTATCATTCATAACAAATTGGCATTGACATCGCATTGGGATTAAAATTTTAACTCGTAAACCGCATAATCTTCCACTTGTTTCCAACATTTTAACAAAATAGAAACATACGTAGTATCATTCATAACAAATTGATATTGACATTGCATTGGGATTAAAATTTGAACTCGTAAACCGCATAATGTTCCACGTGTTTCCGATATTTTAACAAAATAGAGACATACATAGTATAATTATTAATAAATTAGTATTGACATCGCATTGGGATTAAAATTTGAACTCGTAAACCGCATAATCTTCCACGTGTTTCCGATATTTTAATAGTATTAAAGCTATGAGTGCTGCTAAGCGTGTATATTGTATGTATAACAGTATTTATATATGTTTTAGTATTATTGATTAACACCCATAACACAAGTAAATAGTATGCTTACTTTGAGTTTGGATCGATTTGTGTGATTTGTCCAGCACAGTTAAAAAATTAAAAACCTTGGTGCTATTCAAGAATATAATAATTAATCTCGGTCATTAAAACATAAACTAATGCATTTCATTGTTGTAAATTAAATAATCACCTGAAATTTAAATAATTTCAGTTGACCAAAAATAAATTAAATACGAAATTATCAAATCAAGCGAAGCGTTGCCACAACGGCTCATTAATTTATTTTAGATTCAATCGCTTCAATTGTGTTGGATCGCTTTGGTTAATTTATTTCCGATATTAATCAAGATTTATTAATGAACCCAATACATTTCCTTGCGATTGTTTATTTCAATTTAATATAAACTTCATTATTTCGAAGTGCGAAGTTATTTTATGCTTGACGATTGGATAATTAAATGTTTTGAGGAACTTGGTATTTCATTTTTGTAGTATAGAACTTTTCGAAAAAATTTGCACTAGCCCAGCCCAGGCTTTCGTTGAATCTGTCGTCCTACCAGGTAGTTCGTAAAAGGTGACAGATTGGCTTTAAGTGTTACCATCATAGTAAATACCAGGTGGTAGAGTTCTGCATTGTCTCACCCGAGCCTGGTATGGCCCTTACCTTACCTTATCTATTATTGCCGCAATAACGTCAGTAGTTGTCGCTATTATGTTCCAGTTTGAAAGTTAAGGTAGCCGGTTAACTTATGCATGTGGTATAACCACGAATAACAACGCACCATTAACATCTTCGGTGTCTATAGGTGATGTTTGTCTCTTTCCATCAAGAGACATTACCTAGTTTTCTATCTTCACTACATAGTATAAAACAAAGTCGCTTTCTTTGTCTGTCCCTATATCCTTATGTCCCTATGTATGCTTAAATCTTCAAAACTACGCAACGGATTTAAATGCGGTTTTTTTAATAGATAGAGTGATTCTTGAGGAAGATTTTAGTATATAAACCTTTCCGATATTCCCACGGGAACAAAAGCTACGCGGGTGAAACCGCGGACAGGTCGCTAGTGTGATATATAAAAAAAATTAATGTGCATGAGTCACAAGAATGATGTCGTAATTACAAGATCACTTAAGATTGAAACAGAATACTTAAGATATTTTATAATTTCAGGCGATTCTTTTACCACTTTAACTACAGCTCCATTACTACTTCAAGAATGCTTTTAGCAGCAACAACAAAATAAAGTTGAAAAAGACATTTAAATCGGGATAAATTTGTATTGCTTGATAGTATATTATCGATAGCCAATCGATAGTTTATCGATATATGAAAAAAAAAACCGATTCATATTTGAAATATTTTCTCATATCAGTTAATACAATACTATCGTAATATTATGTATATAATACAATACTTTCGTATCGAAAAACTGTATCACAATCGATAGTATCAATGTATTCATAGTTAAATTAGACTAAACTATTAATAGTATCGATACTATCGATAGTACTGATGACCAATATTGCAAAAATCATAAATACTGTCGATAGTATTGTATAGAAACTATTGATAATTTTGTGAGATTGATAATAAACTTCATTTTAATACTAACCGATACCATTAGACTATTGATCATACAAATTATCTATAATATTGAAAATATCGATATTGACTAGGTATACTATTGATAAAAACGATACTTTATTTATCTTCAACGATTAATACTATCGATACTATCGACATAATCGCTAGTTTAATTATTTTCATCGATAAATACTATCGATACTATCGATCGTTTTGGATTTCAACAATACTATGATCAGAATTTCATTATCGATAGAATCGAAACTATTAACGTCACTGTCGATATTATGACGTTTTTATATTAAAACTAATTATGGTGAAGCAATGCATTGCAGCAACGCCAGAATGCACATTTACTACAAATACGTGGAAATATATCTAAACTCATAAATTATTTTCCCACTCAATTATTTGCAAAGAAAAATTATAAATACTTAAATAATGTACTTGCCAATTCTTTCTACAACATAATATCGTAACTTATTGGCATATCACTTGATGCAAAAGTTTATTTTGAAATTATTCTAGATGATTTAGTGAGAGGATTGCCACATGACCGCACAACAGACAAACTTAGAATGGCTATTAAATAGAAATATATGTTGTCGGTGATATTTCGCGATTAATTGCGGGCAGTTGCATTTTAAATTACTGAAATTTATGTTAGTACAACTTAAATAAAATATCACTGCATATCTATTTTCTATATATATAATAAAATCGTAGGAAAGTCAAAACTGTACATTAGATATTTTTTAAGAAAATACTTGGGGCGTGATCTACAATCGATATCGAAGCCAAAAAATATAGTTTTTAGAATTTTTGTCTATTTATCTGTTTGTCTGTCTGTCTGTCTGTCCGCCTGTCCGTTTGTCCGTTTGTCCGTTTGTCCGTTTGCCCGTTTGCCCGTTTGTCCGTTTGTCCGTTTGTCCGTTTGTCCGTTTGCCCGTTTGTCCGTTTGTCCGTTTGTCCGTTTGTCCGTTTGTCCGTTTGTCCGTTTGTCCGTTTGTCCGTTTGTCCGTTTGTCCGTTTGCCCGTTTTCCCGTTTGTCCGTTTGTCACCTACAGGGGAGGAGCCGTGCGGAGCAAAGTCCGCGCGGACGAAGTCGCAGGCAACAGCTAGTATTACATAAATCGCTTGCTAATGGGATAAGTGTTAGTCTACACTACTTATACACATAATTATTAGTGCCTGATGATAGAACTGAAAAAAGTCTATTAGAACTTCTAAGAAAATTCAGCTAAACTCATTGACTGGGCTGATCGATTCCGTCTATTTAGCCGTCGAAATGGCTCAACTGATATTTATGTTTTTTTTCTTATCACGCCTTATCATTTGAGGGTTAAGAAGCTTAAGGGTTAAGAAGCTAGATCTAATAATATGTTACAAAAACGACACAAAAGCCGACCATTTTGCAGTGGTTTTTGAGGCATTTTCCAATCACTTAAAAACAATTTTTTTTCAATCGATTCAGCTTACCGTCAATTTTGAGAATATGCAAAAAAATTTATAATTTTTAACGTTTAAATATGCTTGTATTGTTAATATAACTAAATATAAATAATCGAAATTTTTAAACTACACAACAGTAACATAAAATTTCGCTCCTCATTTTTTTCGTAGTTAGGGCCTTATATCGTCTCTTAAGGAGTAAACTACAAAAACGGTTCTTACCTGTTCAATAAACTCAGGATTTGCCGTGTAGCCATAGCCAATGAAAATCATGGAATGGAGACCAAGTATCATCACCATAGTATAAAATCTGAAATGAAAAATATATTAAAAAATGCCTAGATGATTACATTACCGAGTCATTGCCATCGTGGCTACTAGATTCTGCATTGTCTCGCCCGGGTCTGGTAGCACCGCCTTACCTATTCCATCCGCAATAGCGTCAGTGCTTGTCACTGTCGTGTTCCAGTTTGGAGGGTAAGGTAGCCGGGAAACTTATGCATATGGCATTAGATCTCGCCATAAGATAGTAACGCACCATTAACACCTTTGATGTCTATAGGCGATAGTTGATTCTCCATCAGGGACCCATCTGCTATCTTATGATATAAAAAAAAAGAAATAGGTTTATTTTTCTTCAGACTCCCTAAAAATGAAGAGGTTCTTAGTTCGAGTTTTTTTTTTATATTATAAGATAGCAAACATGCAGATGTCTCTGCTGATGAAAAGATACAACCATCGCGTATATAGACTAAAGATGCTAACGGTGCGTTTCTATGTGTATGGTAAATCTTACCATACACATAGAAACGCACCGTTAGCATCTTCTGGTGATGCGACATGTATAAGTTTACCGGTTACCTTAACCTGCAAACTGGAATACGACATTGACAACACCGACGGTATTGTGGCAGGGATAGGAAAGGTATTGGTACCTAACTTAGGCGAGTCATTGCAAAACTCTACTACCTAGTAGTCGTGATGTTAGTAACATATTTGACCAATCGTTGGTTTTACGAACTGCCTGGTAGAATAGCAAATTGTTAACTCTTAAGAGGGGGCCCAAACATCGCGTGATTATTATCTCATGATATAAAAAATAAAATACTGTCCGTAATACTGTATTTAATTTCTAATTATCTTAAGTAATTTATCTCTTACCACAAAGTATGTAAGATAAATAATAATTTATTGTTCGTAATAATCAAAATGATTAGCATAACAATGTTATGTATTCTAACACATACATAATTAATAGTGTAAGAGTTTACCGCGAGAATCAAAAGAATGATGTTTTGTGTAAAATATTGCCAAAATAGGGTCTACTAAAAAAAAAATACTAGTCACTGTCGAATAACGGTTTAGAGCAGTTGTTACTTTAAAGATAACAGAGCGCCAACCAAATATCTTTAATTTAATGAAACCGCATATCAAATGATTACAAATCAACACTGAAATTTATTTAAGAACACTTTCTTTTGAAATCTGTATTAATATTATAAATGCGGAAGTTTGGATGTTTGGATGAATGGATGTTTGAATGTATGGATGTTTGTTACTCAATCACGCAAAAACTACAGAAGGAATTTGAATGAAATTTTGTCACACAGGCAGATCACGACTTGGAATAGTACACAAGTTATTTTTTATCCCAGATAAAATCGGTTCAAATTGTCAGGAAATCTGAACTTGGCGGAACCCAATCGAACGCTATCGCCAGTGTTTCGATCGGTCAAGCCGTTCAAAGGTTATGAGATATTTACATACACACATACACACAAAGAGAGAGACAGAGAGCGAAAGAGAGACATACATACATACATATATTAACTAGTAGCAAAATTAGTCATTAAGTTATTATAAATACACTAGATCATATATAGACATTTTTCTCCTCTTATACATTCAAGGATAGCAAAAAAAGAAGACATGTAGCTTAACTGATACATAAACAAATATAAATAAATATTCACGGGACAAGTTACACTTATTGATCTAACCCCAAAGTAAGCAAATTATTTGCTTGTGTTATGGGTGTTAGCCAACTGTACTAATACATAGAAATACATATATAAATACTAGAATTTATTTAATAAACACCCAAACCCGGAAATACAAACATTTATGCTCATCACACAAATGCTTGTCCCCATCGGGGATCGAACCCGAGCCCCGTTTATTGCATAGTCAGGGTCACTAACCACTGGACCAACGGGGCGGTCAAACATTATACATACCGATAACTTTCTTTTATAGACACGAAAGATGATTATTTTGTGATACCTTCTGTATGGATGTGATATAATATTAATTTATTAGATTACTAGACACCTCATTTTTTAATTCTAAAACAAAAAAGCGGCGATATGAAAGTCGAACAAAACGTTTCAAAACTTTGTAAATGGTATGTAATTCAAAAGGAGTCCCGATCAATATGGGGAAGACGCAGATTCCTTAAAGTGCAGTAATCAAGCAGAATCCAATCAATTAGTTACATAACATTCCAAGCCAGAATACGACAGTATCAAGTGCTAACGTCAAGGCAACAAGATTAGTCAAGACAATTACATAATGTGCGGTTGGGACCAAAATAGGCAAGAACTTAAGAGTCAGGTCAGTTTTTGTAGGTATCATATGTGATATATGTATATATATATATATATATATATATATATATATATATATATATATATATATATATATATATATATATATATATATATATATATATATATATATATATATATATATATATATATATATATATATATATATATATATAACAATGTGAGATAATGTATTTAAAAAAATTTACACAGGATCTTTGATCTATAATTTAAATTTTGAAAAACATGCCATTTTTTTGTGGGAAATGTAAAATTTGCGTAATTTCTTTTCTGTGGGAAATGCAAAATTTGCGAGTAATGTTTTTTTTTTTATTTACACAATGTAATGCGTACATTGCTCGGGCTCGTCAAATCCGTGGTACTCTCGAATCAGCCGCTTAAATTGTGCGCATAATACTTCAGTTACTTTGTGCATTTCCTTTAATTTTACCTAATATTTAAAAAATCACCGTAGACGTAATAAATCAAATTATACAAAGTTAAGTTAAAAAGTTGTTAAAAAAAATAAAAAAAACAAAGGTTGACAAAAATGTATCTTTGTTTTCTGTATCGACTTAAAATATCAATTATACTTTTGCGATTATTTTTTAATGTTTCATATTTTACAAATAAAAACTATAGTCTTGTTTTCTAGATTAAAATATTATTTTAAAGGGAAGTAAACTAACTACAATCAAACAATATTCTTTTTTATACTCTAAACTAAACGTTGTCATATTTATTATAATTTACAATACAATATTTTTTTATTCTAAGTATTTATTTTATGTATTTATTTTTCTAAATAAAATTATTTTAATATGAGTATGCTTTTAAAAATGAATAAGCAAATAAGTAAGTTCTATATATGTACGCGTTTTTGACCCATTTACATATTTTAAAAAATGATAGTAGAACGCGTTAGTTTAAAAGTTCGTATAAGCAATATTATTAAAAGTATATTTAATATGGTTATATTTAAAACATTTTTTATAATAAAGCGTAAAGTTGGCGTTAGGTACAGATTATTCGTACTTTATTCCGTTGGTGTATACTTTTTATAAATTCAATGAACAGTGATGTTTAAGAGACTTAAATGGTATATATTTTTGTAACTTCTTATGAATTTTCTACCGAGTCTCTATAAATCAATTAGACTGACTTATTATTTTAAAAAATCCATACTGACAACACTAATTTGTATCATACGATAGTAAGACACTCGTATAGATAATATTATTAAGTATTTTGTGGACACGCAGCGTAGACATCGTTTAAAATTGTTACCTAATTTGCTTAATTTCTGCTGTTTTTGTATGTAGTGTTTCAATCGCTATGAATATAAAACGCATGAAGATTTTGTTCGTAAGCTGCAATATGTTTGTCATACATTCACACAGTCACAGATACCCAGTTTTGGAAATAAGTACTTAAATTGTTATATTACTTAATACCGTCAAACAAGGCAACCTCTAAGGTATTTAAAATCAAAATTCTTTAAGTTCTGGGTATCAAGGAAGAAAGGCTTTGTTTATCAATGCTCAGAAATTGATGCTGTATTTTATTATATATTTCTCATTTAAAAATACTAGTCGGATATTGTGAAGTATGAAAGTTTTCCGATACTCTTTCCAACAGGTTCCGACTTAGAATCTTGGTCCAAATCTATGCTTTCGATTTTTGATAGACCGTTCCTTACGACCTATATACATATTATATAAAAAAATCACATTTAAAAAATACTGATAAAAAAAAAAAATTCATTATTCTTTTGGATCGACCTAGATTATTACAGCTCAATTGAAATAAATTCTGTTTAATTTTATCTGATATTGGAGCCTCTTTATTACTAAAAATGTTATTTTTTAACATAAAATATATTTCCGCGAATTTATACAATAGCGTTTTAGCCTATACAATTCTGTTTTCGTATTCATTTCATCTCATCTCCCTTCGTCTTGATATTCTTACGCCGTCCGTCTTTCCAGAGAATGTCGTAATACTTTTATTTCGTCTATATTGCTTGATTTATTGCTTCTTATTAAAGAAAATGTATATAAAATAATACAAAATTAATTTATTTTATACGCCGTTCTCGGTTATGTAAACAAAATGTCTAGCTTGAAGGGATAAAATACATACACATTTCACTATTTTTGTTGTATGTATTATGTGATCGATTGTGATTAGCAGTTGGCACATATATTACTAGATTTTGCTCGTGGCTTCGCTCGCGTTAAATTCATTTTAGGAATGTGGGGGGTTTAGTATAGGAGTAGGCTCCATCCCTTCAACTATCTTCACTGAAAAAATTATTTCGATTCTTCGCTCCGTTTTTCCGTGAAAGACGGACAAACAAACACACATACTTTCCCATTTACATATAATATTAAGTACGGATATTTGTAAATTAAGTTGAATGTATTATTTAAGTATTTGGTGTTCTGTTAATAAATAAATAAATAAATTCAAATTAACGAAATTGGAGTGTCTGTTTTTAATATTAAAATAACCATTTTTTGTCAAATGTATATGGACGAACCTATACAGGGTCTATAATTAGTAGCATAACAATTTTTGTACTATTTTAAGTAGGCATCACGTTTTTACAACTAATAATAATTTACCATAACAACTAAACGCATAACTGTTTTCGCATAATTTTTACTAGCATAACCCTATGTAGCATAAAGATAACATAGCATAATGTTTAAAGGCACACATTGAGGAAAGCATAACAATACATAAACATAATGATCAACGGCATACACTTAAAAGTCCTAATTAAAATGCAAGAAATAGGTGGATAGCAGACTGTAGCAGCATTGCATAAATAGCAAGACCAAATAGCAGACTGTATTGTAGCAGCATATTATTCCCGTAACAAGTGGGGTTGGACCAAGTCGACGGAGCCCCGCTACGAGGGGCTCCTATTTCTGGGTGCGGGATCTAAAGAGAACCTAACTAACCTACTTCAACTGTAGCATTAGATAGCTTTGTTTCTTTGTGGCGGGGGGCTTATGCCATGTATTTTTATGGTAAGATAACATTAGGAAAAATAAAAAAATGTCTAAAGACTATTATGCGTATCATCAATGGTCGAATTAAATGTAGTACAATAGATTGTTATGCTTAAAACACATTTCGCAAAAAAAAGATTATGCTTAAATTATATAATGACACTACATGTTATGCTATCTTCATTATGACAAAGTAAATTAGGAAAAAAAAAGCGTTTTAAACGTATCCCACATATACACGGTAGATATACTAAAATAATATTTTTTTTTATTTTCTCAGTCTGTTTTTACTGGACTTTCATTGGCAGATAGCTGATGTAAAAAGAGTAGCTGACTTCTTTTATATACTATATTATTATACTCTTTCCACGTGGACGATGTCGCGGGCATAGTTCATTATTGATATAATAAAAAAAACATACCTCAAGGCTTGGAAAACTTTGAAAATTCCTCCTTCAGCACTTCCTCCATATTTAAGCGCTTTCCAGTTCTTTTGTACACAGAAGGCTAGCATGAATCTATTTCCTGCAAAAAAGTATAATTATTTTTAAATATGAACACGCCCGGTTCCCTTGCGGAGTAGGCAGAGTAGACCAAACGTCTATATACTACGGTTCACCGCGATTCACCGGTCTGTTGGTTGACAATATAAATGGTGATCCTCATCGCCTCATTATCGACATGTTAACAATTATCGACTATATCTATCGACAGCTTTACGTGCTCACCCTAGCTCGGAGCATAGCAGAGTAGTAATATACCACAGCTCCAGACTCCGAGCTGCTACTGAAATTTGAAATTTTCGAGGTAAACCTCGAAAAAACCTCAATAACACTTTTGCCCGACCCGGGGATTGAACCCGGGAGGTCGCGGGTTGGGGCACGATTCGATGATTTGAGTCGAATAGGCTACCCATAGACCATGAAGCAGTCTACATAATGTTTTTATTAAATAAATACTAATAATTAGTTTTGGTTATATATTATAAACACTTGTACTGTTTCACAAATGTAATTTAAATTTTTTATATAAGTTTATATTTTATAAAAGTGTTTATATTATATAATCAATATGATGCAGTTTCACCAAGTGCCCACGATGGAAAGTATAAATTATAAATAAATTTTGGTTATTTTTAGGGGTAGACAAAGTGAATAGAATATCAATAATCATTGAATTAATTCAATTTAAATCACATTAATTCAGTGGTTTGTCTGTCAACAAAATATGTGAGTCCCATCGCCGCATCTCATAATTCTGAATTCTTTATGCTGGTTTTAGTCTCATGCTGACCGCACGCTGGCGGTCGGCGCTGGTGGATCAATATGTATGTAGTCATAGGTATAGTGCGCACGGAACTAGTTGGCCGCGCCTTAGGTATGTGAACGGTGGGGCGGAGAGGCAGGGGCGCTTGCTGTCATTACTCAGTGCGGCGCCATACTTTGCGACGGCAACACGCGTTGAAAGTTCCGGCTAGTTTAGAGAAAACGCACATAAGATTGCAATAGCGAGATGAGTCCGCCGATAAAAAGACAATCTAAGCAAATAATATTTAAAGTGCATACATTTTTTAATAAACGGAAAGCCGATGTCAATAGTTTAGAATATAAAACTGATGCGAATATACATAAACTAGTAGCAGAAGCAACAGGGATATCAGAACGAAGTGTTAGGAGAGTGATTGCTGAAAGTAAAAAATCGTTGCAAAATACAGGGGAAGTAAGATTTAGTTCTCCACGTAGACCAAAAGAAATAAAAAAGAAAATACAAGTTGATGACTTTGATTTAGCAGTGATAAGAAGAAAAATAAATCAGTTTTATACGGTAGAGAAAAAAATTCCAAGTCTACGAAAACTAAATGCTGTGTTAAAAGAGGATAATATTTTAGACTGCGGATTGACTTTTTTAAGAACACTTTTGCACAAACTGGGATATTCATTTAAAAAATGTAAATCGAAGAGATGCCTTTTAATACAGAGACCAAATATTGTTGAATGGCGAGTGAAATATATGAGGGCTATAAGAAAATTCAGAGAAGACAAACGAAATATATTCTTTTTGGACGAAACTTACGTTAACCAAAGTCACAATGTCTAAAAATGTTGGCAATCTTCGTCGGAGCCTGGAATTTATACAGATATAGGCAAAGGAAGGCGTTTGATAATAGTTCACGCTGGTAGCCGGAACGGGTTAGTTGACGATGCTTTGCTAATTTTTAAATCAGATTCAAAAACGGGGGATTATCATGGAGACATGAACTCTACAAATTTTTACAACTGGGTTGATCAAAAATTAATACCTAAACTTCCCCCTAACTCAGTCATAGTTATGGATAATGCTGCCTATCATTGTGTGCAAGTTGAGAAGAAACCGACTATGTCCAGTTTGAAAATTAATATGCAGAACTGGTTGCAAAATCATAATGTAACATTTTCTCCCACGATGATCAAAGCTGAACTCCTGAGGTTGATTAATGCGACCCAATCAGAAAAAATATTCAAGATTGACGAACTTCTGAAAGCTGCAGGTCATACTGTTCTCAGACTACCTCCATATCATCCAGACCTCAACCCGATCGAGCTTGTGTGGGCAAATATTAAAAATTGCCTGGCCAGAGATCACTTTAATGCTACATTGGACGAGAAAATGACAATACTAACAAGGCTATTTTCCGAATTCTCTGCCGAACAATGGCAAAAATGCGATGACCACGTACAAAAAAATGAACAGGAATACTGGAATCATGATATGAAATTTGATACTATGATGGACCAAATCATTATAAGTTTACAAGATGATTCTGAATCAAGTTCAGAGAGTTCCGAATCAAGTGATTCTGAGAATTGAGTTTGTTTGTTTGTTTGAACGTGGTAATCCCAAAAACTACTAAACCGATTTGAATAATTCTGATTTTTATTATATAATACACATATTTAATACACATCCATAACTCATTATTATCTCGTTTCGTGGTCATTTGGAGGCAAAAGCAAAGCTCAAAAAGAGCATACCGAAATCCATAAAACAAGCAATTTTCAAAACTACCGGAAAACTTTCCAGGTAAAACTACCAAATTACTGAACTAACATTACAAAGTTCAATTTGTATTTTATGTATTCTTTTCAATAAATGAAAAAATATTGTTCACGATATCTTCAGATTGGTCATCACTGTCTAAGCTCATGTGCATTGCGAGCAGTTGACAACCCGCCCCCTTACCCCTGTCACCACCTAAGGCGCGGCCAACTAGTTCCGCGCGCACTATAGCGTATGTGAGTAGCGCTGACCACTCAGCGCTGACGGCCTTAGGCTACATACATCAGTGTCGACCGTCAGCGTGCGATCAATGTGACAGTAAAACCAGCCTTAGATTGAAGGGCTCGACAGAAAAACCAAAGAATGTGTAGTACAATTTTTTTATGTTTTTTATAAAACAATCAAGCGATTTAAGTTAAACACTACTTATTGTTATTAATCAATATTTTTCTTCCCCCCACCAACTAAATTAGCTGCGTGACTTGAGATTTTTCCAAGAGAGAAAAGATGGTGGTAGAGTTCCGCATTGTCTCGCCCGGGTCAGGTACCACCGCCTTACCTATTCCTGCCGCAATAGCGTCAGTGCTTGTCGTTGTCGCGTTCCGGTTTGGAGGGTAAGGTAGCCGGTAAACTTATGCATGTGGCATTAGACCTCGCCACAAGATAGCAACGCACCATTAACATCTTTGGTGCCTATAGGCGATGGTTGACTCTTTCCATCAGGAGACCCATCTGCTTGTTTGCTATCTTATGATATAAAAAAAAAGTAATAAAATTATTCGCTTGTGTTATGGATGTTAGTCAACGATACTAATAAATAGAAATACATGTATAAATACTAGAATACATTTAATAGACACCCAAACTCGGAAATACAAACATATATGCTCATCACACAAATGCTTCTCCTTGTCGGAGATCGAACCCGAGCCCTGTCGATCATAGTCAGGATCGCTAACCACTCGACCAACAGGGCGGTTATAATATTCAGTTTGTTATTATAAAAAATAAAACTGTAGGTACTTGTGACCACGGTTTATAATGTTTCAAAGGTTTTGTTATCACATGATTATTTTTTTCTACAGACTCCCCAAAAATGAGGAGATTCTTATTCGACTTTTGTTTTCTTATATTATGAGAGGAAACAGATGACTTTTGTGGTAGAAAAAAAAAACATTGTCTATACACCAAAGATGGTAATGGTGCGTGTTCGTGTGGCGGACGATTATGTCACATGGATAACTTTATATTAAGTGGAAATGAAATTAAGAAAAAAAACCGCCAAGTGCGGGTGGGACTCGTGCACGAAGGGTTCCGTACCATCATAGTAAATAAATACGAAAAAAATATGTTTTTTATGGGGACCCCCTTAATATTTTTTTTTTAGTTAAAGTATTTGTTGTTATAACGGCAATGGAAGTACACAATTTGTGAAAATTTCAGCTTTCTAGCTATCACAGTTTATGAGATACAGCCTGGCGACAGACAGACAGACAGACAGACAACGGGGGTTTAGTAATAGGGTTCCTTTTTACCTTTTAGGTATGGAATCCTAAAAATGATAATGACAACGAATAAATGAATGAAAATTATTGAAAAATATTTATAGATAAGCCACTCAGCGAACACATAGGGTGACAAATATGATGAATCTTAACAGCTATTTAGTAATAAGTTACTAAATAGCTGTTGCCAGCGACTTCGTCCGTGCGGACTTTGTTTACTCCTCTCCTACTGGTCGCAGGAAGATGTAATATAGCCTATAACCTTCCTCGCTTCCTATAGGCTACCCAACTCAAAAAGAATTATTCAAATCTGTTTAGTAGTTTTCGAGATTTTTGCGAACAACCAAACAAACAAACAAACTCTACAATTTTATAATATTAGTATAGATTTTCTAGGCCACCTTCCTGAATGATACTTGGTTTTAGATATTTTTATGCCCATAAGGCCCGATTTTTTAATTACCAGTTAAACAACGAGATAAAATAAATGCCACAGTTAACACCATTTTAAATTTTTCAATTGACAGATAGGCTCTAACGGTTAGTAAATACTCTAACTGGCGAATAAACTTAACTGTCCCTTTACATCCCAGTTAGCTCGTTAACTGTGGAATAATTTGGCTTTCTAGTCAATGTGCGCGCCATATGTTTGTAGGTATATTCGTGTTTTTGTTTTTATACTGTGAAACTATGGATATTTTATTTTTTATTGTCCTGTGACGATTTGCCATAAATTCGGTTAATAATCTCACTTCACTCGTGTTACTACTCCGTGTTGGTCCGGGCTCAGATTAACAAGGGGACAGATTAATCTGAGGGTCCGGGCTCCTTTGAAGAAAAGACCAACCGCCGCTCTGCCAGGCATTTCGTAAACGGTGACTGATTGTTGATGTTTTATTTGTGATAGTTATTTGTGTCACCCGTTGTGGCTTCTAGGTGGTAGAATTCCGCAATGTCTTTTCCGAGTATTTGGTACCAACGCCCTACCTATTCCTGTGTAATGTTGTGTTCCAGTTTAGAGGATAAGGTAGTCAGTAAACTTATGCATGTGGCATTGCCATTCCGCCATACGGATAGCAACGCACCATTAATATTTTTGGTATCTATAGGCGATCGTTTCTCTTTCTATCGGGAGAGCCATCTACTTGTTTGCTATCTAATGATATAAAAAAGTACCTACCTATACAAGATTTGCAAAACGTTCGCGATTCACTATATTTTCCTTATTCTAAATAGCAACCAAAGCAGGTACTTCGTAACAGCACTAGAAAATATTCAAACAAATGAAGAAAGTACAACACATAGCTTTTGATTCGAAGTTCGAACGAAAATAAAATAATAACAAACAGACAGGCCAAGCGGACATCTGGTTACAATTTACGCCTTCGGACTTACGTCGTATTATGCCAGCCATCTTTCTAAAATCTGTAAACGTACATAAGCACGTCTCGCTCTCGCTGAAATGTGTGAAGCTAGTCACAAAAATCAGCCAGGTACTGAATGTTATCTGTGCTTTGAAAAATTGAAACCTTTTATACGTTCGTTAAAATCTCAGTTAAAGTTATTGAATAGTTAGCTATCTGACGTTTTAAGTGGCCATTGAAAAATTGGGCCTAAAAGTAGTAAGCGTAATAATACTACTTTATCACTACATAGTATAAAACAAAGTCGCTTTCTTTGTCTGTCCCTATGTCCTTATGTCCCTATGTATGCTTAAATCTTTAAAACTACGCAACGAATTCTGATGCAGTTTTTTTAATAGATAGACTGATTCTTGAGGAAGGTTTTAGTATATAAAAAATTTCGATATTTCTACGGGAACAAAAACTACGCGGGTGAAACCGTGGGCAGGTCGCTAGTACAAATATATTTCACTGTCACTAAAATGCAAAGAACACATGCAATTTTGGGTTTGTACAACCCTTGTGTGTCTTTAGGAGTGACGAATATTAAATAAACTAAAATAATTTTCTACGTTTATTAAATTAATAAAATAAAATATATCGCTAGGAACAATCATATAAAAATATTGAGACTTTAATCTGATGGAATTCTATCATCATATATGTTACCATTGTATAAAACTTTAATTACATTTGCATTAAACCAGCAATAAGTTTATATATCATGATTTTCATTATAAGTATCAAATAAAAATTCTCCCTAGTTTTTTACTAAAGAATAGTTTAAAGTTAATTTCTGTTTTGTTATTTTAAGTATCTATAATGTGTCTTAACAAAATCTTACCTCAGAATTTTGTCGATCTAACTTAGATTTCTGAGATAAACAGTTGTACTAAAGACACCCAATGACGAGATAAATACCTAAGCACCGACTACTAAGGAGAGAACTGATTGTTTACGTTAACCTTGCCTTAATTGCAACGGTATTTAGCTATTATTCTCCAAGTTTAAAAATATTAATCAAAAGCGGATAAGTTAAAGAGTTGGTATAGAATTTTACGGAATATGTTAAATTTTAAAGTAATAACTAAAAAAAAAACGATGATATCATAATGTTTAATTTATTTATTTATTTAGCCTCACCCGTGTTCTTTATAAACTTTCTTTAAGCTTATGCCAGCTACGTATTTTCAATATTTTAAATTTAATGTTTTATGTGAATTATCAAAAAAATCCACCAAGGTCCAGTTACTTTTCGAAATCTCATACAAACAACATTTTTGAATTTAACGTTTAATGTATCAGAAAAGTTATGAATGAAATATTTTAACATTTCTAAAGAAAGTTAGAACTTCGCTTCCCGAAACCATTACAAGTCATAAAATAGTCAATAGGAACGAGAGAAAATCAACCGTTTCAAATTATTTATCAAGCAGTAATCCAGCTATTAGGGTGGCTAATTATTAAGAATAAATAGGAAAAATATTTTTGAAGTTATACTTCTTTTGGTGCCTTAGAGAAAAATGATGAGAGTAAGGTAAATTTTTTTGATGCGCGTGCACACTTTCACGGAAAATCGACATCATGCAATTAACTAACCAACGTTTTAGTTTTTCAAAATAAGTTGTCCATTTTTTTAATTTGTATAAATAATTCTTTTATGATGTTTAAATAAGTTTTATTTAGAATTATCTAGATAATCTACTCCTTCTATCTTTACCGCCTTTGGTCGAGTGGTTAGCGACCCTGAATATGCAATCGACGGGGCTCGGGTTTTATCCCCTATGGGGACAAGCATTTGTGTGATGAGCATATATGTTTGTATTTCCGGGTTTGGGTGTTGATTAAATCTATTCCAGTATTTATATATGTATTTCCTTGTATTAGTATCGTTGACTAACACCCATAACACAAGCAAATAATTTGCTTACTTTGTGGTTAGATCAGTCGGTGTAATTTGTCCCGTGAATATTTATTTAATTATTTTATATATAAAATTCTCGTATCATAATGTTAGTTACCATACTCCTCCGAAACGCCTTGACCGATTTTTATGAAATTTTTTATACATATTCAGTAGGTCTGAGAATCAGCTATTATCTATTTGTCAAACCCCTAAATGATAAGTGTTGTTCACTTTGTTTATTTTTTTATTTTCATCGTTCTATCACCAACCCTTATTTTTAATTCAATAATTTACCTGGCAAAATGTTTAACAGATCAGTTAGTAGGTTATAGTAAAACTTTATTTCAATACATTAAATACCTTATTTTCTATTATTAGTGTTGTTTTCTCTACAAACACAGGATAACGCAAAATAAAAATGTTTAGAAATATTTTTACCTTGCTGCGTCGATGAAGTATAACTTCTTACGTGCGTAAATAAGTAAACACACACTTTTTTTAATTTAAACTTTTGTCAACATAGTGAAAATTCATTTATTATTAAGTTGAAAAGCACTTGGATTAATTCATAAGACACTTTTTTCAATATATATCTGCTAACCGTTAACTTGTTAGTTAGGAACACTAGTAAAAAGTGAAACTGTTTGAAATATATACAATTAATACAAAAAATATTTTTTAAAAACAATACTGGTGCTTTTTTTTTTATAAATTGTAATTAAAAATGGTGGTAATCTATTGACATCCGACTCACACTGCCCACCCTTGCCGCAATAGCGCCATTGCTTGTCGCTGTTGTGTTCCGGTTTGGAAGGTAAGGTAGCTACCGGCTATTTATGCATGTGGCATTAGACCTCGCCACAAGATAGCAACGCACCATTAACACCTTTGTTGTCTATAGGCGACGGTTGACTTTTTCCATCAGGAGACCCATCTGCTTGTTTGCTATCTTATGACATAAAAAAAGGCAATGGACTTGATGATACTTTTTAATTATATTAATACATTATAAATAAGCATACCCACGGGCTTACATTGTGTTTATTGCAAATGATGACAGTTTTGATTGATTACAAATGATGTATAATAATTGACAATTAAAGAGTAAATCTCATTCACTTTGCGTTATAAAACAACATGTTTATTTATCAACTTTATGTTTAAGGACAAGTAGGTAATAGTCAGTATAAAGGTCATACCATAAGTATCATTATGTCAATTTCTTTGAGGAGTAGGTAGTGTAAACCGAAAATCTATAAAATTTCCAGTTCACCACGATTCACCGGCTTGTCAGTTGGCGAGATTCAAAATCAAAAAATGTTTTAATCAAATAAAACCTTGCAACCGCTTGTGATGAGTCGAAATTATAAAAACTACTACCGGATTGGAACGGGGCCAATATTAACGGTGATCCCTGTCACCTTTCCCGTCACCTATTTCTAGCCATAACCGAGACCGATAGTTTTAAGACAGTGATCATCCGAGGCACAGTGTTGTAACACACAATTTGCCAGACTCAAATTTAAAATTTTTGAAAAACGTCCGAGAATAAAACTTCAGACATAATATTACTAGAAAAAAGTCTTTTGAACGGAAACGTTATCCATACTGATATTAATACAAAAGTATGGCTCTCTGTCTGTCACGCTTTCTCGGCGAATAGGTAACACAATGATACCAAACCTAGGCGAGATGTTATGGAACTTTACAACCTAGTAGTCACAATGATCGTAACATGTATAAATAATAGAACGCCTTCTACGAATTATCTGGCAGAATGGTATTATAATAAAGAGAACCCGAAAAAAAAAAATATATATATATATATATATATATATAATTTGCTTTTTTTTATAAATTTAGGCAGTTTTGTTGTGTCTATTTGTTTTCAACGAATGATATTAATTGTTTTTCAATTTATTTATGGGATTGTCGACCGAGGCTATTATTCGCAATATATAACAATGCAAGTATAAATGAATGAATATTTATAGTTGCATTATATTTTAATTTACTAAAAATACAGGACTTTTTTCCACATTAACTTAAGCAGTTGGCCCAAATTATTGTTACTGTGAAACCGGGCTTAATCATAGAACGGTTATTTATCCCGAATATTTGATCCAGAACTAATGGTAACACCAGCCATTACAACTCGGGGCTTTCAAAACTTTTGCAAAGTATAAATAAGTCTCAATTGTTGGATTTAAACAACAATTTAATACCTCGGAGAGAGTGAGCTATAAAAATGTAATTAAATGCTAAAGTTAATGGACCGTCAAGTAGTTAATTATGAAGTGAATAACGTTATTGAACGAACAAATAAAATTCTCGAGTCTACCGGTACAAACTGTTTTATATCATTAGATAGCGATATTAGATGACTGTCCTGATGGAAAGAGAAACCATCGCCTATGGACAGCAGAGATGATAATGTTACTTTGCTATAAGTTTGGCGGGATGATAATGCTTCATGAATCATGATAATCTAGCGATGTATCGAACAGGACAGTCTGTCGAACAATTAAGAAAACAGCCCATTTTAGGGTTCCGAATTAACCAGGAACCCTTTTAGCTTCGCTATATTCGTCCGTTCGTCCGTCCGCACGATTGCTCAGAGACTATTATGACTAGAAAGCTGTAATTTGGCACGAATATACATATTAATGACTTCAATAAAATTTTAACATAAAATCTTGAAAAATATTTATTTTGCGTTTTTTTTTTACTTTAAAGGCTAAAGGCTTTAGATAGGCACATGTAGCTTCTCACTGTTTCTAAAATATGAGTTCCCTAATACTTCAGCATTTGTTTTAAACAAATGTTCATGTTTTTTTACAAATACGCATACCGACAATATGTTAAGACAAGATAAAGGAAGTATTTTAAGAGATTTAAATAGGGGTTTACAAGAGTGTAGTTGATTAACATTACATATTGCACGTATACATTTCTTTTGAATTCTGAAAATTCTAATTATGTCAACTGAGTTTCCCCAAATAGAGATTCCATATTGCAATACTGATGAGACAATCCGTGATATGCTAACAAGGCAGCATTTAAATTGGCTACTTCTCTTATTCTTCTCAAAACATAGACAAATCTATCAATTTTTTTGCAAAGATAATCAATGTGCGCTTTCCGATTGCAATGTTTGTCAATAAATATTCCTAGAAATTTAGTATATTCAGTATTTTCTATATTTATACTGTTAAATAATATACTTGATTTTTGAACTTTATTGCTATAACATGTTTAAAATTCAACTATTTTTGTTTTAGTCAAGTTAATTTTTAAATTGTTACTTTTTAACCATTCTGAAACTTTAAGTAAGGTTTCAGTTGTTTCTTTTACTGAATGATTTTTATTTTTACATTTAATGAGGATGTAGTGTCATCTGCAAATAAGAATGATTCATGTTGCATAGTCTCTGGAAGGTCATTAATGTAAATTAAAAAGAGCAAGGATCCTAAAACACTTCCCTGTGGTATTCCATAGTAGTAGCGGTTGGTTTTTGGGTGAGAAAAAAATCATGGTAGTAGTTAATGAAGTTAAAAGGAAAACTATCACAGTTTAGAAAGTTTTACAAATTTTTAAGTAATAGTTGAATATACAATAATTTCATTAAGGTTTACTTTGCAATTCAACAACATTTGCTTTTTATTATATTTATAAATGGTATCAACATATTATGATCATTAGCTATCATGTTCTTCAATATGTGCCTACAGTATTGTACCAGTCAAAATGCATAACAGAATCAATCAAAGTTAATTTGCCATTCACCTGTGATTTTCCGAACTCGTGTTTAGGCTTATAAGCACACTGCGCGGTGACAATATTTAAAAAAAAAAAATACAATGATTTCGTTAAGTTGTATTAGTTACATATACCTACAGTATTGTACTAGCCAAAATGTTTATTAAAGTTAAAATACAAACCTTCGCCATGCTCTGGTGGCCAGAAGAAGTAATACGCGGAACATCCAAAATTGACGAAGAACAGGAGTATCAAAATAGCACCGATGATGAAGTCTAACGCGTCTAACGGTAAATAGTCTTCTTTGGTCTTACAGTATCTTACCGACAAGGTTTCCACCTGATAAAAAAAAACATTAAAAAAATCTTGCACCAGATAGTTTAATGTACTACGTAATGCCCGGTTTACCTTTTGATTAAGCCCCGTTTTCACTTTGATTAGTGCGATGTGCTTAGTATTAAGCAAAAAATACATGTAGTCAGCCGTTGATCAGTGCGAGTGATTAGTAATCAGCGAAATAAAAGTGAATAAACGCTGATTACTAATCACTCGCAATGTTCGACGGCTGTCTTTACGTATTTTTTGCTTAATACTAAGCACCTGCTTTAATAAACACTTGCAGTTGCAATAATCAAAGTGAAAACGGGGCTTTAGAATAAGTGCGAGTATTTAGCATTTGCGAGTAATATTGCGAGTGATCAGAGCGAGTTTTATCCAACACTGTTTAACCACCATGATTAGTATCTACATTAAGCTTCAGACGTCGAAAAATGGATGAAAAAACTCAACAACGTTAAACACTTATCACTAAACATACACGTCCAAACGTGGTTAGGGCCCGGAAAGCTTCAGGGTAGGAAGAGCGCGTGGGGCGAGGATATAAGTGAAAAAATAGAACACGCTTCTTTTCACGTTACTACGCTGATTACTAATCACTCGCAATAATCAACGGCTATTAACGCGTTTTTTGCTAAATACTAAGCACCTAGATTAAACACTCGAACTCTCGAAAATATCAACGGGGCCTTATAGAGAAGCTATACTAAGTAGACAAGCTGAATTTTTGTGAGCAGCTTCGTTTTGACGAGACAACCATCTTTTCTACCTTCCAATAATCTCGAATCGGGTAACTAATAAAGACAGATGAAAAAGAAAAATTTAGAGTGTTGGACTAAGAAAAATTTCTACTTTACGTGTAGGACAAAGTTACCTTGAATTACAATAATAATTAAGAAGCTGTTGTAAGAAAATTAGTTTTTTTTTAATTGATTAATATCGATTTAAAAATTTCATAATTCTGAAACTTTAGAGTGGAGAACTCTTCAGAAAAACCATCGAATGTGTAGGAAAAAAGTTGTATCGTGTTTTTCATAACACAATCAAGCGATTGAAGTCGAAAAAGAATTAATGTTATAAAAAAATATATTTCCTTCACCGAATGAAAATTTTCAAAGCCCCATAACTTTATGAGTTACGCAATTCGAGACTTTTCGCAGATAGAAAAGGTGGTTGTCTCATCAAAATGAAGCTGTTTACAAATATTCAGCTTGTTATTAATCAAAAAAAGTTTGTTCGTGGGACTACGGTTTAATAGATAAGTCTTTGTTTTTCTTATTGCTCCATGATGGTCGAGCTAGATAGAAGATTTTAAACATTTTTTTTATATTGAAAGCAAAAAAACAGATAGCTAGCTCATTCGCGATAGATCAGTTGCGTTGCCGGCCTTATAAGAATGAGTAAGCTCTTTTCTTGAAGGTGTCCCCAAGTTGTACCGTTCGGTCCCTTGTGATTTTTCAACAGAGCAGTGCGAGACAAAAAGTGAAAAGCAGATAAAATTATGCACGTGGCATTGTTATCCCGCCACACTGATAGCAACGTACCATTTTTCCACCGTGTTGATTCCGGGCTCCTTTGTAGAATAGACCAAATGCTGTTCTGACAAACAGGTCGTAAAAGGCGACCGATAGGCTATGCGAGTCACTACCATCGTGGCTACTAGGTGGTAGAATCCTGCATTGTCTCGCCCGGGTCTGGTACCACCGCCTTACCTATTCCTGGCGCAATAGCGTCAGTGCTTGTCAATGTCGTGTTCCGGTTTGGAGGGTAAGGTAGCCGGTACCTTACCCTCCAAATCGGAACACGAAATTGACTTAACTTATGCATGCGGCATTGGACCTCTCCACAAGATAGCAACGTACCATTAACATCTTTGGAGTCTATAGGCGATGGTTGACTCTTTCCATCAGGAGACCCATCTGCTTGTTTGGTATCTTATATTATATAAAAAAAAACCATTAACATCTTTAGTGTTTATAGGCAATTGTTTCTCTTTCCATCAGGAGATCCATTTTCTTGCTTGCTATCTCACGATACAAAAATGACAGGTTACCATTGATATAAAAAACCCAAGATACACAATCAGTGTCTCAATAACGTCCTCTAAAAATGAGCGCAAAATTTTAAATTGTGCGCTCATTTTAAATAAAATCACGTCGGTCGCGTACTGTCAATTTTATTACTTTTTGTACATTGCTTTCTAAAAACAATTGTAAATCTTGTGTTTATCGTTGGATATGCAAAAATATTTTTGTCATATTTATAACTACTTGTGTGAAATTAGCGACAGTTTTGAGTGTCAGTTTTGTTTGAGATTGTGCATCTTGGAATTTTTATTTTAATGCAGGCTACATAAATTTTAATTATTAATTATTTTACGTCCAGCGCTAATCTAATGATATTACCTGTAACCCAAAGCCTTGATGTAACGAAGCGTTCATGCATTCTTTTAAAGCTTCCGCTGTGGTTATAGATGCATTTGCGTGAGTTAAATTCAGACCGCATTGCTGGGAGCCGCAAACACCGCGATGCAACTTCGAATGCATGTAATTTTTATATGATAGAGCGGAGAAATTCTGGAAATAATTAAGTTTTTTAGTGTCAATATCAAGAATGTTTTATTCAAATAAACTTTTAGAGGCACTTTTGAACAGTCGATATTCTTAGAATAATATCAAATCGGAACACGATCGCACACTCAGAAAATTCGGTTCTTTTCAGCGGTTTCTATTTTTTTGTGCATAATTCTAATAATTGTGTGACATAATTGCAACATAATCATGCATAATTCTTTTATGAAGCAATATAAGACATCTACCAATAAATAAATTTTAAAAATGTGTTTAAATAGAACTGTAAAAAAAAAACCTCAGATTATAGAGAAGAATATATTTTCGCCGTGTTGGTCCCGGCCTCCTTTGAAGAATAGGCCAACTGCCGTTCTGCCAGGCAGGTCGTAAAAGGCGACCAATTGGCTATCGAGTCACTACCATCGTGGCTACTAGGTGGTAGAGTTCTGCATTGTCTCCTTACCTATTCCTGCCGCAATAGCGTCAGTGCTTGTCGCTGTCGTGTTCTGGTTTGGAGGATAAGGTAGCCGGTAAACTTATGCATGTGGCATTAGACCTGGCCACAAGATAGCAACGCACCATTAACATCTTTGGTGTCTATAGGCGATGGTTTACTCTTTCCATCAGGAGACCGGTCTGCTTGTTTGCTATCTTATGTTATAAAAAAAAAGAAGACATTTCTCCCGTGTTTTTCCCGGGCTCCTTTGAAGAATAGGCCAAGTGCCGTTCTGCTAGGCAGATTGGAAAAGGTGACCGATTGGCTATACAAGTCACTAACATCGTGGGTGGCTACTGGGTGATAGAATTCGGCATTGTATCGCTCGTGTCTGGTACCATGGCCTTACCTATTCCTGCTGCAATCGCGTCAGTGCTTGTTATTGTTGCGTTCTGTGTTGTAAGGTAGCTTTTAGACTTATGTATATAGCATTGCCATCCGGACACAAGAATAACAACGCACCGTTATTATCTTTGGTGTCTGTGGGCGATGGTTTCTCCTTCAATCAGGAAAGTCATCTGCGTGTTTGCTATTTCTATTAATAGTATATAATAAAGAATATATACAATATTCTTGTGTCACAATTTTAGTTATCATACTACTCCGAAACGGCTTCATCAATTTTCATAGTTTTTTTTTATATTGTATGAAAATACATTAGGTTTGAGAAAAGGTTGTTATCTATTTATTATACCCGTAGTTGGTAAGGGTGGTCCACGCATATTTTTTAGCTTCCCACTGCGTATGTAAATAAGGAAGTTATTGATTTTACCCCGATTTTCGAAAATCGAGTTTTCACCGGATGTCCACCTCAGAGGACCTCAGAGGTCCTAGGATATTTTTCCGTCTATTTTCAAGATGACGTCAGTATGTCTGTATGTATGTGTGTGTGTGTGTGTGTGTGTGTGTGTGTGTGCGTGTGTGCGTGTATGTAAACATCTCATAACTTTTGAACGGCTGGACCGATTGAAACGCAGTTGATGGCATTCGATTGGATTCCGCTCAACTTAGATTTCCTGAAAATTTGAATCGATTCGGTCCAGAAGATTTTGAGAAATTTAAAAAAAAAAACACCAAAAAAATTTTGGTCAAACAGTATTTTTTTAATGTAACTTGCAGATTGTACCGATTGAGTACAAAAACTAATCAGCTCTATTCCTCAAAAAACTACGTCTAATACATAAATTGCATCAAAATCGGTCTATCCGTTTGGGAGTAATCGTTGACGAAAAATTTTGAAAAAGTGTTTTTTCGACATAGCTACAAAATTTTTCAATCAATCATTTTTTGGTATTCTACGATATTTTAGTACCAAAAAACTATTTACTCTTTTGAGTTTAAAATACCTTAATTTAGTAGGAAGTTTAAGGGATGTCCCGTAGGGTCAACCGTTTACACATTTTTTGGAACTATTTTTTATTTTTTTTACAGTGTTACATTAAAAATGCAATCTTAAATGTCCACCCTTCTACCATCAAAACCTATTTTTTAATATCTATACTAGTAATTCAATTTATATTAATATTATAAATGCAAAAGTTTGGATGTTTGGATGGATAGATGTTTGATACTGAATCAAGCAAAAACTACTGAACAGATTTAAATAAAGTTTGGCACACAAGTAGACGATAATCTGGAATAGAATATAGGCTATTTTTTATTTCAAAAAATTAGATGATCCCGCGGGATTCGCCAAAAACTTTTATAATGCAGCGGGCCGCAAGCTGCAGCTAGTATTTTTGTGGCAACACAACATTTGTCGGGGCAGCTTTATTTTTTATTTAAATTAATTAAAAAAAATCATAAAATACAAATATATTGTATCATAAAACTTACTTTTATAAATTGATATAAGGGTGTGTCATCTTCTAACAGTTCCATGTCTGCTATGCAATAAACGGCATTGGGTTGTCTGAGACAAAGGTCAAAATCGTCCAACTCGGACAGAGCTGGCATTGAATAATAGTCGAACTGCTGTATTGCCCCTTCATCTGTAAAAATTAAACCATTGATATATATAAAAAAAACCTTTTAAAACAACCTAGTAGATTAGGGATGAAATAATCGGCGATGATCATAAGGACCCGGGCTCGAATCCTGGGTCGGGTATAAATCTTCTATAATCTATACAAATAAATAAAATTGGAGTATCTGTTTGTAATATTAAAATAAGGGCTTTGAACTAAATGCACAATATATGGATACACATCCTGTATATACGGTACACTAAATGTATACACGGTACATATATCAAAATGTCATTTTTCTCAATTTTTGTCTGTCCGTCTTTCTGTCTGTTTATTCTGGCTAATATCTGGAACAGCTGGACCGATTTTGATGGGACTTGGTCTGGACTGGGCAGATAGCTGCTTTAATAAGGAGTAACTTAGGCTACTTTTATTTTAGATTTCTTCAACGAAGACGCGGGCACAGTTAGTGTTTTATAAGTTTAATTCAAGGGTTTTTCTCAAAAATCCAAAATCTCAGTAGCAGCTCGGAGGCTGGCGGGTGGTATCTTACCAGCCTTGTTCCTGGAATAAATACGTAAAGTCTTCAAACCCGGTTATCGCTAGGAACCATCGATCATCGTTATCAGGTTAATTCGGGTATGATGGATCACGTTCACGACTCATCTCGCCAACGGCCAAATCGGTGAATCATGGTGAACCGAAAAATACACAATTTTATAAGTGAACAAGTACCTTCTAGGGAAGCGCGTTCCATCTTAGGCCTCATCTTAGCTTACCATCAGACGAGATCAAAGTCAAGCGCTTACTTATCGATAATAAAAAAAACTATAGATTTTCGGTTTACTCTTCCTGTACCGCAAGGGAACCGAGCGTGATGATATTTTTGCCAACTTTTTCTCAAAGCTCAGTAGCAGCTCTAAGTCTGGTGTTAGCATCTCCATTCCTGGGCTGAACAGATCAAGTGGAATGACAAACTAGGGAACCATGAACCAGAAAGACTATAAAAGTGACTAACCCATAATGGAAAAGGCTCTAATTGTGTTTTACTATTATCATTATCCGCATCGAAACAATGTTTTTAAGCGTGGTATTGTAGGCAGCAACTACGCTTAATTTGCATTAATTAAATGCTTCTACGAGTATCTTACTCTACGTAAAATTTTATATATTAAAACGTAAGCAAATACTTTGTACCACTTTTTATGACAATTACGCGAACGGAGGATTTTAAAATTTGGCAACTACGGAGGACTGCAGAAACATACTATTTTTAAATAATATGCACCAGAAAAACATTAAACTAATATATTTTGTGCCAAATCTCATACTACACTGTTCGCGTAATTGTCTCAAAAATTAGTTCAAAGTTTTTCCTTCACATATTAATATATAGAATTAGTATAGAAAATAGCAATCATTACACATATTTGTAAAACTTAGGATATATTCATATTTAGCTGGCCTCATTATGATATTTTGGAGAAACCGTCTTACGAAATAAAGTCAAGGTTAATTCTAACATGCGATTGCTAATATTTTGGTAATAGTCTGGACAGTTTCCGTTATTTAACACTGAAATAGTTTTGCGGTTTACCTGTTGACATTTTTGTTTAAATATCTAGTGAAACCGTTAGGGTAGCACGTGCACTCCGAGATATATTTCATTCTGTATTCATCATCATTATATCAGCCATAGAACGTCCACTGCTGAACATAGGCTTCTTCAATGACTTCCACTGCGAATAATTGGAGACAACCAATATGCAGCGAATCCCTGCAATCTTGACTAGGTCTTCTGTTTATCTGATGGGTGGCCGTCCCACGTTGCGCGTGCCGGTACGCGGTTTCCAGTCCAGAACCTTTCTGCCCCATCGACTATCCATTATTCGACCTATATGTCCTATCCATTGCCACTTCAGATTACCTACACGCTTGGCTGTGAGTGATTTTTGTTTGTTGCGGATCTTCTTGTTTCTAATTCGATTTTGCAGATAAACTACAAGTATAGTCTACTCCATAGCTCGTTGAGTGACCACAAGTTTTTTAGAGAGTCTTATAGTTAGAGACCACGTCTCGTTACCTTAAGTTATCACTATTAATTTAGCACTGGTTGCAGAATTTTGTCTTTAAACCCTCATGTCTCAGACCGAAAAAATATGAATGCTCTTTGTTGTATAAGTTTCGGTCGGCCGCAACTCGGTAAAATGTGAACACACCCATTTTGAATTTATACTTTATTTTACATAATAATCATAATAGCTGTCTCATTTCACAGAATATAGTGGATATATTCTGTGAAATGAGACAGCTATATTGACATTTACAGCTGGTTTGTTAAATTTTTTAGCATTTTGTGGTAACAGCGTTGGGATGTCCTTTTAACAGTCAAATATCAAACGCCAACGATTAATTCCACTCGTGCAGCCTTGGGTTTCGAGGGGTTAAGCTTTAAGGTGTTATGTATTAGATGACGCAGTATAACTTCCCGAACGCTGTTCAGTCAAGTTGGGTACGTTGATAGACCTCATTCTCAAAGTTGGACCTGCCTAGTTAGGTCGTTTATCCCAGGGAGACATAATCTTCAACAACTTCAAGAATCAAGTCTTCAACCACCTGTAAGGTCTTTATTGGGCGAAACATGGATATTTGATATAAACTTAGTTTTGTTCATATTTATTTTAAGGCCCACCTGTCAGGAGACTTGATTGAGACCATCGAAAATCTTGCTGATCTCTTCCAGCAAATTTGCTAGGAACACGATACCGTCGATAAACTGAAGGTGAGTGATGTATCCGCCATTTATATCGATACTGAATTCTTTCCATTTAAGGAGGTTGAATGGAGTGAAGAGCTTCGGGGATATTACGTTCCCTTGCATTCTGTATTACCAAACGCAATTCAATGAATAGAAGAAGTATCGGTTTTGGCCACCTTAGTACTGTTTCTGGCCACTTAAAATTAGATTTTATATTATAGCGTTTCATACTTTCATACTTAAATATCATATAAATAAATGTAGGGACTGCAACTTCCAGATGAAGAATTCTGAGATAGCTGAGTTTCGGACTCATTGGTTTATTGTTATGAGTAATTTTTATTACTTATGATGAATGTCTGAAGGTGGAGCTGGAAGAGTATCATTGGGACGCACACATATAAAGTGCCAAGGTCTCTATATTTTGCTGGTTGCATTTGTTGTAGTTGTTTCTAGTGGTCTGTAATTTTTATTCCTTGAGGTGAATTTGTGCTGACTCCAGGCATGGATTATTTGGCCTTTGGTTCACTTCGTCCTTGTTTTATTGCAGCGTATCATATTCTGTGATCGTATCTTTAATTCAACTTTTCCCTTTATATTTTCCTCGCTCACATCAATTCTACAGTAATATGTGAGTAGTTTTTAGGTTGATTATCGCTTGACACGTCTCACCAGAAGAGTGTAGATATCATCTGCAATTCGCAATATCGCCCACTCTCTCATTCTAATCGCATTACGCTCAGTTGCTCGTCATTCTGATCGGAATAAATAATTCCACGGCACCGATAAGGGTTTGAAGGAGTAAATAAGCTTATCGTGTCCAGCCCCGGAATCAGTACCTTTAATTCAGTACCTCCGGAATTCACTCATACATCTAGTTTTTTCTATTCTATATCTACAGAGAATCTGCAAAGATAAAAGCATCTCACGTAAAACCAAGCAAAAGGTCATAAGGACCTTGGTGTGGTCCATTTTTATTTATGGTGCAGAGACTTGGACGCTTAAAGAAAAGGACTAAAGATGTGTAGATGCTTTCGTGATGTGGTGCTGGAAGAGAATGCTCCAAGTCCCCTGGACGGTGAAACGAACAAATGCATCGATACTCAATGAATTAAATGTGACTAGGAGTCTGTCATCCATCTGCCTACAAAGAGTCCTAGAGTATTTTGGTCATATCGCCGGCAAAGATGGAGGGAAATCTTAAAAAGCTCGTTTTTATCGGTAAATTCGAGGGGAGAAGACCGCGGGGAAGAAGCCCAATGCCCTGGATGGACCAAATTCAAATAACACTTAGTAGCAAAGTTTATGAGGCCATACACGTAGCCGATAACCGTGAACGATCGCGTAAAATTGTTAAAGAAAAGATGATCCGTGGAGGGGATTACGACCCTCAGCAATGAGAAAACGACGCGAGGAGAAGTTCTTTCTATTATACTTGATGCCTACGGTTTAAAAATGTTAAAATAGATTTTTTTTACTTTTAATTATTTATATATGAACTTTGATTACGCAAAGATGCCTATTCTTATTTGAAAAAAAAAGTGTTTTATTAATGGAAGTATATTTTACAATAAATGTCATGTAAATTTAATAAAGAGGTGATTCTGGATTCTAAAGATATAGGGAATTGGACGTAATTTGTTGGACTCCTGCATGTGTTTACAGCTTGAATCAATTATGTTTCTTAATATTACTAACTCTTGGTTTTGGAGTAAGCCCATTCAGCTCAGATCATGAGGTCTCAGCTTCAATCCCTGAGTTGGACAAACATGTTACTCAGGTTTAAAATGTTCTTCGAATCGATTTTCTTACTTTTCTTTCAATACGAAAAGGTATGTTTAATTATCGAAACATATGCGGGTTATATCGAAGATTCCTACGTATACTGGTGCAACCCGCAAAACAACGGAAACCATTTTTTGCATCACAAGCCTTAAAATTACCTTATATTTTTCCTAATGTAGTAAAGTGTTTGGAAATTTATACAAAATTATAAATTTTCAAATACTTCTATTGATTTATGTCAAAATTACAAGCTACAGAACGTTAAATCCGCTCTCCTGTAAAATTGTGTCATTGCAATTGTAGTAGTATACGTAGGACCCGTCGATGTTACAGGAAATAGTCTATTATTCTTTTTTAATAAAAAAGAGATGGAGTTTGTAAGTTTGAATGTCTCTTGGTCTAAAGGATAACCTATTCGACTCAGATTGAGATCCCGAGTTCAATCTCCAGGTCGGGAAAAGTATTATTGAGGTTTTTACGAAGTTTTTCTCGAAGATCTAATCCTCAGCAGTAGCTCGGAGTCTGGCGGAGTGGTGTATTAATACTCCAATGCCTCAGATGAGCACGTCAAACTGTCCGTCCCAATTATCGCTAGAAATAGTCGATAATCGTTAACATGTCGGTAAATGCGGCGATGAGGATCACCACTTATCATGCCAACCGACAAACCTGTTAATCGTGGTAAACCAAAGTCTATAGATGTTCGGTTTACTCTGGTTACCCTGCAAGGGAACAGGGCGTGATGATACTTTACTAACTATAAATTATTCAATAGCAAATAATGACATTTTATTGTTAGTTCAGCGCCGAACGATTTAACTTTCCATTTGTATCAATTTACGTAATTGTTCGGCGTGGACACTTTCAATTAGCATTCTCTGTGAATATAACTCTTTATTTATGTCATTAGATAGCTAACAATTAGATGTATATCCTGATGAAAAAAACTATCATCGGCTATAAACACTACAGATATTATTGGTGCGTTACTATCCATGTGGCGGGATAGATAGGCCCTTAATACCGGAACAACACAACAAAAATTGAAGTTATTGCGGTAGGAATAGGTACCATATACTGGAGCGAGTCGTTGCGGAACTCTATCACCTAGTAGTCACGATAGTAGTGACAGTTATAGAAAACCGGTCGACTTTTACGACCTGTCTGGCAGAACGGGTCTAAAACGGGGCTTAGTAACTATTAGTACTAATTATTGTTTGTGATTTTGGGTCTTTAGTCGTTTCGCACCGCGAGCGGTTCGGACCGTGGTGTGAATTGCCCAAGAGCTCTTTTGGCATGGGTCATTTCGGACCGCAACGATGGAGCGATGCGAATCGCCCAATCACTTATTGTATTGGGGTGATTCCACCGACCACACAGCCCATAGACACCTAATAATAGGCGAATGACTTGTGTCAACACATCTGACTTATAGTTCCGATGTAAAAGTCCACGCGCCAATGAGTAGAGATTGGGTAATCAGTGTCGACCAATCAGATGCTCTGTACATTACTATCTTTCACTGTGGCTTTGAGTTAGCCAATTACGGCGTTGCAACCCCACTTCGTCTTACTTCAGCTAGTTGCCAGAATGCATTCAATACGGAATATCAAACATTAGCCGTCTATAGGCTATGTGGTCGGTGGTTGATTCACACCGCTGTGCAGTGAATGGATATTTTTGATCTTTCGATTGATATAAGTAGAAATCGAACTAAGAAAAGAGCATATGATCGTTTCGCCTCATGGTCCGAATCGACCCATTTCAAAAAATACCTTTGGCTATTCGCATCGCTCCATCACTGCGGTCCGAAAGGACCCTTGCCAAAACAGCTCTTAGGCAATTCACACCGCGGTCCGAACCGCTCGCGGTGTAAAACGACTAAAGACCCATGACTGGATTTTCTACTCGTATTTTCTTCGTATTAGTCTCGTTTTGAGAAATAGAATATTAATGATCGCGCCAGGCAGATTCATAAATAGAAAACCGTTGACTAAACTAATATCATTACTTTTACCGCCCCGTTGGTCAACTGGTTAGAGTGACCCTGACTACGCAATCGACCGGAACCGCAACTTTCAATTCTACGTGTAAAATTTTCTGAATTTGGCTCATACCAATCTCCAATAGTTCTCGAATTGTCTCATAGGTAATCCGGGGGTTTTCTTCAATTAACCGCTTAACAGTAGCCACATTATTTTCGTTGACGGCAGTTGAAGGCCGCCCTTCACGAAATTCGTCATGTAAAGAAACCCGACCTCCCTTAAATTCAGCAAACTATCGCCTCACGGTGCTCAAATAAGGTGCTTCTCTCCCAAAAGCATTTTGAAGACGAGCGGCACAGTCTTGCAGAGAAAGAGAACTTTAAAATCATAAAAAATCATCGCTCTAAAATATTTTCGACTTAATTCCATTTTCGTTGCGTACGTAGAACTTTGACGTGTGATAAAAAAACAAATGACAAATCATTTCTCGCCAATTGTTTTTTTTTTATTACTAAGAAGGTTGCAACGTTTTAAAAATATAACATTCGAAATTAAAATAGGATTAGCTAGAAGTGCAAAACTTTTAGTGTGCCCCATATAGTAAACTAGCTGTGCCCGCGAATTCGTCCGCGAGGAAAAAGGTTTAAAAGTTCTACAATCCGGGGTTTTACCCGCATAGTGCACATACCCGTGGAATTTCTGGGAATGCTTGTCACTGTCATGTCACCCCGCCGCAAGGATAACAACGTACCGTTAACATCTCTGGTGTCTATAGGCGATGGTTAGTTCTTTACATCAAGAGAGCCATCTGCTTGTTTGTTGTCTAATGATATATTCTTATTTGTTATAATATAATTGCTGTTCGTTAGTCTCGCTAAAACTCGAGGACGGCTGAACCGATTTGACTGATTTTGGTTTTGAATTAATTGTTGAAGTCCCTGGGAGGTTTAAAAGGTGATAAAATATAGAAAAAAATAAAAATAAGAGTAGTTAAAAAGGCAGAACAATGTTTGCCGGGTCAGCTAGTAATATATATAGCACGTGACTTGGTTTTAATTGTGAAACAGTACAAGAGTTATACCACCAATAGATAGTATTAATATACCTACTATTCATTGGCGGTATCACTCTTGTAAATTATATTATATATCCACCTTATACCTATTTATTATCCACCTATTATATATCCAGCTTAAGATCGTTGAGATTATGCTAACTTTCAATAACAAAACAGGTTATTACGAAACCATATCTGCGTTTTGACTCGACTCTTATATCACCTGACGTTTATTTACTGTTAACACGATAAACGTTGTATTAAGGTAAAGTTCACGATATCTACGTTAACATTTTAAAAAGGTAGGTACTTTTTTTAAATCATATGACTGCAAACAAGCAGATGGGTATTTTGATGGAAAGAGTCAACCTTCGCCTATAGACACTAAAGGTGTTAATGGTGTGTTGCTATCTTGTGACGAGGTCTAATGCCACATGCGTTCACCGGCTACCTTACCCTCCAAACCGAAACACGAGAGTGACAAGCAGTGACGCTATTGCGGCAGGAATATGTAAGGCGGTGGTACCAGACCCGGGCCAGACAATGCAGAACTTTACCACTTAGTAGCCACGATGATAGTGACTCGTATAGCCAATCGATCGCCTTTTACGACCTGCCTGGCAGAACGGCAGTTGGCCTATTCTTCAAAGGAGCCTGGGATCAATACGGAGAAAAGTATTTAAGCTTTATTTGTATGTAATAGAAAAACTTAAAAAACTCCTGAAACGATTTTAATAATAATGATTATAATTTCTTTATTTGCAAAAATAGGGTAGGTACATAATTGGACCTCATTTAAAAATATGCTACTCTTTAATCCTATTTTGCCTGTTTTGTGGCGTGCAAATATTAAAATTTCGTTAACAATCGTAGTAAATTTTAAATTGAATCTTATAATTTTTATATATGTATAACAATTACAATATTATTCTCACTAAAATAAAGAGAAACACTTTAACTACATAACTATCAGCAGTTTGATTTTCACTTTATCCCTAACTAGCGACCTGCCCGCGGTTTCACCCGCGTATCTTTTGTTCCCGTGGGAATATTGGAAAGGTTTATACTTTATGTACTAAAACCTTCCTCGAGAATCAATCTATCTGCTAAAAAAAAACTGCATCAAAATCCGTTGCGTAGTTTTTAATATTTAAGCATACAAAGGGACATAGGGACAGACAAAGAAAGCGACTTTGTTTTATACTATGTAGTGAAGATAAAAATTTATTATCAAAAATACTCAATCCATGTCTTAAAAAATAAAATTATTACACGATTAAATTATCACTTGTACATTAATTTCACTTTGTGACTTTATTTTTGACATATCACTCAATCGGTTTCACTTTTTTTAAGCATCTTCAGGATGTTGATACAGTTAATTGAATATTGATTGTTGTAAGTTGTAAACTAACATAAATATTGACTGTTAGAGGGTAAACTTGAATATCATTCAAAAGTATTGTCAGCCTAAAGGATTCTCCCCTAAGATGTTGGGAATTTTAATTTACAATTATTACACTAATTTAAGACTATGACTATGGATAAAACATAATATGTAAAATATAAAATGTCACTGAAATAATTATGACACAGGAATTATGTCAACTAAAATAAAATTTTAAATAAAGAATAGATAAATACACCAATTGCATATGAACCATTTATCAATGTGAGAATATGAGTCAAAATAATTATCACTGATCAAACTGATAGAAAGTATAGAATAAAATAAAATTAATTTGTTATAAATGTTTTAAAAGTAAAAAGTAGCAGTGACGCTAGCAATCTATACTAATATTATAAATGCGAAAATAATTCTCTCTGTCTTCTATCTGTCTCTTCTCCACGCTTAAGACGGATGTATGTGAAATTTGGCACAACTATAGTTTGAGACCTGAGAAAGGACACAGAATAGTTTTTGTCCCGGAAATCCCACGGGAATGAGAACTATGTGGTTAAAACCCCGGGAATGTCTATGTTTTAAACCACGGTAATAAGGAGTAACTTAGGCTACTTTTATTTTAGAAATTTTTCCACGCAGACGAAGTCACCGGCGGCACCGCTAGTCACTACATAGTATAAAACAAAGTCGCTTTCTCTGTCTGTCTCTATGTCACTATGTATGCTTAAATCTTTAAAACTACGCAACGGATTTCAATGCGGTATTTTTTAATAGATAGATTGATTCTTAAGAAAGGTTTTAATATATAAACCCTTTTCCGATATTACCATGGGAACAAAAGCACGTGAAACCGCGGGCAGGTCGCTAGTAGATAATAAACTCCTTTTGTTTCTTTTAAATATTGATAGTTATTACATAAAAACCGGCCATGTGTGAGTCAGACTCACGCACAAAGGGTTCCGTACCATCCCTATTTAAGTTTCTACCTGTTTATTAAGACGAGGCATCGCGATAAACGTGAAAAAATTGGTTTACTAAATCACAATTTTTTTTGTATTGATTGTTAAATAAAAATTTTACAAAAATTACACAATATACCTGAAGATATCTAAGGAATGTGCTAACTTATTGATGATAGAATGTACTTGACTCGATCACATAAAATTCCGAAAACAGGCTAAAAATCTCTAAAACAAATAATTTGTTAATAATATTTCTAATCTTCCACATGATTTTTATATGGTGATATTTAGTTGTAAATACAAAAAAGAATGTGCTAAATTTTAGTTTTCAGCTGATGTTCCTTATTTCTTTATCCGAAAATTGACACGTTTCCCAGCGGTTTCAGAACATACCGCGCCACCCATTTTCTATAGAATTGACGCGCGTCGAAATACCTCGCCTTAAGATCTAGTAAAAAAATTGCTTTCCCCTTTCCCCCTTCACATTTTCATTTTTTATTTTTAGTATTTGTTGTTATAGCGGCAAAATACATATATTGTGAAAATTTCAGCTTTCTAGCAACCACGATTTATGAGATACAGCCTGGTGACAGACATACGAACAGACAGACAGCGGAGGCTTAGTAAAAGGACCCCGTTTTCACCTTTTAGGTTCGGAACCCTAAAAAAATTCTGATTATGCTTTAGCAGTTGAGTAACATTTTTAATGGCACCTAGTAATTTAGATCAATTAGCTTACGCCAACTTGCTATAACAAAACAGTTTTATTACGAAATCCTAACTGCTTTTTGTCTTGACATTAATATCGATAATTAACCGTTACCAAAATAAACTTTTGGAACGAAGTTCCTTACGGCAGGCTTGGAGGGGATAGGGATTTTGCTGCGCGACCGAACTGAAAAAAATGTGATAGTAAAACCGTAAGAAAAATGCGTGGAATAAAAGCGTTAAATGAGACGTGCGCAGGCGCGACAGTCGCGTACACAAGCGAGTAGTGCCGTTTAGCCGAAGGAAGTTCTTTCCTACCTGGTGTCCCGCGACACCACATCATTTTTTTTACTAAATTCTATATCTACGCTGACATTATACAGAGATAAGTTTTATTTGTACGTGATGGAAATGTTTAAAAAACCGGCCAAGTGTGAGTTGGACTTGCGCATGAAGGGTTTCGTGCCATTACAGCAAAAAATACAAAAAAGAAACGTTTATTGTATGGGGACATTCCTTAATATTTTAATTCAAACTCAAATAGCATTTATTCTACATAGGTAAACTCGGTTACATTCATCGACGTCAAAAACATAGTTACTTTGTTGACTTTATAACTACACAAATACACATACAATTAAATCAACTAATTAATTAATTAATTTTTTATATATTTAGATAGCAAACAAGCAGATGGGTCTCCTGATGGAAATAGTCAACCATCGCCTATAGACATCAAAGATGTTAATGGTGCGTTGCTATCTTGTGGCGAGGTCTAATGCCACATGCATAAGTTTACCGGCTACCTAACCCTCTAAACCGGAACACGACAGTGTCTAGCACTGACGCTATCGCGGCAGGAATAGGCAAGGCGATGGTAGCCGACCCGGTCGAATCGATGCAGAACTCTACCACCTAGTAGTCACGATGGTAGTGACACGCATAGCCACTCAGTCGCCTTTTACGACCTGCCTGGCAGAATGGTAGTTGGCCTATTCTTCAAAGGAGCCCGGGACCAACACGGGGAAAAAATATATAATAAATAAAATAAATAATTTTTGAAAATTTCAGCTGTCTAGCTATAACGGTTTATGAGATAAATCCTGGTGACAGACAGACAGACAGACAGTGGACGCTTAGTAATAGAGTTCCATTTTACATTTTAGATACGGAACCCTAAAAACTACTGGATCCATTTTTAAATTAAAAAATTATTAATAAAATAAAACTGCAGCAAATTACTTCTCATTTCTCGTATCTCCAGAAGTCTGCTTCAGATCTTAAACAAATTAAAATGAGATTACACGGAAAGTACATTCTCTCAAACAAAAAAAACAAAAAAACAAAATCGGTTCTTAAATAACCGAGTTCTGAGGTAGCAAATATTAAAACAAACATACGTTTGAATTGATAATATTTTTGGTGAATTTGAAAAGAAGCAGTGACGATAGCAATAAATTATCATAAACTCCTTTATTTTACCGCTTTATTAACTGTTGTCATAATTAAGGTTTTATTAAAAGAAAGTTTCGGCGTAAAAATGAGAAAGCGCATACTCCGTTGGTTCGGAAATGTAAAAAGAGTGGTAGATGAAAGGAAACAGATATGCGAATGTGGAAGGAGTAGGTACTGGAGGAGACCAAAACTGACGTATCATGATCAAGTCGGTCGGGTGCTGTACAAGGTGGTATGAAGAATCTTCGAAACCGGCTTGTTTGTTAGAGAGTTATAAATGTGCAGGAAGCAAGGAAAGTCTGTCTAGATCGTGACATATGGCACTGAATTCTCTTTGTCTTATGTCTATCCCGTAAATGATTTGGCGTGAAGATATTAAAGTCTACATCTACGCTAACATTATAAGGAGGAAATTTTTTCCGTATTATGGAAAAGCTCAAAAACTACCGTATCGATTGTTTGCGAAAAGTTACAGCGACCAAAACAAAAGATTAGCATAAACTCCCTTAAGGCGATTACAGCTGCGAACGACCTTGAGTTTCTGACAGGAGCAGCGCAAAAATTATATCGCACGCTAGCTTGCTCCAACGTCAAAGAGTATTTACAGTGAATGCAGATACCTACGTTTTAACATTTTTGTTCACCTATATGAACTTTTATCATCATGAATCGACTGAATGTTGTCAAACTCAAAACCAATAACCAGTAATCGCTCATTTATCGATTACATATACATTCGTTTTAGAAAAACGATAAATATCTAAAGAAAAAAATGTACCGAAAATCGACAAAAAATCATATGACAATTTACACAATAATAACAGTTTCGTTTCCTATTTCTTTGAAATTGTTGTAATATACAATACATCCCGTGTAGCACTTTATTTTAATACATACAATCAACAATTAATATTTAACAAAACCTTTCAAAATTTGATTTGGTTAAATATAATCTCTTGAATAATATTTTAAAACTAACTAGCTTCTTAGTTTTTGTTTCAAAATCTCGTAATAAAAAAGAAGATATATAATTTGATTTAATGTTTATAGAGGAAACTACTAAATAAGTTGATTTATTTAGACTATTTGTATGTATAATATATTTAATTTATTTATTTTTAGTTGCGAAGTCCTTACTACCTTCAAATAGTACCAGTTTTTTTTTTCTTTAGAGTTTTGCTTTTTATTCGCTTGCTTGAATTATCTTCGTTGTTTATATGTTTTATTTTTTATTTATTTTTGTACATTTATACAAAATATTGACAAAATACTTATCTATCTATAGCTAATAAAACATTCAAGCGTAAACGTAAGAAAGCGTAAACATGAATAGTCTCGAAATATTATTCAGCTTCTACTCGCAAACAAAACTATTTATAAAGTACTAGCTTTCAGCCCCTTTAATACCCTCTTTTACCTCTTTAGGAGATAAAACTCACAGCATCCTTACATGCACGTTTATTTAATTGAATTAAAGATCATGACTAATAAATTTGAAGAGATTTTGATTAAACATATTTTATTTTTTCTACAAACTTTACCACTTTTTTCATCCTTTGAAGAGATGACATTTGAAAACCTTAAACTCGTATTCATTTAATTGTATTAAAAATCATAAATACTAAGTTTTAAATAATTTCTACAATATTCTACAATAAACAATTTTTTATACAAACATCAATGCTTTTTTTACCGTTTAAGGAATAAAATTTTAAAAAATCCCCAAATATACGATTCTTAAATTGTGTTGAAGATTATAAGTGCCGAATTTCAAGTTATTTTCACCATAAACCTTTGATTTTTCATATAAATTGTAACACACACTTTTACTCCTTTAATGGATGAAATTTCGAACATTACATGCATGTTTCTTCAATTTCTATTGAAGAGCATAAGTACTAAAAAAATCCAAAAATTCGTACTTCTTAATTGTATTAAAAATCATAAATACTGAATTAAAATAATTTAGATTTTATAGTAATGCAATAAATAAACAATTCATTTATGATACAAACTTTAAAGCCTCTTTTTACCTCTCTATAGGCTAGAATTCCAAAAAATATTAAATTTATATTTAGTTTTTTTTTTTCAGTTAAAGGATAATTTAATTACGGCATATCATTCTATTTGAGTTGTAATAACTCAATAGTGACAGAGTTTCAAACAAACTTTCACCCCCTATTTCACCATCTTAGGGGATGAATTTAAAAAAATCCTTTCTTATTCCTTGTCTATATCATAAGAACAACATCTGTAAAAAAAACAGACTTCTCGGTCCAAGCTCATTATCTACTATAAAAAACATCCAAACGTAAACGAAATCTTCAATTTCCAAACGGCACAATCTTACTATTGTGCCAAACGTTCTATCTGTACTATTACTCTTTGACTCGAATATGGAGAGCGGAGCATGCTAACATGCGACACAGCCTCCCCGTATGAACGCTACCGGGAGACTGACTTTCGACGCGAGCGCTGTCCGCGAATTAAATATTAAGGTTTTTATTGGTTTAATAGCACACTATAATGATTTTGTAAAATTTTGAACTTAAATTTTATAAAGCAATAAATTGTCTGTAATAAAAAGAAAAAATCATCAAAATCGTTACAGTAGTTTGGAAGTTATAAGCAATTTTTTGTGTAAAAATAAGAAAGATATTCGATTTTTTTCCGTCAAAAATAACAATAAAATTTGAAAAAATGAACTTAAAATTTAAACTTAATTATATTATACGTATAATGCATATTTATTTTAAATTATTGGACCAATCGGTTAGCAGTAGTAGGCTTTCAAAGAGGTGTCTATTTCGTAGTTTGGCATTACCTATCGCCTTAATTATCGTGAGTTTCCTTCGAGTCTTTTAAATATTGATTGTAGGGGGTCTCCCTACTAATGATATGACTGATATAAAAACTGATATAAAACTGATAAATGATAATCTGAGTGCTGAGTGTGAGTTTTTCCTTTCGTATTCAATCGTGAGCGCGTTTGGAGTTTACTAGGAATTTGTATGTGATTTGTACAGCGCCACCTAGTTGTAAACGTGAAAAACCAGTTTACCACTAGATGGCGCTGTACAAATCACATACAAATTCATAGTAAACTCGAAACACGCTCATGATCGAATGCGAAAAGAAAAACTCACACTTAGCACTCTGATAGGCGAGTGATCCTGCAGCTGATGATATATACGGGAGGAAAATGAAACCCGATTGACTGCGTATTGATCACTGCGTTTATTCAATATTATAACAAATTGATGTAATGTCAGGAAATACATACTCAGTCAAATGTGACGTACGAGGGTAATGACGCATTGGCGTCATTGATATTAAGTTATCATCACACACAGTTCCCGTGCGGGGTAGGCAGAGTAAACCGAACGTCTATAGACTTTCCAGTTCACTACAACTAAACGTTTTGTCGATTAGCGAGATAAATAGTGATCTTTATCACCGTATTTTACTGACATTTTAATAATTATCGAATATTTCTACCAATAACTGCTATCGACGACTTTACGTGCTTATCTGAAGCACGAGAGTGGTGATACACCGCCAGACTCCGAGCTGCTACAACGACTTTAGATGTTCGAAACTTTGAAGAAGCCTCCATAACACTTTTGCTTGATCCGGGGACCGAACCTAAACTTATTTATTTATTTATTTAATACTTTATTGTACACTTATTGAAGAATACACACTTAAAAGGATAACAAAATTGCACAAAAGATGAGCTTATCTCTACTGGCGGAGATTTCTTCAGCTAACCCGAAATATGGAGTAGAGATTAATAAATGGGAAGGCATAGTGCACAACAAATAAAATAATACATAGATGTGTTTGCACACATACACATACATTAAATATATTCATGAAACTTCATGATCGTCGTCGAATCGTAGTCGAATAGGCCAACTTCTAGACCACGAGGCATTCGAAATACTATTAAATTAAATATTGATGGTATTTAATTATAAAGCATTCTGGTTTTGTTTTAATTATTGAGTGTGTTTAAAAATATGTACCCTGCCAGTGATTTAAATTTTGATTAACTTGAAAACAACAAAGAAAAATTTGGACACGCTAGGATTTGAACTTACGCCCTCAAGCCAGCGCGCTCTACCAACTGAGCCAGTATCGACTAGTTTAAAGTAGCGAAATTCTTCTTTGCTATGTGATTGATTCCGCCGATTGTAATGATCGCTAGGTGTACATACGTATAACTAGTTAAATGAGTTCATTGATCATTCATCAATAATTTCATGTTTTCTAATTATATGTGTGTTTTTGTTATATATGAAATTTTTGTTTATTGTTTTTAATTTTTTCAAGATTTCCCAAATACGAGATGAGTGCTAAAACATACATATGACTTAGATTTATTAGATTACGCTAACATGCAATAACAAAACAGGTTAATATGAAATTGTAGCCGCATTTTGACTCAATATTAATATCATTTTGTTTTAATTTACCTTAAACACAAATAATTAATGCTTTTTAAAGTCTGCAGCTACGCTAACTTTACCAAAAGGTAAATTTCATTTGCATGTTATGGAAAACACAAAACTACGGGATCGATTTTAAATGTAAAAAATAGCAGTGACGACAGCAATAGATTAGCATAATCTCCCTTAATTATCATGAACTTTCTTTTTATCTTTAAATAATGATATTTAATTAAATGGCGTTCTGGTTCTGCATTAGCTGTCGAGTAATGTGTTTATTAACTAACTGGCATCACCGTGCAGTGCAGCAGCATTATAAAACTTTTCGATGAGTCCGGTTTTTTCCGGGATATAAAGTAGCCTATGCGCTATTCCGTGCCGTGTTTCCCAAATTTCATCTTAATTAACAAAAAAACATCGAAACAAATCTATCCATCCATACATCCAAACATCCAAACTTTCGCGTTTACCGTACTTATATTATAAATGGGAAAGTGTATGTATTTGTTTTTTTTTTATAGCAGAGGGGGCAAACGAGCAGTTGGTGCACCTGATGGTAAGTGATCACCGCCGTCCATGGACTGCAATACCGGGGGTCTTGCAGTTGCGTTGCCGGCCTTTTAAGAAAGAACAGATTTTTATTTTTAAAAGAAAACATGTTTCCTTTTAATAATGTTACTTTTTGTTTGTCCGTTTTTCACGGCAAAACGGAGCGGCGAATTGACGTGATTTTTTAAGTGGAGATAGTTGAAGGGATGGAGAGTGACAAAGGAAACTTTTTGTCTCTTTCTATTCCCCCACTTCCCTAAAATGAATTTAACGCGAACGAAGCCGCGGGCAAAAGCTAGTGATATTAATATAGATACTCACCTAGTAACTTAGATTCTAACTCGCAATGACAAAACAGGTTATTACGAAATCGTAGCTGCAATTTAACTCGATATAAATATCATTTCGTGTTTATTTACCGTTATCATGAATGAAATGTTGAATGAAGTTGTAGTAGTTTTTTGGGTAATTACATTATTCGTACGAATTCAACTCGCACGAAACGTGCGAATCGATAATTTTTACTATTTATTTTCTGTGGACGATTCGCACGTTAATTTATTGGTATGCGAATCGACAACTCCAAAAATGTGTAGTAGGCTATTGGCACATACGTTGTGTTTTGTACAAATTAGTTATGATATAGTACACTCGAGTACTAGACCGGGATCCCAGAAACAAACTTTTTTTATTACTAACAAGCTGAATTTTTGTGAACAGTTTCGTTTTGACGAGACAACCATCTTTTCTATATTCAAAAAATCTCGAATCGGGTAACTAATAAAGATAGATAAAAAAGAAAACTTTAGAGTGTTGTACTAAGAAAAATTTCTACTTTACGTGTAGGAAATGTTACCCTTGAATAACAATAATAATTGTGCTGTTGTGAGAAAATTAGGTTGTTATTAAATTGATTAATATCAATTTAAACATCTCATAGTTTCAAAACTTTGGAGTAGAGGACTCGCCAGAAAAACCATCAAATGTGTAAGACAAAAGTTTCATCGTGTTTTTCATAATATAATCAAGCGATTTAAGTCAAAAAATAATTATTGTTATTAATAAATATTTTTCCTTTACCGAATCAAAATTTTCAAAGCCCCATAACTTTATTATCTACCCAATTTAAGATTTTTCGAAGATAGAAAAGATAGTTGTCTCGTCAAAACGAAGCTGCTCATAAAAATTCAGCTTGTTAGTTATAAAAAAAGTTTGTTTCTAGGATCCCGGTCTATACCAAAGTATTAAGGTTAAATATTTTTATCGATATGAAATAAGACATAAATTAATCAAAACTGTTTTTATTAAAATAAAAATTTCTAAGCGTTCTCTTCATTCACTATCACATGATTTTATGATCAAAATTTATCAAATCTCGTTCACAAAGCAATAGATTATTACTATTTGAACATGCATCAATCAAAAACATATTATAGTAAATAAATTAACATTTAAATTTACCATGATAAAATGATTATGCATGGCTTTCCCAGTTTCAAGTAAAATAGCTGTTATCTAAGGTTCGATTAATTCTTCGTATTTTTATTATTTATGTAACGGATGAACATGACTGTACTTTTTATCTTGTCTTCTGTAAAATAAAATATGTGCCAATAGCCTACTACATATTTTCGGAGTTGTCGATTCGCACAGCAAAACATTAACTTCGTGCAAATCGCCTACAGAAAAAATAATATTAAAAATTGACGATTCGCACATTTCGTGCGAGTTAAATTCGTGCGAATCATCCATAATCCGTTTTTTTTAGTCAACATATCTAGATATCTTTCCCAGTGTTAATCCGGACTCCTTTGAAGAATAGACCAGCTCCTGTTTCGATAGGCAAGTCGTAAAAGCGACTAATTGGCTATACGTCACTATCATCATGACTACTAGGTAGTAGAGTTCCACAACGTCACGCACGGGAATTTGGCACCACCTTACCTATTCCTGCCGCAATAGCGTCAATGCTTGTCATTGTCGTGTTTTCCAGTTTGGAGGGTAAGGTAGCTGGTAGATATTAACTTTCCCCGTTTTGGTTCCGGGCTCTCTTGAAGAATAAACCAACTACCGTTCTGCCAGGCAGGTCGTAAAAGGCGACCAATCGGCTATGCGAGTCACTACTGTGGTGACTACTAGGTGGTTATAGTTCTCCATTGTTTCGCCCGGGTCTGGTACCACCGTCTTACCTATTTACTATTTATTTATACCGTCAGTCACTGTCGTGTTCTGGTTTGGAGGGTAAGGTAGCCGGTAAACTTATGCGTGTGGCATTAGACTTCGCCGGAAGATATCAACGCACCATTAACATCTTTGGTGTCTACAGGCGATGGTTGACTCTTTCCATCAGGAGACCCATCTGATTGCTTGCTATCTTATGATATTAAAAAAAACTTATATGTTGTCTATTGGCCATGATTTCTCTTTCTATTAGGAGAATTATTTGTTATATATCTTATGATATATATAAAACAAAGCACACATATGATATAATCTGTATAAAAACAAAAGAACGTGCTAGCTGGCATTTGCAATTACTTCAAGTACTGCCCTTACAGTGAAGGTTGTATTACCCAACAAAGACATTAATTTTCGGCGAAGGTTTAGATTTTCGTAATTACCTCTTAGCTTCGTAATAGGTAGCTTTTATATTACTCTTAAATAAACGCGTTTTTGACATAATACAGCAGCAAATACAATTTGCTTACTTTGTGATTAGATCAGTAAGTGTAATTTGTCCCGAACTTCGACATACGGCCGAAATTCGGTTTAAATGCCGAACATTCGGCAATAGAAAAATGTACCTAGTTTTACCAATTTGACTGAAATCTACACTTAAAATATAAAAAAGAAAGATTTGTATTTTTGTATTTTTATATGTATTGAATAAACTAAAAAACTACTGGACCGATTTAAAAAATTCTTTTACCATTAGAAGGATTTTAAATCATCCTCGAGTAATATTATATATTATATTAATGATTTTCAAAAAAATTGGAGATTACTTAAATTGAAACAATGTAACCCAAGGTATCATAATTTTGCCAATAAGTCATTATTTCGCATACGCTGCGAAAACTATTAACGATATATATAAATTTTTAAGTGAATTCGTAAACAAGTCACGACTTGTCGCTCTCGAGAAAGCGCGCAGAATAGAACCGAAATTCGGCCGAAATTTTTATTTTTACCGAATGTTCGAATTCGGTTCAAACCACATTCGGCCCATCTCTAATATATATATATATATATATATATATATATATATATATATATATATATATATATATATATATATATATATATATTTAGGATTCCGTACCCAAATGGTACAAACGGAAGCCCATTACTAATATTCCACTGTCCATCTATCTGTCTGTCTGTCATCAGGATTTATCTTTTTTTTTATATCATAAGATAGCAAACAAGCAGATGGGTCTCCTGATGGAAAGAGTCAGCCATCGCCTATAGACACCAAAGATGTTAATGGTGCGTTGCTATCTTGTGGCGAGGTCTAATGCCACATGCATAAGTTTACCGGCTACCTTACCCTCCAAACCGGAACACGACAGCGACAAGCACTGACGCTATTGCGGCAGTAATAGGTAAGGCGGTGGTACCAGACCCGGGCGAGACAATGCAGAACTCTACCACCTAGTAGCCACGATGGCAGTGACTCGATAGCCAATCGGTCGCCTTTTACGACCTGCCTGGCAGAACGGCAGTTGGCCTATTATTTATCTGAAGAAACATGATAGTTAGACAATTAAAATGTACACAGATAGTTTTGTTGCCGCTATAACAACAAATACTAAAAACAGAATAAAATAAAATAAATATGTAAGGGAGGCTCTCAAACAAGAAACGTTATTTTTTGCCGTTTATTATAAATAATGGTACGGAACCCTTCGTGCGCGAGTTTGACTCGCACTTGGCCGATTTTTTCTATCAAGAAACGAAAAACAACGTCTACATTTATTACTAGTATATGAAGAGAGTAATGGATGTGGGGGAAGCAAAACAAACTCGCAAGAATCGTGATGTATGGCGTTCGTTTAACTCTACCTACCACGTAAGGGATCTGGCGTGAAGATATGTTGCTGTTGTTATTGTATTTTAAACTAACTTCCCAATATGGAGGAGTTTCTTAATTTGGATATTTACACGTTTTTTTGACGTGATAATATTATTGTCTTATAAATCGATGACCGCCGGATGCATGCACTAAAAGTATGACTCATTATGACGTTCCGCGAGAACCGAGCATGGAACTGAAAACACGGAACAAGTGACAGAAAGACAAAATCTTTTTTTCTTATGATGCACACGTAAAATTATCGCCCGTAAACCGACTTTACTGATATCCAATTTTTTTTAAGTATGTTTGCGCACAACTCCGTCATATACAGACGAATTTTTTAAATTTTTTTTTTTTATTTAAATGAAATTTTTACATGTTATTTTTACATCCTAGTTCCCGATTCTATATAAAAGACTTATATTTGGTGAAAATCCTCTATGTTAATCTGACTGAAAAGTCCTCTCTTGGGCTCCGATACTATTAAGACATTTTATTAACCGGTTCAAGAAATATTCCTTCCATGTATTTTTGATGATTTGATTTCTCTAGAATTACTACCAGATTGGGACGCGGTCATAAGAGTCGATATTTCCGTTTCAGTTTTATATACATTTGTTGAAGACTTGATTTAGGGTTCCAGAGTGAGATGAAAGTCAGTTGCTACAGTTGACGCTAAAGCGCAGTAACGCATAAATTCTGTAGCAATATCTTGGTCTAAACCCCATTGAAGAATAGACCATCTTTATTACCAGACCATGCTATTTACCAGACCAGAAGAGGAGTTCGTAAAAGGAAAACGATTGGCTATAAATTGTCCAGAGATTTATATATATATTTGCTTTTTTTTATATCATAAGACAGCAAACAAGCAGATGGGTCTCCTGATGGAAAGAGTCAACCATCGCCTATAGACACCAAAGATGTTAATGGTGCGTTGCTATCTTGTGGCGAGGTCTTAGACCTGCATAATGCCACATGCATAAGTTTACCGGCTATCTTACCCTCAAAACCGGAACACGACTGTGACAAGCACTGACGCTATTGCGGCAGGAATAAGTAAGGCGGTGGTACTAGACCCGGGCGAGACAATGCAGAACTCTACCACCCAGTAGCCACGATGGTAGTGACTCAATAGCCAATCGTTCGCCTCTTACGACCTGCCCGGCAGAACGGCAGTTGGCCTATTCTTCAAAGGAGGCCGGGACCAACACGGCGAAATTGTAGTATTGTTGTTAGTCAACGCCCAAACCCAGAAATACAAACATCTATTCTCATCACATAAATGCCTGCCTCTGTCGGGAATCAAACCCGAGCCCCATCGATGTCTACTTAGGTTCGCTAACCACTCGACTAATGACACGGTCACATATACTGTTGGGCTGTTAATGTAAATACCGTTATCCCTGAAACTAATGGTTTGGTTCCACAAATAGAATGTAAATTCAAAGAAAAAAAAGTTCTTTTTAATGTATAATCTCTATTTTTCTTCAAAATTAATCAGGGACGTGAGAAACACAGGTTATGTGTATTGTGTTTTTATTTGAATATTGTGTAGAGCAGTTAAAACGGACGACCAGTGCGGCAGGTCAGCGCCCTTTGCGCATAGTATCTATGAATTTACGGAAGCTGTCGGACATAAACTTTCTTATATTTTTGAAAGAAAATAATGTTTTTTTTTGAATGAAGTTCCTTATCGCGCGTTGTGAAAGGGGGCTAGACGGAAAAAATTCTTACGAAAAGTTGTCACGACGTTGTAAGCTGTGCGGCGTGCGCATGTTTCTCTCTCTCTCTCTCTCTCTCTTATAGAAAGCAAGCCAGATTTACATTTCATTACAATTTAAAATTTTATTACAATTCCTTCACTAATTAATCGAAAGGAACTTCGTTCCATCCGGGTGTCCCTTGACACCTCTCAAGTTTTTTATTTTTAAATTCACATAAATATATTTATAATTAAGTCAACTACCTATGGTTTAGTGACAACAGTGTTTTTCCTAACAGCCCGTATAAGAAAATAAACTTTTCAAAAAAAACAAGATACAGATCATCAGACCGATGGATTATTATTTGTCTACTGTCCTAAAATGAAAAATGCCATTTTTGTTCTTATTTGTCGCCATCTTTTTCGGCGACCACCGCTTAAACTAAGACAAGTATCTTGCTTAATTGCATTAAACTACGAACATTTCACGTTTAACTCCCAAAACACGAGGTTACATTACTCAACACTGTTAATTGGTTAACTAAAATTTTACCAAGACTCACAATATTATTTTAATTGCATTTCGTAATTATGCACATACGAATAAACGTATTTTAGGAAAGCAAAATATTGATGTGAAAGGAATTAAAACCACTGACCTTCATTCTTCACGACTTTTTTGCGCAGCTAGATAAATGCAATCGGTGCAAAATGTTATGCAATTTCGCGTTTTCCCACGATGCAGTAGTCGTGATGTAGCGATTTAAGCAAACTACAAGTACTAAAAGGAAAATACTAAAAAATAAAACCGGCCAAGTAGGAGTCGACACGCGCGTGAAGGGTTCCGTACTATCATCTATAAAAAAACTGCAAAAAGTTACATTTTTTGTATTTTTTTTTAAATTTTTAGTGCTTGTTGTTATAGCGGCAATGGAAATACATAATTTGTGAAAATTTCAGCTTTCTAGCTATCACGGTTTATGAGATACAGCCTGGTGACAAGCAGACAGAGAAATAGACAGACAGACAGCGGAAGCTTAGTAATAGGGTTCCGTTTTTACCTTTTTGGTACGGAACCCTAAAAAGTATAATAAAATTCAAAGTCAAATATCATCAGGGCGAGCGAAGCGAGCCCTACACTAGGCTACTTTGTATGCACTTTTGTGGTATCTGTTACTAAAAAAATATCGCACTTCGAGGTTTGAGCTTTGACGTGGCAGTTTAAATTCATGTGTAGATATGCTCTACCATTAAAGTACCATTTTATAAACATTAAGAAAAAAAAATTAAAAAATACATGTATTAGAGTTTTATTATTACTAACGCGATCTATTATGAAACTAACGAGTTAAAACACTAACGAGTTAAAATGTTAATTTGGCGTGGTAGATTTAATTCATTTTCATTCACTCCATTTTAATACAATATTAATCTATTAATACACTTCTACTTTTTAAATTCCTGCTACGTATGTGGATAAGGAAGTTACTGATTTTGCTCCGATTTTCAAAGAATTTCATCGTTTCCAAAATATACAGTTTTTTAAAAATCAATGTACTGCCATTTTTATCAAAATAAACGGCATGTATGATTGTTTCGTTGGTTATTCGTGTTTTCTTGCTGTTTTTTTGTGACTTAGCAATTGAGATATTTCAATATTTCTTAGAACTGAAAAAAAAATCTATGCTTATAGTTTTTGCTCTTTTGAGCTTAAAATACCTTAATTTAGCGGGAAGTTTCAGGGATGGCCTGCAAGGTCAACCGTTTACAGATTTTTTGCAATATGATTATTGTGAAACAGTACAAGTGTATTAATTGATTAATATTGTACTGAGACCAATTTTCAATCTTAGCTCGAAAGTAAAAAGCTAAAAAAGGTATGGTCATGCCCGTATCCCCGAAGAGGTAGGCAGACGTACAACGTGTGCATCCACGATTAGCCGAAGATACGTCTTAGTCCCACAACGTGATAGGTGACCAGCTTAGCACCTACCGGGCATCGTTCCAATCCCGGGCATCGTTGTTTTTATTAGAAAATTGAAAAAAAAAACACATTTTTGATTTATCTGACTCGGGAATCAAACCCCGAGGGTTTCTCTGAGAGAAAAATTCGAAAAATTTATTCGCTGAGTTTCTACCGCCAATTCTTCGTTCCTGTGGTAAGTCCAATATTATCATCTCCCCTCCCTCCCTTCGCTCGGTACATCACTTGTTTCTGCGCGCTCTGTGTTATAAATTAAGTTTAATTGTTTAAGTGCGTAGTTTTGGTGTTGTGTGTGTATAAAAGTTTGCGCCGAGCCCCTGCGCCCTTCTAGACCAAAGCCTGACGACGACTTTGATGGGGATATAATGTTTGGACAAAAATACGCTGGCTTTTTTAGGTTAGATAATTATAAATGAAGTTCATACATTAAAAGATGTAATTCTCATAAAAATACTAAATACATCCTGAATCCTAAATCTTAACAATATTACTAGGTAGTATAACTTTGCGAGCCCTTACAAATACTGCTTTTTGCTAGTAAATATTTATCTTATAAGTTATGACACTATAATATATACTATGCGTTCCGAATAAGAATAGGATTGCTCCGCATTTTGCAAAAACTTCGTAAGTTATGAGTAAGATGTGCAAAAAAATTCTAACAAAGAAATTCTTAAAAAAATTAATTTCATTCTAATTGATATATTTTTTATTTAGATTTCTATCAGATTATGTAGCCACTAACTAACACGACTTTTATATATATATATATATATATATATATATATATATATATATATATATATATATATATATATATAAAATATATATATGAACGGCTATACTGATATATTTATTGTTTTTTAGTGATGAATATTATTTTAATACATTTTAACCTATTCCGGACAAAGACAACCCAAACCCACAAAAATCGCAACAAAATTGGCCGCGTCATTTTTGACTTATAAGTGGTGCTTAACACGTCTTTTTTATATAATATATAGAGGAACAGTTAGACTGATGTTTTTTACTATTTTTTTACTATTTTTTTACCGAAGAATATAATATTATTACAACGTTATTTGTTCTTCAATAAATCAGCAATATTTTTTTAGCAAATATTTTTTGCTAACGTTACTAATTTCACATTTGTGGTATATCACAGTTATGTGGAAAAAAAACCTTACCTTAAAAATGTGTGTTATTAAGACTTACCTCTACATCATAAACCAAATTACAGAAAGAAGCGAATTTCCTATTAAAACTTATTATTTGCGGTTCGTCCAGTAATTTTGCGTAGGAATCGAACAGAAAAGTTAAGTTTGTCTTTGATAATTTGTACAGAACCCTCGGTGCACGAGTCCTATTGGTCCTTGGCCTTTTTTCTGATAATATCACGACTTCGCATAATTCTTAACATAATAATAATAATCGTTTACTTCTTGCGATGCTATGTCGTGATTGAATCCATCGTAAATTATTATTTAATAATATTTAATGTTTATTTAAATATATTATAATAGTTTATCAACTTTGATCTATTCATTACAATGAGAAATTAATGGAATATTTATAAACACTAGCTGCAATCTGCAATCGGCTGAATTATAAAAGTTTTTGGTAATTCTGCGGGAACAACTTGTTTTATCCCGGAAAAATGTTATAATGTACCTATAAAACATGTTCCTATGTACTATTCCAAGTTATCATCTACATGTGTGCCTAATTTCATCCAAATAAGTTTAGCCGTTTTTGCGTGATTAACAAACATCCATCCATCGATCCAAACAACCAAGTTTTTTTTTATATCATCAGATAGCAAACAAGCAGATGGGTCTCCTGGTGGAAAGAGTCAACCATCGCCTAAAGACACCAAAGATGTTAATGGTGCGTTGCTATCTTGTGGCGAGGTCTAATGCCACATGCATAAGTTTACCGGCTACCTTACCCTCCAAACCAGAACACGACAGCGACAAGCACTGACACTATTGCGTAGGAATAGGTAAGGCGGTGGTACCAGACCCGGGTGAGACAATGCAGAACTCTACCACCTAGTAGCCACGATGGTAGTAACTCGATAGCCAATCGGTCGCCTTTTACGACCTGCCTGGCGGAACGGCAGTTGGCCTATTCTGCAGAGGAGGCCGGGACCAACACGGCGGTTTTCCTATTTATGAATTACCACATGGCGCGTGCAGTCCGCTGCATTATAAATTTTTTTGGCGAATCCCGCGGGAATCTCTAATTTTTCCGAAATAAAAAGTAGCCTATGAGCTATTCTAAGTCATCATCTACCTGTGTGCTAAGTTTCATTCAAATCCGTTTTGTAGTTTTTGCGTGATTGAGTAACAATCATCCATCCATCCATCCAAAGCTCCAAATTTTTGCATTTATAATATTAATATAGACTAGTTGCCGCTCGATACATTAGAAAGGTTTTGGCAAATTCCGCGGGATCAACTAGTTTTTTGAGATAAAAGTCGGCTATTCCAGGGCATCATCTACCTGTGCCAAATTTTATTCAAATCCGTTCAGTAGTTTTTGCGTGATTGACTAACAAACATCCATCCAAACATCCAAACTTTTGCATTTATAATATTATTAATATAGACATGGGCTAGCTGCACTGTGCAGGCGGCTACATTATAACAGTTTTTGGTTAATCCTGTGAGAACAACTAATTTTCTCGACATCAAAAGTAACCTATGTCCTATTTTAGGTCATCTTAATGTGTGCCAAATTTCATCAAAATCAGTTCAGGCGTTTTTGCGTGATTGACTAATAAATATCCAAACGTTCAAATTTTCACATTTATAAACTATCATTTACCCACGACTCCGTTCGAGTGACCATAAATCATTACTTCCGTTTGATCAGTCGGGTAAAAAAGTAGCCTGTCACTCCTAGACAGTGGTCACAGAAACAAGCTTTTTTTTTATTAATAACAACCTGAATTTTTGTGAACAGCTTCGTTTTGTCGAGACAACCATCTTTTCTATCTTCGAAAAATCTAGAATCGGGTAACTAATAAAGATAGATAAAAAAGAAAACTTTACAGTGTTGGACTAAGAAAAGTTTCCATTTTACGTGTAGGTACAAAGTCACCCACGAATGATAATAATAATTAACAAGCTTCCGTGCGAAAATTAGGTTGTTTTTAAATTGATTAATATCAATTTAAAAATATACTTTCACTTCTTACCACGCACTACTCCTCTGTGGAATCAATTGCCGGCGGGGGTGTTTCCGAACGGATACGACTTAGGCACCTTCAAGAAAAGAGCATACTCCTTCTTAAAAAGCCGGCAACGCAGCTGCAAGACCTCTGGTGATGTGGCTGTCCATGGGCGGCGGTAATCACTTACGATCAGGTGATCCTTCTGCTCGTTTGCCCCTTTTTTCTATAAAAAAAAAAAATAAAAAAAAATATAATTTATACTTTCCATCGTCGGCACTTGGTGAAACTCAGTCATAATTATTGATTAATGTACAGTTTTGACTTTCCTACGATTTTATTATATGTATAGATTTGTAACCAATTTATTTAAAAGGAGGAGCTTTTATATTCAGCTTTTTTTAAATGAATATATCGTGCTTCTTTCATTTAAGAAACAATAATTTTACTCTTTTACAATAAACTTTCCGAAACTATAAGAGATCTTGAAAAACTTTAAGAACAACAAAGAAAAATATCGACACGCGGGATTTGAACCTGTGACCTCCCCTAAAGCCGGGGTGCTCTCTCCTTCGTCCTTAAGGCTCCACACCCAAAGGGTAAAACGGCCCCTATTACTAAGACTCTGCTGTCGGTTCGTCTGTCTGTCACCAGTGATGTAATTACTTTGTGACGAGTTGTCCCAAGTCATCCACTCTAAAGATTCGGAATTATATTTTTAAATTGATTATTGTTTTAAATTTTACACTTGTACTGTTTCACAATTCACTAATTATATGTAATATATACTTTTTTATTTAAATAGCCAACCGGTTTCGCATTTTACTGGATCATCAGTATGTTTAAAATTTGAATATTTTTTTAAAAGAATACTTGGGGCGTGATCTACAATCGATATCGAAGCCAAAAATAAAGATTTTAGAATTTTTATCTGTTTGTTTGTATGTATGCCCGGGGTAAACTCAAAAAGTAGTGCATGGATTTATTTCATGCATGAATATTACTAACAAGTCGGGTCAACATATAGGCTACATATTATCACGATATCACCTGCGGGGGAGGAGCTGTGCGGAGTAAACGAAGTCCGCGCGGACGAAGTCGCTGGCAACAGCTAGTCGTAAATATTATTAGGCCTTTCTATGAGCGAGCCTACGAGCCTCGTCGATTGCGTAGTCGGGGTCGCTAACCACTCGACCAACGAGGCGGTCAGTTAATGTCAGTTCGTTATGGCTTTATTTCGTCGTTATAGGATATTTCCAACATTAATTCGCAATTGATACAAATAACGACATTCAATATTAATATTATAAATACGAAAGTAACTGTTTGTCAGTCTGTCTGTTTCTTCTTCACCCCTAAACTGCTGGAACGATTTGGATGAAATTTGGTACAAAAATAATTTGAGACCCGAGAAAGGATGTACAGACTGAGTGGTGAGTTACTTTCGACACTTCTGGAAAGTACTTGGTACTCTATTCTCGTTTAAATAAGATAATAAAATTAGGGACTTAATTTTTGACCAATATTTCTCTAAAAATAAGTGAAATGTAGATATAATACTCTAGTACGCGCTAGTCGACATCAAGGACACGCCCCCGCCACCCTCCGCTATTCTGTGTTGTTGCGCTCAGCGCGACACGTGCGTCTGCGCGATGTACAAGTATGTCACAGGTAAATACAGGATTCTCGGTATACTGCTTACTAAGCTTACTAAGAAGTATTTTTATATTTCTTTTTAATGTTATTTTTTCTCGTCATATATGATCGCTAACTATCACATCCTTAAATATTAAAGGTAGCTCACCAGTCAGTCTGCTTAATAGTTTTTATCTCGGGAAAGGGAACGGGAACGGTAATTATACGGGAAAAATTCCAGAGGCTTTTATTTTAGAAATTTTTCCACGCGGACGAAGTCGCGGGCATAGCAAGTTATCCATAAATCAGCTGCGTCCGTGACTTCGTCCGAGTGGATTTTTTAAGTATAAGTTACTCCTTATCAGCTATCTGCTAGTGAAAGTTCCGTCAAAATTGGTTCAGCCATTTCAGAGATAATCCGAAACAAACACACAGACATACAGAAAGAAAGACAACACACAGACAGGCAAAAATAAAAAAATATTTTGGTATATGTACCGTGTATATGTTGCCGTTGCACTAACTCATTATCATGCTATTAATTTTTTGGAAAGCTTTTTTACAAAATAATCCATAATTTACAAAAGTATATCAAAAAATAAAACGCCTATAGACCTTAAGTTAAGAATACTACATATTATTAAGACTTTTTAAAACCTAATGACAGCACTAACTCACTATCGTGCTATTTATTTTTTGAAAGCTTTTTTGTAAAATAATTCATAAATGACAAAAGTATATCAAAAATAAAACACTTATAGACCTTGAGTTAAGAATTTAGAATACTAAAAAAAGTATATTCACGCCCGTATCCCCGGAAGGGTAGACAGAGGTACAACAAGTGCACCCACGATTAGCCGAAGATACTTGGTCCCACAATGTGATAGGTGGAAAGCCTATCGCCAATCGGGCACTTTCTAATCCCAGGCAACGTTGTTTTTAACAGAAAACTGAAAAAACTAGGAATCGAACCCGGGACCTCATGTTGTCAACTCTGACACCGGACCACTAGACCACAGAGGCATCACATATTATTAAAACTTTTTTAAAACTTACGAAACGACAGCACTAACTCATTTTCGTGCTACTTATTTCTTTGAAAGTTTTTTTTTTGCAAAATAATCCAAAATTGACAAAATTATATCAAAAAATTAAATACCTACTTATAGATAAAAACAAAACTGCTCCTTTTTAAAGTTGTTTGAAAATGGTACATATTTTACGGACTTTCATTTACGCTAGCAAAAAATCATTAGCTTGCAATTTTTCCTATTGACCAAATCAACAATTATTAATAACTAGCTGTTGCCTGCGACTTCGTCCGCGCAGATTTCGTTTACTCCGCACTGCTCCTCCCCTTTAGGTGATAGCGTGATAATATGTAGCCTATATGTTGACCCGACCTGTTAGTAATATTCATGCAAAATTTGAAGTAAATCCATGCAGTACTTTTTGAGTTTACCCCGGACATAGATACAAACAGACAAAAATTCTAAAAACTACATTTTTGGCTTCTATATCGATTATAGATCACGCCCCAAGTATTCTTTTAAAAAAATATTCAATGTACAGTTTTGTCTTTCCTACGATTTTATTATATGTATAGATTAATAACACAATAATAAAACATATAATGACGAAAATATAAACTTATTTTTAAAGCTGGTATTAATGAATGGTACATTCTATAAAGCTTTATTATAAAGACAAATGCTAGTTTAATACATATTTTTTGTTTAAACCTTTTTTACAAATTTAATCCACATTAGTCTCTGAACTATTTGCAATCTGAACTATTTTCCCCCGTGTTGTTTCCGGGCTTCTTTGAAGAATAGGTCAACAGCCGTTCTGCCAGGCAGGTCGTAAAAGGCGAGGTGGCTATGCGAGTCACTACCATCGTGGCTACTAGGTGGTAGAGTTCAGCATTGTCTCGCCCGGGTCTGGTAATACCGCCTTACTTATTCCTGCCCCAATAGCGTCCGTGTCAGTTGCTTTCGTGTTCCGGTTTGGAGGGTAAGGTAGCCGGTAAACTTATACATGTGACATTAGACCTCGCCACAAGATAGTAACGCACCATTAACATCTTTGGTGTCTGTAGACGATGTTTGACTCTTTCCATCAGGAGACCCATCTGCTTGTTTGCTATCTTATAATATAAAAAAACTTCGGAAACTTGCGTCAAACCTTTCACACGGGTAGTATTAATACAAAAAAAAATCAGGGACGAAATAAAAAACTTCTCCATTTCAAAGTTGGTAATAATGGTACATATTATAGAGCTTTTCAACCACAGACAACATGACGAACAATAGACACGCCATTGGAAAGGAAACGTATCGCCGCGCATTTGAGCATACGCTCCTATCACTGTCAAAAATGTTATACCTACATTTGTAGATATATAATATCGTTAAAATAGAAATAAGCCATGTTGTACTGTTTTATCGTGCCGAATGAAATGACAAGGTTTAAGAGTTATTTTACTACATCGGTAAGGATTATAGCTCTGTATTTCTGTGTGTGATTGCTAGCTGCACTGACGATCTAAGAAATTGTTTTGAAAGGCGTATCCATTTAATCCGTATTTTCAACAAACAGAAATACTGGTACAATACACATTTTTTGTTTATAAATTTTTAAATTTGACAAAAAAAAACACCAATAAACGTAAATAAAAACCTCTCCATTTTAAAATTGGTTAAAAATGGTACATACCATTAGTGCTATTTCCACCACACACACAATGCACAACACTTAACAATATTAACCACCACATTTCTCGTTTAAATCACAGTGCACTAAAGTAAATTCAGCGCTACGGAGCCGTGCGTATCTTTTGCAATGTTTGGAGGGGTCTTTCCAACCAGTTCGCGTCTGCGGCTGTCCTCATCTGTTGCAATATAAATATTAGCAAATATTATAAGGCTATATTAGTAATAAATATATACTAGATTTTCTCGTGACTTCGCGTGACCCACACTCATAAATTACGGTAAAGCCCCGATTATTTTTATTAATGCGAGTGCGTGTATTTAATGCATGTGTTTAGTATTAAGCAAAAAATACGCGAAGGTAGCCGTTGATTAGTGCGATTGATTAGTAATCAGCGTAGTAAAACTGAATAGACGTTGATTACTAATCACTCGCTCCGATCAACTGCTCTCTCTTTTTTTTTTTTGGCATGGGCGTTAAGCAACTGCCAAACTGCTCTCTTAAGTATTTTTTGCTTAATACTAAGCACTCGCATTAAACACTCCTACTCGTACCAATCAAAGTGTATTCGGGGCTTTATTCAATCGAGCAAAATAGTAACATTTATTATTATTGATAATGTAGCTTCAGATGGGTGAAAGAGTTTTTAAAATTGGTTCAGTAGTTTCAAATTTATCTAAATTTATAAAAAAAGAGTTTATTTTTTGTTTATTTCAACTTGAGTCAAAAACTACTTGACTGATTTTAAAAATTCTTTCACTTTAGAAAGTTTCATTATACAGAAGTGACATACCGCCCCAAAACCTTACAAATATAACATATCGTCGATGAAGTAACAATACCTCCTAACTGAAAATTTAGTCCAAAAATACTTTTTTATTACAAAAGATATAAAACGTATATTCGCATAGATTGAATTCACTCCTATCTGAAATTTCTTTACAAATAAGCTTCTTGAGCTATGTGAAAATATCTACTAAGTGACAGAATTCATTTGTTCGTATGTATTTTATGGAAATATCTCCTTCTGGTGTAAAATTAGATTCTCAACACTTAGGAGGTATTGGTACTTCATCGACGATATGGAACTTGTCAGGCACAGCGACGATAAACTATTTTTTTATCTGAAGTAGCAGAGGGAAGTCATAATTTTAGCTCACGCGAACGAAGTAATGAGTACTTTCTAGTCCATTATAAAGACTCAAATGACACAAATCTTACCACTATAATATTATTAGCAGAGCCACGCAACTTCGCCCGTGAAAAGTCGATATATTTTTTTACACAAAAATTTATACCATATTTTGCCCTTTACGAGTTTATTTAAAAAAAAGTTCCCCGCGTTGGTCTCGGCTCCTTTGAAAAATAGGCTAACTGTTGGTCTACCAGGCAGGTCGTAAAAGGCGTCCGATTGGCTATATTAGTCACTAACATCGTGGCTACTAGGTGGTAGAGTTCTGCATTGTCTCGTCCGGGTCTGGTACCACCGCCTTACCTATTCCTGCCGCAATAGCGTCATGCTTGTCATTGTAGTGTTCCAATTTGGAAGGTAAAATAGTAGGTAGACTTATGCATGTGGGTTCTCCACATAGAAATCAACGCACCATTAACATCTTTGATATCTATAGGCAATGGTTTCTCTTTCCATCAGGAAGATCATCATTATTTGCTATCTTATATGATAAAAAAGTGTCGTAGAAAATGTTACTACTCGTAACTAAAACGTGTCGACTTACTGTTACGGGACTCGCACATAATTGATTACATATTTTAATATTAGTGAGAAAAAAATTACCACGGATTAAATAGATACGCCTTTCAAGGCATTTTTTAGTTTATCAGTGTAGCTTGCAATTAAATACAAAAATACAGAGTTATACTACTCACCGATGAAATAAAAATCACTTCAAGGGTAATTTTTAAACCTTGTCATCTCATTCGGTGCGATAAAACAGTACAATATGGTTTATTTCTATTTTTTCACGATGTAATAATATCAACAAATGTATGACATTTTTGACAGTGATGGGAACGTTTGCTCATATTCGCGACGACACGTTTCCTTCCCAATTGCGTGTCTATTAGTATTCATGTGATCTGTGAAAATTACAATCGGTCCAGTAGCTTTTGAGTTTATCAATTCCAAACAAACAAACAAATCTTACTTTTTTATAACATCAGTGTAGATTGGTCGAGTGGATAACCTTGAAGACTTCGCAAGCGAAGTCAATCGTATTCGATTCCCAATAAAAAATTATGTAATGGGTCAATTACATTTCAGAATAGAAATAATATTCATACTAGCGGTTTAGAGCCATCCATAAATTACCACACTATTTTTACGATTTTCGTGACATCACATTTTTTCACTTTTATATCTAAGTCTTACACAACAGTAAATTTTAAAAGCCACATGTTAAGATACAAAATAAACGAATGAGATTATTGTTTCAATGAAATTGTAAAATATTGGGACATCACACTAGGTAGGAGGCGGTCTCACATATGTGACCAGATGTGACAAAGCCGGGGGAGGGGTCAAAAGATCATGAAATTCGTGTGATGTAATTTATGGATGGTTCCTTTCCTGCGATTTCATTCACGCATTACTTCATTCCGTTCAGTTGGATAAAAAGTAGCTCGTAGAACTCAACTGATCGTGTCTATGAGCATGGCAAATTTCACGCATTATTAGTCATATCACTTGCTATAACATAATTCACGTGAAACACCAGTTATATACATCGAATACGTCTGTTACATATAACGCAAGCGTGATTTAATTTCACACGGCCAAGCTACTACTTAAGGTTATAATTTGCAGAATTTCATCGTGCGAAAGAGCAAAAAAGCAAATACATAAAACGACACCGTGCCATCAGCTAGAAGATAAAATTTGTATAATATTTTTGTGAATAATCTGGAAAAATAAAGAGTAAGAACGCTGAAAAAATCTAGAAATAAAAAAGAGACAACTGCTATCGATAAACAATTGCTATCGTTACCCAAGCAGATACTGCTACGAACAACACAATCCGAAGTTACCGGTTTATCGTGGGAGGGGCGCGTTGTTCCGCGCTCCCGGCTGCATGGGTACCACCATCTTGCATATTTCTCCCGTAAAACTGCTTTGCTGTGTTTCGGAGAGAAGGGCAAAACAGGCAGTGTAATTAGGATAGGTAACTCAGGATAGGCAACACGTGTGTTGCCTATCCTGAGACATGGAATACCTAGGCTAATTCCAGCCCAGGTATCCCATTTTTGTTTATTGGCGAGGTCGACCACTTACCATCAGGTGACACGTCTGCCAGTTTACCTATCTCATTAACACAAAAAAGCAGCTACTACTACGAACAACACAATACGAACTTTCGTAACAATGTGTTATTTCACTCTACTAATCCTTATACATAAAATGCACTCATTGTGACAATAATCGTCACTATTAAATATAACGGTCGTGATTTATCATGTGTGATATAACAATGACAAAAACAAAGTGAAATAAAAGTAGCTATAACTTCCATCCTGCTTCGGCTTGTTTGCTATATTATGATATAAACATAAAAAAATAATAAATAAATAAATAACGAATTTATTACAGTAATTAATAAAACATGAGGTATATATGACATTATCAAAACATGACCTGCTATTTATTGCAGGTCATCATATACCTGTGCGCCTAATATCTTCCAAATCAGGGCAGCTGTGTTGGTGTGATTGAATAACAAATATCGAAACAAACAAACTTTACATTTATAATATGTATCGGATTCCTATATGGTGGTATTGTTCATGAACTAAATATAAAATATTGTATAGTTTGTGGGCTACATATAATATTCAAAGGGTTTTTACCATGTTGGTCCTGAGCTCCTTTGAAGAATAGACCAACTGTCATTTAGCCAGGCAGGTCGTAGAAGGCGACTAATTCTATGCGAGTCAGAACCCTCGTGGTTACTAGGCGGTAGAGTTCTGCATTGTCTCGACGGGGTATGGTACCACCGCCTTACCTATTCCCGCCGCAATATCGTATGCAATAGCAAACAAGCAGATAGGCCTTCTGATGTAAAGAATCAACCATCGCCTATAGACACCAAAGATGTAAATGGTGAGTTGCTATCCTGTGATTTTAAGAACGTTTTAACACCCCCCTCCCCCACTCCAAATAAGGCCAAAATTGTCTCACTAAGTGGTAGAGCTCTGCATTGTCTTGCCCGGTCTGGTACCACCTCGGTTTGGAGGGTAAGATAGCCGGTATACTCATGCATGTGGCATTAGATCTCGCCACAAGATAGTTATATTAACATTTTTGGCATCTATAGACGATCATTGACTCTTTCCATCAGGAGAGCCACCTGCTTGTTTGCTATTTTATGATATAGAAAAAAAACATGCATAGGTGCAAACAAACATGCAAACATGCAAGTTTACTGCGTTTAAATTATTATAATCATGTTTGTTGTTGCCACCGACAATAATACTGTATAAAATTTGACATAATATTACTATAAGTCAATGCTGTATAATGTTATTTGCTTGCGATTTTTGCTGTGCAAAGTTTAACATTTTGCTCTGGCAACTCTATCCCCACCTACCGATATTAGGGTGCAATCAGGAATGTTGGCGGACGACTACAGTAACGCTCACTTAAAGTGAAGACTGCAGCGAGTTAACATGTTAAAATGTATTTATGGCGTAACAGTGTGTTAATAGTGTAAATGTGATGTGACAAAGTGAAGTGTTAAAATATCTGTGTCAGTAGTAACATACTGTGAAGGTGAAATGTATGTGAGAAGGTTTATAAAATAGTAATAAGTATTATAACATACAGTGTTTGCTTTAATAATTAGTATGGTTCTCTATATCAATTTAGTGCAAGTGATTAGTGTGATTTAATCATCCCCTAAGGATTATTAAATTAACACCACTAGATTTCATAAGTTGAACTACTGTGTGTGTTATTGTAATCTAGCTTATAATTTTCTGATGTATTGCTTTATAATAAATGTATTATTTAGAGATGATTTGTGAATCACTGGTCTTGTTGTATTATGTTAATATTTATATTATGATTTTAGATATCTGAAATTAAACGTGTGTCTTAGCGTGGTGTGTTTTAATATGTTATCGAGATATAATGCTAACAGTGTACCAGCTACCTTAAACTGAGACCGGAATATGATAGTTGCGAAATCTGACACCATTTTCAATTAAAAGTAAAAACGGTTGAATAAAACTGGACCGAGTTGTTGCTGCAATCTATCAGCTTGTAGTTACGTAGATAGTGACAAGTTTTGCTAAAAGGCTAGTTGATTAAAGTTGAAAAATTGTTTAATAATTTGAAATACTTTAAAAACAACAAAGAAAAATACCGACACGCATGAACCTGCGACCGTCTCCTTACAGCCAGGACGCTCTACCCGGTCGCAGATTCGAATCCTGCGTGTCGATATTTTTCTTCGTTGTTATTAAAATTTTTCAAGTTTTCCCAAGTACGTGATGAGTGCTATAACACAAAAATGTTTAATAATATACCTTATTAGATATATTAATCAAAAAAACAAATTATTATAGTTAAAAACCGTACAATTATTATAAAAAAACCTGTTTTATAATGGAAATTAAAATTTACCGCGAAAACGCTCTGGACTGTCATGGCGTTCTTATGACATCACACTGTGGTAATATCTACATTGCATTAGAGGTAATTTTTATTCCTCGGGGTAGATTTATTCACTTATTCCGACTCCAGGCACGGATATAATTCACCTTATTTATTCCTCCATTCCTTTGGCTCACTTGGTCCTTTTTTATTGCAGCGTATCATATTCTTTGATCGTATCTTTAAATCAACGTTTACCTTTATATTTTTCTCGCTTAAACCAATTTTACAGCATTATGTAAGTAGTTTTTTTAGGCTAGGCATCGCGACAAACGGGAAAAAACTGGTTTGCTAAATCAAGTTTTTTTTTTTGTATTGTTTTTTAAATAACAATTTTACAAAAAATACACGATATACCTGAAAATATTATCTAAGGAATGTGCTAACTTATTACATGATAGAATGTACTTTACTCAAATAAAATTATCATATAAAATTCCGACAACAGGCTAAAAAAATCTCTAAAACAAATAATTTGTTAATAATATTTCTAATCTTCCACATGATTTTTATATGGTGATATTTAGTTGTAAATACAAAAAAGAATATGCTAAATTTTGGTTTTCAGCTGAAGTCCTATATTTATTTATCCGAAAATTAACACATTTCGCTGCAGTTTCAGAAATACCGCCACCCATTTCCTATAGAATTGACGCGCGTCGAAATACCTCGCCTTGAGTTGATTATCGCTTATCGCGTCTCATTAGAAGAGTGCAGACATCATCCGCAATTCGCAATATCACTCATTCTCTCATTATAATCGCTTAAGCTTAAGCTTAAGGCGTTAAAAGCTAAATGGTTGGTAGATATATTAACTTAAACAGTGTTTTGTAACTCTTTCTCCCGTGTTGGTCTGGACTCTTTGAAGAATCGACCAATTGCCATTCTACCAGGCAGGTCGTAAAAAGCGGCCGATTGGCTATACGTGTCACTATCATCGTGAGTACTAGGTGGTAGAGTTCCGAAACGTCTCGCCCGGATAGTTGGTACAACGACCTCACCTGTTTCCACTTCAACCGCGTCAATGCTTTTCACTGTCGTATTCCAGGTTGGAAGGTAAGGTAAGCGGTAAATCTATGCATGTGGCAATAAAACCCTGCCACCAAAATCGCGCACAATTAAGATCTTTGGTGCCTATATAATAGGCGATGGTTTCTCTTTCCATCAGAAGAACCATCTGCTTGATTGCTACATTATGATATTTAAAAAAAAATATGTCATTGAAATAGAAGAATACCTACCAAATTTCATATCGATTAGGTCTGAACGAGTTGCTTTATTTCTTTCATCGAGTTGAAAAGAGCTGGTGATGTTGAAATGGCTGAATAGACCTATAGACAGGATTTTCAATTTAAAAAAAACTGCAACAAAATTAGATCGTCCAATTGGGAGTTATGATGTTACAGATCGACACACAGATACCTAAATACACACCTCAAACTTTCAATAGTCTATGTTTTAGCGCTTGGGTTAAGAAACATATAAGCCGGACTTAAATTCAAAGTCCATTTTGAAATTTAAATGACGTACATATACTCGAAATTAATGTTCTAATTGCGTCTGACCTAGACAAAGAGAGAGGAAAGTGATTTATAAACCCATAAGTCCCGGTTACACTTTAATTAGTGCGAATGCGAGTGTTCAATGTAGGTGCTTAGTAATATGCAAAAAACATTAATTAGTGCGAGTGGATTAGTAATCAGCGTCTATTCACTTATACTATGCTGACTACTAATCACTGGCTTCAATTGACGGCTGTCTACACTTGTTTTTTGCTTAATTTTTAATTTTTAAAAACACCTAAAAATGGACACATGATTACGATGGTCGTCTCATCAACTCAGCCATCAAAAACTCTCAGTTTAAATGCTAAGCATGCAGACGGTATTGTCATTCTCGTATCGGACTGTACAGTCATGCTAAAGCTAGCTACACGGACTAGGGTTGTAACGGAGGCATTGTTAGCGGAGGCGGAGGCGGATGCGGAGTTGAAGAGGTTCGCCTCCGCGGACGCGGAGGTTGACGGAGTCGGAGGTGAAATTTGAAGTAGGAAAAACAGAAATTTATGGTTTATTAAAGTCAATATAAATATTACTGAACGATTCGACAAGTTGATTTCTGTCATTCATTCACGCCCCCACCACCGTCCACCCACCCGTGTTTCCGCGGCACAAGCAAAATATTGACCATTTCACTCGCAAATACGCAGCCGTGCGGCCGCGTCTCCTAGCGTCTCTCTTTGCGCGTTGTATGTTAGCGTAAATAAACCTCCGTTAAAACTCCGCATAAATTTGGCGGAGGCGGATGCGGAGGCAGAGGTACGATTCTTTGCGGAAGTTCCGCAGCAGTAGGAGGCGAAAGCGGAGTTCCGTTACAACCCTAATACGGACGCTGTTTAGATCGTCTACTTAAGATGTAAAGGTCTGTTTTTTTTTTAATAGAAGAGGGGGCAAACGAGCAAGAGGTGCACCTGATGTTACCATCAGGTTTGTCTCACTCACCTGCTCACCATCGCCCATGGACATCTGCAATACCAGAGGTCTTGCAGTTGCGTTGCCGACCTTTTAAGAATGAGTAAGCTGAATGATGAAACACCTGCATTAAACATGCTCACTCGTTGTAATCAAAGTGTAACCGGGGCCTTAAATGTTGTCTACTCAGGTAGGCTAATAGTACCGAGTTTGATGTTGACGTATGGTACTTAGTTATATGGTAATTATATGTATAGCCAATCGTTTTGTCTTTTACGAGCCGCCTGGCAGAATGTCTGATGATCTACAGGATATAATATTACATACGTAACTCTACCTTACCCTCCAAACAGAAAACGCGCTATTGCAGCAGGAATAACTGTATGAATGTATTTAATCTGAATAAACCTAGTAACATACTTAATTTCCATTGAGACGTATCGATTTTTTAGGCTATAATAGATACTATATTAAGTTATATCTTGGTATCTAGTCACAAAAGACAATACATAAATTGGCATAGATGGCACCATCTTTATAAAAAACAAACGGCTTTTATCTAAATTTACGTCATAATATACCTATATTATATCAATATAAGTGCAAAATTTAAAACAATAATAATATACCTATATATTTTTTTACAGGTTAAAAATATAATATTAATTCAAAATAGTTGTAAATCAATTTGCATGCTAATGTATAATGGAATAGGTGAATAAATAAACTAAATATATTTTCTTAAATATATTTTACACTTTTTATCATCGGCACTTAATGAAACTCCGTTTGTAATTTTGTAAATTCACTTGTATTAACAAAATTACAAACTAGATATAAGATATATATTTAATTTCCTAACCCAATTTCTTGCAAATAAATAGTAGAGAATCCGAAGTAAAATCGACTTTCACCCATCTGTTTAATGGATGAAAATAATTTTAGAACTAATTTAGTATGTTAAAAATTATAAAAAAATGGGTTGTCTGAAAAAATCCTGGCCAAGCTATAATTAATTAATAATTAAAAAATCACTTTTTTTAATTTCTACCGATATGTTTAATGAAAAAATTGTACACCAACCGTAAGTACAAAGTCTATAGAGTATGCAAACGTAGGGTTGACTTTATTTTTCCTGACCTAACTATTGGGTTGACATGTATAAACAGGTATTTTGGTTTTAGTTATTTTCACCTACTTTAATTATTAATTTTTAGATTAGATTTTTAGAATTAGAAATTTAAAAAAGTGATTTTTTAATTATTAATTAATTATAGCCTGGCTAGGATTTTTTCAGTCAACCCATTTTTTTATAATTTTTAACATACTAAATTACTTATAAAATTATTTTCATTCATTAAACAGACTGGTGAAGGTCGATTTTACTTCGGATCTTAGACTAAAATTAATTATTATATATAAAGGGAATTTTCATATCACATATTGTTTGGTTATATTTTAATTTTTACTTTCATATTAATCGTTAGAATCGGTCAAGGTCGAGATGGTTTGTAATAGTCGGGTAAACAACGAAATAATCACCAGTCCATAACGCTCGTTGCGTATACGTTACTCAACATGTCATTGTGAGATATTATCATTTAGGGTTCCCTATATACGTTTTATTTATTTTTTTATATCATAAGATAGCAAACAAGCAGATGGGTCTCCTGATGTAAAGAGTCAATCATCGCCTATAGACACCAAAGATGTTAATGGTGCGTTGCTATCTTGTGGCGAGGTCTAATGCCACATGCATAAGTTTACCGGCTACCTTACCCTCCAAACCGGAACACGACAGCGACAAGCATTGACGCTATTGCGGCAGAAAAAACGGCCTTTTAAGAATGAAGAAGAAACTCTTTTCTTGAAGGTCTTGAAATCTTGTCCGTTCGGAAACAACCCTGCCGGTAGTTGATTCGACAAAGAAGTAATGCGAGGCAATAAGTATCGAGAAGAATACATGGTTGAGGATTTCCACACATCTAGATGTTGAGGATGGAACTTTGAATTTTGACGTGATATCCGATGATGGAATTCAACGGCAGTAATTAATCCAAACAGTTAGCCGCAACACTCTCCATGATGTGATAAAAGATGCAGAGTGAATCTACGTTTCTGCGTAATGGTTTTGAGTAATTAAATTAGACTAGGTTTTCTCAATCATTTGTTCATCTATTGTTACAGAATAACTACACAGTACATTGAACAATAAGCCCTTAATAATTAATGTTTCTTAAGTATTACTTAAGCAAAACTTAGTAAAATATAAAGTATATTATTATATTAATTAATTAATTACAACATATTTTATCAGCGAGGAGAATGGGACAAAGATCTTTTGAAATCTAACATAATTATTACGATTTGGATACATTTGTAAAGTGTTTTGACGGGAAACTGAGGGAACTCTTCAAATATTATTAACCGAAGTTATAACTTTGTGGCGCTTCCCTTCTAATAACTCTGCTGGCTTATTGGCACTCATTTACGGTACAAGCCGTAGGTCTGTAGAACTCTCCGCCAAGTGAGATTCGCCTTTATCTTACTTTAGCGTCCATCACTGTATTAGCTGAAGTGTAAGTTTTCATTATATTATATGTATTTTTCGCTACTATTTCTTAATACATCATCATTAGTATATTTTAAGTTAAGTTATATAATTAATAATAAGTGTTTGTTTTTTTGTACACTAGGTCTAATCATTCCTTTTTTTAACTTCTCCCTCCGTAGGTAGATAAGGAGGTTATTGATTTTGCTCCGATTTTCAAAAACCAAGTTTTCACCAGATCTTCACGTTTTCTGGCGTAGTTCTTTAAGGAGAAAAGCTGATAAGATAAAAATCTTATCAGCTTTTCTCATTAAAGAACTACGTCAAATACCGTTAATTGGATCAAAATCGGTCAATTTGTTTGGGATTTATCAATGACGAAAATTTTTGAGAAAATGGTTTTTAACATTACTTCACACATTTTTAATCTATCGATTATGTAGCTAAAACAACATTTTAGATCTTAAAAATTGACTTGAATGCGATTTGAAAGATCAAAAAAGATCATCGTTTCTAAAATATACAGCTTTTCAAAAATTAATATACTTGCATTTTGAACAAAATAGATGTTCGAACTAAAAAAATCCATATATACATACATACATATCTTCACGCCAGATCCCTTACGGGGTAGGCAGAGAGAACTGAGTGCCATAAATCACGATCCTTGCAGGCTTGTCCTCCACATTTCACTCCAAAAAATAAAAATAATTCAGAAAAAAATCTATGCTTATCGTCTTTACTCCTTTGAACTTAAAATGCCTTAATTTAGCGGGAAGTTTCAAGGATGGCTTGCGAAGTCAACCGTTTATAGATTTTTTTAACGGATCTTTAAACGGGTTGATTGAAATCTATTTAACTAGAGATAAGCTCGCTCATTGTACTTATGTTACGTTTATATTCCCTTTTTGTTAAAATACAGTATTAGATAAAAAATATACGTAAGAATAATTAATTTTCAAATTTGAATTAAAATAATCTAAATATATTAAAGAGGATGTTTGTATACATGCCATTTTTCCCCGTTGTTTCCACAAGTTGGTTCCAGGGCTCGTTTGAAGAATTGGCCAATTGCCAACGGCTATTCGATTCACTAACATTGTGGCTACTAGGTGGTAGAGTTCTGCATTATCTCACCCTGGTCTGGTACCAACACCTTACCTATTCCTGCCGCAATAGCGTTAGTACTTGTCACTGTCGTGTTCCGGTTTGGAGGGTAAGGTAGTCGGTAAACTTATGCATATGGCATTAGACCTCGCCACTAGATAGCAACGCACCATTAACACCTTTGGTTTCTATAGGCGATGGTTGACTCATTCCATCCGGAGACCCATCTGCTTATTTGTTATCTTATGATAAAAAAACTCAAAATCCATTAGATCGATGTCTATGAAACTTAGCGTATATATATATATATATATATATATATATATATATATATATATATATATATATATATATATATATATATATATATATATATATATATATATATATATATATATATATATATATATATATATATATATATATATATATATATATATATATATATATATATATATTGTTCTTGGAGAAGGTTTATTTTACATTTTTTATTGTAACTAACTACCAGGTGGCGCTGTACGTTTTTTATGTTACTTTTATGGAGAAGCTTTATATCTGTATTATATGTATTTTTGTATTATATAAAAATTTATTTGTGGTTTATATCTAGCTGAACCCGACAGATGAAGTTCTGACATAATGTACATTATAACAGCGATATTATGTTGCAGTGCCATCTAGTGGTGAGCCACAACAATAGGCTTAAAAATCTTCTCTACAAAAAATACATTTTCTAAATTTCCACATAATCGGTCAATGAGTTTAATTTAAGTTTAGTTTTTAGTTCGGATTTTTTTATGTCATAAGATAGGAAACAAGCAAATAGGTCTCCTGATGGAAAGAGTCAACCATCGTATGTAGACACCAAAGATGTTAATGGTACTTTGCTATCTCGTGGTGAGGTCTAATGCTACGTGTGAAAGTTTACCGGCTACTTTACTCTCCAAACCGGAACATGACAGTGACCAGCACTGACGCTATTATGATAGGTATAGGTAAAGTGGTGGTACAAGACCCGGGCGAGACAATTCAGAACTCTACCACCTAGTAGCCACGATGGTTATAACTCGCATAACCAATCGGTCGCCTTTTACAACCTGCCTGGCAGAACGTTAGTTGGCCATGGTTGGCGAACCAATACGGGGTGATTATATTATTAGTATAGATTGTTTAGATAAATAGTTATAGACATTAGTATGTAAGTATTAACATCAGCGAATATTATATAGAATATTTCTTTCTACACTTTTTAGCGTCGGCACTTGGTGAAACTCCATTTTAACACAATATTTGTTAGCTGATAATTGCACTGTTTCACAATAAGATAATATTAAATTATTAACTCATGCTTGTGTAAACGAAACCGGTCAGAAATTAAATATAATTATCTTATTGTGAAACAGTACAAGTGTTATCAGCTAGCAAATATTGTGTTAATATTTCTTTCTATCACGAATCTTATATTAGCCGTGTTACATTACACACACGGTGTTCCAAATACTGAATATCAAATCTATATCCGCATTGGCATTTAAATATGAAATCTCGCACATGTTACATAATCGTCTATAATGAGTTCATGTTTACGCTAAGATTCAGACTTTTTAGCCGAACTAAAAAAACAGAAGTGGTCAGTTTGACCTCTATGTATGTAATATTGCTGGACTTCACTAAAAATTTTGCACTTTTAGCTAATGGGAACTATTTGAATTTCGAATGTTATATTTTTAAACCATTGCAACCTTCTTAGTAATAAAAAAAATGGCGGGAAATGATTTGTCAATTGTTTTTTTTATCACACATCAAAGTTCTACGTACGCAACGAAAATGCAATTAAGTCGAAAAGATTTTAGAGCGATGATGTTTTATGATTTTAAAAGTTCTTTTTCTCCGCAAGACTGTGCCGCTCGTCTTCAAAATGCTTTTCGGAGAAAAGCGCCTTGTTTGAACACCGTGAGGTGTTCAAACAAGGCGCTTTTGTTGATGGTTTGCTGAATTTGAGAGAGGTTGAGTTTCTTTACATGATGAATTTCGTGATTTCGTGAAGGGCGGCCTTCAACTGCCGTCAACGAAAATAATGTGGCTACTGTTAAGCGGTTAATTAATGAAAATCCCCGGGTTACCTATGAGACAATTCGAGGACTATTAGGGATTGGTATAAGTCAAATTCAGAAAAGTTACACGAAGAATTGAAAGTTCGGAAACTTTGTTGTCGTTGGATCCCTCATGAACTGACAGCGGAGCAGAAGCGGGCTTGCGTGGAATGGTACTCACAGATGCAACTAAAGTACGACCACGGACATTCTAATGCTATTTATGACATTGTCACAGGAGACGAAACGTGGATTTATTGTTTTGAACCCGAAAAAAAACAGCAATCTTGTGAATGGGTGTTTGAAAATGAGAACAGGCCAACAAAAGTGAGAGGCGAGAAAGGTTGGAAAAAAATTATCGCGTTTTTTTTCTCAGCTACGCGTCCCATCTCTACAATTCCACTTGAAGATCAAAAGATATAATTCCGAGTGGTATTCTACCATTTGTTTACCCAGGGTCATAATATACAAAATACAAAAAATACAAAAATGTTTATTCAATAACTTTAAGTAGATACAAAGTTTTTTGTTGCTACTGGAGGTCTCCTTTTAAGTATATAATACCTGTACTAGGAGCCCCGCTTTTCTGTGACAAAATACATTTACGTATTTAATTGTACCAAAAAGAAACATTATAGATAAATTTAAAAAAAATATTCTATTTTGTTAATATAATATAATATATTGTAATATTATTTTATTCGAAAAATATTTACGTGTGTATAAGTGTAATTAACAATCGGGTACTAATCGCATTGTATAATGTATACTATTGTTTTTTGTTTGTAAAATTTATTTGTTTGCGGTTAATGTATAGGTATATATGATATACACACACACACATATATATATATATATATATATATATATATATATATATATATATATATATATATATATATATATATATATATATATATATATATATATATGTGTGTGTGTGTGTGTGTAACCAAAGAAAACACAATAAAAAGAGAATATTTTAACCTTATAGTAAATTTAAATAAATTATGGTAGTTTATTCAAAAATATAATCACCGTGTGCTCACTTTCGATAGAGTGTAGTCAAATTGCTGTTTGTAAACAATGTACTTCGATATACATGCACGAGTCTTACATTTTTATGAGATCATTAGGCCAAAATTAAAATACTTTTTTATTTACATATTCAGTGTCAGAATAGAGTACTAAATACCCTACTTTTTATATTATTTGAAAGCAAAAAAATGGCTGTCCTGGTGGAAACAGAAACCATCGCCTATAGACATTAAAGACGTTAATGTTGCGTTTATCCGTGTGGCGGGATGGCAATGCCACATTCATAAGTCTACCGGCTACTTTACCTTAATAACTGGAACACGACAGTGATATTGATGTTATTGCGGCAAGAATAGGTAGGTGACGGTACCAAAAACTCAGGCGACACTTTGCAGAACTCTACCACCTAGTAGTCAAGATGCTAGTGACACGTGTAGCCAATCAGTCGCCTTTTACGATTTGCCTGGCAGAACTGCAGTTGGTGTACTCTACAAAAGAGCCCCGACCAAAAGAGAAAATTATTGTTTTAAATTTTACACTTGTACTGTTTCACCTGTGTGTGAAACAGTACAAGTGTAAAATTTAAAACAATAATTACGACGGAGTTTCACCAAGTGCCGACGATGGAAAGTATAAATTATACAAAAGAGAAAATCCATCTTCTTCAATATGTACTGTCTTAATTACATCAACATTAAGTCAACACGTATATTAATTCTAAAAGGTGTTATTTTCCTGGAGAGTTTAGATTTTTTTTAATTAAATACTTAACCAAAACCAATATGTGATTCATATACTACTCTGAAAGTTTATGTACTCTGCTTTTGTTAAAAATATAAAAAAATAATAAAAGAAAACATTATTTTTCTACGAGCGTTGTCGGTTGTTTATTTTACTATATCTTCACTACAAGTACATGTGACGCCATCTATGAATATTTTATGTAATTAATATTACACCTATGACTTAAATTGATTATTTTTGACTACTATATCGCAAAAAAATCGCACGAATCATTCTGTGTGTGAGATTGAACTCTTTCAAAACTGCTGGGCTGATTTTGATGATTTTTTGTGAGTGTATTTAAATTTATGTATAATTCAAGAATGGCTTAGATTAACAATTAACAAGTATGCGGCGCTGCGATCAGATTCGGGTAATAATCCTATATCACATTTTCGCGGCTAAATTACTTAACTTATTTTGGTGAAATTTGGCAACTGGAGGTGAAGTGTAGGCTTTCTTTTTACAAGAAATTAACCCCTAAAAGGCTGGAACAAGAGATGGATTAAACTTTCATACCCTGTTTCAGTCTATTAGGTTTTTTTTGAATAATATTTTAAAAAAGACGGCCTTTATGAAAAATATCGACAACATCTACTCGCGGGCAAAGCTGGTAGTATATTAGCTAGTAGTTATAAATTAACGTTCATGTCAAAGCTCTAAATTAATTAACAAATAAATTAATAAGTTGATTCTAGTTGAACGTACATATATCAAAGTTTGATTTATATCAGACGTTATTTTTATTATTAAAAATTATATTTTTTCAAAAAGTCATCGTATTTGCGAAACCGTAAAATTGCGACCTTAAAAATAACTAACCAGTAGAGCACTTTATCGTAAACGAAGGTATGCAATAGCGCATTTGCCATATTTGTTTCTTTTAACTTAAATTTATTTTACGGAAAATAAAATTAATAAATAAATAGCTAGCACTGGACAAAATTACACAAATTGATCTTACCTCTAAGTAAGCAAATTTTGGTTGTGTTGTGGGTGTAAGTCAACGTCATTAATACATAGAAATACATATATAAATACTCAAATATATTTAATAAGTGCCCAAGAATACAATCATCTATGCTTATCACACAAATATTTTTCCCTGTCGGGAGTCATCATCGATTCGTAGTTAGGTTGGCTAACCGTGTTGGACCCGGCCTCCTTTGTAGAACAGGCCAACTGCCGTTCTGCCAGGCAGGTCGTAAAAGGCGACCGAATGGCTATCGAGTCACTACCATCGTGGCTACTAGGTGGTAGAGTTCTGCATTGTCTCGCCCGGGTCAGGTACCACCGCCTTGCCTATTCCTGCCGCAATAGCGTCAGTGCTTGTCGCTGTCGTGTTCCGGTTTGGAGGGTAAGGTAGCCGGTAAACTTATGCATGTGGCATTAGACCTCGCAACAAGATAGCAACGCATCATTAGCATCTTTGGTGTCTATAGGCGATGGTTGACTCTTTCCATCAGGAGACCCATCTGCTTGTTTGCTATCTTATGATATAAAAAAAAAACCAACGGAGCGGTCTAATTCAACTATATTTGAATAACAAGAGCCGATAAGAAGTTATAAAAGTTATTTCAACCTCTACAAAACTCGCACGTATGCCAGCGAAAATTCATCCACTAAAAACTTTCGTGCTAAATACCATCACGAATTCATAAAATCATCAAGTAATTTAAACTTTTACTTAAATAGGTTAAAATTAAATTTTCGTCTCATAAACTTTGAATAGCTCTGCTTCGTAGAGATAAAATAATAATTTTAGATGAAATATTAATCAGCTTTAGAAATATTAATTAAACTTCTGACATATTTGAATATTTATAAAAATTTGCATAATTTGGTTAAATACATTTTTTAAATCTTTAAATAGTTTTGTTAGATTTTGAGAAGGCAAATTGAAATTAAATTTTAATCATATGTTGGTACGGGCGCTTTTCAAAGATTCTGACCTACCGTTCTGGCAGGCAGGTTGTAAAAGGCGACTGATTGGCTGTACATCACTATCGTTGTTACTAGTTTCGCAAGACTCGCTCGGGTATTTGGTTTATTCCTGCTGCAATAACACTTGTTATTGTCGTGTTTTGGTTTGGAGCACGCATTAAATGGATACACCTTTCAAGACAATTTCTTAGTTTGTCAGTGTAGCTTGCAATTACACACAGAAATACAGAATTATACTACTTACGATGAAATAAAATCACTTCAAGTGTAATTTATAAACCTTTTTATCTTATTCGGTACGACAAAACATACAACATAGTTTATTTCTATTTTTGCAGAATATAATTGTGAGCAATACCCTACATTTAGCAATTAAAATTAAAATGTAGTAGCTATGGGCAACGGCCAGGTTTCGTCCTTGTACTAAATATTAATAACTGCCTTTTCCAATTAAAACAACGTAATCTATTTTTACATTCTTATATTTTCTTCACATTGTCTAATGTAACCAAAACCCTTATTCTATTCACTCTAATTTTAACATTCTACCTTTTAATTCTCATAATTCATAATAAAATATAAATTCACAAATACATTAACAAATACATATACCTTAAATTTTTAACATGTTCTGGATTATTCAAATACTATCGTACTTTTTAACTGAGGCCAGTGTGTGTAACACTGATCGATGCAGGAGACTGAATGTCCGAGTTTTCAACCCGTCTTACCCGCCATTGTTCTTTTCATGGAAGCTCTGTGATACCAGAGTAACTAATTTTTTTACACGCTTTTTATTAGCTTCACCTGTATGTTTGTATGTTTGTATGTTTGTTTGTAACCGACTTCTTTGGGCGCGATTTTGACCCACTTTAAACGGCCAGATTTCGTTCAAACTTTGTAGATTTATCGAGGACCGATGACAATACACTAATTTGATAAAATTATTCCATTTTTAACCGACTTCAAAAAAAGGAGGAGGTTCTCAATTCGGCAGGTATATTTTTTTTATGTATGTACACCGATTTCTCCGAGGTTTTTGAACCGAATTACGTGATTCTTTTTTTGTTTGATGCGCAATAGTTTCGAATTGGTCTCATAAAAATTTGATTCAGGTAGGCCCAGTAGTTTTTGTTTTATGAGCATTTTTTTATTTATTGTACCTATCTCGATGTCTGAAATCAAATCTCGCAAGTAAATTTGATCCACTTCCCGGTTACCGATTGAGCTGAAATTTTGTATACGTATGTTAATTGAATGACAATGAAACCTTATTATGACATGGAGCTGATCTGATGAATCGGAATCGGAAGGTGACCACAGGAACTTAATAATTAAATGGTTAAAAATCGGTTAATAACAAGACTATTGAGTTTGGATTCATTTGATTCATGTTGACGAGCACTTTGGTGCTTGGTGCTAACTAGGATCCTGCAGGGTTCGATGATGAAGCAAGAAGGTGACCATAGGAGCTCAGCAATTAAATAACACAACTCTATCGAGTTTGGGCTCGTTTGATTCGTGTTGACGAGCACTTTGGTGCTTGGTGCTAACTAGGATCCTGCAGGGTTCGATGATGAAGCCAGAAGGTGACCATAGAGCTCAGCAATTAAATAACACAACTCTATCGAGTTTGGGCTCGTTTGATTCGTGTTGACGAGCACTTTGGTGCGGGTGAAAACTAGTTATAAAAGGAACTACTCTTAACAAAAGTCTTTGTTCTACGTCTGTCAAGTCGGTCAGTTCAAGAGGTAAAGATATAACTTCCATGTTGTTCCAGTAGGCCTGAGAAGGAACTTGTCTTTCTTTATGGTAGTCGAGCAAAAAAAAAATCAAAACGTGCTTTAACTAATGACGTCTGTTGTTTTGGATATAATAATTTCTTACAGATTGTACATGGTACTTCAGCATATTGATTTATGGTGGGTATAAAATTACGCTCAGTAATTGAACGAAGTCTTTGTGACGTCTGACGCGCTACCGCTAGGCGGTTCTCACGTGACTGAGCAGACTCGATTGCTGTACGGTTTCGTATCACTACTAATCCACGAGCTCTCTGCTCGGCGGACTCCTTAGCTATACGCTCCTCAATGAGACCAATTCTATGAGCCTTCTGCTCGGCAGACTCGTTCGCTAGTAGTTCTCTCGCTAGTCGCTAGTTCGCTAGTTCGCTCAATAATGAGATCAACTCTAATAGCTCTCTGCTCAAAAGACTCATTCGCTAGACGCCCTTGGATCTTACCGAGTCTACTTCTACCAAGGCTGGGCCAAAGCGGGTTTACAAGCATGGGCCAGAGATAGACAGCATTGCGCCAAGCATGGCCCATATCTGGCCCCATCGTATTGTCCTGTATGGGAGTACGACAGGAACGCCTTGCACACTTACACACACACACACACACACACACACACACACCACACACACACACACACACACATATGTCTATAAGCGTGTAAGTAGTTCCGTGCTTCTACCGCGGCACTCGACTAGGTATGCGCATTAGAGTTTGCAACAGTGTCTGCGCATCTAACTTAGATTTCACGAGCCACGAAGAGTCCGCCACCGTCTCTGTGACTGAGTTTAATTGACTGAATAAAAAAACAAAATAAATGTACATAATATTTATAGATATAGATATATCACCATCCATGTTAACTTTACATGGATATACATAGATATACAGTCTTGTAGTTTTCGTTTTTTATTAATTGTAATTAAACGACACTGAATTTATTAGCCGTTCGCATTCGATGATCTACAATTGCCGATTAGAATTAAAAAAAAATAACTCAAATAATTGATTTTTTCATAAGTTACAGTGTTTCCGGAGTTTCATACATGACGGACAGGAAATTTTTCGACCTATTTTCATATTTTTTTCCGTTTGTATTGCACTAAATTAATTTTTAGCAAGTATAGAATTAATCTCCGTTAAATTATCTCGACAATAGTATGCAAAATATCTTGATTCCTTTAACTAACAAGGCTATAATACTAAAAATAGTTGCCAAAATAAGGCGAAAAAAATTTCCGAAGGTGGTATCAAGAGTCTTCGCAACCGGCGTGTTTGTATGAAAAGAGTGATGAATGTGGAGGAAGCAAGACAAGCCTGCAAGGATCGTGATGTATGGCACTTGGTTCTCTCTGCCTACCCCGTAAGGGATCTGGCGTGAATATATGTGTATATGAAAAAAAATTGTCGATCGTAAAGCACTCTCTGATGCTTCGCATCATGAGTCGTGCAATAGTTTAAAATTAAAAAAAACAAGCTATTATAAATAAACCAAACTAAAAAGTAGAAAATAAATAATAGTTTAAAAAAACTAAAAAACACGCTTTTTATAGAAAACCGAACTAAAAAATATAAAATAAATTTTAATAAATTTAAATTAAGAATAGTGTTAAAAATTTCAATAATTATAAATTAATAATAGTGTGAATAAAAAAAATAATTTTATTTAAAAAAAAGCGTGGGGTGCTTTTTAAGATATTACCGAAATGATAATCACTCTACTCATATGTGTCAATAAAATATTTGTAACTATTGACACCATGCACCCCACGCTTTTTTTTAAATAAAATTATTTTTTTTATTCACACTATTATTAATTTATAATTATTGAAATTTTTAACACTATTCTTAATTTAAATTTATTAAAATTTATTTTATATTTTTTAGTTCGGTTTTCTATAAAAAGCGTGTTTTTTAGTTTTTTTAAACTATTATTTATTATTCGCAAAATTAACAACGATGTCGGGCAAAATCCTTCTTTATTAAATAAAAACCTAATATAATGTAACCTACAAATGTATGAAACTTTTAACAATGATAGGAGCGTTTGCTCACGCGGCGCGGTGACTTGTTTTATCCTATTATGTTCTATCGCAAGCATCCTTCTGAAGCTAGCTTTTGCTCGTACAGAAATCTACGTAATCAGTGTAGTCGGGCTTGCCGGATTGCAAAACGTCGTTACATCCATGATACCATTGCTTCATCTGACCACGTTAAAGTTTGGAAATTCCTAAATTCTTTCGGGATTGGTCATATGTCTCATAATTATATTACTGACAGTTCATTAGATTTAAATGCTTTAAACTTACATTTTTCTACACCCCCTGTTATCCTTGATGATTGTGTTAAAGCTTCGACTCTTAATGATCTATCTTTAAAAACCCTTCCATCTTGTGCTTCTTTCACCTTCCAACCTGTTACTGAAAGTGATGTAAAAAATATGCTTTCTCGATTTCTTCCCCTGCTGTTGGTAGTGACAGTATGTGTTCTCGAATGTTCACCTCTATCCTTCCTGAAATCACTTCGAGTTTTACTCATATTTTTAATTTTTCTTTGTCATCTAATACCTTCCATCTGTATGGAAAAAAGCAAATATCATTCCACTGCCGAAAGTTCCGAATCCTTCTTCTTTTTCACAGATTCGCCTATTTCTATTCTTCCCTTCTTGTCAAAAGTTTTGGAGCGCATTGCGCACTCTCAGTTGGCTGATTATCTGCGTACTAACAGAATACTTCATCCCTTGAAATCCGGTTTCATCCTGGTCATAGTACGGTTACTACTTTAGTGAGAGTTACAGATGATATTCGCCTTGCTATGGATGATAAGCATGTTACTGTGATTGTTTTTCTTGATTTTAGCAACGCTTTTAACTGTGTTGATTGGGATGTCTTACTCGGTATACTTCGTTCACTTAATTGCTCTTCCTCTGCCCAAAGTTGGTTTGACTCTTATCTTCGTGGACGTTCCCAAAGAATTAGTTATAATGATTCATTTTCAGATTGGACTTACCTTAGTACTGGTGTACCGCAAGGAGGCTTCCTTTCACCCCTATTATTTTCTGTATTTATTAATAAGATAACTGAGATTATTTCATCTAACTTTCATTTATACGCGGATGACCTCCAAATTTATCGTCGCTCTTGTATCATGGATGTAGTTAACACTATAAACCAAATTAATAATGACCTTAGCAAAATTGCTGCTTGGGCCAAGGCCTTCTGCTTACAGCTGAATGCACAGAAATCCCAGGCTATAATAGTTGGTAGCCGGTATATGTGCAAAGTGCTTTCAGATTTTCATATTCCACCAGTAGTTTACCTTGGGACCCCAATTCCATTTGCTTCCTCTGTTAAATATCTAGCTGTACTATACTACAGCTACTTACTTAGGTTACTATAGCTGCGGATTTATCTTGGGATTTACATATAAATTAGATTAGTAAAAGAGTACACTACGCACTTCACTCTTTAAAGCGCCTCCAAAATTTTCTACTCCTAAAAACTAAAATTTCCTTGATGCATACGCTTATTTTACCGATAGTAGATTATGCTGATTCATGTTTCTTGGATGCTACGGAAGTGCTTGTGGATAAGCTCGAAAGGCTACAAAATACCTGTATTCGTTATATATTTGGTCTTCGAAAGTTTGACCATATATCCAAGTTTAGAACCCAACTTAAGTGGCTTCCGATACGTTTGCGTAGGAGCACTCATATCCTTTGCTTACTCTATAACATTTTATTTAACCCTTCTTCTCCCGCTTATCTACGTGATTCGTTTAACTACTTACACCCTCCTGATTCTACTTGTAGGACTAATATCAGCAATCTTCTCCGTTTTCCATCTCATAATTCCAGTTTTTTCTCTAACTCTTTTAAGATTCAGGCAATAAGGCTTTGGAATTCATTACCACTTCAAGTTCGCATGAGTCAATCTATAAATTCTTTTAAATGCTAACTAAGGAATCATTATTTGTCTATTCCACATTAATATAATTTGTAATTTGTTTTTTTTTTCTTTTTTTTTAAATGGGTCTTACGAGTTCCTATTTTTTTGAGCAACACGTACTCATCTCGAGAGGTTAATATCATTTAATGTTTCACAGTAGTTATATATTTTTTTTAATTTTAATTTCTAGTAGATACCTAACGCTGTAAATAATATAAGTGCCGGTCTATATATTGCTGAAGTACTTTAGGTTTCATTAATAGATGTTTTTAAATATTTTTAGTATATTGTACACTTCGACTCATATTTATGGTCAAGTATTTCACTTTACTGGGTTGGCTGTAAGAAATCTCTTTTTTAGAGATAAGCTCGCCTTTTGTACCTTTTTAAAAATACTGCTTGCTGTAATTTTGTGTGTTGTTCTGTTGTGTACAATAAAGTATTAAATAAATAAATAAATAAAATGTTTCCTTCCCAATGGCGTGTCTATTTATATATATTAATTTTATGTGATCTGTGGTTTCGAGTGTAAAGTAGCCGGTAGACTTATACATATGGCATTGCCTTCCCGCCATACGGATAGCAACGTACCACTAATATATTTTTAAATCTTCTTCAATTTTTTTTAAAATACATTTTTACTAATCTTCAAATAGTGCAGTTCTTGTTGTACCTCCATCTTCAGGGATACGGGCGTGAAGATACTTTTTTTAAATAGTGTTTCGTTATATTTGAGTAGGTGAGTTGATATTATCTTTTATGTATGAGTTTTGCTCCTTTTTTACCGACTCGAAACAGTCCATGGCGCGCCAGTGAGCTACCGCCCTTAATCAAATGCCAAAAACACTGATATTAAAGTCGCTCAATTGGAATGTCGCTGAAGTGTATTTAAATCGTCTTGCAATTCTTATAGGTACAATGTATGTGTAATGGTATTCTCTTTTTGATATTTCTTATTACTACAACACTTAGTATCAAAAGCTGATTCCCTTGCGGAATAGGAAGAAATACATTTGAAATTCATAAGATAAATGAGAATCGGCGGCTGATGGAAAGATTCAACCATCGCCTATAGACACCAAAAATGTTAATGGTGCGTTGTCTTGTGGCTAGGTTTAATCCACATTCATAAGTTTACCGTCTACCTTACCCTCTAAACTGGAATGCGACAGCGGCGTGCACATGATTATGACACATTTTATTCATTTACTTATTATTAATTAAAATCATCTAAAACGTACGAACGTTTTATTAAAATATCTGTGAATGGCAAGTAAAGCACTGCTTTTCTGCCTATAAGGAGCGCACGCGCCTGGAATGCGACAGTGACAAGCACTGACGCTATTGCGGCAGGAATAGGTAAGGCGGTGGTACCAGACCGGAGAGAGACAATGCAGAAATCTACCACCTAGTAGCCACGGTGGTAGTGATTTGCACAGCCAATCATTCGCCTTTTACCGCCGTTGACAATATAACCGCCCCATTGGTCGAATGGTTAGCGAGCCTAACTACGTATTAATGGGGCTCGTTCGATTCCTGACAGTGACAAACAATTATGTAATATCTAATTATTATTGTTTTTATAGCACTCACCCCGTGCTTGGGAAACTTGAAAAACTTTAACCGACGTAATCGATCATATAACAAAGAAGTATTTCGCCACGTCGAGCCCGTCAACACTAGCTCAGTGGCAGGGCGTCCCGGCTTCAGGGAGATGGTCACGGGTTCGAGTTTTTTCTTTGAAATTTTTAAAGTTTTTCAATTATGTAATGAGCATAGACGTTTGTATTTCTGGGTTTGGGTATATATATATATATATATATATATATATATATATATATATATATATATATATATATATATATATATATATATACAACATCACCCGTTTTACCTGATTTATCCAGTGATATTTATTTATATTTATTTTATCATTTATAACTAGTAGCGGCGTGCAGCCCGCTGCATTACAAAAGCTTTTTCCAATCCCGCGCGATCACCTAAATTTTCAGGGAAAAAATGTAGTAATGTAGTATATGCTGTCGCTGTCGCCTCTGTGGTCTAGTGGTCCAGCGTTGGAGTTGACCACATGAGGTCCCGGGTTCGATTCCTGGGTCGGGCACTTTAAAAAAAAAGTGTTTTTTCAGTTTTCTGAGAAACACAAAAGTTGCCCGGGATTGGAAAGTGTCCGGTTGGCGATAGGCTTGCCACCTATCACATTTGTGGGACCAAGTATCTTCGGCTAATCGTGGGTGCACTTGTTGTACCTCTGCCTACCCCTTCGGGGATATGGGCGTGAAGATACTTTTACTTTAGTATATGCTATTAGGTCATCATTTGCCTTTATGTCAATTTTCATTCAAACTCGTTCAGTAATCTTTGCATGATTAAGTAACAAACATGCATCCACCCAAACATTCAAACTTTCGCATTTATCTAATCTAGTACCTTTAAACGAGCAATTCTTGTATATATATATATATAATTGGAATCTCGGAATCTGCTCCAACGATTTTCATGAAAGTCATAAATTAGGGTTTTTTGGGTCAAGGAAACGATTTATCAAGGTTCCAGATCCAAGAAAAGCTCGGTTCCTAAGATATGGGTATATGAAAAACCGAGCAAAGCTCGGTCAACCAGGTACAGAAAAAAATAAAAATTATATATTCTATAGGAATCGATTTATCAAGGTTCAAGTTCCAAGAAAAGGTCGGTTCCAAAAATATGTGAAAAACCGAGCAAAGCTCGGTCAACCAGATATTAATATTAAATATAGATTTTACGAACTGCCTGGCAGAACAATATGTACGCGCAAAAAATATGTACGGTGAAAGAACAACTAGCTGGTGGATTCCTCGTTTTGTAATTAATTTGTAAAAGACATTACACAAAAAAATATTAAAACCAAACTTAAGTCCTATTTCTTGAACAACGAGAGTTTTCAAGACATGTAATTTTAGTTGTCCCGTTGGTCGAGTGGTTATCGACCCTGACTACGCAATCAACGGGGCTCGGGTTCGATCCCAGACGAGGACAAGCGTTTGTGTGATGAGCATAAATGTTTGTATTTCCGGGTTCGGGTGTTAATTATGTATATAAAAGTATTTATATATGTATTTCTATGTATTAGTGTCGTTGACTAACACCCATAATACAAGCAAATAATTTGCTTACTTTGGGGCTAGATCAGTACGTCTAATTTGTCCCGTGAATATTTATTATTTATTTATTATTCAAGTTTTTGAATGAATGTATACCAAACTATTATATTATTATATCCGTGTATATGTATAATCATATTTTAAAAATAATGTGTAGTATTGCCCAATATAAACCTTTTTGGGTTTTTTTAATATTACTATATATAAGTTAAATATACTGTTATTTATCTATACATATAATAAAATCGTAGGAAAGTCAAAACTGTACATTGAATATTTTTTTTAAAAGAATACTTGGGGCGTCATCTACAATCGATATCGAAGCCAAAAATATAGTTTTTAGAATTTTTGTATGTTTGTATGTTTGTCTGTCTGCTTGTCTGTTTGTCTGTTTGTCCGTTTGTCTATTTGTCCGTTTGTCCGTTTGTCCGTTTGTCCGTTTGTCCGTTTGTCCGTTTGTCCGTTTGTCCGTTTGTCCGTTTGTCCGTTTGTCCGTTCGTCCGTTTGTCTGTTTGTCTGTTTGTCTGTTTGTGTGTTTGTCTGTATGTATGTTTTTCTGTTTATCTGTTTGTCTGTATGTATGTCTGAGGTAAACTCAAAAAGTACTGCATGGATTTACTTCAAATTTTGCATGAATATTACTAACAGGTCAGGTCAACATATAGTCTACATATTATCACGCAATCACCTACGGGGGAGGAGCTGTGCGGAGTAAACGAAGTCCGCGCGACGAAGTCGCGAGCAACAGCTAGTATAATACTATAACATAAAAACACGCTACATGATAAAATTACAAATATATTTACCTAATAAAATGTTCATATTTATTTTAAGACTACGTTCTTTTGTACTTCTCAGAGAATCTTATCAAGGGCTTTGATTCCGGAGAATACTCGAAATCCGATTCAATAATTGGTTCTGTAAGCCCTCTTGCGGTCACGTTCAAAATTACTTTTGCCGTATTACGGTCCTTTTGAGCGGGGATAATATTAATAGGGTTTGATAAAACTGAAAGTAAGTATTATCCATAATGGCTGATTCATTTTTATTAAAATACTTTATCAAACGGACAAGCAAAACGAGTGAAAGTTTGATGTACTGAAACAATACAGGATATACGTACATTTGTTTGCATATAGACATGTTTGTTTAATAAATGTATTTATAAAATAAAGCATCCTCTACCAGCTAACCATTCGGCTAACCAGAAAATTACACAGCGAGAGTATATATATATATATATATATATATATATATATATATATGGTCAACTGAAGACGCGGTACTTGATTATACAAATTTTGTAGTACAGCACCTGGACAATAAAAATAAATGTATTACGATGTTTTAGATCTGGCGAGGGCTTTTAATATAGTCTTTTTTGATAAGCTCTTACATAAACTTGAAAATATGGGGATAAGAGGAAAGAAATTATCTAATGAATCGTATATAGAGAGTTAAAATTGATGATGTCATAAGGAGCGGTAAATTGTTGAATTTTGGAATCCCACAGGGCAGTGTCCTCGGTCCTACTCTATTTTTATGCTACATAAAGATTTATGTAATTTAAAACTAGCAAACTGTAACATTTTCCCCCGTGTTGGTCCCGGGCTCCTTTGAAGAATAGGCCAACTGCCGTTCTGCCAGGCAGGTCGTAAAAGGTGACCGATTGGCTGTACAAGTCACTAACATTGTGGCTACTAGGTGGTAGAGTTCTGCATTGTCTCGCCCGGGTCTGGTACCACCGCCTTTCCTATTCCTGTCGCAATAGCGTCAGTGCTTGTCGCTGTCGTGTTCCGGTGTGGAGGGTAAGGTAGCCGGTAAACTTATGCATGTGGCATAAGACCTCGCCATAAGATAGCAACGCACCATTACCACCTTTGGTGTCTATAGGCGAATGTTGACTCTTTCCATCAAGAGACATATCTGCTTGTTTGCTATCTTCTACTATAAAAAAATTGTCTTATGCAGATGATGCGGCTTTGACTTTTCGCGGTGATAGAGTTAGGGGGAAACTTATCATAATGCTCGAACGGGTTTTTATGTAGTTTTTCAGTGGCTTTGCCTAAACTCGTTAAGTCTAAACGCAACCAAAACAAAATATAAAACATTTTCCTTGAGAGAAAATCCTTTACATTTAAGTGATAACAAAATTTATGCACACACTTGTTTCCTATCTGAATTTTCTTGTCCTACTATTAGTGTGTCTGATAAAATAAAGTATGTGGAAGTTATAGTTGACAAAAATTTTAATTTTATCCGGCTATAAATAAAAATTTTAATTATAGCCGGATCATATCAATTATCTCTTAAACAAAATAAAAAAAACTGGCTTTTGTTTTTAAGCAATTGAGGAAACTATCTGACAAAAGTGTAATTAAAATAGTTTATTTTGCTTTGTGTCAGTATATCGTATTGCATCTCAACTTGGAGATGTGCTGCTAAGACTCAAATGCTTCAAATAGAAAGATCCCAAAGATTAATCTTAAAAATAATATTTAAAAAGACTAAATTATATCCTACTTTGTTGCTATACAATGATGCCTCTGTATTAACAGTTCGACAGCTCTACCTAATGTCAACCATAATGAAGCGACATGCTTACCTTACAATAAATAATATGAAGTTTTAAATACACGTAGGTGCTTTATGATTCGCCCCATACAAAGATCTCGAACTTCCTGGGCTCGTAAATTCTTTTTCTACTCTGGTGGCAAATCGTATCACTGGACAAATAAACTATTTCATATATATCTTTTATTAAAGACACATTGCAAAAATGCCATACGTAAATAGCTTCTGTCCATTAATTATGATGAGACCGAAAATTTCGTTTATAACTATACCGTTTGATTAATGTATTTTTTCATCTTTTGTTACGCTGAATAGATAAATATAATACCTATTGACATTGATTGTATATTATTATACACACCACCATCACCAGACGGCAAACACAAAACGAAATTTGCTTTATTTTATCAAACCGTCCAAAGATATGGCAAAATATTGAAGTAATGAACATAAACTACCCTTCTGACCATAGGACAGTAAAAGCAACAAACACGTTGACCCCAGCTACAAAGTCCAGAAGTAAGTATAACACCAATCAGATTAAAAACCTAAATAGTGAAGAAGAAATGGCAAAATTCAATGACTATATAAACACACACATCAATGAAGGTTTTCTGGACATGAACGAGAACAATTTTGCTCAACGTTGCTACGATAACATAATACACTTAATAACTAAAAGTCTACTGTATACACGAATCACCAACAAGGAAACAAATAAAATCTTATCAGAGCACCTTGGAACTTATAAGAAGAAGACAAGAGATATAAAAAATTAAACCTAAAAGTCGTGCGTCAAAAAATGAGCTCCGTGTTCTCTATAAACTAATAAGTAAATACATAAAAGTGGACTATGCGAAACACAGAAAAAATATAATAGAAAAGTTTATAAAGAACTGCGCACACACAAAACATGGATTAACGGAATCAAAAGAAATGAAACAGTACTAAACAAGCGCAGTGAAATCATTACAGTTACAACTGAATTCTACAAAAACCTCTACAGCGTCCAACAATCGCAAGACATCAATAACCCCAATCACTATTTTAGTAAAGAGAGCGAATTCGCAATAGCTTCGAAAATCGAAATAGAAGAGGATTTAATCAGCTTCACTCGAGCAAGCAACGAAAGAGAGGTCGAACGAAGGACACAGCTAACGTGAAACAAGTACTGGAGCTTGAAAGAAAAGGTCATGAATTCCTGCCTCTTACCTTGCTTAATATACGCCTGTCAAACGTGGAAATTCAGCAAAAACGTTAAAAACAAGATAGTTACATGTCAACGAGGAATAGAGCGCAGCATGTTAAACATCAAAAAATCCAAAAAATACGTCATACAAAAATTAGAGAAACCACAAACGCCAAAGATAGTCTAGTACTAGCTTTAACTCTCAAATGGAAATGGGCTGGGTATGTAGCACGCTTGAAAGACCAAAGATGGACTAAAAAAAGTTACTGCCTGGAAATACCCACTTAACAAGAGAAAAAGAGGTAGACCCTGCGCTAGATGGGAAGAAGTAATTAAAATCGGCGGTATAGATTGGTTTCGAAAAGCCAAATCTAGAGAAGACTGGGTATCCTTGAAGGAGGCCTTCACCTGCGCAGGGGTTCTAGCAGAAGAACAAAACTTTTCATAGATTGTAGTTAATCTCACCCAGTAGTTTTTATTTTATGAGCATTTTTTTATTAATTTAACCTATGCCGATATCTGAAAACAAATCTCCCAAGTAAATTTTATTCATTTCCTGCTCAATAAAATCACATTAAAGATATTCTTACTTTTAAGACATGTTTGCAGATATTCACATATATCAGAATACTTTTGATGGAGCGTTGGGTCCATCATGTTTTCCCAACACTACTCCTATCAAATGAAATCAGCAGCGGCCTTCTTGATAAGCAACTGAAATCACAAGAGTCAACTTAAAACCAGTCTAAGTATTAGAACGAATTTAAACAAAAGAAAGAAAGGAGGAGTAAGGTAATAATTCCAAAACACATTTGAAAACATCTTATTATAAGTATTCCACTTTACTGTGGATTGGGAGCATTGATTGAATTAACGTATATCGCATAATTTAACTTTCAATATAATTTGCAAGAAGATGAAGATAAGCAATTTTTAATGACAATTTTTAAAATATGATATTGACCAATTACAAAAATATCAATAAAAGTTTATTTAACTGGTACGTCGTAAAATACTTGATTTTGTAAATTTATATTCATTAACCTAATAAAAAATTGAAATGGATGATTTTATATTAATTTTAAAATAACCTGCTCACTCATGGTGAGGCGGAACGAAATTCGCTGGGTCAGTAGAATGAAAAATAAATATAGCTATTACTATCTATTGCTAAATAAACCTTTTGATATTTTGTTAAACACAGACTACTTACTTTACTCTGTGTGTACATAACACGTACATTAATATTTTGCGTCAGATGAATCGTCTAGAGAGGTCGTTATGTGAACATTCAAAATATAGGGAGATATTTGAAATCTAGGTTACAGAATAGTGAACAACTCTTTAGGTTTCAAGAGCCTGGAATGGATTAATGATTTGATGCCATCATAGTGACATATTCAGAACTCATTTGTGAAAAAAATGATTTATGTGAGATATTTGCTAGTTTTCTCCTGATTATGTATAAATTACATGACACGTTGCTTATCCGCTATGTATTTCTAACTTCTGAACCAATTTTTAAGAAATTTTCTAGATATACGAGTAATTTGTATGACAAAACCTTTGCTGGGTTAGCTAGTCTCATTATTTTTGTGTTATAGCACTCACCCCGTGCTTGGGAATCTGGAAAAACCTTAAAAACAGCAAAGAAAAACATCGACACGCGGGATTTGAACCTGCGACCAATTCCCTAAAGCCGGGACGCTCTTCCGCTGAGCTAGTGTCGACAGGCTCGAGGCGGCGAAATTCTTCTTTGCTATATGATCGATTACGTCGATTGTACTGATCGCTAGCTATACCTACGTATAACTAGTTAAATGAGTTCATCGTTACAGATGAAATTCACATTTATAATTTTGATCAGTACTTTCATATTTTCTAATTATTTTTGTGTTATAGTACTCACCCCGTGCTTGGGAATCTGGAAAAACCTTAAAAACAGCAAAGAAAAACATCGACACGCGGGATTTGAACCTGCGACCATTTCCCTAAAGCCGGGACGCTGTTCCGCTGAGCTAGTGTCGACAGGCTCGAGGCGGCGAAATTCTTCTTTGCTATATGATCGATTACGTCGATTGTACTGATCGCTAGCTATACCTACATATAACTAGTTAAATGAGTTCATCGTTACAGATGAAATTCACATTTATAATTTTGATCAGTACTTTCATATTTTCTAATTATTTTTGTGTTATAGCACTCACCCCGTGCTTGGGAATCTGGAAAAACCTTAAAAACAGCAAAGAAAAACATCGACACGCGGGATTTGAACCTGCGACCATTTCCCTAAAGCCGGGACGCTCTTCCGCTGAGCTAGTGTCGACAGGCTCGAGGCGGCGAAATTCTTCTTTGCTATATGATCGATTACGTCGATTGTACTGATCGCTAGCTATACCTACGTATAACTAGTTAAATGAGTTCATCGTTACAGATGAAATTCACATTTATAATTTTGATCAGTACTTTCATATTTTCTAATTATTTTTGTGTTATAGCACTCACCCCGTGCTTGGGAATCTGGAAAAACCTTAAAAACAGCAAAGAAAAACATCGACACGCGGGATTTGAACCTGCGACCATTTCCCTAAAGCCGGGACGCTCTTCCGCTGAGCTAGTGTCGACAGGCTCGAGGCACATATATATAACACAAAAATAATTAGAAAATATGAAAGTACTGATCAAAATTATAAATGTGAATTTCATCTGTAACGATGAACTCATTTAACTAGTTATACGTAGGTATAGCTAGCGATCAGTACAATCGACGTAATCGATCATATAGCAAAGAAGAATTTCGCCGCCTCGAGCCTGTCGACACTAGCTCAGCGGAAGAGCGTCCCGGCTTTAGGGAAATGGTCGCAGGTTCAAATCCCGCGTGTCGGTGTTTTTCTTTGCTGTTTTTAAGGTTTTTCCAGATTCCCAAGCACGGGGTGAGTGCTATAACACAAAAATAATTAGAAAATATGAAAGTACTGATCAAAATTATAAATGTGAATTTCATCTGTAACGATGAACTCATTTAACTAGTTATACGTAGGTATAGCTAGCGATCAGTACAATCGACGTAATCGATCATATAGCAAAGAAGAATTTCGCCGCCTCGAGCCTGTCGACACTAGCTCAGCGGAAGAGCGTCCCGGCTTTAGGGAAATGGTCGCAGGTTCAAATCCCGCGTGTCGATGTTTTTCTTTGCTGTTTTTAAGGTTTTTCCAGATTCCCAAGCACGGGGTGAGTGCTATAACACAAAAATAATTAGAAAATATGAAAGTACTGATCAAAATTATAAATGTGAATTTCATCTGTAACGATGAACTCATTTAACTAGTTATACGTAGGTATAGCTAGCGATCAGTACAATCGACGTAATCGATCATATAGCAAAGAAGAATTTCGCCGCCTCGAGCCTGTCGACACTAGCTCAGCGGAAGAGCGTCCCGGCTTTAGGGAAATGGTCGCAGGTTCAAATCCCGCGTGTCGATGTTTTTCTTTGCTGTTTTTAAGGTTTAGCTAGTCTCATATCAATAACAATATTTTTTTAACGCAGTAAAACCACGGTAATGTTATCTACCAGTATTTTGACTCGGCCCAGTCCTTGAAATTAATACCTAAAACCGGCCGCGCCGTGCTGTATGTAAAATACGATAGGGCTGCCCGCCTTCAATATTTTTACTACATTTGCCTGTGCTGTCATATCGGCCGTTTATCACTGCGGCGCAATCCTCATCTGTTATGTATCGAATGCATGCCGAACTCCGAGCGCGTAAGTATAACTCGCGTTCCACCTGTTAGAATTAAAAATCGACGTAATCGATTATAATTATAACAAAGAAGAATTTCACCACGTCGAGCCTGTCGACACTAGCACAGTGGCAGAGCGTCCCGGCTTGACGGAGATGGTCGCGGGTTCGAGTCTCGCGTGTCGACATTTTTCTTTGTTGTTTTTAAAGTTTTTTCAAGTTTCCTAAGCACGAGGTGAGTGCTGTACAACAAAAACAATTATTAAGTTTATTATTATTAAGTTCTCTCTGCCTAACTCGTAAGGGATATGATGGCAATGATAGGATGGCGTGAAGATATGTATATGCCCATATCAGTAAAGTATTTAATTAACCGGGTTTTGTTCAAAAGTGGTACCAAGAGTCTTCGTAACAGGCGTGTTTGTATGAAGAAAATAATAAATATAAAGGAAGCAAAGCAAATCTGCGAGGAATTATTACATGTGGCGTTCAGTTCTCTCTGCCTATCCGTATGGGATCTGGTGTGAAGATATGTTGTTGTTGATATTAGTAAACAAGATGTATAGACCGTTTCAAAAAAAGTTTTTTTTTCTCGGAAACAGCACAAAAGTTTCGTTTAGATGCCAAAATAGGCTTTTAAAAATATGAGCACTTATTATTAATATTAAGGTTGTGCGCATCGCAATTCTGCGATTTCTATTTAATATTTTTGTGAAAAATTTAACGCTCTACAAAAAAGTTCTGATATCATTTTCAAAGAATCAACTCATTCAAAACTAATTAGAGTTCAAAGTTGAATTAAGTATCAATTTAGCCGTTTTCTTTATATTGGAAGAAAACGGCTGGTCTTGGGCGGTACTAATTTAAAAGAAGGTGAGACTTTATTCAACATAAACAAAAGAAACACCAAAAAAATAGTCTAATATCAAGTACAAGGTATTGTTATCAGAACTTAATGGAGCCTATTGGCAAACTCAAGGATCGTCAAAGCATTATGCCTCAATGCAGTTAAATGGGCCATGACTGGCAAGTTTCCGAAGCTATTAAACTCTGGGACCCAATTCTCGTGAAAATTATTGCGGTGACAATGATAAATTAATGTGGTCAAAGACAATGTGTATTATCACGTATTAATGTATGCTTAGATGGTCGTAAATAGTAGTGATAATTTATAATTGAATCGAATCTAATATCAGTTATTGCCATTTCATTACTAATGAAAGGCAAATGTTGGCAGTAGATTCATCCTAGTACACAAAATTCATAAATAATATATATTTTTATTTTTCTTTTTGTATGTTAAATTTTTAGGAATTTCATCTGTAGTCTTTTAGTTTTAATAATTTAGTAGTTTTGTTTGTTATACTTGTCATAATTAGACATCAGTAGCTTTTGTAATGTAAGCCGATTGTGCTAGTTATAAGTACCTAACCATAGTAAATAGCATATTAGTATTTTATTTTTCTTTTTGTATTTTATTCGTATATTTTAAAATAATTATATTGTAGTTTATTGATATATTTATTTTACATCTTTATAACAGCTATATTTTTTTTTTTGAATTTATATTCAGCATGAGTGACTCAAACTTTTTCGCCGTATTGGTCCCGGCCTCCTTTGTAGGCCAACTGCCGTTCTGCCAGGCAGGTCGTAAAAGGCGACTGAATGGCTATCGAGTCACTACCATCGTGGCTACTAGGTGGTAGAGTTCTGCATTGTCTCGCCCGGGTCAGGTACCACCGCCTTGCCTATTCCTGCCGCAATAGCGTCAGTGCTTGTCGCTGTCGTGTTCCGGTTTGGAGGGTAAGGTAGCCGGTAAACTTATGCATGTGGCTTTAGACCTCGCCACAAGATAGTAACGCACCATTAACATCTTTGGTGTCTATAGGCGATGGTTGACTCTTTCCATCAGGAGACCCATCTGCTTGTTTGCTATCTTATGATATAAAAAAAAAAAAACTCTTATTTTTCTCTAGATTTATCATCAAGCTCTTCTTACGATTCACTTGGGGAGGTATTGCAAAATACTTTTAGGCAGTATCAGAGGAATTTTAATATTTGCCACATAAATGCTTAAAGCATTCCAGCTCATCATCCTGATCTTCTCTCTACTTGTAAAAGCCCTTTTATCAGTGCCATATTGATATCTGAAACTTTTTTTGAAGCTTTCTTTACCATCGTCCCTTTACTCTGTACCAAATTTCACATTAATTCGTAATGATAGAATTGGTAAAGGGGGTGGGGGCGTAGTAATATATTTACGTAGTAATATTCAACATAAAATTATTGCCCAATCACCATCATTGTATAATGGGTCCTATGAATACATTCTTTTAGAAGTTAAGGTCGGTATATCTTATGCTCCACCTTAAATTGATTACTTTGAGCAGTTTGAAAAACTTTTAGAGTCTTACTCACCTCAATATGACAACTGCGTACTGATGGAGGATTTTCACACGTGTCTGATAAAGAGAACAAACGAACTCGTACCCTTGTCCAGCTAGTTAATTCATGTAACTGCCAGATATTACCACTTCATGCTACTTACCACGCCATTGACTATCACTCCCTGTTGGACATTATAATTACTCCCAAAATTGATCGTATTTGGCGATTCGCAGCACCTAGGTTTTCCCACCATGATTTAATTTACGCGTCATATGACTTACGTATTCAAAGATAGAAATGTAAAACTTTTATGCAGCGTAACTTCAGCAAAATGGATGAATCTAAATTAGTTTCTGATGTTCTTGATATAGACTAGTCAAAACTTAGTTTATGTAACAATTTAGATGGTAAAGTATTATTATTCACCGATTTAATTGTTAAGTTATATGACAGGCATGCTGCGATGCGACCAGTTCGGGTGAAACATCCACCAGCTCCCTGGATAACTGATCATATCCGAAATTTAATGGTGCGACGCGATCGCCTTAAGCGTAAATTTATAAAATATCGCTCACCAGAACGTTGGGAAGCTTTTAAAATTGCCAGAAACAGATGCAACCAAATGGTAAGAAATGCGAAACGGCGCCACATACTATCGAATATATTTATTTATTTATTTAAACACTTTATTGCACATAATGGTACAAAGGCGTAACTTAATGCTATTAAGCATTTTCTCACATATATATATATAGAATATAGAATGTTCCTCATCCACAAACATCTGGAAATTTCTTCGAGTTGGAATGCAACATTCTGAACTACCGTCCCAATTAAAAATTGACGCTCTCAACACAGCATTTTCAATACCATCTCAAAGAATGAATCCTCAAATAAAACTAAAAACGCTTGACAATTTAAGTTTGGCTTCTATTAAAAATATAACTGCTTTTAAATTTGAACCAGTTGCAGAGTGTCTTGTAAAAAAGATCGTAATCGCCACATCCACTACAGCTGTCGGCTGCAATGGGTTAGGTAGAATAATGATTTTACCAATACTGGACATAATCTTACCCCACCTAACTGACATTATTAATTCTTCTTTAACTACCAGTATTTTCCCTTCTTCATGGACTGAAGCTTTCATTACTCCGCTACCTAAGAGAAGTGATCTCATAGACCCCTCTCATTTCAGACCCATTTCTATACTACCCTACCTTTCAATAATTTGAGAACGCATTGCATCCAATTTCTAATTTCGTATCAACACACAATTTGTTGAATATCTTTCAATCGGGCTTTCGTCCATTTCACAGCACATCAACTGCTCTTGTGAAAATAACTGACGACATACGGTGGGCAATGGATGAAAGAAAAGTCTTCTTACTCTTCTCGATTTCAGCAATGCGTTTAACTGTGTGGATCATGATATCCTTATAGCTGTTCTTCGCTCATTAAATTTGTCTGACTCAGCAACTGCGTGGTTTAAAGCTTACCTTAGTGGACGCCGACAACAAACAAATCAGACTGGTGCGACGTTATTAATGGTGTACCACAGGATGCTGTACTATCACCTCTGCTGTTCTCTGTGTTCATTAATGTAGCCGTTTCATTTATTTATTTTGCTCGCATCATTTGTATGCTGACGACTTACAGCTTTATATATCTTTTAAACCGGATGATCTAGAACATGATATCGGTAATATGAATAGTGATCTGGATGCAATTAACACTTGGACGAACGACTATGGACTTATATTAAATCCGGACAAGACACAGGTGATGTTGATTGGACATGATAGGTTTTTATTGCAAATTAATTTACAGAGTATTCCCCAAGTAATCCTCAACGGTAAAATTATTCCTTATCTTACGTTCGTCAAAATTTTGGGAATCCATGTAAGTAATAATCTTTCATGGTCTCAACACGTAAGTGAAATTTGTCATAAGATTTTTGTATCTATGCACGCATTAAAACAATTAAAAAACTTTATACCTGTCAAAACTAAATTGACCTTGGTTAATGCGTTGCTGCTACCCATTTTAGATTACGCTGACGTATGTTATACTGACTTGACTGAAGAACTGTTGAATAAACTTGATCGTCTACTCAACTTATGCATTCGATACGTTTTCGGATTGTGTAAGTATGACCATGTTTCCCAATTTATTTCACAATTGAAGTGGTTGAATGTCCGATTTTGGTGGGATGCACATGTTCTTTCATGCCTTTATAACGTACTCTACAATCCGCGTTCCACAGCTTATCTGAGAGAACGCTTTGAATTTATTTCTAGTTGAGGTAGGTCTCAGCGCTCTTGTCATCTCAGTACGCTTATATTCCCGGACCATAATACTGCAACATATTTTAATTCATTTACTGTTACTGCAATTCGTTTATGGAACGCTCTTCCGGATCGATCTACGTGACGCTCCTTCCCTCTCTATCTTCAAGTCTCGAGTTTATGATTATTTCTTGAAATGACAAAATTCTTAACTGTCCTGTTGTTTTTCTGTTATAGTCACTGCTGTATGTTCATTTGGAATATGTATAATACAGTATTTAGTTGTTTCCTTATGCAATGATATAAATGTAAATAAGAAACTAGTTAATTGTAATTAGATTTTATACTTCAATTCACAATACGCTCTACCCAAGTTTTTTCTCTCAGCATAACCAAGGTAAACTGTGAGAAAATGCTTAATAGCATTAAGTTACGCCTTTTGTACTGATTTGTGCAATAAAGTGTTTAAATAAATAAAAATAAATAAGATGACTGACAAGCTTCAGCATTGTTAATTTCTTCTGTCAAGCCAACGTAAAATTGCATATGCAATATCTCGCGCAGAAAGGAGAAATATATAATAATATCATAAATGCAAAATTTGGATCTTTGGATGTTTAGATGGATGGATGTTTCTTACTCAATCACGCAAAAATGGCTAAACTGATTTGGATGAAATTTGGCACGCTTTAAGATGATGACCTGAAATAACATATAAAGTACTTTTTATCTCAGAGAAATTAGTTGATATAGTGGGGATTACCAAAAGCTTTTGTAATGCATCGGGCTGAATGGCGCAGCAGCACAAAATCCCTCTGTGACTGGAGTATAAAGTATCACCCGAACTTTTATCTACATAGAAATGAATGTTGCTTTATTGCAACATGTCATTAATAAGTAACAGAAACAGTGTAGATGAAAGCACATAGCCTTGGAGAACACCAGAATAAACGAGTTTTAAGTCAGAGTATGCGCCATCAGTAACAACGTAGATGTTCCGATCACCCAAAAAACTTGTGATTTAATTGCACAATTTCTCCGAAAACCCATAGATTGGAAGTTGGAGAGATGTGCTCAGTGCCATACCCGATCGAAGGCTTTCACTATGTTCAAACTAACTGTCAATGCCTCCTCCTTATTCTTCACTGCCCATCGGCGTATTAAGCAAATTGGAAGATTAACAGGTTATAGTCTGCGACAAAAATCAGTCATATTCAGTAAAAACGAAAAACGAAAATAGTTTAATATACATTTATTTCACTATAAGTATAGACAAAGTTATTTTAAATTAATTGACCGGTTTCGCTTTTTCGCATCTTCAGGTCATAATATTCTATACTGATTGTATCACGTAAGGAAATTTCTTAATTTGTCAGTGTGGCTTGCTTGTAGGTGTAAACCTAGAAACAATAAGTTACACTCCTTACCGATGAAATAAAATCACTTCAAGAGTAATTTTAAACCTTGTCATTTCATTCGGTGTGATAAGTACAACATGGCTTATTTCTGTTTTTCACGATATAATAAATCTGACATGTGGCAGATGTGGCCTGCCCAGTTCCATTTCAATTCGCCTGTTTTATGGCCCACGTCTTTGATCTGTGTTTTGGAGCGCAGTGTGCTATTCTTGATGCGGTCAGTTAGCTTAACACCAAGGATGCTGCGCTCCATACCACGCTGGCAAACCCCGAGCGTGGACTTCTGTTTTTCAGTCAAAGACCACGTCTGCGCGCCGTAGGTGAAGACCAAGTGGACCCCAAATAAAGAAACACGACGTCGCGGCAGGCTCAGACGAAGATGGCGGGACAAACTGGACTCATACTGTCCCAACTGGACCAAAAAAGGGTTAAATCGTGAGGAATGGAATAAGGGTAGGGAGGCCTTTGCCCTGCAGTGGGACAGACATGGCTAATAATAATAATAAATCTACAAATGCATGACACTTTTGACAGTGATAGAGGAGTGTTTGCTCAAATGCGTGGCGACATGTTTTCTTGCCAACGTCGTGTCTATTAGTATTCATGTGGCCTGTGGATTGTAACTTTCAATAAAGTAGTAGTACCCAACAATTTGTTTTTAATTACTACGATGCGACCAACATGTAAAAACGACCAAAAAAAAGTTTTAATAAAAATGGTCAGTCAATATAATCCACTAAACCTCAACGTGATAAATTGGTATTTGACAGTTCAATATTATTTTCATTTCCATTGATACAAGTAGAGCCTTGCTCGTATTTTTGTCATTTATCTCGTCGTATCAGAGACCTTCGTCAAACTGTCAACTGTGTTTTTTTAAATATTTATAGAAGATAATTGAAATGTTATATCCATTTCGTTGTTTTTTTAATTTAGATACAGTCGGTTGGCAGAAAAAAAAATATTGAAAAAATAATAGCCTTTGTATATAATAAGTCTCGTATACCAATACGATGATGCTATTGATTGAATGACTGCGATAGCTTTGTGAAAAGTAAAATACACTTTATGGTTTTTTTTTTGGTTTCTTTTATGTTTTTTTCCACTAATCCTTTTTTGACATAATAATAGTATGATATTGGTTAAATACTTAAGCCACTGCCCTTTCTGCAAGGTACTGACAGTGCCCTTTTCTGCAAGGTGATCCCGGGCCCTTTGAAGAAAAGACCAACTGCCGTTCTGCCAGGCGGTCGTAAAAGGCGACCAATTGGCTATAAGTTGTGGCTACCAGATGGTTAGAGTTCTGCATTGTCTCGCTCGGGTTTAGTACCACGGGTCGCGTGCGGTCTATGAGTCCGCAGTGAACTTATTTTGTTCATTATTCCTAAACTATAAATAATAGATCGTTGCGCTTTCGAAATATCCTAGAGAGGATGAGGTAATACCCCTCAGGTGCGCTATAGCATTCGTCGCATGTACGTGTGCTGCTTTGTTTGTTGTTACGGTCTCAGAGTCCGCGCGCGAGAGTTCGTGTACGAGAAAAATGAAATTCAAACCGGGGTGAATATTTAATGTCATTTGTTAATAGTTGCTTAGATTTTTTTTTTGTAAAATATATCTTATATTGTAATTTATAAATTTGATTATTTATTACGTTCTACCTGTTACAGGTCACTGTAGCTATTGAAAAAAGAACCGCAAGACAAAATACAGTTGTTTCAGATGTGGAAAACATGTGTCTAGAACATGTGGTTTTTATATACCGAGAATGTGCGTTTCCAGCAGATAACATGAGTAGTGATGATTAATAGGTTATCTTAGTACTCCGAAAAATTTTTAAGCTATTGCATAGCTTCTATCGCGGGCCTTGAGCGTGGAGACCGAATCCAGAAATTCCGTAACGAAATAACCTAACACCCCCCACTCCGACCGACACAGCGGTGATACCTTTTAGTTTTTCCATCTATCGATAAATACCAGAACTTTTAATGACTTTTTGAAATATCACGCTTGTCTCTTTAGTTCAGCAACCCGCCTTTAGGTGGCGTTGGTTGTATTGGAAAACTACCGTAATCAGCTGTTTGTGAGAAAGTATATAGGTGTATAGGTATTTATCATCTACGTACAACAGTGAATATCTGTACTCGTATAATTTGTGTACAAAGTGTTTTAAATAGGAATAAACAAAGTGCATTTATTAATGAAGAAAGAAGAAATATCAAAGGAAAAAAACAAAGAAAAAAAATACTGCATAAATAAAATAAATATATATAATTGTAATTGCATAAGTTGATAAAAAATGCTATGCAATAGCTTTACCGCGGCAGTCTCCGAGTGCCACAAGTCTTTTTTTTATAATATTTTTTATTTTATTTTTCTCTTTTGTATTATAAGAATTGAAAGACTTGTTATGAAAATACGTTCAAAAATAAATGTGATTATAAAGTTCCTATAACATGGTACCACTGATGATAATGTTGATGGAACTCTAAGATATTTATAGTATGGCTATTAGTCATAAAGATGAAGAAAGAAAAATTTCGTTTTTACACGCTTTTTATTAGCTTCACCTGTATGTTTGTATGTTTGTATGTTTGTTTGTAACCGACTTCTTTGGGCGCGATTTTGACCCACTTTAAACGGCCAGATTTCGTTCAAACTTTGTAGATTTATCGAGGACCGATGACAATACACTAATTTGATAAAATTATTCCATTTTTAACCGACTTCAAAAAAAGGAGGAGGTTCTCAATTCGGCAGGTATATTTTTTTTATGTATGTACACCGATTTCTCCGAGGTTTTTGAACCGAATTACGTGATTCTTTTTTTGTTTGATGCGCAATAGTTTCGAATTGGTCTCATAAAAATTTGATTCAGGTAGGCCCAGTAGTTTTTGTTTTATGAGCATTTTTTTATTTATTGTACCTATCTCGATGTCTGAAATCAAATCTCGCAAGTAAATTTGATCCACTTCCCGGTTACCGATTGAGCTGAAATTTTGTATACGTATGTTAATTGAATGACAATGAAACCTTATTATGACATGGAGCTGATCTGATGAATCGGAATCGGAAGGTGACCACAGGAACTTAATAATTAAATGGTTAAAAATCGGTTAATAACAAGACTATTGAGTTTGGATTCATTTGATTCATGTTGACGAGCACTTTGGTGCTTGGTGCTAACTAGGATCCTGCAGGGTTCGATGATGAAGCAAGAAGGTGACCATAGGAGCTCAGCAATTAAATAACACAACTCTATCGAGTTTGGGCTCGTTTGATTCGTGTTGACGAGCACTTTGGTGCTTGGTGCTAACTAGGATCCTGCAGGGTTCGATGATGAAGCCAGAAGGTGACCATAGAGCTCAGCAATTAAATAACACAACTCTATCGAGTTTGGGCTCGTTTGATTCGTGTTGACGAGCACTTTGGTGCGGGTGAAAACTAGTTATAAAAGGAACTACTCTTAACAAAAGTCTTTGTTCTACGTCTGTCAAGTCGGTCAGTTCAAGAGGTAAAGATATAACTTCCATGTTGTTCCAGTAGGCCTGAGAAGGAACTTGTCTTTCTTTATGGTAGTCGAGCAAAAAAAAAATCAAAACGTGCTTTAACTAATGACGTCTGTTGTTTTGGATATAATAATTTCTTACAGATTGTACATGGTACTTCAGCATATTGATTTATGGTGGGTATAAAATTACGCTCAGTAATTGAACGAAGTCTTTGTGACGTCTGACGCGCTACCGCTAGGCGGTTCTCACGTGACTGAGCAGACTCGATTGCTGTACGGTTTCGTATCACTACTAATCCACGAGCTCTCTGCTCGGCGGACTCCTTAGCTATACGCTCCTCAATGAGACCAATTCTATGAGCCTTCTGCTCGGCAGACTCGTTCGCTAGTAGTTCTCTCGCTAGTCGCTAGTTCGCTAGTTCGCTCAATAATGAGATCAACTCTAATAGCTCTCTGCTCAAAAGACTCATTCGCTAGACGCCCTTGGATCTTACCGAGTCTACTTCTACCAAGGCTGGGCCAAAGCGGGTTTACAAGCATGGGCCAGAGATAGACAGCATTGCGCCAAGCATGGCCCATATCTGGCCCCATCGTATTGTCCTGTATGGGAGTACGACAGGAACGCCTTGCACACTTACACACACACACACACACACACACACACACACACACACCACACACACACACACACACACATATGTCTATAAGCGTGTAAGTAGTTCCGTGCTTCTACCGCGGCACTCGACTAGGTATGCGCATTAGAGTTTGCAACAGTGTCTGCGCATCTAACTTAGATTTCACGAGCCACGAAGAGTCCGCCACCGTCTCTGTGACTGAGTTTAATTGACTGAATAAAAAAACAAAATAAATGTACATAATATTTATAGATATAGATATATCACCATCCATGTTAACTTTACATGGATATACATAGATATACAGTCTTGTAGTTTTCGTTTTTTATTAATTGTAATTAAACGACACTGAATTTATTAGCCGTTCGCATTCGATGATCTACAATTGCCGATTAGAATTAAAAAAAAATAACTCAAATAATTGATTTTTTCATAAGTTACAGTGTTTCCGGAGTTTCATACATGACGGACAGGAAATTTTTCGACCTATTTTCATATTTTTTTCCGTTTGTATTGCACTAAATTAATTTTTAGCAAGTATAGAATTAATCTCCGTTAAATTATCTCGACAATAGTATGCAAAATATCTTGATTCCTTTAACTAACAAGGCTATAATACTAAAAATAGTTGCCAAAATAAGGCGAAAAAAATTTCCGAAGGTGGTATCAAGAGTCTTCGCAACCGGCGTGTTTGTATGAAAAGAGTGATGAATGTGGAGGAAGCAAGACAAGCCTGCAAGGATCGTGATGTATGGCACTTGGTTCTCTCTGCCTACCCCGTAAGGGATCTGGCGTGAATATATGTGTATATGAAAAAAAATTGTCGATCGTAAAGCACTCTCTGATGCTTCGCATCATGAGTCGTGCAATAGTTTAAAATTAAAAAAAACAAGCTATTATAAATAAACCAAACTAAAAAGTAGAAAATAAATAATAGTTTAAAAAAACTAAAAAACACGCTTTTTATAGAAAACCGAACTAAAAAATATAAAATAAATTTTAATAAATTTAAATTAAGAATAGTGTTAAAAATTTCAATAATTATAAATTAATAATAGTGTGAATAAAAAAAATAATTTTATTTAAAAAAAAGCGTGGGGTGCTTTTTAAGATATTACCGAAATGATAATCACTCTACTCATATGTGTCAATAAAATATTTGTAACTATTGACACCATGCACCCCACGCTTTTTTTTAAATAAAATTATTTTTTTTATTCACACTATTATTAATTTATAATTATTGAAATTTTTAACACTATTCTTAATTTAAATTTATTAAAATTTATTTTATATTTTTTAGTTCGGTTTTCTATAAAAAGCGTGTTTTTTAGTTTTTTTAAACTATTATTTATTTTCGTTAAAATATTGATTTATAACGTAGTTTTATGTCACAAAAACTTTGAGTTTTTGTAGACCTATAAAGTAGTTAATACAAATTAATAAAACTATTAATGAATAATGTTTTTTTATTAATATTTATGCGGACAAAAGACTCATTTTTATTATGTACTACACATTGTTATGAAATATTCAAACGTTTCATCAAACCAGACAAGTAAGTTTGCGGAATCACAGACCGCGCGCGACTACTCATGTTCGGCGCAAGGGTGCGACCACTGGAAGGTGTCTATAGACGATGGTAAACTCTTTCCATCAGGAGACCCATCTGCTTGTTTGTTATCTTATGATATAAAAAAAAACTTCCCATTAACCTAGAATTATGAAATTTCAAAAGTACTTATGTCTTACAACACATATTTGTGTTTTAGCACTCACCCCGTGCTTGGGAAAACTTGAAAAACTTTAAAAACAACAAAGAAAAATTTAGACATGTAGGGTTCGAACCTACGACGTTTCCTCAAGCCGGAACGCTCTACCAACTGAGCTCGTGTCGACAGGTTCGAAGTGGCGAAATTCTTTTTGCTATGTAATCGATTATGTCGATTGTACTGTTCGCTAGATATACATACATAAAACTAGTTAAATGAGTCTATCGTTATAACTTTTTAAATTTTTTTAAGTTTTTCATGTGTAACTATTTTTATTTTTTAAACTGTTATGATTTTTGTTTATTTTAATAATCTGTTTCAAGTTTGTAATATTTGATTAAGTTTCGAAAAACTGCAACACTAAGGCATTACCTTTCTATTGGCTTAAGTTGTGAAAGCTAATGAGATTTATGAGATAATGAGATTTATGAGGAAATTGGCGCGTAGTAGAGCTTACAATAAGTCCGAGACCTTATTTTGGGGACAGATGGTGGTGAACCATTGAATTGAACAGTCATAGATTTATAGTCAGTAAATAGTCATCAAGAATAGCATTAAAAAAACTATAAAGTTTATATTGAGTTTAAATCGGCGCGGCCAGCGAAAACAAATGTAGCAAACTGTATGAAGTATGCCACAGCTACCGGCGACGACGCGAATTACGGCGCGGAAAAACGCGCGATCATGCCACGCGGTGTGATGAGCGAATAAAACAAAAGAGTACTTTTTTATGGTAAGTTATAAACTCAACAAGATAAAACCATTTAGATTGAACTCAGTTGTGCTGTTTTGACAAATACCCTGGTGCTAAATGATTTACAGGGTCTTATGATGAAGCAGGAAGGAAGTTATCAAAACCTTAAATTAAAATTGAGCAACACCATCGGACTTGTTTGAATTGTTATTTTAAGGAACGTGAAATAGGATAGCTTCTAGTATCTGATGATAGAGTGGAATAAAGTTCATGTGATCTTCTAAGCTTGACCAGTTAAAATCCACTGAGTGTAGGCTACTACGATTTGTTTTAGCAAATGCTTCGATGCTGGGTGTTTTTTAAAACATAACGATGGAAAGTTACATGGCGGAGCTGGAGGCCTCGGGAGCTTTGCAATAAAACATCTCAAGCTCATTGAGTAAGGAACAACAGGTTAAGGTTACCTTTAACTTTATGCTGCAGGATCTCCTTTCGAAGATCATCAAATACTTTTACGTTTTGCGCTTAAAATTATGGAACTGAAGTAAAATGGTGGGCTGGCGATAAATAAGTGTCAGTTTTTTTAAATTTTAATTTAGAGTTAGAATGATGATTTATTGAATAAATAAATAATTGATTATTGACAGTGGCGGCCACCAGTCTCCGCCACTTAGCCACTACATTTGGCTGAATTCCGTTTGTGAAATAAAGTGATTCAAACTCGTTTGTGAAATGAAAACACTCTTGATTTTGCTGTTGTTAATTGGACGTAGTTAAACAAAAAGGATCCAGTCCTCAGTATGGCCAAAAATGAGTTAACTGCATCAGACTAAACACACTAAAACTAATCCAAAATTTATCAAATTTTAGGGCGGCTTGCACGAAAATGCTTAAATGCATTTAGTCCCTTAAACATGTTTAGCAAATGTCAAAACGCCTTAAATGCTGTCACATTAAATGTATTTAGTAACTTAAAATGATTTAAGCATTTTGGTGAAAGCCGCCCTTAACGTCAATATCTCTTAAGGGATTTTGTGAGGATTGGATCCTTAACGTGTAACTACGTCCAATTATTATTATAATGAGACGTAGAGAACGTCATCAAAATCAAAATTATCGACGTTCAATTCATACATCGCTGTTATAAGGTTCATCCAATTCTATTTTCTCGCACAGAATGTGGACAACATCAACTACTTTTCAAAGAACTAAAATTGTATTCAGATAATAAAAATTTTCCCCGTGTTAGTCCCGGGCTCCTTTAAGGAATAGCTCAACTGTCATTTCACCAGGTAGGTCGTTAAAGGCAACTGATGGCTATACCAGCCACTACCATTATGTCTATTATGTGGTAGAGTTCTGCATCGTCTCGCCTGGGCAAACCCAAGCCGTCTTACGTATTCCTGCCGTAATAGCGTCACTACTTGTCAGTGTCGTGTTCTGATTTGAAAGGCAAGGTAGCTAGTAAACTTATGTATGTGACATTAGACCTCGCCACAAGACAGCAACGCACCATTAACATCTTTGGTGTCTATAGGCGATGATTGATTCTTTCCATCAGGAGACCCATCTGCTTGTTTGCTATCTTATGATATTAAGTTCTAGCAGTGATCCCCTTCACCGCATTTTACCGTTCTGGTATCGATTATCGACTACTTCTAGCGATAACTGAGACCTACGGCTTTACGTGCTCATTCGAGATGCCAGAGTGGTAATACACATCCCGCCAGACATAGAGCTGCTACTGAAATTTTGGATTTCAAGGAAAACATTGAAAAAACCCCAATAAAACTTTCACCTGAACCGAGATTCAGACCAGGGACCTCATCTGAGTAGCAGAGGCTATCCCCTAAGCCACGAGGCAGTCACTTCCATGAAAGTTCCTTATTGTACGTTATCGTTTGTAGGCTAAGAGGTTTTAACGTGGGGCTTTTGTCTCGCCCGGGTCTGGTACCAGAGCCTTACCTATTACTGCCGCAATAACGTCAGTGCTTATCGCTATCGTGTTCAGGTTTGGAGGGTAAGGTAGCCGGTAAACTTATGCATGTGGCATTAGACCTCGCCATAAGATAGCAACGCACCATTAACATCTTTGGTGTCTATAGGCGATGGGTGACTCTTTCCATCAGGAGACCCATCTGCTTGTTTGCTATCTTATGATGTAAAAAAAAGCTTAATCTTCAACACATTAAAGATAGTTTATAACGCAAATTATTTAGGTTTTATTACTTATGCATATTCAGCATGGGCTGTTGAAGATACACGTGGCGCGATCCGGCGTAAATTACTTTAAAATCAGTGTTTTGCTTTAATATTTCTGTGTAAAGCATATCGCACTGTAAGCTCTGAAGCTTTATCCATTTTATCAGGTGTATTTCTATTATATTTAGAAATTCAGCGTCGGGTTTCAATGGACGATAATTCTAGGAACTTTACTAGCCCCGAATTCATCGATCCGCAAGCTCAAACAAAAGTACGTCGCCTTTTTAATCCTGTGACGAATGTTACTAATGATTAAATAAATGAATAGCAGTCACGTTGGTGCTGCTCAACCAAACGACGACATTTATTTTTAACTTTTTCCCCTGCGTCCGTGAATAATTAAGTAAAACGTGGGTAGAAATAGATCATTGCGTTGCACAGTTCCTTACTAGTCATGGTAATTTTAAAGCTAAATTATTCTCGTTCAAATTAATTCCTTCTCCTTTTTGCGAATGCTCCACCATGAACTGTAAATATGAACAAACTGCACATAATATTTTTTGGGAGTGTAATCCCTGGCAAAACGAACGTAGCCAAATGCTTGATAGTATACGATGTATATCCGGGGTAATCTACTATTCCGACCTTGTAGCCTCACGTGGAAATTCCCGTGCCTTCAAGCGATTTTGTCATACGTACTACTGGAAGCAGAATTAAGTAGGCCATTTTCGTAGGACCTCAAATACCTAAATTACCGTGGTGCAATAGCAATCAGGCTTAACCTGATTGTAAACGTCTCATTTCTTAGCAGTTTTTTTCCTTATCTTTACGCTGTCTCTTGCTGAAAAGGACTGGATGTATTTTCCTACTCCTCCTATATACTTCTGATTAATTTCGATGCGGGTTCCAAGACAGCTTAGCTTTTACCCAGGGCACTCTAAGCTCGCAACTCAGAGGTTATCAGGTCGGTTGTCGCTGTTGATTCTGGTTTACAGAAGTTACAGTGGTGGGAACGAGAGGCAATGGGCCCATTGCTCTTTGAAAAAAAAGGCTAAGAGGTTAGATCGAAAAATGTGTAACACTCTTTTTTTGTGACACAAAATTACGTACAAAAATCGACTATTTCACAGTGGTATTTGAGGCATCTCCCGATCACTTTTTAAATCGATTCAGTTTACCATCAGTTTTGAGAATATGAAAAAATAATTTATAATTTTACGTTTAAATACCTTACTTTTATTAATATAAACTAACGCCACCACCGCCACCTGTGAACTGAGAGGGAAAGTCTATAGAAGTTTTACTCTGCGTATCCTGCAAGGAACCGGACGTGATGATACGTTTTTTACGATAAAGAACTCTGTACCAAAAATATTTTTAAGTAAATTTTATCCATCTATCAATAAATCAAATCACTTTGCCTATAAAAGTGTCGACTATATCCCTTTCGATTAAATACATTCACAATAGGCTGCAGAACCCAATTTTTCAAAGGCTTAATGAATCATACGCTTCAAAAGAGCTCCTTTAAGAATAGGTGATTTGTCAGCGTGAGCTCAATAAACTTGATCATTAAAGGCCTTTCAGGACTTACAGTTGAAATTTGGAGTAAAAAATTCTAAATGAAAGGGTGAAATCAGTGATATACTTCAATTATGTCGTTAGATTTGCTATTGATATATTTAAATAGAAGAGATTTATTATTTTATTCAAAATTAATTGTACCCTGTTGTTGCTCTCTACGAGAGAAAAAATGTAACTACATAGAAAAAATAATTGACATTAGCCAATAAACGAATTTAACTAACACCACAGTTCTGACCGAGTAAAACTATTTACTATTGGCGGCAATTTCATTTTATCACATAAATTAAGAACTTTAATTATTTATACTTTAATAATACACAAGATGAAAACCCGGCTTCGCTCGGAAGTCTCATAATATGCAATCTTATATACTAACTCAAATAGTAGACATTAAAAAGTAGCAAGACTGTAGTGACGTCTTCTTTCAACTATCAAGACAACACTATAGTGTTTGTAAACTTATATTGTTCACACAATTCATGTTTCAAACACAGAAAAAATGTTTTAGTTACTAGCAATCAAATGGACAAATTTTATCTCTTCTATATTCCTATATATTTGACCACTAGTTAAAAAAGAAAACAAACCTCCCTTATCCACTTGTGTAATAAAAAACAGATCTCACTAATCCAATTGTATAATTAATAAAAGTCATTTCTACAATTATCGAAATTCCAACCAGTACAAATTCGTTTTTAAGCAAGCACTCTCATAAAGAAATTATTTTGAAATACTCTAATGCGGGCTTCCGAAAAAATCCTTTGGTAATAAATAACGTCAATTTAACGCCTTGAACCAAAAAAATCGTGTCCTCCATATTAAGTCTCGATTCGTGATACGCTATATAATGCTTTATCAGTTGGAAAAATTATTCCCATTAGGATAAATAAGCAAAGGGTCGGGTCCCAAGTCTGTAAGTCTAAAAATGTTTTCTTGTGATGGCAAGAAATAAAACAAAAACTTAAGATATAGAGCAAAGGGTATCCGATAAGACATTAAGATGTTACGACACGACTATCTTACGACTTACAATTGCTACAGATAGCATACAAGCACATATCTCTTTTGATTGAAAGAGACAATCATCGTTTATACTTGCATAAGTTAGTTTGGCTTCCTTACCCTCCAAACTGCAACATAAAAATGACAAGCATTGACGCTGTAATGACAGGAAAAGGTAAGGTTGGTACCACCAAACCCAGGTGAAACTTTGCGAACGTTATTAAAACATAATCTATACATATAATAAAATCGCAGGAAAGTCAAAACTGTACATTAAATATTTTTTTAAAAGAATACTTGGAGCGTGATCTACAATCGATATCGAAGCCAAAAATATAGATTTTAGAATTTTTGTCTGTTTGTCTGTATGTATGTCCGGGGTAAACTCAAAAAGTACTGCATAGATTTACTTCAAATTTTGTATGAATATTACTAACAGGCCGGGTCAACATATAAGCTACATATTATCACGCTATCACCTACGGGGGAGAGGCAGTGCGGAGTAAACGAACTCCGCGCGAACGAAGTCGCTGGCAACAGCTAGTGGCAAATAATATGTACACTTTAGGGCTAGATCAATTCACGTAATTTTTCCAGACATATTTATGTATTTAATAACAAATTCCGGGTCGAGTAATTCAAAAATGTGTTTTTCATTTTTCTGATAAAAAAACTACTTTGCCCGAGATCGGAAAAGTGCCCAGTTGGCGATGGAGTTGCCTACTATCACATTGTGTGTTATTCCTTTGCCTACCACTTAGGGAATACGATTGTGAAGATAGTTTTTATTTTTTTATTTCAACATCAAATAAATAAAATGAAAATATCGCATATCGTATCATATAAATGTGAATCTGGCTAAAATATTTGTACAGTCGAGGGGTTGAAAAGGGTGCAATCGTCAATCATATTTTCCCTTGAAATAGCATGCACGTGATGGGATTATGTACAGTTAGGAGTAATATACGAGAAACAAACAAACTTTCTAGCCTGTTTTTTTTCTACTCCCATAACGTTCTTTTATACTTTTCTTGTTTTAAATCTTCTCCCCAGTTTCCCCGTGTTAGTCCCGGGCTCCTTTGAAGAATAAGCCAAATGCCGTTCTACCAGGAATGTCGTAAAAGGCGACCGACTGGATATGCGAGTCACTACCATAGTGTCTAATAGGTGGTAGAGTTCTACATTGTCTCGCCCGGGTCTGGTACCCCCATCTTACCTATTCCTGCTGCAAAAGCGTCAGTGCCTGTCGCTGTCGTGTTCCGTTTTGGGGGGTAAGCCGGTAAACTTATTTATGTGGCATAAGATCTCGCCACAAGGTAGTAACGCACCATTGTCACCTTTGGTATCTATAGGCGATGGTTGACCCTTTTCATCAGATACTCATCTGATTGTTTGCTATCTATGAAAAAAAAAGTTGTCGTGCTCCACTTTAAAGGCTAAGGTAGCCGGTAGATGTATTCATATGGCATTGCCATCCCGCCATCATTAACATCTTTAGTGTTTATAGGCGATGGTGTATTTTCTTGGTGGCCATGTGCTTGTTCTTTATTTAATGATATATAAAAAAAGAAAACATTATATCTTTATGTCATCGGCTTAAACCTTCGACAAGAGAAAACTTTAAAATTTGCAACGTAAACTATTATTTAAAGGGACCTCGGAAAACAGAAAAACACACATAAATAATAACATCCATTTCTAGGCTATAAATTAGTTAATATACCTCATAGTAACTAAGTACACTGTCTCTCATTGTTAATGAGGGTAGAATTAATAGCCACCCAAAATGGTCGTCGTTTAGTGAGAGACACGCCAAACAAACATTATTAGATGAAGTGGAAAGATGCTCTATTATGATAGTCATTTAAGATTAAAATGAATTGAACTTTATTCACTTGATTAAGAGGACTTTTTATTATTTTGGGACAGATTTGATGGTTCAGTTATAGAGGGTGTTACATAATGTAATTGGACGAAGAATCAGGTTTAATATTTTTAGTGAGAGTTTGGAACGTCATTACATATACTGACTCACCATCAGTTTGTAAGATAGATTACCATTTATGAATATTACTTGTCTACTAAGATAACTACTACACGTCTACTATCAATGCGTCACCAGTAGAAGATTCAAAAGCGCCAGCTACTGCATAACTAACATTTATGGTATGAAATAATTTGATCATGTTTCCAGTTTTTGGGCGGAGCTTGGATGGCTTCCAATAAGACAGCGGAGAAAAATGCATATACTTTGTTTACTGTATAAGATTATTTTCAATCCGCAATCTCCAAAGTATCTTCGTGATTCCTTTAGTTTCTTGCCTCTCCTGGGTTCCCATGTCGCTCTAATGTTAGAACCTTGTTACGTTTTCCTCCTAGCAACTCTGCTGCTTATTCGCACTCATTCACAGTACTTGCTGTAAAATTATGGAATTCTCTGGCCAGTGAGATTCGCCTTTGCCAGACTTTAGTATCCTTTAAAAAACGAGTTAAGAAACACTTTCTAGCTGAAGTCTAAATTTCTCTTGTATTGTATGTATATTTTTCTACTTTTTTTTAAATCTTAAATATATGTTAGGTTTAGTTACGTAATTTGTATCTTTTTTTTGTACACTAGGTCTACTCATTTCTTTTCTTTTATTATTTTATTCTCCTTTAACGGGTTGGCTGGAAGAAATCTCTTTAAGTAGAGATAAGCTCACCCATTGTACTATAGTTACGTTTGTATTCTCTTATTAATGTTATTTTCTGTGTACAATAAAGTGTTAAATAAATAAATAAATAACATTTTGTATTTTTTTTTATATTATCATGGTTACTAATACTGTAGCAGATGTTAAAAAAAAGTTAAAACCTTACTGGTTCACTACGATTCACCAATTTATCGGCTTGTGTGATATGTGACGACTTTTATTGCCATATTTTATCGACCTGATTTTCTGTGTGGACGCGTTCCGATCCGGTAGAAATTATCAAAAAAAATCTCGCCTCGTCAAAAGTGCATGCTTTTTTATATTTTTTATATCGACAGCAAACAATCAGATGGCTCTCGAGGTGGAAAGAAAAACCATATCTATACAAATAAATAAAATTGGAGTGTCTATTTGTAATATTAAAATAGCTGCTTTTTACTAAATACATATAGATGTATACACGTTACCTATACTAAAATAACATTTTTTTTTTACAATTTTTGTCTGTCTGTCTGTTTGTTCCGGCTAATCTCTGGAACAGCTGGACCTATTTTGACGGGACTTTCACTGGCAGATAGCTGATGTGATAGGGAGTAACTTAGGATACTTTTATTGAAATTTGTCCACGCGGGCGCAGCTAGTAATCTATATATGTATAGACACCAAAGATGTTAATAGTGCTTTGCTATCTGTATGGCAATGCCACATGCATAAGTTTACCGGCTACCCTACCCTCACTGGAACAAAACAATGACAAGCGTTCACGCTATTGCAGCAGGAATAAGAAAGGCGGGCTTGTATAAAATACCCGGGCGAGACATTGGCGAAGTCTACCGCGATACATACACGACACGATAATAATTGTACTAGGTGGTAGAGTTCTGCATTGTCTCACCCGGGTCTGGTACCACCGCCTCACCTATTCCTGCCGCAATAGCGTCAGTGCTTGTCACTGTTGTGTTCCAGTTTGGAGGGTAAGGTAGCCGGTAAACTTATGCATTTGGCGTTAGACCTTCCAACAATATAGCAACGCACCATTAACATCTTTGGTGTCTATAGGCGATGATTGACTTTTTCCATCAGGAGACCCATTTGCTTGTTTGCTATCTTCACTACATAGTATAAAACAAAGTCGCTTTCCTTGTCTGTCCCTATGTATGCTTAAATCTTTAAAATTACGCAACGGATTTTGATGCAGTTTCTTTTAATAGATAGATATACTCTTGGGGAAGGTTTTAGTATACAAACATACATACATATCTTCACGCCAGATCCCTTACGGGGTAGGCAGAGAGAACCGAGTGCCATACATCACGATCCTAGTATACAAACCTTTCCGATATTCTCACGGGAACAAAAACTACGTGGGTGAAACCGCGGGCAGGCCGCTAGTATGATATTTAAAAGTAATAGTCATGATGAACTATATCGAGAAATCTAGATTCACTCATGGGCAAAACTGCGCGGGTTACTAGTCATTTCATAGTAATGTTTCGTTCATAAAATCTCGTATATATTTGGCAGGCTATTACGCTGTTAGAACGAGAACAATCCATCGATCTGTCGATCAAACCCCCATCGCTGATGTTAAGCTGACACATTGCTACGAAAACTTTCGTCTTTAATGTAATGGTATTTTTGTTTTGTTATAAAACATATCACTTCGTTGAAATCTATACATATAATAAAATCGTAGGAAAGTCAAAACTGTACATTGAATTTTTTTTTTTAAAGAATACTTGGGGCGTCATCAACAATCGATATCGAAGCCAAAAATATAGTTTTTAGAATTTTTGTCTGTTTATTTGTTTGTCTGTTTGTCTGTATGTATGTCCGGGATAAACTCAAAAAGTAAAGCATGGATTTACTTCAAATTTTGCATGAATATTACTAACAGGTCGTGTCAATTAATAGGCTACATATCATCACGCTATCACCTACGGGGGAGGTGCTGTGCGGAGTAAACGAATTCCGCGCGGACGAAGTCGTGGGCAACAGCTAGTCTACAATAAAGTCATGCCTATTTGAATATCATGGGATTTATTCTCACCGCATATTATATAGTTACTTAAATTCATATTCAAAAATTCAAAATTTAAATACTGTTTAATCCAATACAAGTGGACCCCAAATAAAGTAACACGACGTCGCGGCAGGCCCAAACGAAGATGGCGGGATGAACTGGACTCACACTGCCCCAACTGGACCGAAAAAGGGTTAAATCGTGAGGAATGGAAGAAGGGTAGGGAGGCCTTTGCCCTGACCTGACCTGTCCTTTGTGGGACAGACATGGCTAGTAGTAATAAAAAAATACTGTTTTAAAAAAAACCAGCTAAGTGCGAGCCGGACGCGTGCTTGAAGGGTTTCGTACAATCACAGCAAAAGAGTTCGAAAAAATTACGTTTGTTGTATGGGGTAACCCTTAAATTTAAATTAATTGGAACGAAGTTCCTTACGGCAGGCTTGGAGGGGATAGGGATTTTGCTGCGCGACCGAACTGAAAAAATGTGATAGTAAAACCGTAAGAAAAATGCATGGAATAAAAGCGTTAAATGAGACGTGCGCATGCGCGACAGTCGCGTACACAAGCGAGTAGTGCCGTTTAGCCGAATGAAGTTCGTTCCTACCTGGTGTCCCGCGACACCACATCATTATTTTTTGTTACAGCGGCAACGGAGATATATAATTTGTGAAAATTTAAGATTTCTAGATATCACAGTTTATGAAATATACTCCGATGATAGACAGGCTTAGTAATGGGTCCCGTTTTACCATTTAGGTACGGAACCCTAAAAAAGAACCCGTGTGGTTCCAGGCCCTCTTTGAAGAATAGACTATCAATTGTTCTGCTAGCTTTTTTTGTAAGACGCGAATGATTGGCTATGTGAGTCGCTACCACCGTGGTTAGTAGGTGGTAGTGTTCTGTATTCTCCCGTTCGGATTTGGTAACATCGCTTTCACTATTCCTACCGCAATATCGCATCAGTGCTTGTCACTGTTGTTCCGGTTTGGAGAGTAAAATAGCTATTAACACTTTGACTGTCCGTGCATTACATATAATGCACTACTGCAGTTATTATCCTGTAAATAATACCTCAACGGATAGATAGACGAATAAATAGATGTAGTAAGAAAGAAAATTAGAACATATAGACGGATTAAAATGATGGAAAGGATAAAATATTTTCATGACTTCGTAATAACTTAAAATATGTTTTAATGTATTTTTCCCCTTGTTGGTCCCGGGCTCCTTTGAAAGATAGGCCAACGGCCGTTCTGCCAGGCAAGTCGTAAAAACAACCGATTGGCTATGCGAGCCACTCTCTTTGTGACTACTAGGTGGTAGAGTTCTGTACTGTCTCGGCCGGGTCTGGCACCACCATCTTACAGATGTTCATGGTGCGTTGCTATCTTGTGGCGAGGTCTAATGCCACATGCATAAGTTTACCGGCTACCTTACCCTCCAAACTGGAACACGACAGCGACAAGCACTGACGCTATTGCGGCAGGAATAGGTAAAGCGGTGGTACCAGACCCGGGCGAGACAATGCAGAACTCTACCACCTAATAGCCACGATGGTAGTGACTCGATAGCCAATCGGTCGCCTTTTACGAATTGCCTAGTAGAACGACAGTTGGCCTATTCTTCAAAGGAGGCCGGGACCAACACGGCGAAAAACGGCGAGGTCTCGGCAAATATCACGCAATTTTTTTCTCATTGAAAAAAAAAAATTCTTTGGTCCATTATCCAAATTGTATATGCTTAAGATTTAATCTTAAGCGTAATCGTAATACGATTAAGATCATTCACCAATTCGTTCGAAAGAAAATAATTTCATTAATACTTCGACATTATATAGTCTTAACTAGTCGTAAATAAAAGCACGAAGCAATTTTTTTTTCAATAATATATACATAAAATAACATATACATAAAATACATTACTATCCAACAAGTTTACATATTTAAGAAACCGACATATTGAAAAATCTCATGTGAGATTGGGGGATGGGGGAGGGGGCTGAATAAAATCGTGCGACATCTCAACAGGGGGAGGGAGGGAAAGAAAATTAAACCCCCTTAAAAGTGTTAAACTTATAGCCAATCGGTTGTCTTAAACCTACACAAAGGCTTAAGACAACCGATTGGCTTTAAGTGTCACGACCATCGTGACTACTAGATGGTAAAATGTGGTAAAATTCCACAACGTCTCGCCTATATAAAACCACCGCTTTTCCTATTCCTGCCACAATGTCAGTCAGTCAGTCAATAAATTTAAAAAAATGTGTTAAAACAAAACTGTTTAAAAACGGATATTATAAAATCTCAGATTATTTAGAAGACAAAAAAGCCTGGGATTAATTAATCCTAATACCGATCTCATACCGTCCCGTTGGTCGAGTGGTTAACGATGCTGACTACGCAATCGACGGGGCTGCAGTTCGATCCCCGACGGGTACAAACAGCTGTGTAATGAGCATAAATGTTTGTTTTTCCGGGTTTTGGTGTTTATTAAATATATTTTAGTATTTATATATGTATTTCTATGTAATAGTATCATTGACTAACACCCATAACCCAAACAAATAATTGGCTTACTTTGGGGTTAGATCAGTAAGTGTAATTTGTCCCGTAAATGTTAATTATTTATTATTACATATATTTTTTTGCAATATTGTGATGTTTAAAAATAATAGATATGAAAAAAAAGATAAGCTAGCTGAGTTTCTTCCGCCGGATCTTCTCAGTGTATGGCCGTGTTTCCGATTCGGTAGGAGTTTTTAGAAAAGTTTACACGCGTCAAAATAATTTGTAAAAGTTTTATTGAATAAACTACTTTTGATTTCTGAATGGCGTCAATGCCTACTATCGACGTTTCCCAGTTTAGAGGGTAAGGTAGGCGGTAGATATCCCTTGACACGGATAGCAACGCTCCGCTAGCATCTTTGGTGTCCATAGGCGATGGTTGGCTCTTTCCATCAAGAGATCAATCTGCTTGTTTGCTATCTTATGATATAAAAACAGGCACTAGCGAGACGACATAATTTTCTTATAATCAATAATGACCGAAACGATCAGGTTAATAAAATATGACTATAAAGAAAAATGACATTTTTTGATAACAAAAAAACCCAGTTAATGTTTCGTTAATTTTTGTTGAAGTAGGCATATTTGCTTAATTAATTAAATATAGTTATAGATCTTTTAGGAAAAAAGTAATCCATTCAGGCACAGTTGTTGCAGGTTTCTGGTAATTTAGTAGAAATACAACTGATGATTAAAAAATCTGTTTTATTGAGGAAATATTTAAAAGATTAAACTATCTAATGGTACCATTTAATTAAATAAAAGTACCTTACAATATAAAAAATTAGGAGTTGGAAAATTTTGAATTCTCGTCAAAAGTTGGTCGAAAGTGTGAACTGCCTCTTAACGTAAACAATCAGTTCTCTCCTTAGTAGTCTGTGGTTAGGTATTTATAAATAGCTGCTACTCTCAGTAATTTAAGTTAGATAGACAGAATTCTGAGCTAAGATTTTCCAATGGCACTTTATAGTTACTTAAAAGAACAAAAAATAAATTTATATCAACTATTCTTTAAATATAAAAACAGGGAGAATTTTTATTTGATACTTATAATGAAAATCATGATATATAAAATTATTGCTGTTTTAATGAAAATGTCAATTAAGATTTTTACAATGGTAACACTTAAATATAATGATAGAATTCAATCAAATTAAAGTCTCAATATTTTTATATGTGTGTTCTATTCTAGTTTATCTAATATTCGTCACTCCGAAAGACACGCAAGGGATGTACAAAACCAAAATGGCCTGTGTTGTTTATATTTTTTGTTTTCCTCATGAATGGAAACATTCGTAGACATCGATACTTTTCATATCTAGTTTTATATTTTATGCATCGTATTGTTGTTCCCGTTAACTGGAATTGCAAATATAATATCGTTTTTTTGTGTAATCTATAATATTAATATTATTAACGCAAAAGTTTGGATGTGTGGATGGATGGATGTTTGTTACTCAATCACGCTAAAACTACGGCTCCTTGCCCATGGTAACTTTTTTTACGATGCCGTCGCGTGTTTTCTAAACGCGCAACAACATCGTTACTAACGCGTGTTTGTCGCATTTGCAACGCGCTACTGAATCGCGACTGTATCGATGAAAACGCGCGACCGTGTCGGACGACATCGGGGAGAGAACGGAGGGAGGGTGGCGTGTGAGTGCAGAACTGTTATAGTGCGCGCGGAACTAGTTGGCCGCGCCATACGTAATACGTAATACGTAAGGCGCGGCCAACTAGTTCCGTGCGCACTATACTGAAACGCATGTTTGCATCACATTAGAAGTGCGACGAAGACGCGTTTGCATCGCGACTGAATGTGGGCCCGTGGGCGAGGGTACACTGCTAGCGACCGCTTCGCGACTGTATCGATGCGGACGCGCGACAGCATCGCTACTGCTTCACTACAAAAATCGCCATAGGCGATGGCCCTACGCAACAGATTTGGATGAAATTTGGCACATAGATAGACCTGGAATAGCACATATAATGCTTTTTATCCTGGAAAATGAGTTGTTCCCGAGAGATTTACCAAAAACTTTATAATGCTGCGGGCCTTATGTATATTTATTTATTTATTTATAAATGAAAAAATGCCTCATCGTCTAGACGATAGCCTATTCGGAAGATCATATTGGAAAGGGTCCCGGTTTCGATCCCCGGGTTGGCCAAGTAAAAAGTGTTATTTTTTTATATTCTATACTTCTCATCGTCGGCATTTGGTGAAATTCCATTACTTTTAGAAACAATTAACAATGCCCTTGTACTTGAATTTCACTTCACAACATAATATATATTTTTAGTATAATAATATTACTCGACCGGTTTCACTTTTTAAACATCATCAGGATGTAACATACTTGACTGATCATTGACTGTTATAAAATGTGTTATGTGTTATGATTTTTATTTATTTATTTATTCAGAAACCAACAGCGTTACATTATTACAATAAAGAATATAGGTACATTTCACATTTGTAAGGCTAATAACAGGTTCCCCTTAAATTATATAATACGTGGCTAGTGCAGATTTTAGGCTATCAAAATTTTTAATAGGAGTTTAAAAAAATGAACAAAACAAAACAAAAAAAAGTATTTAAGGAAAAAGAAAATTATGTGTGATTGATACATTTTTGTACAATTCTATTTTTGAATACATGCTTAGTTAAGTGAAATATGTCAACATCTCCAAAGTAGGTGTTATATGTGCGCGTAATCCGCGTAAGTACAGAATTGTTGGCGTAATTTGTTGAGTGAGTGAGTAATTTTTTTTTTTCGAAATGGCTGTGACAGTTGACCTTATGGGTCGTTACTGCGTCACCGGGCTTTTTGGGCGAGCAGAGTGCTCAACCAAAACTTAATTAAAATTAAAATTGGGCCTATAAACGCCCGCGCTAAGGGCTGTCTCCTGTGAGACCGGACCTCGGCTTAGTGCGACGTTCGGACTAGTGGTGGTGGGAGGAGTTATAACAGTCAATGATCAGTGTTCGGGCATTTATATCACGGTAGGTGTGAAGGGTAGGTCACAAAAACCTTGACGGCTGGCGTCTGTCATAGTGACAGCGTCACGGAAGCAACCCACACCACTTCGGCTTGTGAATCTCTCGGCGGCGGTTGCGTACACGACTTACGTATAACGATTAAATTCAAAACGGTCGGTTAAGCTATCGAAGGACGCTTATATACATTTTACACAATTAAGTGAGCTGTTCTACTCCTGGTGGCACATATCGGTGGTGCTATCAAGAAATTCGGAGACATCAGCACGGGAACTACACAGCGCCGCTGCAAGGTAAGTGACCAAATTCTTTCGCATTTGCCGTGATATATCTGTGTAGTACAAATTAACCGAAAACCCAGCCTAGCTTTATGCCACTACAATCGGTTAAATAGATTTACATCCTGAAGATAAATAAATAATATGCTTAAAAAGTGGGACCGGTCGAGTAATATACTAAAAATATATATCGACGCGTCCCAAGAACAAAATCGTATGGAGAGATCAGACGAAATTGGTTTATAATAAAATTCACATTAAACACGCATAAAGCTAAAAGACAATATATTTTTTATAGTTATTGGTCTTTTGTTTTTGGAAAAACTCAAGTGAACATTATCTTATCTACAATGTACTCCCACAAACAAATATATTGTAATTTGGTGGTTTTGCAGATACGATTTTGTTCTTGGGACGTGTCGATATATTGTGAAGTGAAATTCAAGTACAAATGCATTGTTAATTGTCCAACAGTTGTTTTATTATTTTTCCAGTTTTTCTCAAAAATTCAAAATTTCAGTAGCATCTTGGAGTCGGGCGGGTAGGGTTACCACTCCAGTAACTCGAATGAGCACATAAAACATTAATTCCGGTTATCGCTGGATATAGTATTTTTTTATATCATAAGATGGCAAACAAGCAGATTGGTCTCCTGATGGAAAGAGTCAACCATCGCCTATAGACACCAAAGATGTTAATGGTGCGTTGCTATCTTGTGGCGAGATCTAATGCCACATAAATAAGTTTACCGGCTACCTTACCCTGCAAACCGGAACACGACAGCGACAAGCACTGACGCTATTACGGCAGGAATAGGTAAGGCGGTGGTACCGGATCCGGGCGAGATAATACAAAACTCTACCACCTAGTGATATTTATATTTCTGAGTTTGGGTGTTTATTAAATATATTTTATTATTTATATCTGTATTTCTATGTATTAGTATCGTTGACTTACACCCATAACACAAACAAATAATTTGCTTACTTTTAGGTTAGATCAGTAAGTGTAATTTGTTCCGTGAATATTTATTATTTATTTTGGTAAAATGCGGTGAAGAGAATCACCACTCATCTCGTCAACCGACAATCCGGTAAATCTATAGACGTTCGCTTTACTCTACCTACCACATAATGAAAACAGGCGTGATGATATTTTTTGGAGTAAGCGGGCCTTAGATTACGATGCAGTTTTACTGGCACTTAAATTAATTAATTAACTATAAAAATATTAAAATGGCCCGTGTTAAAACTACAGAGACATCAAAATAAATGCGATTAATTCTAGTAAATTCCCGCTCTGAGGACGCAATGCAGTCTGCATGGTTTGTCGACGATCCGATTGCACTCTCAATAATTCTCTTTCGTAAAGCCAATTCGTTCGTTCGACAAATTTAATAAACGGTATTAGAACTCACTATACAAGGTTACTTTTAAAGTTCCGGCTAAATTTTTCAGAAGCTGTTCAGTTTCGATAATATTATTACGAATAATCTATAAACGTGAGAGAGAGAGTGAAATAAAAGAAAGAGATAGCTACTCCTAGTGATAAACAAATAGTTAACCGTCATCCGAATAGCTATGCTATAATGGACTTTCTGTTATGAGGAATAAGGGTGAAAATAGCGTGTACTAGGACTTATTTATCATAAATTGTTTACAATTAGCATTGTTATTGTTTACGCGATAAATTTAGATATTTCTGGATCCAGGTAGAACTTTACCTTCGGTATAAATAGAGATGTGTTGACAAATAGAGAACCGTTTTGATACAGTGATCGAAAGCGATAGTACGAGCGACCAGTGTAAAGCAGAGTGACCAGTGTGTAATACAGTGAAGAAGAGAAGTGTTTTATTGTGTAGTAGGTTAAGTTTAGTGTTAGTACAGTGAGTGACTAGTGTTAATCAGAGTATTTAAGTATTACATTGTGTTGTTGTGTGTTGAAAATACACAGTTTAATATAAGTGGCGTTTTCTTGCAAATTACAAACCCGAAGCACGTAACAACTGGTGTCGGAAGTGAAATTGTTACAAAAATGCCACTTATTTCGAAGGAAGGTGTTACTACCACCAGAAACCTGCAAGTGTTGCCAGTACGTCATTGTCATCGAATACAGCGTCTACTGATCTATCTGTTATACTGGCAGCTATTCAGCTACAGATACGGGAACAACTGCAGCATCATCAACATGAAAAGCAACAGCAACAACTAAAGCTACAGGAACAACAACAAGAAAAGCTACGGGAACAAATTCAGCAACATCAATAGCTTCAGGGACAACAAGAAAAAAGCTACGGGAACAACTTCAGCAATATCAACAGCTTCAGGAACAACAACAACTAAAGTTACAGGAATATTTATCCGGCTTTGATAATAAACTGACAATAATCTTGGTGCAACAAGACCAGCTAAAAAGCGATGTGGGTCTCTGGGACCCACATCGTTTTGGGGATGTGGGATGTGGGATCTGGGATTGAGAAGAGGGTTGACCGCTTGGTCAATCTCGGGAGTTAAGTCGGGTGCTACCATTACCAACTATTCTCACCAGGTAGGTCCTTGGTTAAAGGTACCCACTTATGACGGTCTTACTCCATGGAGTGCGTACAGGACTCAGTTTGAAAAATGCAGCGAAGACCAGTGGTTCGACAGCTGAATATTGCCTAATAGCTCTGAGTACGGCGTTACGGAGACAGGCGCTCTCCGTCTTGGACGCAATGCCTAAGCAGTATCAGTTTGCTTATTTGATAGAGGCATTGGAAACTCGCTACGGTGAACGTCACTTAGAGCATGTTTTCCACGCCCAATTGAAAGACCGGGTACAGAAGAGCGGCGAAGGACTTCAACAATGGGCCGTAGAAATTGAGAAGCTTGTGAGGAAAGCGTATGCTTCAGCCGACACAAACACAATCAACAACACCATTGTCTAGAGGTTTATTGATGGTATTCGAGACCTGGAAGTGCGTGCTGCTGTTCGTCTTCAGCAGCACGTGACTCTGTAGGAGGCTTTGGCTCATACACTGGAGGTGGAAGCCGTTCGCCAGAACCAGAACAGAACAGAACAGAACAGAACCAGAACAGAAGTTATGGCTCGATCAAATGTAGTGGAACCTAGGAGACTGGGCCCCATGTGCTACTCATGCGGTGAATGTGGGCATATTAGAGTTAGCTGCCAAACCAAACCTATGCCTACAGGTTCAATGAATTGGCGACAGCAAGCGAGAAGAAACTCAGAAGCTAAAGAGAGCAGGCAGGTTAAACAGCCTGTTGAACCAGCAGGAAACAAGAAACAGCCAGGATCGAACGGCAGGTGCTGGCTGAACAAGAAATAGTCCCAAAGCTGTCGTATCTCACGTGAGCGAACGCAACAGTTAATCTATGTATATATCAAATATATTCCAGTATTTATATATGTATTTCTATGTATCAGTATCATTGACTGACACCCATAACACAAGCAAATAATTTGCTTACTTTGGGTTTAGATCAGTAACTGTAATTTATCATTGTAAATATTGTTAAAATATTTATTAATTTCAAAGTTAATTAATAGCACCATTATTATGTTAGCGAAGCAACGTTTCTCATTTTTCCATTCCCTAGAAACACCTTTGATTTTGCTATTTTAATATTAATTACAATTTTCTTATCATTATAATTTATGATCACATTTAATTAATATTTATGTTACGTTCGTCTAACAAATTGCTTCAGCTAATATTTAAGTTCTAATTACAAAACAAAGAGTTCTAAAATTATGAAAATAATTGAAATTTAATAAGACCGGCCAAGTGTGCTCTCGCGTACTGTACTTGCGTACTCGCGGGTTCCGTAATATCATAGCAAAAAATACGAAAAAAATTAAAAAAAAATTACATTTTGATCATTTTTAGCACTTATTGTTATAGCGGCAACTACGTAAACGGAAATACGTAGTGAAATTTTCAGCTTTCTAGCTATCACGGTTTATGAGGTATAGCCTAGTGACAGATAAGCGGACAGACAGACAGACAGCAGAGGCTTAGTAATAGGGTTCCGTTTTACGTTTTTGGTACGGAACCCTAAAAATGAAAGGGTGGAAAAGTAAACTTGGTCAGATATATCTTTTAACATCTGTTTTATATCATAAGGTAACAAAGAAGCGGATGACTCTTGATAGTAAATTATCTAAACATTTATACATACACATAAATAAAATTAAAGTGTCTGTTTGTAATATTAAAATAACCGCTTTTTACTAAATGCATATGGATTTATACACGGTACATATAACAAAATAACATTTTTTTTTACAATTTTGTTTTTCTGTCTGTCTGTTTGTTCCGGCTAATCTATGAAACGGATGAACTAATTTCGGTGAGACTTTCACTGGTAGATAGCTGATGTAATAAGGAGTAACTTAAACTATTTTTATTTTAGAAATTTTCTCACGCTGACGAAGTCGCGGTCACAGCTGGTTAATAAATAAATATCTTGCTTAAACAGGTTTTTAACTTTTAACTAGAACGGGATTAGTGTTATAACACATATATGGTTCAAGCTTCGTACATAATTGTAATATATTTAATGCTTGTATGTCCGTCCTATCCAGATGAAAATATAATGTTTGTGTACTTATAACCAACACCGCTTTACATATATCGACACCTCCGGCGCATAAGGTCGAATCGCTTTTTTTTATTGAAAATCCATATTATACATTATCGTAATTACGTATATGAGTTTTATAAATTCCTGAATCTTAATATTAATTTTAATTTAAATAAAATATACCTTTAATTAACTAGTTTTAGAAACGCTTACGGTTGTATATTTTTGAGTAATGACAAAAATAAAGTTAAACTAAAAAAACTGCATACGACCTTATGCGCCGGAGGTGTCGATGTGTGTTTCAGCCTTAGATGAAGGGAACTACTACTTGATATGAAATAACCAAGAGAAAACCGTGTAATTTCGTCCCTAACAATGCCAAACTAAAAAAAAGGTGTTTACTATCTACATAAAAATTGATAAATTATATTGCAATTGGGCATGTAATTTAAACAATTGGTTTTTATTTTAGACTAGCTGTTGTCCACGACTTCGTCCGCGCGGACTTCGTTTACTCCGCACAGCTCCTCCCCCTTAGGCGATAGCGTGATAATATGTAGTCTATATGTTGACCCGACCTGTTAGTAACATTCATGCAAAGTTTAAAGTAAATCCATGCAGTACTTTTTGAGATTACCCCGGACATACGTACAGACAAACAGACAAAAATTCTAAAAACTATATTTTTGGCTTCGGTATCGATTGTAGATCACGCCCCAAGTATTCTTTTAAAATATTCCATGTACAACTTTGACTTTCCTACGACTTTATTATATGTATAGATTTAAGGTACACACTAAAATTATAGAAAAATACAAATAAACGCTAAAATCAATTTAATATTTTGTAATCAAAGGGTTATCTGACATTAAATTTTAACTCACCTACATTGACAGCGTATTTTAGTAATGGCGTTTTGGCCGCAAGCTGTTTAAGGTGACGTAAATTTTCTTAAATGATTTGAAATTAGAACACTGACAAAATTGTTGTAGCTTTGTCTGTATGAAAATTTTAACTTGTTAGACAGAGATAAAGCCATTTTTATATGTTCAGCGTTGGAATACTTGCAATTTTATAATTTTGATTGTTTATGGAAATTAATGCCACGTCCTTATCTTTCTCTTGTCAAAGGTTTCAGCACTGGAAAAAGTGCAAGGAAAAGCTTAAAATATATTAAATAGAGAAAATGGTTAAAACGCCTCTGTGGTCTAGTGGTCTGGTGTCGGAGTTGACCACATGAGGTCCCGGTTTCTATTCCCAGGTCAGGCAAATAAGAAAATGAGTTTTTTCAGTTTTCTGATAAAAACAATGTTGCCCGAGATTGGAAAGTGGGACTAAGTATCTTCGGCTAATCGTAGGTGTGCTTGTTGTACCTCTGCCTACCTCTTCGGGGATACGGGCGTGAAGATACTTTTATGTTTAAAACGGCTGAGAACTAACAACCAACTCACCCTTTTATAGACAAGATAGTCACTAGTAGAGACCATGCCTTTTACCAAGCTTTAAGATAAGATGGTCGTTGGTTTTGGATATGGACCAACGACCACCTTGCCTTTTATCAAGCCTTAAGATAGTCGTTGGTTCGTGATGTGAATCAGCAATGATCATGCCTTTTCCCAAAATTAACGGCAACGTCACTGGTTCGAATCCTGCCGTGTCAAACTAATTATTCTGTTAAAAAAAGTTTTCAATTTTCACACATAGAATTTAATCAGTATAAAACTTAAAGCAAAATATAACGTACAGGGTATACGATATATTTTGCTTTAAGCTTCGTACCTACATAATTGAAATATCTTTAACGCTTGTGTGTCCGTCCTATCTAAATGAAAATATAATTTCTGTGTACGAATAACCAACGTCGCTTTATCAGGAGCTTCTTTATATGCAGTATCAATTAATAAGAGAGTGCTCTCAACCAACATCGGGGATGTAAGAAAAAAGCGAGGTCTAGGGTTTTGTTTAATGTATCTAAACATTTAAACGAACAATTGTTGTGTGTGTATATCTTATATATATATAAAAATGTTGTGTCACGATGTATGTTGCCAATAAACTCCAAAACTACTGAACCGATTTCGATCAAATGTCACATGTACCCGTATTTTTGTCTAATTTACTGGATAGGATAGTTATCATCTCAATTATTCGCTTATGTCGTGAATGTAAACGAATAAAATGTATCAGTTAGTTGTTTCTTAAGCAATTATTTATTTACCGATTTAGTTTTATGAAGTTCTCATAGATGGCGGTGTACGTTGATTGTGTCTTTACGGGGTTGAAAGTGACCAGGTTTTGGCGACCTCATTCAGAGACATCGGTAAGTCCATTCTCGACTTCAGACACAAGCTTGCTTCGACACTCTTCGACGCATTCGCAATTCGCATCATATCATTGATATGCAGAAGGAACAGTGTTGGTGATAGCACGCAGCCTTGGGGAACACCAGCATTGACGGATTTAAGGTCGGAGCACGCACCGTCGACAACGATCTTGATGCTCCTGTCAGCCAAAAACCTGGTGATCCACTTGCATAATTTCTCAGGAAGCCGTAAAAAGGCTTCGCGAGAAGCACTTCGTGCCATATAATCTGAATCTCGAAACGGCTTCATTTTCATGAAATTTAGTGTACCTACAGGTGGTTTTGTTGGCATTAAATCAATATATCTAGGTTTAATTTTTAGAAAACGTTGTTTTGACCAAAAATTATCGAGCTAAGCTCGTTCATCCAGGCACTATATTTTAATGAGCGGTTTTTGTATCCATATTAATTTTAGAAATGTGAAAGTTTGATTAATTGGATGTATGGATGGATGTTATTTTTATTATCTTTTGTATATTGTATATCTAAAAGGTAAAAGTAGCTAACTGATGTATCAACGTACAAGCCAAGCTCTTAGGGCTAGAAACTTGAAATTTTACACACGTATTTTTCTTATGATGTAGGCATCCACTAAGGAATTTTCAAAATCAACCCCAAAAGGGGTGAAATAGGGAAGTGTTTGTATGAGACATTTTATTCCCTGGACATATTTGCATGAAATTCCGTATGAATTGAGTGCAAAAAAAATAATGAATAACGTGTGTAAGCGTTTTTCAAAATTCAATCTCTAAGAGGGTAAAATAAGAAATGTAGTTTATAAAGAAAGGTTCAATAAGGTCTAAAGTAAATATGCGCGAGCGTAGCCGCGGGTAACAGCTAGTCGTATAATATAGCAAAACAAGCACATGGCATATTTAATAGATTCAGAGGTTTCTTTGCTGAAATCCATAATTTAAAGAAGAAATCCATAATATAATTTGCAAAATTTCCGCGAAAACTTATATGGAACTGCTGTGATGCAACTGAAATGAAAGGTAGTGTAAGGAGTGGGGCAAACTTAACCAAAAGGTGAACATTTGAGAAGACCACAGTGGCACAATAGTCGACCCACTTCCACCACACTTTTTTACACGTCAGTTGCAAAGGCAGTAACACACAAATTATGTGCTTAACTCAAGTTGAAGGCCGTAACCATGACTTTGACATATGTGTGTTAATTAATTGCAAGACAATGATTGTATTTAATTCAAATAATTAGATTTTAAGCAAACTGATTTTCGAAAATCGAGTTTCCACCAGATCTCCATGTTATGAGGTCCTAGGAACTTTTTCCAACTATTTTTAAGATGAAGTCAGTATGTCTGTATGAATGTATGTGTGTGTGTGTGTGTGTATATGTGTATGTAAATATCTCATAACTTTTGAATGGTATGGCCGATCGAAACGTCGTTGATAGCATTTGATTGCATTCCACTCAACTTACACTTCCTGAAAATTTTAACCGATTTACCTCAGATTTTGAGAAACTTAAAAAACACTCAAAAAATTTGGCAAAACAGATTTTTAATATTACTCCCAGATTAATGTACCAGTCGAGAAAAAAATCTAATCAGCTCTATTCCTCAAAAAACTTCATTTATTGCATAGATTGCATCAAAATCAGTTTATCCGTTCAGTAATTATAATTGACGAAATTTTTTGAAAAAAGTGTTTTTTCGACATAACTTCGAAATTTTTGAAATAATAATTTTTTGACCTTCTACGATATCTTAGTACTCAAAAAACTACGTCAAATGCAGTTTCAAAGATAATAATAATAACAATAATATAATAATAATAATAATCTTTATTGACAACAACACATTTGACATAATCAAATAAGTTTTCAAAAGTTACAGCTTTTTATATATTAATATTTTGTTGTTTTTAGCAAACTTACTTGACATTCTTAAAATAACTTTTAGGATAATATACAGATTGACTTAAAAATCGAATTAGAATTTTCTCTTAAAAAACTGCGTCAAATGCCGTTAATTAGATGAAAATCTGTCGATTTTTTGAGATTTATCGCTGACGAAAATTTTTGATTAAAAAATTTAATTAATTTAATTGCATCGAAATTTTTCAACCTATTGATTATGTAGCTAAAACAATGCTTTAGATCTCATAAATTAAGTTGAATGCCATTTGAAAAATCAAAATTGATCATCGTTTCTAAAATATACAGCTTTTCAAAAATCAATATTCTATCATTTTTAACTAACTAGATGTTCGAACTGAAAAAAATCTATGCTTATAGTTTTTACTCCTTTGAGCTTAAAATATCTCAATTTAGCGGGAAGTTTCAGGGATTGCATGATGGTTAACCGTTTGCAAATTATTTTGTATATACATATTAGAGTCCATTACGTTAATTCAATTAATTCTTTCAAAGGGAAAGATGGACAAATAACTTATGTGAAACTTTGTTATTTTATCACCAACGTTTTGTCAGATTTGTTGACTTCTTCAGGGTTGTACTATGAAAAACATGTTTACAAATAATTTATTTTAAAATTATAACAATTTTTTTATCCTTTATGCATGAAATAACGTATATAAATGACAGTATATTTACAATAATTACATTATTGTTATTCTTATATTATCTAATTCTTATAATGTCTAGAATACAATATATATCAAAGATTGTTTACCAGAATTGGACGTTTTGCATAATTTGTCAATTATTTGTGTAATATCGTCTAATTATTCTAAGACGCAGTTTTAATTAACTGAATGCAGTACCCTGTATTTAAATTTTCTAAAAACCCACCTTCAATTCTTCTGACATCCATGATGAAAATAAACATTGGTTACCGTGTCGACCGAGCCTAATGAAATGTTTGCTTAGGATTTTGGCCAATAAAGCTGTACATAAAATATGACTCAATAGACAACCTTGTTTGTTGTTTGAACAAATGGGGCTTATTACATTTTTAATAAAACCTATTTGCACTGATAGATCCTCGTTGACAAATATTAGCGGATTTCCTTTGAAACTTAAATATCGCTTTATTTAAAAATTAGGTGGGTTACAACGTGAGATACGTTACTGAAATGCGTGATTTTTATTACTCCTTTGTTTAACTTCCCGATATGCTTGTAGGAAAAAGAATTTACTGATGTTTCCCCGATTTTAGAAAATCGAGTTTTCGCCGTCTCCAGGTTTTGAAGTCCCAGAAACCTTTTCCAAATATCTTCACAATGACGACAGTATGTCTGTATGTATAAATTTGCATGTGTGTATGTAAACATCTCGATTTTCATTTTTAAAGTATACAGCTTTTCAAAAATAAATAACAAATTGTAGATTTCTGATCTCTTTGAAAAAATGTTTAACTAAGTCCAATGTGCTTTTTCAGTTTTCCGATTAAAACACCATTGCTCGAGATAGGATAAACGCCTGGTTGGCGATAGGCTCGTTTGCCTATCACAAACTGCCTAGCCGAATGGCAGATGGTCTATTATTCAATGGAGGCCCAGACTACGTACCTGTTGGCAACCCTACAAAAGTTCCTATCCTGTATAATAAGGAATCAATAAAATTCCTAATGAACATACGAACTTGACAAATCTATTATCTACGTAACCGCGAACTAATTATAAACTTTCCAGATAATTCTGTCACGAAGTAAATTTCAGTTACGAAAATAATTATCCGAGTTCTTAATGACATCACAACAAAAGACTTTTATTATCATACGTTACATGTCGCCTGTGGTCTAAGTAATTAGCTGTACTGGCAATTTCCCTGTGGTCAACTTTCGATCATTAACTAAACAATAAAATCTTATATAGGTACAATTCTCGTGTCACAATGTTCGTTCTCGTACTCCTCCTAAACGGCTTGACCGATTCTCATGAAATTTTGTGAGCAAATTGAGTAGGTCTGAGAATCGGCTAACATCTATTTTTCATACCACTAAATGCTTAGGGTAGTCTACCCATACATTTTTTATTTTTTTTATGATACAGCATTAAAAATATATACAACCCTTAATTTTCAACCCTCTACGATTTATAATTCAATAATTTGTATTTTTTAATTCAATAATTTGTATGGCAAAACAACGTTTGCCGGGTCAGTTAGTATGTTATAAGTTCGACAACAGATTTACAGCAGATTAACAGGTTTTTTTATGTTAATCATGCGTTGCTATCTTGTGGCGAGGTCTAATAATGCCACATGCATTATTTTACCGGCTACCTTACCCTCCAAACCGGAACACGACAGCGACAACCACTGACGCTATTGCGGCAGGAATTGGTAAGGCGGTGGTACTGGTACCATACTGGTACTGGTACCACCGGCTCGGTCTCGCCCGGGTCCAGACCCGGGCGAGACAATGCAGAACTCTACCACCTAGTAGCCACGATGTAAGTGACTCGCGTAGCCAATCGATCGCCCTTTACGACCTGCCTGGCAGAACGGCAGTTGGTCTATTCTACAAAGGAGCCCGGACCAACACGGGGAAAATACACGGGGGACATACTTGATTCTAACAAAAATATTGTTGGTTTTCACAAACCTACAACGTTTAAAAAAAATCTATCCAACGGTACTCTACACAATAGGGTTTGTAGGAAAAAATTAACATCCCAACTATGTTAACAGCCCCCTAAAAAAATTTTATCGCAGACGACGTATCACCCGCTCTTAAAATATTATGTATTAGGGGGCTTACCTAACTTAACCAGTTACAGTATAGTAAAAAATCAAATAGAAACTCCACCGTGATCTAAGCTTAACAATTTATCCAATAGTCGAGTCAGTCCTTCTTATCATCTCCCTATTTTAGGTCAATTGGTAAGTCCATTTCCGCATTACAAAAGCTTCAACAGTAATCAATTGAATTTAAAATGCCCTGATTAAGGATTCTTAGGAGCAAATATCTTCCCTTTTCGGTTTTCGTAGATAGTTAAATAGCTGGAAATCTGAAAAAAGAAGGAATACACTGAAATACTCATATAATATAATTTGAATAAGTTTTTCAGGAGTTTTAGGTGTTCATTTTGAGGTATATAACTTTGTCGTAGACTAAGCGACGCGTTTTTTCTGTCCTGGTTTAATTGGTTGGCTAATCCTCTTTATGAAAATATATAGATACATGTTTTAAAGGTAAAAGTTTCTATTTGGATGTTTAAATGTTTAATATTCAATCGTGTGAAAACGGTTGAATAAAATTTTATACACATGTAGATGATGACCTGAAATAGTATATATAATACTTCTTATCTTCTTGTTTATCAAATTTCATCAAAACATCCTGCCTTTTTTGCGTGTTGAGTATCAAATATTAAAACATCCAAAAATACAAATTTTTACATTTATAATATGTATGAGATACATTTCCATAAATAGGATTAGGCCTGCTGGCCATAACAAAAAAAAACGCGCCCAGCGTGCCAGTTTCGAAGGTGTAGTAGTCAGTACTTATATATGCGGATCTTCAACCCCACCACAAGGACAACAACGCACTATTAACATATTTAATGTCTATATATGATGGTTATCTTTTTCTATCAGGAGAATCATCAGCATGTTTGGCTCCTATAAAACAAAATATTATTATAGTTACACCCACTTCTCTTGCATTATAACGCACCATTGTTTTAATAGCAGAGTTACCTGCTTGTTTGCTATTTTGTGGTAGTATACTAATGTATTACATAAAACAATCTATCATGATTTTTGCCTAATTTTTAAGATTTTTTCACTTAGAACTTACTTTGAATTTAATATTAAGCTAATGTAAAAAAATGCAAATTTTATTGATATTTTTAATAAAAATCGCTACCGCTTTTACCTTACACCACATATAAAAGTAGGTTGAAATGAGAATGAGATAAGCTCACATCCTGTTACACGACTTCCTCAGCGAAGACTTCAACTTGAAATGTGACGGTTAATATGATTCTATCAGAAGCATTTTTGCGTCCCGGCGCGTGATATAATAGAACCTTCATGTCATTTGCCTTTGTTGGGTGGATTCCTGAGGTGCTCACGTAAAATATCGGCTGAAATATCTGATAGTTTGCTACTATTACTAGAATTTATGCAAACATCATATTTCTGCGATTTGAATGACGCTTTAAATAACGATGCATTGCGTGAGTGAATTGATTGAACTGCGGTTGTTATCTTTTGTATAATTATTTCTGAGACATTAAAATTATCAATATTATCAAAACTATTTAATAATTTATAAAAAATAGTAATAAGGGCGGACGGATTATTACGGAGGTTATTGGTGGTTTACTAAGAGTCCATGCCTCAAAAAAGTAGTTATATCCTAAAAATTAGCAAATGAATCGAAAGCATCTATTCTGCGTGAAGTAATTTTACATCACGGTGCGTGATATAATAGACCCTTCACGTCGTTTGGTTTCGTTACATAGACTGCAGAGGCATTTGCATAAAATATTAGTGAAATTTCTATTAGTTTGCATAAATCATTAGAATATAATATGTAACATCATAATATTTCTGAAACTCGAATGACAGTTTTAAAATATTATACTTGCTTGAATGAATTCTTAACTTTGAACCATTTGGTCAAGTTATTAGCGACTTTGATTAAGCAATCAAGGGGGCTCGGTTAAACATTTATGTGATGAGCATAAATATTTATATTTCATAGCATAATATATATTTGTATTTATATTTTTATTTCCGTCATTAGTATTGTTGACTAAGACCCATATCATTTTTTCCACCGTGTTGGTATGTGCTCCTTTGAAAAATAGACTAATTGCCATTCTACCACACGGGTCATAAAATCGTCATCGTGACTACCAGGTTCTAGATTTCCTACCACCGCCTTACCTATTCCTGCCACAATAGCAACAATGCTTGACATTGTCGTGTGCCGATTTGGGGAGTAAGAGTAGACTTATGTATGTGGCATTTCTATCCCGCTACGCGGATAGCAACGCATCAATAACTTCTTGTGTCTATAGGCGATGGTTTCTCTTTCTATCAAGAGAGCCATCTGCTTTTTAGCTATTTTATAATATAAAAGAAAACCATATGGTAATTTGCTTATTTTGTTAGATCAATTGGTGTAATTTGCCAAACTATATTTATGTTACTATTTAACTCAAGTACGTGGCATTAAATTCTTGCCAAAATAAGACAAGAAAGCTTTTAAAAATATAATAATATCGAAACAGATCTAAGAATCAAAGCTCATTGGTGATATTTAATATCCCGTGCCTCAAAGAAGTTGTTATAAAGTTAAAGTTAGGAAATAAAAGCTTCTCTATCTGAAGCATTTTTAATATGGTCAAAATCTGATAGTTTGCTCATAAATATTATTAGAATTTCTACAATTGTAATGTTTCTACGATTGAAATGAAAGTTTTAATAAATGATACTTTCATGACTGAATTGTATTAGCGACCTAGATTATGTAGTCACTAGGGATCAGGTTCGATTCCCGACAGGGAAAAGCATTTGTGTGATGAGTATTTGTACATAGATGTTTGTATTTCTGGTTTGGGTGTTTATAAAATGTATACTGTTTAGCTGAAAAGAGGCTGTCAATGCACTATTGTCTTGTTTCGGACTTAAACTGAGCACAAGATGCTGGAAACTACTGTAGATCATGCTGTTATTTATCGTGGCTCCAAACTTTTTGCTACAGATGAAGCTTACGTGAATTTGAGGTTTTTAGCATGTTATCAAATCAAAAAGTTAGACTGCGTCTAGTTTGCTTAGAAATAACTCTGGACTGTTGCTGCTTTTAATGAAATAGTTCGAATTAAAAAAAACTGTTAATTAACTTAAACGACGATTGCAATATCATGGTAATAAAATAAAAGGTTTTATAGATCCCTCGTGACAAAATATTTGTAAATTACATACAAATTGCTAAACTAGTAATTTGATATCACAAATACTAAAAAGTAAAAAATAAATTAAAGAAAAAAAATAATGACAAGCTTCTATTGATTGTTGTTTAAGAAAAAGAACTAAAAAGGTAAAAAAAAATTTAATGTCGACTAAAAATAAATCATTTATGTTTTTAAAACTTTGAATGTAATAAGACTCCTTCGTCTGTCTCAATAATCATCGCATATTATCACTACATAGTATAAAACAAAGTCGCTTTCTTTGTCTGTACTTATGTATGCTTAAATCTTTAAAAATTCATAAGTAATTACATAATAATTAAAATAAGCACATTTTAGAACTAACTGTGTTAATTACAATACATTTCGTTCTAATGTATTTATCGACGTGTATGATGTATGATGTAAAAGGGATTTAACAATTATCGAATATATAAAAATCTACCATCAGATAGTTTTATTTACACAGGCAATTGGAAGAAAGGGACAACATCCACTGTTGTCTTGCTCAGAACGTTCATCCCCTCTGTTAAGTAAGAAACCAATGTCAACTTTATTAGTAACGAAATAAAGTACATTTTTATTTTTCAAATATTGCTTCGTAATAATTCCAGTTATCGTATATAAATTTCTTGTGACGCTCCTACGTCGTGGTTCTCTTTTCCTACCGTTGGGTATATAAGCGGACACGCGCCTTCCACTTGTCTTTTTTTTGTCCGGGTAAACTGCAGCGGTGCTCGCTGGTTGACTGGGGTTAATTTGAAGCTGGTGGCGTTTTCAACATACTACTCCGCGAGGCGAATGTGACTTCGGGAAACGGGTACGGGAAACCTACTCTACGAGCCCCAGCTAAGTTACAAGACCGTTCCCATCGCGCCGTTGGCATTTTTTCTAGTCACGTTTTTTTTGAGAGACTCCGAGATTTTGCTAAAAAAAGCTATATTTTGAAATCCTATATCGCGGCCTATTGCGCTATAACAGTTAATAATTCTCGAAATATACAATTACGTTTTACAAAAAACATATTTATTTATTTCTATAAATTTTTAAAACCATTACAAAGGATTATTAAAATTGGACTACTTAGTAAAGATTTCTGTGTGGTCTAACCATTGGTATAACATCTATACATATAATAAAATCGTAGGAAAGTCAAAACTGTACATTGAATATTTTTTTAAAAGAATACTTGGGGCGTGATCTACAATCGATATCGAAGCCAAAAATATAGTTTTTAGAATTTATGTCTGTTTGTCTGTTTATCTGTTTGTCAGTATGTATGTCCGGGGTAAACTCAAAAAGTACTATATGGATTTACTTCAAATTTTGCATGAATATTACTAACAGGTCAGGTCAACATATAGGCTACATATTATCACTCTATCACCTACGGGGAGGTGCTGTGCGGAGTAAACGAAGTCCGCGCGTACATAGTCGCTGGCAACTGCTAGTAAAAAATAAAATATACGCCTCAAATTGAGAACCTTTTTTGTTGATTAAAAAAACGAATCGCATTGGTCCGCTTCTATTTTGAGACGTAACAGCCAAATAATCAAGAATAACCATTGACTAGTTTGATTGTTACAGACATGACACAAAGACTGAAGCTATGTGACAAGTCTGTAACAATCAAACTAGTTAGCTAGCTTTGTGATTTTACAAACATTGATGCGACGCAATTTAGGTGTGCCATTTTGTTTATTGAGTCTCTTTTTCCAATTAACTATATGTCATAAGCAAACCTTGCTATTGACAAACGGTTTGAGATAGATACAACTATTGTGTAAGTTACCTTCTTTTGGGGTTTCAGGAAAAAATGATAAAATTGATTTTTTTATGATATATTACTGCTGCGTGGTTTAAAGGCTAGCTTGTTCAAATATTGAGGTAACCTGGTCGATCCTTGGGTAGGGAAAAAGTGTTATTGAGGTATTTTGAGGATTTTCTCGAAATTCAGCGTAGCTTGAAGTCTGGTTGGTGGTATGTTACAGATGACCACGTAACATATTATACGTGTGTTGTATCAAAATTATTGTAAACTGTACATTATGACTCGTTGGTGCTTAGAAAAATTCGCGAAGCATGTTTTTATAGCACCTTCATATTTTATGCTTGTATAGATTTTTAATAAAATAAAGAAATATATATTTTTTTATATATCATCAGATAGCAAACAAGCAGATGGGTCTCCTAATGGTAAAAGTCAACCATCGCCTATAGACACTGAAGATGTTAACGGTGTATTGTTATCTTGTGGCGAGGTCTAATGCCACATGCATAATTTTACCGACTACCTTACCCTCCAAACCAGAACACGACAGTGACAAGCACTGGCGCTATTGCTGCAGGAATAGTTAAGGCGGTGGTACCAGACCCGGGCGAGTCAATGCAGAACTCTACCACCTAGTAGTCACAATGGTAGTGACTTGCATAGCCAATCGGTCGCCTTTTACGACCTATATGGCAGAAAGGCAGTAGGTCTATTCTTCAAAGGAGCCCAGAACCAACACGGGAAATAAATATATAAATACAATAAATAAATAAATAAATAAATTAAAAACCTTAAACGTTTATTATTAGACATTGACCGTCTGTCTCATCCTTCAGGACTGTATATTTTAAGTTTCAACCTTTGAAAAGAGCGCGATAAAACTTTTTTTTTATCTAACTCTTGTTAAAGTTCCCGCAGCGGACCTCACACAATCTATATGGTAATTTCCTCCTGTTCTCGCTTTTAGAGAATGTTATTTTATGGAGCTATATTTTTGTTGAATAAAGTATTTCTTAGGAAATGGATTTGGGAAAGAAATTCGTTGAATTTGGCGGTGAAAGGTAAATTGTATTTTTTTATTCTAATTGTCTTATGGCCTGGGGTTACTTTCGGTTAACGGATTCAGGTTATTATATGCGACTCAGGTCACGAGTTCCCAGGTTCAATTTAGAGGTTTAAAATTTTAAGTAACTTCGTGTCTGGCGGATAGTTTGTTATCACCCCAATGCCTCAGATAAGCACGTAAAGCTAATGGTGGCGGTTATTGCTAAAGTTAGGCGATAATCGGTCGAAAAAATGCTGTGTAAAATTATGAATCTATGAAAAACTGTTTAAAACTATGCATTGAATTATTTCAAGAGAGATTTGGACATTAATTACGCTCTCCTGTAAACCTCAGTTTTTGACATGTCTCTTTATATGTAGTGTTAGGGTTCCATAGCTTTGTTTTAAATTACTTTTAGTTCGTAAGTAATAGTTAATTAATAAATGTTATAAAATCCTATTGCCAAATAAGTGTTGATTTTAAGAATTTCATAATTATGTTCTAATTCTACATAATCTGTCCAAATTGAACAGGCAACACTGCCTCTTACATGTGATTGGCCTAAATAGACCAATCACATGCTTTCATGACCCACCACTCGTAACAACGATCGTTTGGGTGGGAATTTTCTGTAATTATGGCGCGATAGGTCGCGAACGGCATTCGGTCTTGGGCAATGGTCGAAGGAAGTTGAATAATTAAGTGAATTAATATCTAATAAGTGTGAAGTGTAATAATATTTTAGGTGAAAGTCATAAATATAATATTAACAACGAAGTGACTTGCTGTTTTAAAATCCCGCTGGCCTAAAGTACCTTTTAGTAGGGACTGTCCGCGTCGTCGGTGTGGTGGAAGTCGGTCGATTATAATTGTGCCGCTGTGATCTCCTATAATTTTCAGCATTGAATACTTACCCATTCCTTGCCCCATTCCTTACACTACCTTTCGTTTCAGTTACGTCACATACATGTATAAGGTTACGCGGAATTTTTTAAAATTACATACCACAATCTCTTCCTTATATTATGAATTTCCGCAAAGTAACGCTTAAATCTATTAATACCTCGTAAACTGATAAAAATATGCGTAAAATAGTTTTACTGCGACATAAAACCATAATAGCGGAAAAAGGTTCAATTTTGTTGCGTAGATAATTCAAGCAACCTCATGCAAATTTCGAAACGACGAAAGACTGTCAGGAAGCTTAAAAGTTATGTACAAGATTTATTGCTTATTGGTTTGCGAACCTAACTATGAATCGACGGGGAATGGGTTCAATTCCCGACAGGGACAAACATTTGTCTGATGAGTATACATTGAACTTTTGCGAAAGTAGTTCAATTCTTAAGCCAATTTTTCCTCTTCATTTCTTAAAAGGAACTCGGAAATACACGTGGAATTATGATCGAAATTGTTTTATATTTATTTATTATACTTCACATAACACATACATAGCGCACTAAAAGTTTTGCCCTTCTAGCTAATCGGAACTATTTGAATTTCGAATGTTATTTTTTAAAACTTTGCAACTTCTTAGTAATAAAAAAACAAATGGCGGTAAATGATTTGTCAATTGTTTTTTTATCACACATTAAAGTTCTACGTACGCAACGAAAATGGAATTAAGTCGAAAATATTTGAGAGGGATGATTTTTTATGATTTTAAAATTTCTCTTTCTCCGCAAGACCGTGCCGCTCATCTTCAAAATGCTTTTGGGAGAGAAGCACCTTATTTACGCGATGATTTGCTGAATTTTAGAGAGGTCGAGTTTCTTTATATGACGAATTTCGTGAAAGGCGGCCTTCAACTGCTGTCAACGAAAATAACGTGGCTACTGTTAAGCGGCTAATTGAAGAAAACCCTCGGATTACCTATGAGATAATTCGAGGATTATTGGGGATTTGTATGAGCCAAATTCAGAAAATTTTACACGAAGAATTGAAAGTTCGGAAACTTTGTTGTCGTTGGATCCTTCATGAACTGACAGCGGAGCAGAAGCGGGCTCGCGTGGAATGGTGCTCACAGATGCTACTGAAATACGACCACAGACATTCAAATGCTGTTTATGACACTGTCACAGGAGACGAAACTTGGATTTATTGTTTTGAACCCGAAAAAAAACAGCAATCTTGTGAATGTGTGTTTGAAAATGAGAACAGGGCAACAAACGTGAGACAGGCGAGAAACGTTGGTAAAAAAATGATTGCGTTTTTTTCTCAGCTACGGGTCCCATCTGCATAATTCCACTTGATGATCAAAAGGGTGTTAATGCCGAGCGGTATATTACAATTTATTTACCCAGGGTGTTAGAAAAAGTTCACGAAAGACGACCCAAAAGCCGCATTCTCCTACACCATGATAATGCTTCTTCACACATGGCCAACAAAACAAAGTCATTTTTAGCTTCCGAAAAAGTACATCTCGTCACGCATCCTGCGTAAAGCCCCGACCTAGCACCCTGTGATTTCTGTATTTTCCCCAAAATCAAAAAATTTAATGAGAGGTTTTTCTTTTACCAAGTCCGAAGAGGCAGTGATAGCGTTCAATCAACACGTAGAGAACATGCCTTCAGATATACTGTGGTCCTCCTGTTTTAAAAAATGGTTCGATCACATGAAAAAATGTTTAAAATGTAAAGGAGATTATTTTTAAAAGCAATAAACATAATATTTTGGTTATAACATGATGTTTTTTTTCATTACGTAAACTTATAGTGTGACCTAATTATATTTAAAAAAAGTATACAGTAGGCAGAGTTAAAACCAGTTCATCCACGATTAGCCGAAGATACTTAGTCCCACATTATAATAGGTGGCTAGCTTATTGCCAACCGGACACTTTCCAGTCCTAGGCAACGTTGTTTTTATTAGAAAACTTAATAAACACATTTTTGAATTTCCCCACCCGGGAATCGAACCCGAGACCTCACGTGGTCAACACCGTCACCGGACTACTAAACCACAAAGGCGACTAATATATTTGCAAGTTTAAAAGCGTATTTACAAACAATTTTATTACTTTACATCGACCAGGCATCACAGGACGGCCTAAGTTTTTTGTAATTTATTTTTTTTAGTTAACGAGTATAATTTTAAAGGAAATGTTTAAAAAGTTAAATAATAGACACATCAAAGTGACTCAATTAACAAATTCCAATGTGCGATCCGCTAACAGGACCGGCGTCCCAAACCACAACTTTAAAATTAATTCGGTTAACAACTAAATAAACTAACCAAACTGAATTTACAAGCGGAAAAGTGACTGTAAATTAATTTCTGTAACACCATTTAGTTATCAGAATTTGTGCAGATTATTCGTGAAATAGTATTTATTATAACTAGTACTAGGGACTTCGTACGCATGTGTTCCGGTTTGGAGGGTAAGGTAGCCGATAAAATTGTGCATGTGGCATAAGACCTTGCCACGAAATAGCAACGCACCATTAAGTGTCTATAGGCGGTGGTTGAATCTTTCCCTCAGGAAACCCATCTGCTTGTTTGTTATCTTATAATATAAAAAAACGCATGGAAAATGTTCCCGTTCCCATGGGATTTTCAGGATAAAAACTAACCTATGCCCTTTTTCGGGTCTCAAACTATATCTGAACCAAAATTCATTCAAAGCAGTTCAGTGGTGAAAGCATGAAGAAGAGACAGACAGACAGACAGAGTTACATCGCGGTCAACTTGCCGCATGCCGTCGACGACGTCATTTGGCGCAAAACGTAACAATAATAATAATAATAATGTCCAAAAACAATATAATAATAAAAGAAAACTCACCAAATTATCTACGCGTGTGTCGGTAACAAAAATGCTGACCATGGTCATACTGACACTTATTAACCAGGCGAGCTAAGGAAAGCCCCGCCTTACATTCCAGAGATGCGTCAAGCTAATGTGACCGCGTCCTATTTTATATTTATAATAACTAGCTGTTGCCCTCGACTTCGTCCGCGCGGACTTCGTTTACTCCGCATTGCACTTCCCTCGTAGGTGATAGCGTGATAATATGTAGCCTATATGTTGACCCGACCTATTAGCAATATTCATGCAAAATTTGAAGTAAATCCATGCAGTACTTTTTGAGTTTACCCCGGACATACAAACAGACAAACAGACAAACGGACAAACAGACAAACAGACAAACGGACAAACGGACAAACGGACAAACGGACAAACGGACAAACGGACAAACGGACAAACGGACAAACGGACAAACGGACAAACGGACAAACGGACAAACGGACAAACGGACAAACGGACAAACGGACAAACGGACAAACGGACAAACGGACAAACGGACAAACGGACAAACGGACAAACGGACAAACGGACAAACGGACAAACGGACAAACGGACAAACGGACAAACGGACAAACGGACAAACGGACAAACGGACCAACGGACCAACGGACCAACGGACCAACGGACCAACGGACGAACGGACGAACGGACGAACGGACGAACGGACGAACGGACGAACGGACGAACGGACGAACGGACGAACGGACGAACGGACGAACGGACGAACGGACGAACGGACGAACGGACGAACGGACGAACGGACGAACGGACGAACGGACGAACGGACGAACGGACGAACGGACGAACGGACGAACGGACGAACGGACGAACGGACGAACGGACGAACGGACGAACGGACGAACGGACGAACGGACGAACGGACGAACGGACGAACGGACGAACGGACGAACGGACGAACGGACGAACGGACGAACGGACGAACGGACGAACGGACGAACGGACGAACGGACGAACGGACGAACGGACGAACGGACGAACGGACGAACGGACGAACGGACGAACGGACGAACGGACGAACGGACGAACGGACGAACGGACGAACGGACGAACGGACGAACGGACGAACGGACGAACGGACGAACGGACGAACGGACGAACGGACGAACGGACGAACGGACGAACGGACGAACGGACGAACGGACGAACGGACGAACGGACGAACGGACGAACGGACGAACGGACGAACGGACGAACGGACGAACGGACGAACGGACGAACGGACGAACGGACGAACGGACGAACGGACGAACGGACGAACGGACGAACGGACGAACGGACGAACGGACGAACGGACGAACGGACGAACGGACGAACGGACGAACGGACGAACGGACGAACGGACGAACGGACGAACGGACGAACGGACGAACGGACGAACGGACGAACGGACGAACGGACGAACGGACGAACGGACGAACGGACGAACGGACGAACGGACGAACGGACGAACGGACGAACGGACGAACGGACGAACGGACGAACGGACGAACGGACGAACGGACGAACGGACGAACGGACGAACGGACGAACGGACGAACGGACGAACGGACGAACGGACGAACGGACGAACGGACGAACGGACGAACGGACGAACGGACGAACGGACGAACGGACGAACGGACGAACGGACGAACGGACGAACGGACGAACGGACGAACGGACGAACGGACGAACGGACGAACGGACGAACGGACGAACGGACGAACGGACGAACGGACAAACGGACAAACGGACAAACGGACAAACGGACAAACGGACAAACGGACAAACGGACAAACGGACAAACGGACAAACGGACAAACGGACAAACGGACAAACGGACAAACGGACAAACGGACAAACGGACAAACGGACAAACGGACAAACGGACAAACGGACAAACGGACAAACGGACAAACGGACAAACGGACAAACGGACAAACGGACAAACGGACAAACGGACAAACGGACAAACGGACAAACGGACAAACGGACAAACGGACAAACGGACAAACGGACAAACGGACAAACGGACAAACGGACAAACGGACAAACGGACAAACGGACAAACGGACAAACGGACAAACGGACAAACGGACGATCGGACGATCGGACAATCGGACAATCGGACAATCGGACAATCGGACTAAAGGACAATCGGACAATCGGACCGGACAGACGGACAAACGGACAAACGGACAAACGGACTGACGGACTAACGGACTAACGGACTAACGGACTAACGGACTAACGGACTAACGGACTAACGGACTAACAGACAACAGACACCAGACACCAGACAACAGACTAACAGACAAAAATTCTAAAAGCTATATTTTTGGCTTCTATATCGATTGTAGATCACGCCCCAAGTATTCTTTTAAAAAAATATTCAATGTACAGTTTTGATTATTTTTTTATATGTATAGATATTAGTATGTATTAGTTTGGAGAGTATGGATAACTAGTACTTCATATAGATCCGAACTCCTTTTTATAGTAAGGGAGAGGAGATTTTGGTATTTACTCGAGCGCGTCAGATTAACAGAGGAGATACCTCGCATACTGTTGTCGCTCTCCATCAAATATGAGCCCCTTCTATAGAGGAGGGTAGCTATCGCAGAAAAAACATAATTAAGATAACTTCGGCTTGTAGAAATTGTCAGATTTTTTTTATTTTTTTTTTATAGAAGAGGGGGCAAACGAGCAAGAGGTGCACCTGATGGTAAGTGATCACCGCCGCCCATGGACATCTGCAATACCAGATCTCTTGCAGTTGCATTGCCGGCCTTTTAAGAATGAGTAAGCTCTTTTATTGAAGGTCCCTATGTCGTATCCGTTCGGAAATACCCCTGCCGGTAATTGATTCCACAACAGAGTAGTGAGCCCAGAGATGAGAACAGTACTCCATGTGAGGCCGAATCTGTGCCTTATAAAGTTGAAGGCGATGGGCCGGCAAAAAGTACTGTCTCACTCTGCTGAGCACACCGAGCTTTTTAGAGGCTAATTTAGCCTTGCCTTCCAAATGACCGCGAAACTGAACGTAATTTGATATGTCGACTCCCAGGATTCCGACACTAGTTGAGGCTGTCAGGAGAGTATCCCCAAATCGAGGTGATACGACAAAGGGTGTCTTTTTTGCGGTGAACACGCAAAGCTGTGTCTTCTTGGGGTTAAAAGTGACCAGGTTTTGACGACCCCATTCAGAGATATCGGTAAGTCGATTCTCGACTTCAGACACAAGCTTGTTTCGGCACTCTTCGACGTGTTCCCGAGATATACCACTTCGGCCGGAGTATGTAGCATCACCAGTACTGTCATCCGCATAGCAATGTATGTTGCGAATTCGCATCATGTCATTGATATGCAGAAGAAACAGAGTCGGTGATAGCACGCAGCCTTGGGGAACACCAGCATTGACAGATTTAAGGTCGGAGCACGCACCGTCGACAATGACCTTGATGCTCCGGTCAGCCAAAAAACTGGTGATCCACTTGCATAATTTCTCGGGAAGCCCATAGGAAGGCAGCTTCGCGAGAAGCGCTTTGTGCCATACCCCATCAAAGGCCTTCGCTATGTCCAAACTAACTGCCAACGCCTCCCCCTTGGACTCAACTGCTTCCGCCCACCGATGAGTTAGGTATACTAGAAGGTCACCAGCTGATCGGCCGTGACGGAAACCGTACTGACGGTCGCTAATCAGCTGGTGCTCTTCTAAATACTTGAGGAGCTGAGTGTTGATGATCGTCCCCATAATTTTGGAGAACAAGGAGTTTATGGCTATGGGCCGATAGTTTGACGGATTAGAGCGATCACCTTTTTTAGGAATGGGATAATAAAAGAAAATTCAGTCGCGTTCGAGACAGTCATGAGAATATTTTCTTTGCACCTTTGTGACCCTCCCACTCCCTTACGCAACACTTGATTTTCTAAATTTTGGCTGAAAATTAACCGACCATACCCGAATTTAACGCGATTTAGAGTTTCCATGTCACTGTTTTTTTAAATTTATCCTTAGATTTTCCCCCGCCATTGAAATGAAAAACATTATATAACCTTTTTTTTCCTATAATTTAATCTACAAAATTTTGGAGACAATTGGCGCGAATGGTGGAAAATCAAAGGCAGGTTTAAAGTTTACATTGCGGAGGGCTGCAGAAATATTAATTTTAAATGATATGCGTTAGAAATACATCTATACATATAATAAAATCGTAGGAAAGTCAAAACTTTGTATTGAATATTTTTTTAAAAGAATACTTGAGGCATGATCTACAATCGACATCGAAGCCAAAAATATATTTTTTAGAATTTTTGTCTGTTTGTCTGTATGTATGTCCGGGGTAAACTCAAAAAGTACTGCATGGATTTACTTCAAATTTTGTATGAATATTACTAATAGGTCGGGTCAACATAAAGGCTACATATTATCACGCTATCACCTACGAGGGAGGGGCAGTGCGGAGTAAATGAAATCGCTGGCAACAGCTAGTTAAATTTATAAAAATATACATTACTAGATTACACATATATTCTTAATTAGGCAATAACACTAATTGAAGTGAACTGGGCATCGACAGTTTATCCCGGTCGCAACCCCGGTGCAACACTGTCACTTTTGTAAAAATTACAAAAATGAGTTAAATATAATACATTTAACACATTTTTACAATATTAAGTGATCATTATTTATCCAAAAGTAAAGTTAAAGTCGACGCTGTAGTATAAGCTTTTCATCTTATCTATATCTTCTAAAGTTTTTTTTGTGAGGTGTCAAAGTTTTAAATGCTTTTCCTGAAAAACTACATTTTTGCATAAGTGACAGTGTTGCACCGGGAGGGCGATATGATGTCGATGGAACTGGATAACAGCGACACGACGCGGACGGAGCGGCGGCGCAGGAAGCTGTGTCAGAGTGCTAAATCGTGCCGCATTCGCCACCGCGCTGCATCGCCGAGATCCAGTTTGATGGCTTACATACACAACATTCATGTGACATATATAATACTATACACACATATTGTATACTATCGCCTCTGTGGTCTAGTGGTCCGGCGTTTGCGTTGACCACACGCGTTCCCTGGTTCAATTCCCTGGTCGGGCAATTAAAAAAAGTTTTTTCAGTTTTCTGGTAAACACAAAGTTGCCCGGGATTGGAAAGTGTCTAGTTGGCAATAGGCTTGCCACTTATCACATTTGTGGGACCATGTATTTTCGGCTAATCGTGGGTGCACTTGTTTTACCTCTGCCTACTACACTCATCGGGGACACGGGCGTGAAAATACATATAATACTATTTTTTTAGGGCTAAGATCAGTTGTCAAGCTTAAAACACATTTTATTGTTCAATCTATGGTTGAATTTCGGCCACAGGCCTCGCTAGTTAAAGCAAATTCAATAATCAAAGTAAAAAAAAAAAGTATTTCACTAATTTTTTACTGGTAGCTAAAATTTTTACACATTCAAAGCTTTTGTTTTCCTGGATTATTTTGTACGTGAAGCCACCCCTTAAATTGAACGGTGATCGCAATTGGTATCAAAAGGTAGGTTATATAGGGATGTGAAAGTTCGGATATAAAAACTGGGATATTAAAGCTATAGTAGTAAAGAAATCGTATTTCTGTTACACACTTTTACTATTGCACTTGAACATAAATTTCACTTTTACACATGTTTTTATACTTAACTTTTAAGTATATTACATCCTGAAGATGCTTTAAAAAGTGAAAACTCGAGGCTGAACCGATTTGGCTAATTTTGGTTTTGAATTATTTGTTGAAGTCCAGGGAAGGTTTAAAAGGTGAGAAAATATAGAAAAAAAGGGGAAGTTAAAAAAGGCTGAACATTTTTTGCCGGGTCAGCTAGTATTATAATAAATTCCATGAGGTTTAATATCAACTGCTTAACTAATCTGCATTAAATATATTATTTAAGTTTGGGGAACAATAGCTAGATAAAGTTGGAATTTAGGTTAACGTAAAGTACGTAAGCATTTAAGTTCCCTCCTTAATAGTCTGTGGTTATGATTTTTTTGACTATGTATAGAATATAATAAACAGTATTTTTTTTAATATCATAAGACAGGAATATTTAGTAATTTGATATTTATAGGAACAGTTATGAATTACGCCTCGTAGAAATGGTTACTACTCGTAACCATTTCTACGTGGTCTACTAAGTCTTTTTTTATCATAAGATAGCAAACAAGCAAATGGGCCTCCTGAAGGAAAGAGTCAAACATCGCCTATAGACACCTAAGTTGTTAATGGTGCGTTGCTATCTTGTGGCGAGTTCTAATGTCACATGCATAATTTTACCGGATACAATGCACAACTCTAACACCTAGTAGCTACGATGGTAGTGACTCGCATAGTAAATCGTTTGACGACCTGCCTGGCAGAACGGTATTTGGCCTATTCTTCAAAGGAGCCCGGAGCAACACGGGGTAATGTGTCAATGTCGTTATGAATCACTAATTAATTGTCATTTAACTTTTCACAATGCCCACTATTTTTATCTAAACAATAGTATTTCCGAACGTTCATTTATTTCATACTTTGTAATTAACTATTTTGCCTTTGTAAGTGATGACCAGAGCGTTCGTTAGAATTAAATGTCGACATAACGAATAACCATAGACTTTATATTCTGACCAGAGGACTTTCAAACGAGGATGTTAATTTACTATAAAATTAAACAAGAATTAAGTTGCTTTAAACAATTCCTTAGTACAAAATCGCCTCTGTGGTCTAGTCCCGGGTTCGATTCCTGGGTCGGGCAATTCAAAAATGTGTTTATTCAGTTTTCTGATAAAAACAACGTTGCCTGGGATTGGAAAGTGCCCGGTTGGCGATAGGCTGGCCACCTATCACATTGTGGGATCAAATATCTTCAGCTAATCGTGGGTGCACTTGTTGTACCTCTGCCTACCCTTTCGGGGATACGGGCGTGAAGATACCTTAGTACAAAAATAGGGAGAATTTTAATTTGATATTATAATAAACATGATGACATATAAACTACTTGACGTTTTAATGTAAACGAAATTAAAACGTTGTCCATTGGTAATACTCAAATATGATAATAGATAACATATCCGCAATCAAACAAGTGATACATCCCTGCTAGAAACAATACTCTAAAAAACACCGATTTCAAGTGGAAGTAGTAAAACAAGCTAGATTTCCCAGGAGTGCAATTTACTAAGTCAGTTATTCGGTCACCAGAGCAGTCCGGGGGGCTTAGTGGGTTATCCTAATCGCTCTTTGAAAAGCTTACATTTTAAACTGTATTTAATTTAAACTTAATTCCTATAAAAAATATTTATCTATAATAATTAAGTTTAAAGAAGAGTGATGAGATCGGCCTAAATGGACTACAAGAATATAGCGTCAGCTGAAATTATTAAATTAATTTTATTCACAATAAGTCAATATAAGAATTCAACGGACACTTTTTAATAGCAAAGTAATTTTAAAAGGATTTTAGTCGGAAAGTCACGAAACTAATCAAACTTGTACGCTTTTTCTTATTTCTAATTCAAGCAAAGATTTTTCTATTCTGCCATAAAGTTAACACTTTCTTTTATTTTAACCAACCAAACAAATTATAAAAATGTTGAATAGATAAGACGCAAAATTTTAAACCAGCTATTGTATAAAATGCAACAAAAATGAAAATATTTATTATTATAATCGAAATTTACAACATACAAGGCCGTATAAATAAGTACTCTTAGTATCATCCGAAAGAAACAAAAAAACAACAAGTGTCATCTATTTACGCTGTGAGCGAGCAATAAACATTTTATGTAAACAAAAGTTTTATCGTTTTTAAGGCGATTACAGCTGCGAATGACCTTGAGTTTCTAACAGGAGCGGCGCAAATATTATTTCTCGCGCTGGCGTGCTCCAAAGTCAAAGAGTATTTACAGTGGATGCAGATACCTACATTTTAACATTTTTGTTCACCTATATGAACTTTTATCATCGTGAATCGACTGAATGTTGTCAAACAATATTGCAAATAAATATTTTCTTTCTTTCTTTCTTTCTTTCAAACTCAAAACTAATAACCAGTAATCGCTCATTTATCGATTACATATACATTCATTTTACAAAAACGATAAATATCTAAAGAAAAAAAATATACCGAAAATCGACAAAAAATCATATAACAATTTACACAATAATAACAGTTACGTATCCTATTTCTTTGAAAGTGTTGTAATATACAATACATCCCGTGTAGCATTTTATTTTAATACATACAATCAACAATTAATATTTAACAAAACCTTTCAAAATTTGATTTTGTAAAATGTAATCTCTTGAATAATATTTTAAAACTTTAACTAGCTTCTTAGTTTTTGTTTCAAATTCTCGTAAGAGAAAAGTAGAGATATAATTTAATTTAATGTTTATAGAGGAAAGTACTAAATAAGTTGGTTTATTTAGACCATTTGTATGTATAATATATTTTATTTATTTATTTTTACTTGCGAAGTCCTTACTACCTTCAAATAGTACCAGTTTTTATTTTTTTTCTTTAGAATTTTGCTTTTTATTCGCTTGCTTGATTGTTTTATTTTTATTTTTGTACATTTATACAAAATACTCATCTATCTAAAGCTAATAAAACATTCAAGCGTAAACGTAGGTAAGTACATGAATAGTCTAAAAATATTATTCAGCGTCTACTCGCAAACAAAACCATTTATAAAGTACTAGCTTTCAGCCCCTTTAATACCCTCTTTTACCTCTTTAAGAGATAAAACTCACAGCATCCTTACATGCACGTTTATTTAATTGAATTAAAGAACATGACTAATAAATTTGAAGAGATTTTGATTAAACATATTTTATTTTTCTACAAACTTTACCACTTTTTTCATCCTTTGAAGAGATGACATTTGAAAACCTTAAACTCGTATTCATTTAATTGTATTAAAAATCATAAATACTAAGTTTTAAATAATTTCTACAATATTCTACAATAAACAATCTATTTTTTATACAAACATCAATGCTTTTTTACCCTTTAAGGAATGAAATTTAAAAAATCCCCAAATATATGATTCTTAAATTGTGTTGAAGAACATAAGTGCCGAATTTTAAGTTATTTTGACTATAAACGTTTGATTTTTCATATAAATTGTAAACATACTTTTACTCCTTTAATGGATGAAACTTCGAACATTACATGCATGTTTCTTCAATTTCGATTGAAGAGCATAAGTATTAAAAAAATCCGAAAATTCGTACTTCTTAATTGTATTAAAAATCATAAATACTAAATTAAAATAATTTAGATTTTATAGTAATGCAATAAATAAACAATTCATTTTTGATACAAACTTTAAAGCCTCTTTTTACCTCTCTATGGGCTAGAATTCAAAAAAATATTAAATTTGTATTTAATTTTTTTTCAGTTAAAGGATAATTTAATTACAGCATATCATTCATTACAACTCAAAAATGACACCCCCTATTTCACCATCTTAGGGGATGAATTTAAAAAACCCTTACTTATTCCTTGTCTATATCATAAGAACAACATCTGTAAAAAAACAGCCTTCTCGGTCCAAGCTCATTATCTACTATAAAAAAACATCCAAGCGTAAACGAAATGTTCAATTTCCAAACGGCACAACCTTACTATTGTACCAAACGTTCTATCTGTACTATTACTCTTTGACTCTAATATGGAGAGCGGAGCATGCTAACATGCGACACAGCCTCCCCGTATGAACGCTACCGGGAGACTGACTTACGACGCAAGCGCTGTCCGCGAATTAAATAATAAGGTTTTTATTGATTTAATAGCACACTATAATGATTTTGTAAAATTTTGAACTTAAATTTTATAAAGCAATAAATTGTCTGTAATAAAATGAAAAAGTCATCAAAATCGTTACAGTAGTTTGGAAGTTATAACCAATTATTGCGTAAAAATAAGAAAGATATTCGATTTTTTTCCGTCAAAAATAACAATAAAATTTGAAAAAACGAACTTAAAATTTAAACTTAATTATATTATACGTATAATGCATTTTTTTTTTTAATTATTGGACCAACCGGTTAGCAGTAGTAGGCTTTCAAAGAGGTGTCTATTTCGTAGTTTGGCATTACCTATCGCCTTAAACATTTAAGTGGTAAAAATCAAATAATCTTCATGATACAAAAATGAATTATATTTGTGTCGACGATATATTGCGATGTGAGTGGCTTAAAATGGAATGTAACAATTGTAAAATCAAGTAATATTAATCTTTGAAGGAGTTTCGTGAATTTTAGTATTATAAAAAGTGTCCGTGATACAATTTACATTTCAGAAGGAATTAATAATGTATTAAAATACGGTAAGCAGCCATCATCATGTGTTGCGTTTTAGGCCAAATTTGTATGAGGCCTCATCAATCTTAATATTCTAATAATTTATTTGAGGTAAATTTAAATTTAAAATTAAAATATAGTTTTACATCATTACATGAGAAACAAGCTGTTAGCTCTCCTGATGGAAACAGATGCCATCGCTTATAGTCACAAGAGATGTTATTGATGCATGTTACTTGTGTGGCGAAATAGCAATGCCACATGCACAAATCTACTGGCTACCTTACATTGCAGACCGGAACATGAAAATGACTATTGCGACATAAATAAATAAGGCGGTGGTACTAAATACCCCCGGGTATTTGTTACCACCTTACTGGTATTAAAAAAAGTACTGTCTCGCTCTGCTGAGCACACCGAACTTTTTAGAGGCTAGTTTAGCCTTGCCTTCCAAATGACCGCGAAACTGAACGTAATTCGATATGTCGACTCCCAGGATTCCGATACTAAATGAGGCTGTCAGGAGAGTATCTCCAAATCGAGGTGATACGACAAAGGGTGTCTTTTTTGCGGTGAACACGCAAAGTTGTGTCTTCTTGGGGTTAAATGTGACCAGGTTTGGACGACCCCACTCAAATACATCGGTAAGCCGATTCTCGACTTCAGACACAAGCTTGTTTCGGCACTCTTCGACGTGTTCCTGAGAAATACCGCTTCGGCCGGAGTATGTAGCATCACCAGTACTGTCATCCGTATAGCAATGTATGTTGCGAATTTGCATCATCTCATTGATATGCAGAAGGAACAGTGTTGGTGATAGCACGCAGCCTTGGGGAACACCAGCATTGACAGATTTAAGGTCGGAGCACGCACCGTCGACAACGACCTTGATGTTTAGGTCAGCCAAAAAACTGGTGATCCACTTGCATAATTTCTCGGGAAGCCCATAGGAAGGCAGCTTTGAGAGAAGCGCTTTATGCCATACCCGATCGAAGGCCTTCGCTATGTTTAAAGTAACTGCCAACGCCTCCTCTTGGACTCAACTGCTTCCGCCCACCGATGAGTTAGTTACCATAGAAGGTCACCAGCTGAACGGTCGCTACGGAAACCGTACTGAAAGTCGCTAATCAGCTGGTGCTCTTCTAAATACTTGAGGAGCTAAGAGTTGATGATTGTCTCTATAATTTTTGAGAACAAGGAAGTTATGGCTATGGGCCGATAGTTAGACGGATTAGAGCGATCTCCTTTTTTAGGGATGGGATGCATCAAAGCTATCTTCCATGAATTCGGTACCACGCCGAGTGAGTAGGAGAGCCGGAATAGGCGTGTTAATAGTGGCGCCAACTCTGGAGTTTTAAGTTTTATTATATTATATATAAAGTGTATTTTTAAGTTTTATTATATTAATATGTATGTTAGTCTATAAGATATTTATAATATGGGCCACGTTGCCTGAATTAAATAGTAAAATAATAAAAATAAATAAATGCTCATCACTCAAACTTTTGCGTACGTATAGGGATATCGGGAATCGAACCCTAGCCTTATTGATGTGTAGTCAGTTCGCTGGGTGGAGATAGATATACTTTAAAGTTAAAAAAAATATGACTCAGCGTTTCATTCGTCTGCGTCAATGTGAACCAACCCTAAGCGTAAACAAAAGCAATTTGCGCTAAGATAAGCTAAATTAGCTATGATTTGACCACTTGATTGAACTATCGGCTTCATTAATTACATTAACTGAATGCATCTTACGAATCTATTGACATATGAAGCATATAATTGTCCATTGAGATAACTTGAACTTGGTTTTCTATCTTGCCGTGTTGTTTTGTTTAGTTATATTATAATAGATCGTCTATTTTTTTATATAGTTATAAGAGAAATCATCATCGATAGATATCCAAGATATTTAGTGTGATATTTCGCAGATCAAATAAAGAGAGATGGCAAATGCGATGTACGAAAATTCACTTCATTATGAAATTTCACATGCGACTCGTGAAAATATTCAATGTATAATTCATGTACCCCGTTCTATAACCTCTTTATCTCGGCAACCTTTTGTCCGTTTATGCTCATGTTCGTAGTTAAAAATCTTTTTTTTTTTTCATTAATTTTTATAGCAATTTTTTCACATTTTCGTTTGAGAAAACATCGCCGATAGACATCCAAGATATTTAGTGTGACATTTCGCAGATCAAATGAAGAGAGATGGCAAATGCGATGTATGAAATTTCACTTTATTATGAAATTTCACATGCGACTCGTGAAAATGTTCCATGTATAATTTATGTACCGCGTTCTACAAACTCTTTATCTCGGCAACCTCTTGTCCGTTTATGCTCATGTTCGTAGTTAAAAACCTTTTTTTTCATTAATTTTTAATGCAATTTTTTTCACATTATCGTTTAATTATACATAGTAGTGAATAAACTTGATCGCCTTCTTAATAATGCTGTGTGTTTTATTTTCTATCATCGAAACCCACATTTCTTATTATAGGTTAAAACTAAAAAATGGCTTCCAATCCGCGAACGTCGGTAAGTCAGAATACTCTATCTTCTTTCTATTCTCTTTGACCCTTTAACTGCTGACTATTTGAAAACTAAATTTAATTTTTTGTCCGATTCACACGATTTACGCCTACCCTCATCAGAATCTTTTCTTCTCTTATACCCATGCAGAGTTCTGAATCTTTGTCGAATTCTTTTGCTGTTCAAGCAGTTCCCTTATGGAATGCTATTCCAGCTAATATAAGAGTACCAGCTTTGAAAAGTACATATTTTAAGAAATATCTAAAGCAGCACATCCTGACATCGCATGGCTGGCTAATTTTTTGAATGTCATGCATTAAGTTGTTATCTATCTATATGTATAAAAATCAATTGCTGTTCGTTAGTCTCGCTAAAACTCGAGAACAGCTGAACCGATTTGGTTAATTTTAGTTTTGAATTGTATATATAATTGGTAAATAATATAGAGAAATATATATATATTTGCGCTCATTTCAAATAGAATCGTGTCTGTCGTGACGCTGTCAATTTTATTACTTTTTGTATATTGCTTTGTAAAAACAACTATAGGTCTTGCGCCTAAGGTTGGATTTGCAAAGACATGTTTTTGTCAAATCTATAACTACTCATGTGAAATTACCGACACTTTTGAATGTCAGTTTTGGTCGGTAATGGGTATCTTGGTTGTTTATATCAATGAATAAAAGAAAATCTTTAATGAATTCATTTATTTTAGATTGATGTCCAACTCCACTTACATATGATTACATTCTGTTATTTCATAAAAATGATTCTATTTATTTTACAAATTTTAAATAAGATCAATATGCAAAAGTTGACAAGTAGCCAGCATTTGTCACTGTAATTATACCAAGGAGGTGTACACTAACGCCTAGAAGCTACGATGGAAGTGACTCGCATAGCTAATTGTTTACCTCTTACAAACTACCTGGAAGAATGGGAGAGGGTTTATTCTTCAAAGGGGACCCGACTAACGTAATGTATAGTAAGTAAGTAGTAACGTAATGTTTAATAGTACTACTAATACAATACAAACTATTAATAGTAATAATTAATAGTTTGCCTCTGTATAGTAAGTAAGTAGTAACGTAATGTTTAATAGTACTATTAATACTATTAATACAATACAAACTATTAATAGTAATAATTAATAATTTGCCTCTTACAAACTACCTGGAAGAATGGGAGACGGTCTATTCTTCAAAGGGGACCCGACTAACGTAATGTATAGTAAGGTTTTCTCTGACAAGTTGTTGATCGATTTGGTATCGAAATATATTCTACGTTTCTTTATACTGTAAAATAGCTAACAAGTAAATAGTTCTTCTGATGGAAACAACTATCGCTTATAGACAACAAATATGTTTATGGGACGTTTTCGTCCGTGGGGTAGGAGTATATAGCCGGCTAGTTTAGCCTCAAAACTGGATATGTATATATTGCAGCAGGTATAAATAATATAGTGGCATTGAATCCGGACAAGATGTTGCAGAACTCTACTACCACAGTAATACATTGAGATATTTCTATGTCTACCAACTAGTTGAAAAACTCTACCAGGACTAAAATAAATCGCAATATTTCTATGTCTTCCATTTAGTTGAAACACTCTAGCACCACAGAAATACGTCGAGATATTTATGTGTTTACTACCTAATTGCAGAATTCTATCACCATAGATATACATATTAGATATTTATGTGCCTACCACTTAATTGCAGAACTCTACCACCGTAGAAATACATCGAGATATTTATGAGTCTACCACCTGTTCGCAAAACTCTACCAGCACAGAAATAGAGATATTTCTGTGTCTAATAACTAGTCGCAGAACTCTACCATCACAGAAACACATCGAGATATTTCTGTAGGTGGTAGACCTAGTTGCAGATTTTTTACCACAACAGAAATACCTCAAGATTTTTCTGTGTCTACCACCTAGTTGCAAAACTCTACCAGCACAGCAATACATCGAGATATTTCTGTGTCTACTAACTAGTGGCAGAACTCTACCATCACAAAAATACATCGAATAGTAGACCTATTAGCAAAACTCTATCATCACAGACACAGATCAAGTTATTTCTGTATCCACCACCTAGTTGCAGATTTTTTATCTCCACAAAAATACATCGAGATTTTTCTGTGTCTACCACCTAATTACGGAACTCCACCACGACAGATATACTCCGAGATACTTCTGTGTCTACTATCAACAAACACTACCACAGAAATACATCGAGATATTTCTGTCTTTTATATAGTTAAAGAACTCTTTGATCAGAGAAATACATCGAGACATTTCTGTCTTCTATATAGTTAAAGAACTCTTTGATCAGAGAAATACATCGAGATATTTCTGTATCTACCACCTAGTTGCAGATTTTTTATCTCCACAGAAATACATCGAGTTTTTCTGTGTCTACCACCTAATTGCGGAACTCCACCACGACAGATATACTCCGAGATACTTCAGTGTCTACTATCAACAAACACTACCACAGAAATACATCGAGATATTTCTGTCTTTTATATAGTTAAAGAACTCTTTGATCAGAGAAATACATCGAGATATTTCTGTCTTCTATATAGTTAAAGAACTCTTTGATCAGAAAAATACATCGAGATATTTCTGTATCTACCACCTAGTTGCAGATTTTTTATCTCCACAGAAATACATCGAGACTTTTTTGTGTCTACCACCTAATTGCGGAACTCCACCACGACAGATATACTCCGAGATACTTCTGTGTCTACTATCAACAAACACTACCACAGAAATACATCGAGATATTTCTGTCTTCTATATAGTTAAAGAACTCTTTGATCATAGAAATACATCGAGATGTTTCTGTATCTACCACCTAGTTGCAGAACTCTACCACCACAGAAATACCCCGAGATATTTTTTGTCTTTTTTTAAGTGTAATAGCAAAAATTAGGGCACAACAGGCATATTAATTACTCACGCAACTCTTAAAAGCAATTTGTAAGCTTTGAAATTATTAAAATCGTATACATTACATAACGTATCTTCATATTCTAACGTCAAGAAAGTTTAGACTTTTCAGCAGCTTTCCCGTGATTTAACGTAATTAAGTCTATTAAATTAACACTTTGCTTTTGGGGAGTTATATGTACAGTCACGAGCAATAATATGTATAAACTCGGAAAAATACTTGTTTATCTATAACAATAAGTAAATATCGGAACCTGGATATGTTTATATAAACAAATATTTTAATAATAATGACTTTATTTTTTTAATTCAATGGGTAATTTTACCATAAATCTTACAGATAAACTAAACAAGCATTTCCTAAACTGACCAGAAAATTACTTAAAAGTCCAAGAGTAGAATTATGACAAATATTATGTCTGATAATGGGGCACTGTTAAATAAATAAACCTATGCACACCATAGGGCTAACTGACAGGCCCCTATGAAGAGCGTGCCTAAATCATGAATAAACTCTACACCAACTGCTGTTTGAATATGAGAAGTTAAATTATCTAAGGGCCCATTTCTTCAAGGAGATGTTTATAGAGAGCTGTTTTAGCATCCTTCTAAGAAACTGGATCTTTGGAATGAGCTGGGTTGGCCATAATGGGCCATTGTACGTAAAGGTATAACAACTATACCTTTACACACAGAGGCCGCTGCAATAGATAGATATCGTAAATTTTCGTGGAAACTTGAACATGAATTATATTTCATACACACTTGTGGTCACGACTGTACTAGCGATCAACCTCTGGTCAAAATTTGACCATAATTTTACAACTCCGTCACCAACTAGACAGATCCAGACAGATACAGGCCACAAACTAAACGAAAAAATCTTCTAAGTTTTACAAAAGTCTAACCATAAATAAAATAGTATTTGTGTATTTTATGATTAGTGATGAAAATTGCCGGCAATTTTCCCAAAGTTGTAAAACTGCTACGAATGTTTCTAAACTTGCCGGTAACATTTGCAAGAAAAGTGTAAATATAGAACGATATTTTTTTATAACAATGTTTATTCTGATAATAAGTTTAACTTTTTACCGGCAAATTTAAAAACATTCGTGGCAGTTTTGGCAACTTTGGAAATATTGTCGGCAATTTTCATCACTAATTATGATGTGTGTCGAATGAATCGTAATGTTTATTTTTAGTAATGTAATGTATTTTTAATACATAATATAAAAAAATTAGCTGTCTATATTCTTTGCGATACTGAATTATGTAGAATTCTTGAATGACATGTTTAAACCAAATTTTTTTGTTTCGGTAAAAAGTCAAGAACAACAATCTCGTGTTTTTTTCTCTCAAAACACTGGAAACTCTGTCTTGAATTACGCGAGAGTAAACTGGTTACATGATTACACGTGTCGATGTAAAGTTTAATGTATTGAATCCTTGTGCGTTTCTTTGAAAACAGTATTTATTTATTTGTTGGTGTTATTTTAGGTGATGTATTTTCATACATGCATATACATACATACATGCCATTTAAGGTTAAATATTTTATTGGAAACCTTATCAATTAATATCCAATCTCTGGTTGACCGTTTTTCACATACTCATATCTTGGGAACCGAGCTTTTTAATTTGTGACTTTCATGAAAATCGTTGGAGCTAATTCCGAGATTCCAATTATATATATATATATATATATATATATATATATATATATATATATATATATATATATATATATATATATATATATATATATATATATATATATATATATATATATATATATATATATATATATATATTATACCGAATTTAATCCGATTACATTCCTTAAAGTCTCAAATCGTTACCTATAAATAAATTTATTTTTATTACCTTATTCAGTCTATGACTTCTATTTTATTTTATAAATTACTATTTTTGTTAATTTATTATATTATCCTAATTGAATACATTTTTTTTTTAAATTCAAGAATGTCGTTATTGCCTTTAATTGAGGCAGCATTTAACTTGCATTATTTTTCTGCTGAATTAATTTATTTAAAGTATTGCCAACATAAGATATAATATTATATTAATATTTATAATGCAATATGTTGGCAATACTTTAAATAAATAAATTCTGCAGAAAAATGTTTGACTTACTACACATCGATATCAAGTATGTTTTATCTAATACCTAGGTATTAGATAAAACATACTTGACATCGAAAAATTTTAGCCGGTAATATTAAATATTAATAAATTCTAAGTTTAACAAAAGAATTTTACCACAAACAAAATAGTATTATGTGTGTAAAATGAATATTAATGTATATTTTAAGTAATTTAATATGTTTCTAATGCATATTAGATACAAATATTAGATTTTTGCACTCATTCACTATATAAACTTAAAATGTTTTTATATTTTTCTTCTTCATTCGCATAATTCTCATAAAAAGGGATTCAAACTTTCCGCTTCTCGTATAAATATCTACATTTTATTTCGCAGGAATTAAGTACTTGATAGTCGCTATCCAATTAGTAAATTCACAAGATGTGGATGGCAATGTGGATACATTTATTATTATTTACATTTATGTCGAGTAGTGTTCGTTTTTCCTGAAGATGCTTCGATTGCGAAGTGAAACGTGCATTTAAAATGCTTTTGAATGTTTTTGTGTTTGCTGCTGACGTGAGTCAAAGTATGGTGGATGTGATAATTTTGCCGCTAGGGTCTCCCTTAATTGTCTGTCCTTCGGCGAGTTACACTCATTTTTTAAAATACTGTTTTTTTCGTATCATTGCAGCGATCACACGAAAAATATTAAATGTAATCAATTTCAATTTTGTACTAGTCTTATCTTATCTGACATTACCTCTCTGACATTCTCGAGTTTTATACGGTCTGGAAACATGGAGATAATATAAATATATATATATATATATATATATATAGACAGAGTATGTAAGTGAAAATGTTCTGTTGATAGAAAGAGAAAAAATATGTACTTGTTGTACGTCTTTAAATAGTTTAGATAAAGGAAGGACTACAAAATTTCATTTTCTTTCTTTGTCTATAACGAGATGACTTTTTATTTGGTTCGTGTACTCCACGTATCGTCCACTAACGTTCATTCTGTCAACACCGTAAGGAACTCGGAGATATGTATATTTATTTTTATTTTCCTTTACCTTTATCCATAATCTATAATATTTATAATTCTATTATAAATGCCAAACTTTGTCTATCTGTCTGTCTATCTGAAAATCGTAAGGGGCTGAAATAGGAGATGAAAGTTTGTATGAAAAACTATATCGACAACATGTTAATATACTTGCGGACATAGCTACGTGGGTCAGCTAGTAGATCTTATGAATAATGACAATAAAATCAATAAAGTCAATGTTTGTTTTTATACTCGATTCCTACTCTTTTTATGGTGTCAGCTTGGGCTAAAACCTTATTTTCTATTCTAAAAAATAAAAAATATAAGGAATTATGAAAAAATATGTTTAATGTCAGAAACGGATCCCGTTACTAATAAATTCGGATTATTTGTTATTAAATAAGACACTAGACTACCTCACAGCTGAGGATTACTTAAATTTTCCATTAAGCTTAAGTATCAAGTTATCTTTTTGTGAAGAGATTAAATTGATAGGCATCATCAAAAATAATAATGAAATTATTCTATTTATAATCATCATCATTCTCAGCTTTTATTAACCCATTGCAGGACATAAGTTTCCCCGTGTTGGTTCCGGGCTCCTTTAAAGTATAGACCAACTGCCGTTCTGCCAGGCAGGTCGTAAAAGGCGACCGATTGGCTCTGCAAGTCACTGCCATCGTGACTACTATGTTGTAGATTTCTGCATTGTCTTGCCCGGGTCTGGTACCACCGCCTTACCTATTCCTGTCGCAATAGCGTCATTGTTTGTCACTGTCGTGTTCCGGTTTGGAGGGTAAGGTAGCCGGTAAACTTATGCATGTGGCATTAGACCTCGCCACAAGATAGCAACGCACCATTAACATCTTTGGTGTCTATAGGCGATGGTTGACTCTTTCCATCAGGAGACCCATCTCCTTGTTTGCTATCTTATGACATAAAAAAAGTTTCTTCCCCCTCACATTTTTGCATATTTTGAGCCGCTCTTGTCCAGGGTTTTCCTTTCAGCTTGAAGATATAGTCAACCCATTTTGCCATCATCTCTTTCGTTGTCCCAGGTTTTGTGTGGCCTTTCTCGCATAGACATATTATGTAGAAATTTTGTTTCTATTCATAGTTTAATAAGCTATTGTCAAATTAAATATGTGTATAAATTAACTCCTGGGCTTATTGAGCAGAATGTCCGTTGTTTCTTCTTAATTCCTTTATAAGCTAGGTGGCTGAGAGAAATCTTTCTTATCATAAATTTCAAAAGAATTGAATTTTTGCATGTTTCTCAAATTATTATTTTTTTCTGTAAAAAACTTATTTTGTGTGCAATAAAATGTAAAATAAATTAATGAAATCGAATTTAAGCTGAAAATAATTAATCCGTAAAGTCGTTAATGTAATTATTCACTCATTTGTTTCCTGTATTTCATTAGGTAGCTTCCAGTGTTGTAGTTACGTTACAGTAATCCATTTTGATAAATAAAACTTTATACTTTTACGCACACTAGTTTTTATCCATAATTTAACAGGTAACATCCACTTTTACCGTTGCATTCTAATAGTTTCGTAACTGCAGCTACTTGGTAACTTTTGTAATTTGTAATAAAATTATCAATTCAATACAGACTGAGTCCTCATGACAGAAAATTCGAACTGAAGGAAAGGGCGATCTAATTGGTGGATCATGAAAACACTTGATCCATCCGTATCGACCAATTGCGTATGAGGCAATGTTCTTTGTACAATTTCGATCAGAGTAAATTACTGCTTTGATTATATCTATACTAATAATATAAATAGAAAACATTCGTATTTATGTATGTTTGTGAGGAGTAAACACAAAAGCTGTTAAGCCGATCTTAAAAATGAATCTACCATTAGAGAGCTACGCTATGCAGGTGTGATTTAAGTTTTTTTTTTACACGATTGCTCAAAAGAAAGTAAAGCTTTTGGGTCACGCGAACAATGTCGCTAGTAATAGCAAATTAAAAGTAATTACGAAATTCTTCTAATCATCACATATTATCAATATTTGCACACCATATCATGGTCGAATATGTGTTTTTTTACACGATTGCTCAAAAGAAAGTAAAGCTTTTGGGTCACGCGAACAATGTCGCTAGTAATAGCAAATTAAAAGTAATTACGAAACTCTTCTAATCATCACATATTATCAATATTTGCACACCATATCATGGTCGAATATGTTAGTAACTTAATCAAATTTTAATAACTTGTAACTCCCATATTTTGGCTAATAAATAATTTCTTTCGTTCTTTCTTTTTTCTTTAATATTTTTATTTATAACGACTACAATGATTCTAAAATCTAGGCAGATACTTTTGTAAAGTTACTACCTGAATATTAATAAAACTATAGCTTAAAAACACAGAGTTGGTTGAAGCCCCACTTGCTTGTACGTTAATTTTGTTTGAAATGCGCTGTGTAGGGTGACGATGAAATATTTTATTTTTATGGAAAATATAGAGGATTTTTAAAACTACTTTTTCTTGAAATTATATTTTTATAGAAGATACAAAGTAAAAGAAGCATTAGGAAAATGACTTTAAGTAAGTCATAAAAGGTAATTACTTACGCATTTTTAAGTTACAGTGCTTAAAGTAATCCTTTACGAGTATCAAAGCCTGCCAGTTTAGGCGGGTTTTGAGAGGGTTATATTGGTTTGCCTCAGTAAGAACCATACCAAATAAAAGCCCATAGTGTTCTTCGCTCTGTTTAATGTAATTAAGGACTATGAGATCGGTGATATTATTATTTCTTTACTTTCTTTGCATTCTGTGGTAACCGTTTGCAAAGCGCCTAATCGCTCAGCACACGGCGGATCGCAGCAAGTTAATTACATAATCATCACTGATGGCTGTGTTTTACATATCACTGGGACAAATTCATATATTTATTGATTTTGTTTTGAAACTGTTTTTAGAACCCATGGTTACCTCAATATATGTTGTTGGAAGACCAAGGCAAACTTTCCAGTGAGGCGAACTTTAAGAAATTCCCGCTCAGTATCTTGTCTAATTATCTTTACTGTACTGCTGAGTTACTAACGTTATATTTTCGGGCTTCGAGGTATATTTTCGGAGGAAATTCTATAAAAGCCACAACCGAATACTGACAAAATTTTGGTAGAAAAAATTTTAAAATCCCGAAAGGAGAATGATAAGTGTCCATACGAAGTTCGCCTAGAATCCAACGCATGTTGAAAAATGGTTATCAGTTTACAATAATTTTGAAATTTCTTTTGAAATATAAATTATATCACAGACTTTTTTAAATGCTTTAATTACGACAAACCAAAAAGATTATGGTAACTCGAAATTTGAATCGAAAATTATGTTTCCCGTCTTGGTTTAGGTCCCCTTTGAAGAAAAGAAAAACTGTCGTTCTGCCAGGCAGGTCGTAAAAGCGACCGATTAGCTATACGTGAAAAACTTTAAAAACAATAAAGAAAAATGTTGACACGCAAGACTCGAACCCGCAACCATCTCCCTCAAGCCAGAACGCTCTGCCACTGAGCTAGTGTCGACGGGCTCGATGTGGCGAAATTCTTTATTATACGATCGATTGCGTCGATTGTACTGATCGCTAGTAGCTAGTAAATAGACGTAATCGATCATATAACAAAGAAAAAATTCGCCACATCTTACCCGTTGACACTAGCTCAGTGGCAGAGCATCCCGGCTTAAGGGAGACGGTCGCGGGTTCGAGTCTCGCGTGTCGACATTTTTCTTTGTTGTTTTTAAAGTTTTTCAAGTTTCCCAAGCACGGGGTGAGTGCTATAAAAACAATAATAATTAGCTATACGTGACACTAAAATCGTGACCACGTTACCACCTAGTAAGTGGTAAAGTTCCCCAACGTTTTGCCCAAGTTTCTGGTACCACCGGTTTACCTATTCCTGCTGCAGTAGTGTCAAAGCTTACCATTGTCGTGTTCTGGTGTGGAGGGTAAGGTAGGCGGTAGATTTATGCATGTGGCACTGTCGTTTTGCCATACAAATAGCAATGCACGATTCATGTCTTTCCATCAGGAGAGCCATCTATCTGCTTATTTGTTATCTTCTGATATAAAGAAAAACTGCTCGGCCGTAAATAAAACTACATGTTCTTTTAATCGAAGCGAAAGGCAACTTTCGACCCGATTCAATTTATTGAAACAACACCAGAACAATGTCAGTCAAATAAATTTATTGAAATAATAAATGTATTTGATTGACACTGTTATTGTATTCTGTGAGCTTTTAAATGTCCGACGAAGGCCCAATTTCGAGCCGAAAGGTTGCAGAAATAATCATGAATGCAATAACATTTGTCATTGATATAAAAAACCCTAGATGCACAGTCCCGAACAAAACTGACACTCAAAAGTGTCCCTAATTTCTTTTAAGTAGTTATAGATATGGCAAAAACATATGTCTTTGCATATCCAACCTTAAGTGCAAGACTTATAGTTGTTTTTACAAAGCAATGTACGAAAATAAATAAAATTGACAGTGACGCAGCCGACGCGATACTATTTGAAATGAGTGCACAATTTAAAATTGTGCACTCATTTTTGGAGGACGTTTTTGACACACTGATTGTGTATCTTGGGTTTTTTATATCAATGACATTTGTAGAAAATTTGGTAAAATGCGTATCAGGCCACGTGCAAAGTAGGGCTCCGAAGTTGCCCGTTACGATAATCCTATGAACATTTAAGCTATTCAACGTCAATGACAAATATATCTTCATCACAGGACCACCGCCTATAAAAACTATTATTGGTCGACTATTACTTAAAAACTTGTAAAGCCTTCTAAGCCGTAACAGTTTTTATTTTAACTTTTATATTCACTACTCTGAAAATTTTTTTCCTACCCTCAAAACTAACCATTTAGCTGCAGAGGGGTGACAATTGACTGCAAGCACACAATGGGGTACGTGAAAAAAAATTAACATCCCCACTTTACATGCAGGGGGATTACTATGAAAAAATATATTTTTCAAAATTTTATGTTACCACTTTGTTAAATTGATTAATATGTATATTCTTACCAAATTATAGCTTTCTTGTAATGAAGATCTCTGCCCTATTAAAAAAACTCATAAATACTCAAAGGATATGTGAAATAATGGACAAATGCACATATCGAAACTCATAGATTATATGAGATCTTATAGGTGTATTTGTCATTCTTACAAGATTTTTTCAGTAGGGTGAGCTAACGTGCGGATGGACAGACGGACATAGTGAAACTATAAGAGTTTATATATTTTTTTTATGTTATAAGATAGCAAACAAGCAGATGGGTCTCCTGATGGAAAGAGTCAACCATCGCCTATAGACACCAAAAGTGTTAATGGTGCGTTGCTATCTTGTAGCGAGGTCTAATGCCACATGCATAAGTTAACCGGCTACCTCACTCTCCAAACCGGAACACGACAGCGACAAGCACTGACGCTATTGCGGCAGGAATAGGTAAGGCTGTGGTACTAGACCCAGGCGAGACAATGCAGAACTCTACCACCAAGTAGCCACGATGGTAGTGTAGCATAGCCAATCGGTCGCCTTTTACGACCTGCCTGGCAGAACGGCAGTTGGTCAAAGGAGCCCGGAACCAACACGGGTGAAGCTGGAACCAACATGAGGGGCTTAATTTACTTCGGAACCCCAAAAATCGTCCAAATTCCCGCTATATCAATATCGATTCTGTTAACGATATTAAGAACAGCAAATCGATTCATCGTTTCCATCCTATATCATACTTCTAATAAAATAATTGAACAAACCAATTCATATCAAAGTAAGTTTCTTTCTTAGACCCCGCCAAAAACACCTTTAAGATTAATCGTTGTTTGGCAGCGCAGGTGCGGTTTTTGGTGGGGCTGATTGCTGTTCTTACAAAGTTATGTTCCCGAATTTCCAAGTCGTTGGATGTTCACTAATCAGTATTCTGATTGTGCACATATATACACACTTTTCCTTAATATAAGCTATGTTTTTCGCGCCTGACTTTATTCGTGTTAAATGATTTTTTGTTGGGTAGGGCTCCATACATCGTTTCATAGATTGGAATTAAACTTTAGAGGTGATCAATAATAACCAATGAGCAAAGTGAAAACAGCCTATATAATTTTGTTCGAGGACTTTCAGGCAAGGATGTCGATAACTACTGCCCAAAAACACGGAATCAGCTTCAGACTTTTCTTTAGTACAAGAGCAGATAGAATTTTTATATTATATGTATATTGAAGATGATATATAAACTTATGGATGTTTTAATGTAAAGAAAATGTACGTTTTATATGGTGGTAACACATAAATATGATAACAAAAGTCAATTAAACTAAAGTGTCTATATTTTTTTTGTAATTATTCCAACCGATATATTTTATTTTATTTATTTTTAATTATTCCAGTTAATCTAGTATTTGTACCCCAAAAGTCATGTAAATAATGGAAATGAAATGGCAGCCCGTAAACCTATGCATGTGGCGTTAATATCCTGCCACACGGGCAGCAACCATGAAGCTACAGTCAATGAATATAATGACGTTTCATGAGGTTTTACTAGGTTTTAGAATTCTGCCTTGTTTTGCCCGGGTATGTGGTACCACCGCCTTGCCTATTCGTAAAAGGCGACCGATTGGCTATGCGAGTCACTACCATCGTGACTACTAGGTGGTAGAGCTCTGCATTGTCTCACCCGGGTCTGGTACCACCGCCTTACCTACTCCTACCGCAATAGCGTCAGTGCTTGTCACTGTCGTGTTCTGGTTTGGAGGGTAAGGTAGTCGGTAAACTTATGCATGTGGCGTGAGACCTCGCCACATGATAGCAACGCACCATTAACACCTTTGGTGTCTATAGGCGATGGTTGACTCCTTCCATCAGGAGACCCATCTGCTTGTTTGCTATCTTACGCTATAAAAGAAAACCTTGTGAAATTGCAAGTTATACTATAAAAACGGTCATATTTTAATAAAGAAAAATCATTTATTTGCAAGAATGTGAGTACATAAGATGTTACATTTTTAACATTGTTTCCAATCACATATCGTCAAAAGTGACATGCAAAAAATATAGATTACTAGATATTTAAAAACATAATATTTAAAATCTATTCGTTATTAACTGATCATTTTTATGATAAATTTAATATTCCGTAGTAGAATCTGTTACCTACTCATTAAAAATATAATATTGCTAAAGTGATGTTACTGTAGCTGTTTACAAAAAGCAGCTATCGTAGCAGGTGGCGACGCTTTTTATTATTACGCACTGCGATTTTGTACCTACTACAATTTGTAATTGATAAATTTCTTGTTTGGAAATAAAAGTGATAAAATGCCACAATTCGCCTACAGTTACCATTCATGCAATGCTTTACTTTTAAAAACGCTACCGTAAAATAATTAGTAGTAGAATAAAAATAAGTTTTATTATTCGTATAAGTGTCATATCTATTTCTGATTAATTTAAATGTACTAAAATAAATAACTTAAAATTTCAACTTGATTAAAGTGTAAGAATAATAAATAACTAACTTAAGAATAAGAATAATAAAAATAAATAACTTAAAATGTCAACTTAATTAAAATGTAAGAATAATAAAATAATCAATAGCTTAGTCAAATCTGTAAAAAATATATCGATTTTAGTCCAATTTCAAATAAATAATGAACGATTTAAATTGTAATGAACGATTTAAATTGTAATACAAAATTTTATTAACTTTCAAAAAAATCTTTAATTGTATAGAAGTTCTTTTGAAGTAGCCAGTTTTTGACAGAATTAAATTGACTTTCTGTAGATAGTTCTCTTATAGACTTCGTGATTTTATTATATATTTTAATTTAATGCTCATCATAAAACAGTTTTGTTGAAAAATCTTTGACTTGCATGATGGGAATATTAATCTACTAGGGTCTCTGAAACCTAACCTCGATGTATCTTTAGCCCTGTTATACCAATGAGGGTGTTTGTTTACAAAGTTGACTGTGTCTAAAATGTACATATCCGTGAGTGTTAAAATTTTATTATTTTTAAATACCGGTCTACATGATTCTAAAGGATTCATATTAAAAATACATTTTACGAATACATTTTTTTTTGTACAAAAAAAACATTATTTGCAATGCTAGAGTTCATCCATATAATAATGCCATACCGCAAAACCGATGCCACGTACGCGTAATATGCCGTCAGCGCTGCGTCTATGCTTATAGTTTTTTGAGATTTTGCGAAGGACAAACACGTATTTATTTAGATTGTGGCATAAATTTTCAATATGAGCTTTCCAATTTAAATACCCATCTACATGTATGCTAAGAAACTTACATTTTTTTAGGTCGCGTTTTTCACTAAAAATTTACGGGTTTTTGTTTATCACCTTTAAATGTACTTTATATTGCTTTTTCCATAATTTCATAATTCTAGGTCGACAGAAAGAACCCTTTAGGTTTTGAATCCCTTTTGAAATCGCAAAATATAAAATAAATAAATATTTCGGGGACAAATTACACTTACTGATCTAACCCCAAAGTAAGCAAATTATTGATTGTGTTATGGTGTTAGTCAACGATACTAATACATAGAAATACATATATAAATACTAGAATATATTTAATAAACACCCAAACCCGGAAATACCAACATGATTGCATTGACTCACAGATTCCATTTTTTCACAGCTAAGAGGGACCTTAAACTCGAGTATTTGGTATACATTTCAAATTGGTATCTTTACGTGTTCTTGAGAAAAAGGGCCTTGACTGACAGACAATGAAGTGGTCTAATAAGGGTATCGTTTTTCCTATGAGATACGGAACCTTAAAAACAAATATTAATTTTTCAAATGTAATAAAATTGGAAGAATATTTTTAAGCAATTTATGCGACTAGAAGAAAACATAAAAGTTTCGACAGATTTTAATAAATCTTTCTTGAAATCGGAACTAGCGCACGTAATTGATTAAATTTTGAAAAATGGAGATCGTAGAATTCCAATAAGTAATAACGTTCAGTGCAAAAGTTTTAATTTTCTACCAACTTAAAAACGGAGAAGGATTGAAATTCTTTACACTTTTTTAAATTTTTCTTTCATTGAATACAAATTTATTTATTTGCAAGAATTTATTTGAAATGATAATTAATATGCAAGAAAATGGGTGTTATAAGTTATTACAAATAGTTTACCCAACATTTTTTTCCAAATATGATGTGCAAATATTTAGAAAAAATATGCTATTTTATAAAAGCAACGAATCATACTTGACAGCCCCGTTGGTCAAGTAGTTAGCGAATCTAACTATGAATCGCTAGAGTTTGATTTTCGACAGGGACAAATATTTGTGTTTTTTTCTTATATCATAAGGCTCAAATTCGGCCCCACATGGAGTACTGATCTCATCTTTGGGCCGGAGTTCCTCAGTACCAGCTCCTTCCTCTTGATCGCATTCAGCGTAGAGCGGTTCGAATCGTTGACGACCTGGCTATTTCGAAACGGTTTGACTCTTTGGCATTGCGCAGAGATGTTGGTTCACTCTGTATCTTATATCGTATCTTAGATGGGGAGTGTTCCAACGAGTTATTTGGATTAATTCCTGCCGTCAAATTCCATCATCGGACATCGCGTCAAAATTTGAAATTCCATCCTCACCATCTCGAAGTCTGGAAATCCACAACTGTGCATTTCTCTCGGCAATTTTTGCCTCGCACTACTTTGTTGTGGAACCAATTACCGACAAGGGTATTTCCAAGCGGGTACGACTTGGGGGCCTTCAAGAAAAGAGCTTACTCATTCTTAAAAGGCCGGCAACGCAACTGCAAGACCTCTGGTATTGCGGATGTCCATGCGCGGCGGTGATCACTTACCGTCAGGTGCACCTCCTGCTCGTTTCCCCCTCTACTATAAAAAAAATAATCATAAGATAGCAAACAAGCAGATCGCTCTCCTGAAGGAAATAGTAACCATCGTTTACAGACATCAAAGATAATAATGGTGCATTGCTATCTGTGTTGCGGGAAATATCATATGCATAATTCTACCGGCTACTTTGCCCTCAAACCGGGACAACTAGCATTGACGCTATTGCGGCAGGAATAGGTAAGGCGGTGGTTAAAAATACCAAGCCGCGACGTTGCGAAACTCTACCACCTAGAAGTCACTCACACAACACGACAGCGTCGTCGCCGGTCTCGACTACGAAGACTTCTTTCTCGCCCCGCGCCTAACGTGGGGCGAAATGCCACGACTTCACCTGCCACTACTAGTCCGAACGTCGCACTAAGCCGAGGTCCGGTCTCACAGGAGATAGCCCTTATTGCGGGCGTTTATAGGACCAATATTAATTTTACCTTTGGCTGAGCACTCTGCTCGCCCCAAAAGTCCTGTAACGCAGTAACGACCCTTAACTGTAATAGCCATTTCGAAGAAAAAAGTAACACGCATTTTACGCTTTGAATAAAATGTATAAGGTTCCCCATAGACTTACAATAATATTACGCAATATAAAGTATCGGATCAAAAGTATCGATACTACTCAGTATCAAATACTTTTTCTTTGTCTCGGGAAATGTATTAAAATCTCAAAAAAGTACATTCTTAATTAATATCATAATTAAATTTGTTGGTTCATTTGTTTCAAGCACTTCAACCGCTTGCAATACTTTGGTAACTAATGTGGCCTCTGAGAAAATAAGAACCAACCAACCAACCTCTATAGGAACAAACGCTAACTTCGAGGGTTTTCATGCAAAAAACATTATTTTCACTATTTTCACTCTTTATCATTTTTAATACATTACTCTACGGTATTTGTTTCCTAATGAAACATTGTACAAAATAAGTTGTTATATTGTAATAAGTAATAACCAAGTTGGCACTATTTTTTCAAAATATGCTCTGGGGGATAAAAAAAAATTGGTCCGCCCTTTTAATCCATGCTGTGTACTATGTGTTGGTTGCAGTTTATGATACAAGTCAATTTAAAAGTGTTTTGGCGTATTAATCAACAAGAAAAAACAATAATTAAAGTTTATAATTATAGTTAAGATTAGTTTAAGATTTAACGTTTAGTTAATAATTTTGTCAAATAACCGTAAATATCAATTAATAAAACATATTTTCCGTAACCACCATATTAATGGTACCAGCGCTATTTGTATTTATTTTCGTAATTTTCGTAATTCGGTATTTCGCAATATTATTGACCGTTTAGTATTAATATTGAAGATTATACAATGATTGAATGAAAGTTTGAGCGGGTTTAATTTTTATTGCGCAATATATTTTTCCTGCAATGTGTAGAATTAATATTGCACAATATTTTTCACTTCCGAGTTTGGAGCGGTCGAGTTCGGCCAGTTACGGTGTTTAATATTGTATGGTCGTGTCGTAAGTTTAAACAAAATGGCGAGCAAGAATTGCTATAAAAGATAAAGAACGGAAGTTTTTACTTGAGTGTATAGAATTATATAGATTTATTTAACAAAATTACCATTATGGTTGCCGCCAAAACTTTGTCATCAGACATATTGCTCGCTCAAAAATATTGATCAGACTGGTTTGTCAATTTTATCGAGTGAATTTATTGAATGTTTGGAGTCAAAGGGTGTATTCAATATTATTGCACAAAAAAGTATTGCGCAATGTTATTGAGTAGTGCTCTTTATATTAGCAATTTTTGCCAAAAAAAATTTAAGGTTATGTTTTAAGACTATCAGAAACTCTAATATTATAAATGAGAAAGTGTATGTCTGTGTTTGTTTGTCCGCCTTTCACGGCAAAACGAAGCGACGAGCGACTTAAAAAAGTGGAGATAGTTAAAGTGACGGAGAGTGACATAGGCTGCTTTTTGTCTCTTTCTAGCCCCCACTTCCCGAAATTGAATTTTACGCGAGCAAAGCCGCGGGCAAAAGCTAGTAATTGTATATATTAATTGCCATGTAATATGATTTTTTTTTATGATTTTTTTAAGAAACTTTGAGTTTTTGACAAGGTATATGTCATTTTCTACTATTTCATGAATATGTGTGCCTCTATGGTCTGCTGTCGGTATTGAAAAAAGCGTAAGACTTAGCCCAAACTGAAAACCACCCAATGAGGATCATGGAAGAATAATATCACCAAACCCACAGTCCTCGTCTACACTAGACAGAATGATGAACATCACGGGCTTTAGTTGCTAGGGTTTTTCTAAAACATGTCCAAAATAGCCGTCTCAAAACCGCTGAAACTGGCTGACTCTGTTACCCATAAAGGGTTTCCCTATGAAAAAAATAAACATGGACTATTACAAAATATTAAAGTATCTTTACGCCCGGATCGTCGAAAAAGTAGGCAGAGGTACAACAAGTGCAGCCATGATTAACCGAAAATACTTAGTCCCAGTTAGTAGTACAATGTGATAGGAGGGTAAGCCTATCGCCGATGTTTTTTTATCAGAAAACTGGAAAAACACATTTTTGATTTGCTTGACACGGGAATCGAATCCGTAGTCAACAGTAATACTCTACCACTAATTTCTAAATAATGTAAATGGAAATTATGTAACAAAAATAAAAATAAATTAAAAAATAAAAATTATTAATCCAAGAAAGCTCTAAAAACAATATATTTTTATTTTACCTCAAAAATTCCATGTTTATGTAACGAACAATAAAAACAGCAGTCTTAACTCATGAACACATTTCCTGCTACCGCAGTGAAGTTAGTTCATATTCCAGTGAAACTCGTAACGAACTTCGAACAAAGACTCAATTGTATGAAGTCATGTTCGAATTTCAACACGATTCTTGTTTTAAAGTTGCTCCTTAAAAGTTATTTAGTTGTTTTTATGAGTTTTATGTGCATTGCAAAGCATAATTAACTTCTCGTATTTATAAAGTTGAGATAGTCCTTTTATAGAACTGAGGTAAAAGTAAATGAAATGTGCCGATAATTAATGTTAATTTTCAAAACTCAACTCCCTTAAGTAATTTGTGTCATACATTTAAATTACGACACGTAATAAATAAAATTTAATATATACTAATACATAGAAATACATATTCAAATAGTATAAACATATATATACAGTATAAACATCACATCATATAATTGTAGGGTATTATACCTTTAATAGGGTATTTTACTCTTAATATGGTGTTTTTAAGACTCACCGTTCTTCAAGTGAGCATTTTTTTCTTAGAATTTAAACCTACGAAAAAATAAAAAATGCGCTAATTGAGACTAATTGAATAAGCATTTTTTATGTTGTACGTAACATCAACCTTCAGTTGAATTTTGTTTTTAAAGATTTTAATAAGAAGGTGAAAAATGTTCCCAATCTTTACAATCAAACTTTTTTTTTCTAGAAAAGGGGGCAAACGGACAGGAGGCTCACCTGATGGTAAGTGATCACCGCCGCCCATGGACAACCACACTATCAGAAGATTTGCATTTGCGTTGCCGGCCTTTTAAAAAAGAGTAAGCTCTTTTCTTGAAGATCTTTAAGGCGTGTCCGCTTGGAAAAACCCCTGCCGGTAATTGGTTCCACATAGGAATAGTGCGGGGAAAAAGTGCCTCGAGAATCGCACAGTTGTGGATTTTCAGACATCGAGATGGTTAGGATGAAATTTTTAATTTTGTCGCGATGACCGAAAAATAATAATAATTAATACAAATTAATTAATCAATACTAATTTTAGATATTATTTAAACTCAATTTCTTAAAGTAGAGTGTTTTTTTCGTAGTTTACCAAACATAGGCAGTTTTTCCCCGTGTTGGTCCGGGCTCCTTTGAAGAATAGACCAACTGCCGTTCTGTCACGCAAGTCTTAAAAGGCGACTGATTGGCTATGCGAGTCACTACCATCGTGACTACTAGGTGGTAGAGTTCCGCAACGTTTCGCCCGGGTTTATTACCACCGCCTTACCTATTTCTGTCGCAATAGCATCAGTGATTGTCACTGTCGTGTTTCGGTTTACAGGGTAAGGTAGCCGGTAAACTTATGCATGTGGCCTCACCTCTGACCTCACCATAAGATAGCAACGCACCATTAATATCTTTGATATCTATAGGCGATGGTTGACTCTTACCATCAGGAGACCCATCTGCTTATTTGCAATCGTATGATACCAAATATACAGACAGTAAACAAACAGACAGATAGGTATCCTATGAATGGGTAAGGCAGGAGGTTAACTTATGCTTGTGGCATTAGACCTCGCCACAAGATAACAACGCACCATTAACATATTTTCTGTCTTTAGGCGATGGTTGACTTTCCAGCAGGGGAGATATCTGCCTATTTCATATCTTATGATATTAAAAATCTACCGCCAACCTTTGGCTAACCGATAAATCAGTGAGTCGTGGTGAGTTTGATATAATATCTATTGAAGTGTTCAGTCAATCAACTTCGTAATGAAATTGATGATATATTTATTTTAATAAAAGCTTCTTGCGTTATTGAAAAATGATTCACAAATACGTTAATGGATTTCCAATTATGATTTAAAATTATTGTCTTAAAATATAGCCCCTTTTATCTCATTATTGAGGCTTTCAGCACAAAATGAATATTTAAAATTTAAAGATAATCCATGAAATATGGTCTTTGCGGTCGGTAAAGTATTAAACAATTTATAAGGCAGTGTCCGACTGCCCTTAAATACATATTTGAAACTTCGTGATGTTCTTTTTCGCGAGTCTTTCAAACTTTCTCACAGTGACTGTTTTCATAAGCGCTGCATTTTTTTGATCTGATCAAAATAAAATGTCAAATTTATAAGTATTTGATTATTTATGAATGTATAATATTTAATTTTAATGCATTTATTCGATAATTTAACGAGTAATTCGTGATATCGTAATAGGTATTTTGACAAAAAATACAAAAAAACAACATTTAAAATTTTTCTTTGAGACAGGAATAACTACATACATAGTTAATTTTTCCTGAATTATTTTTTTTATTATTAACTAGCTATTATTCGTGACTTCATACGCGTGATTAAAAATCATTACTTCCTTTCGCTCCCTCTGGTAAAAAATTCCTCTACTCTTCAATGAAATTTCCGTCAGAATCGGTCCCGACGTTCCAGAGATTATCCCTTACAAATAAAATGACAAATAAAGAAATTTTAAAAATGGGTGTTTATGTAATGTTGTCCCAAAAATGACACACTGTAATTGAAAAACTTAATTATTTTGAAATCACAGACAGTCTCTTCAATCTTATTTATATGTATATGTTATCAAGTTGTATAGTGCGCGACCAATTCCTTGCTGCATTGTTTCTTAACGATAGTTTATCAGGGGATGTATATTTGGCAGCCTTTAGGCAAAGTGAAAAAATTTGGAAGGCTCGATAAAGAAACTCGCGAAGTTTCAAGTATGTATTTATATACAAATTAATATACAAAATATGTAGTAATGAAATAATATACAACGCTACAATATAAACTTAATTATGAATGAATAGAATTTATTTGTTATAGAGGGTCGAGTTAAGGAAGACCGACTCTTTGTTTTGAAGTGTTTATCAATAACTGTGTGGTTTTAAGAAACTTCGATGTAAGTTAAAATTTTTGCTTTATAGGCACCAAAAAAATTTTTTTAGTTGTTGTGTATGTATTAATAATGTTGAAATCTATATTTATATATATTAATATTATAAATGCCAAAGTTTGGAATTTTGGATGTTTGGATGGATGGATGTTTGTTACTCAATTACGCAAAAACTACTGAATGGATTTGAAGGAAGTTTTCCACACAGGTAGATAAATTTAAATAAATAAACATAATTTGACAAATCACACAAATTGATCTGACCCCCAAAGTAAGCAAATTATATGCTTGTAGTATGGGCGTCAGTCAACGATACAAAAACATAAAAATACATATATAAATACTCTCATATATTTAATAAACACCCAAACCCAAAAATACAAACATCTGTGCTTATCACACAAATGCCTGTTCCTGCCGAGAATCGAACCCGGTCCCCATTGATTGCGTAGTCAAGGTCGCTAACCACTCTACCAACGGAACGGTAGATGATAACCTGGAATAGCAGATAGAGTACTTTTTATCCCGGAAAATTTAGGAGGTCCCGCGGGATTCACCAAAAACTGTTATGATACAGCGGACTGCACGCTGCAGAGAGATATATTAACTAAAAGCCCTGATTATGATGATGATTAATAACTAAAAGCCCTGATGATGATGATGATTAATAACTAAACTCCCTGATGCTGATGATGATGATGATGATGATGATGATGATGATTAACAGGCGAAATGGGTTGGCTTTAAAATAAGCAAATGTTAGTTGTGAAATAGTACAAGTATTTGGTAAAATAAATATGATGCAGTGAGATGCAGGAGATATATATGTAAGATTATTTGATTAATAAACGCAGTATTCATTTGGCAGTCAGTTGTTTCACTAGTCTCCAACACCCGACCTTATATGGCGACCCTGCCTATAGGTGTCGCATGTCGCGAGTACAAATTTTCCCCGTGTTGGTTCCGGGCTTCTTTGAAGAATAGACCAAATGCCGTTCTGCCAGGCAGGTCGTAAAGGCGACCGATTGGTTATAGAAGTCACTACCATCGTGGCTACTAGGTAGTAGAGTTCTGCATTGTCTCGCCCGGGTCTGGTACCACCGCCTTACCTATTCCTGCCGCAATAGCGTCAGTGCTTGTCGCTGTTGTGTTCCGGTTTGGAGAGTAAGGTAGCCGGTAAACTTATGCATGTGGCATTAGACCTCGCAACAAGATAACAACGCATCATTAACATTTTTGGTGTCTATAGGCGATGGTTGACTCTTTCTATCAGGAGACCCATTTGCTTGTTTGCTATCTTATGATAAAAAAAAAATCTAGTGTGCCAAATATAGACCAGTAAAAATTAAACATCACAATTCGATGGTTCGGCTTGTAATATTAAATAAAATCATGTGGAAAAGAGGTTCCGGTCTACGCGACGCCATCCGTAACCATATATTATAAGAAAAATGGGGAAAAGCCAAGTCAGTTGTTTCACTAGTCTCCAACACCCGACCTTAAAGCAGTTTCATTTAGTGCCGATGATGGAAAGTATAAATTATAATAAATACTTTAACTAACTAAATTATTCGGTTTAGTTTTTTTATAGAAAAAAGGGGCAAACGAGCAGGAGGCTCATCTGATGGTAAGTGATTACCACCGCCCATGGACAGCCACATCCCCAAAGGCCTTGTAACTGCGTTGCCGGCTACTTAAGAAAGAGTATGCTCTTTTCTTGAAGGTCCTTAGGACGAGTATTAAAATTGGTTTTCAATCTTAAACTAATTACTGAAAAATTGGAATGATAATGGGAAATCAATTTTAGGCAAAATATTCAATTATAAAAATTAATTTCAATTTGTTTTAGAGTACGGAATACATAATTAATAAAATACGAGCCACGGGCACGACCATATTGGTCTCGGCTGCCCTACCATGCGCGTTTGACTTTATGCCTACTCTGCAGCTATAATTCGACGTGCAATAGATGAACGAAAAATCATTAATCTATGATCACACCATCGTGCATAGAATCTGTTTTTGAATTTAAGAAAAAGGTAGAGGTTCTATTAAATTCGCTTCTAACAAATTGTTGAAATAGCGCTAAAATGCTAATAAATACTTATGCTCCACATATCTTACTCCATATGCGGATTGTAAAGAAAACCCTGTCCGATCCGAAAGAGGTATATAGGTAGGTCAATGGCATTGTCAAAAAAAAAATTAAAATAAGAAAAATATCATAGTTTAAAGTGGCTAATTTAAGTACTAAAATTGAATCCCCTTAAATCAGTCAAATATTCTGAAAATTTATGTATATTGATACATAAATTTTCAGAATATTTGACTGATTTAAGGGGATTCAATTTTAGTACTTAAATTAGTACATAAATTTTAGTACATAAATTTTCAGAATATTTGACTGATTTAAGGGGATTCAATTTTAGTACTTACATAAAATAATGTCATAGATATGTTTGTATTAAGCTACCAAATAAAGCCTTTGACGATCGGACAGGGTTTTTTTTTACACACTGCATAAGAGCTATGTTTACCTAGTAGCTTATCTTACTATAGTTTAATCATTCGGGTAGATACTTGAAACTGTATTTTCAGTATAAAACTGGAAACTTTTATGACTTTACCCTTCGTAAGACGATCCTACCAGCCTCCACCATAAAAAAATATTTGTACAAAAGACAATCTACACACAAAATGCACTCAAGCAACGCACACATAGACACCTGTCACAGACACGATATCTCTGAATGGTTCAGAATAGTGCAAGCGGGAGTGTCACCCAAATTTTCTGCACAAAAACTTCACTAGCGCTTGAGACATGCGACCGTGAAGTTTTTGTGAAGAAAATTTGTAATAAGTATATTTTTTTACATTATAAGATAGCAAACAAGCAGATGGGTCTCTTGATGGAAATACACAACCATCGCATATAGACACCAAAGGTGTTAATGGTGCGTTGCTATCTTGTGGCGAAGTCTTATGCCACATGCATAAGTTTACCGGCTACCTTATCCTCCAAACCGGAACACGACAGCGACATGCACTGACGCTATTGCAGCAAGAATAAGTAAGGCGATGGTACTAAACCCGGGCGTGACAATGCAGAACTCTACCACCTAGTAGCCACGATGTTAGTGACTCGTAAATCCAATCAATCGCCTCTTACGACCTGCCTGGCAGAACGGCTGTTGGTCTATTCTTCAATGGAGCCCGGGACAACACGGGGGAAAATAACATTAAAATATTTTAGTTATTATTGGTTTACATTTGCCGCAATAGCGTCAGTGCTTGTCGCTGTCGTGTTCCGGTTTAGAGGGTAGGGTAGCCGGTAAACTTATGCATGTGGCATAAGACCTCGCCACAAGATAGCAACGCACCATTAACACCTTTGGTGTCTATATGCGATGGTTGACTCTTTCCATCACGAGACCCATCTGCTTGTTTGCTATTTCCTTGTTCCTGTTTCATTGTCAACAATATATCAAACACCCAAATACTACCAGTTTTTTGTGCATGAGCCAAAGTTGATAGCAATAAAGCGAAAACCGAGCGTAGGTATGAAAAGTGAAGTACATATATATCGCCTCTGTGGTCTAGTGGTCCAGAGTTGTGGTCAACCCACATGAGGTGCCGGGTTCGATTCCCGGGTCGGGCACATAAAAAATGTGTTTTTTCAGTTTTCTGAGAAACACAAAATTGCCCGGGAGTGGAAAGTGACCGGTTGGCGATAGGCTTGCCACCTATCACATTTGTAGGACTGTTAGGGTGTCCCGTGTTGTAGTCTTAAAAAAACTAATTTTCGAGACAACCACTTTTATTCGACTTTACTTTTTACACTTCACTTTTATTTAGCACTCAGATCGCACTACTACTATTTGTGCACGCGGTTAAAGGGGTTATGACGCGGATGTTACTATCCCTAGTCTCCTAACTGAAGGCCAGCCGGCGGACAGAAACCAGGTCCGTTGCTGGGCAGCGATTTGACTAGTTCAAGTACTGACTGGCCGTGCGTTGGAAATGCACGGCTTATATAGTGAAATAAAAGTTTGACTCAGCGATTTAAAATAGATAACAATTAAGGTTTGTAACAGGACGAAGTATCTTCGGCTAATCGTGGTGCACTTGTTATACCTCTACCTTCGGGGATATGGGCGTGAAGATACTTTTTTCATAATATATAAGATTGACTTCTGTATCTAGTTGTAAAGTGCTCTTACTTTCCATAATACACAACAATTCAAGTTAATCCTACAGTCACAAAAATTATTTATCTTAACATTATGTACAATTAACAATGATTTTCAGATGGACTTCGGTCTTCTGGCACATTGTGTGACTAAAGAGTCCTTTATCATTGTTGTGTGACTTAATAAACCTCTCTACTGGTATTTTAAGACAATAATGAAAAAATGCAGCATAAGTGATGAGTGAAATTTGTGTCAGCCATTTTGTTTTCCGTGTTCAGTATTCAGTTTTCACAATTTGTGTGTTCAGTATCACCACTGCCTAAATTTACATAATTATGCACACTTAGTATCTCAAATATATTGAATAACCGGTCAAATTTATTTCGGATCCATGCGCAATGTAAATTTCCGCCATTATTTCCACAGTTGACCAACTTATAATATGGATTAATCAGAAAACTACTTTATTGTTTTAGATTATATTTTAACCCGCTTAACGACAATGAAGGATATATCCGCACGACGTGTCTGTCACCTATAAAAACTTCTCAGTGTGTGGCCGAGGTTCGATCCCTTAGCAGTTTTAAACATTCGACTCGACAGTTTTAAGTCTAATAAAATACAAAATGATAATTTTTTAAATATTTGCATATCATATCGCTAGTCCAAACCGAAACACGACAGTAACAAGCTACTGTCGTGTTTCGGTTTGGACTAGCGGTGGGTAATCTTTATTCCTCGGGGTGAATTTATTCACTTATTCCGGCTCCAAGCATGGGTATGATTTACTTTAATTATTCCGTTACTTTTTTGGCTCACTTCGTCCTTTTTTATTTGCAGCGTATCATATTGTGTGATCGTATCTTTCAATTAATTTTTCCTTATATATTTTTCTCGCTCCCACTAATTCTACGGTACAATGGTAGTAGTTTTTTAGGTTGATTATCACTTATTGCTTCACACAAGAAGAGTGCAGACATCATCCGCAATTCGCAATATCACTCGCTCTTTCATTCTAATCGCAGTATGCTCAGTCGCTCACCATTCTGACCGGAATGAATAATTCCACGGAGACGATAAGGATTTAAAGAAATAAATTCTGCCGGATCTTTTCAGTGTGTGGCCGCGTTTCTGATCCAGTAGTAGTTTTAAAAAAATATGTTGACGTGTCAAAATAACTTGTAAAAAGTTTTATTGAATAAACTACTTCTGATTTACTGATTTCTGATAAGCTTATCGTATCCAGCCCCAATATTAGTACCTTCGATTTAGTACCCCCGGAGTTAAACACCTCTAGTTTGGACGGTAAGTTAGTCGGTAAACTTACGCGTGTAGTATTAGATCTCGCCACAAAATAGCAACACACCATTAATATCTTTGGTGTCTATAGGCGATGGTTGACTCTTTCCATCAGAAGATCCATCTGCTTGTATGTTATCTTATGATATAAAAAATGATCTATTTGCAGCCTGGCTTATGAGGCTATATATATATATATATATATATATATATATATATATATATATATATATATATATATATACAGTGTGGCGGTGACGATACACCAATTAATTAAACTTAGTATATGTAATAATGTTCTCAGCCTGAATACAAAAAATCTGATAAATACATCCACTGGTTTAGCCACAGGACAATTTTTTAGTTTTCATTTCTAATTTTGCGAACATGATGTAGATTATCAGCTGTACGCATAGAAATATATAGAGGTCAATGGCTGTACGTGACCCGTTCACCCTATATGGTTTGAAAGAACTCTTATAAGTTGCCAACTCGCAATACTAGCAGAAAATCCTTGCATTCATTGGTTATTTTAATTTTTTATCCTTTACAACTGACCAATAACAACCCAATCTTGTCATTAGGAGAATTTGAAAAGAAAGCGAAAAGTCGCTTTATCTTGAGTGCATACACAGTGTGTACTGATACAAAAAAGCGCATTTTGCGCCTTCTTGATGAAAGCCGTTGATTACACGTGTCACGTACCTACGATACGTAGGTCACGGTCATTATTGTTTAATGTTATTGTTTAGTACGATCAAAGATTTTGCCGTGGTAATTGATATTACGTTATTACTTGTCATGTACTGAGTTTTTATTTTTTTCTTTTATTATTCTAGACTTATAAATTATGCGAAAGTAGACGCTTCATTTCAATTTTTATTGTGGTAAAATACGAGTTAAATTGTGCGAAAGTAGACGCTTAATTTTTATTGTGATGGCCGGCCATGGCCATGATGTTTGTGCTAATTAGTGCTATTTTGTGATAAGACACGTTAGGTAACTATTATTATTAGTGTGAAGTGAACAACATTTTTGTTTTTTCTTCTTTACTTTTAGCCAATATGTGGCACGAATCCTAGATTGATACGGTCTTTATTCTTACAATATACGCAAAAATAATTCTATAGCTACGTAATTACTTATTGTACAAAATGATTGTGATTAATAATAATAATTTATCAAAATAATTATTGAGGATGAGTGTGGTTTAAAAAGGCGCCTAAATATTATGTCACACGTAAAAATAATAATAATAACATGAGGCGCCAGCCGCCAAGCCGCGCGTGCGGCGTTGCCGTCCTGGTGATAGGTAAGTCAAAGGATGTTTTATCTTTATTATATTTTCGTGTCATTAATTTTGTTCGAAATTTTTGTTTTTTTAATTTCGATATCAGGACTGATTTGATAGACTAAAAATACTAGTACTAACTAGTACTACCTTAATTCTCACTTATTGTTATATGGTCACCGCCACACTGTATATATATATATATATATATATATATATATATATATATATATATATATATATATATATATATATATATATATATATATATATATATATATATATATATATATATATATATATATATATATATTAAAAGATAGCAAACAAGCAGATGGGTCTCCTGATGGAAAGAGTCAACCATCGCCTATAGACACCAAAGATGTTAATGGTGCGTTGCTATCTTGTGGCGAGGTCTAATGCCACATGCATAAGTTTACCGGCTACCTTACCCTCCAAACCGGAACACGACAGCGACAAGCACTGACGCTATTGCGGCAGGAATAGGTAAGGCGGTGGTACCAGACCCGGGCGAGACAATGCAGAACTCTACCACCTAGTAGCCACGATGGTAGTGACTCGATAGCCAATCGGTCGCCTTTTACGACCTGCCTGGCAGAACGGCAGTTGGCCTATTCTACAAAGGAGGCCGGGACCAACACGGCGAAAACACGGCTCTTTTGTTTCATGAGTCATGACCATTTCGTAAAGTTTTTTGAAAGAAAAAAATGTTAACAATATATTATTCTTGCTTTAATTTTCATTTAAAATAACCCAACAGGAAGCAACGCTATCTAGCTGCGATAAAAGTATTAACGTTAAAATACGAGTCTAGTTTTATGTTTCCCCGCTAACCGCAAAAGTTTTAATATAAACTTATTCATTTTATACGGTTACAAAACTTTTTAAGTAATCTCAAGCAAACAATTTAATTCTCTTCCAAAAAATATCCCCGAAAATTTTAAGGTCTGGCCAAACTGACGGGAAGCGTATTTTTTCTAATATTTCACAAGATAGTAAACAAGCAGATGACCCTCCAGACAGAAAGAGAAACCATCGCATATAGACACCATGGATGTTAATGGTAAGTTGCTATCTGTATGACGGGATGTAAACGCATAAGTTTACAGGATATCTTACTCCAAACCGCCCCGTTGGTCGAGTGGTTAGAGACCCCATGCGTGCGTAGTCCACGCAATCGACGGTGCTCGGGTTCGGTTCCTGACGGTGACAAGCATTTGTGCGATGAGCATAAATGTTTGTATTTCTGGGTTTGGGTATTTATTACGTATGTAACAGTATTTATATATGTATTTCTATGCATTAATATCGTTAACTAACACCCACAATACAAGCAAATAATTTGTTTATTTTGGGGTTAGATCATAAATGAAATTTGTCCAAAAAAAAAAACTGAAACGGACGCAACGCAACGACAATTCACATTAAACCGTGTCTAAAGTCACCCGATTATTTAAATTATCAAAATCTATCTTTAACTGTCTTTTAAATATAATCTATTTTTAAAAATGATCTGGGATAACATTTGCTGTCAAATTAACTGCGAATTGTGTATACACCGTTTGTGTGTGAGCATTCGTTGTGTTCACTTTGCTCACACGTTTTCGCACTAATTTGGTTAGAGCTTTAAGGTCTAGTGAAACGTTTTATCTTTATCAGCTACTATATATCTAACAATATAAGCCTGGACTTAGCCCTCCGATAAGACACTTGAAATTAAGAGAGAAAATTTTTAAATTATTCATAGCGCGTGCTGAAATTAAATCGCCATAACCATTTCACAATTCACACGCTATATATTAAATAAATTATTGCTACGTCACGCAACCTCCTGCTTGATCAAAGTTTTTTATGAACCTACGAGTACAATACATTTCTCTTTGCAAAATTTATTGTTCTAGTAGTAGCCTATGAGGATCACTGACATCATCATCATCATCATCATCATCATCATCATCATCATCATTATACGTGCTTTACCTTTTTATTATGTTATTTACACATATCATAAGATAGCAAACATGCAGATTATTCTCTTGATGACAGTAAAAATGTTAATACTACATTGTTATCCATGTGGCAGGGTATAAATGTTACATGCATTAGTTTACCGGCTATCTTACCTTTCAAACCAGAATACGAAAGTATATCACTGGCTTGGGTTTAAAGGGTAAAACACTGACGCTATTGCGGTGGGAATAAGTAAGGCAGTGAAACCCAGACACGGCGGAGACGTTGAATAACTAGTTAGAGAATACGGTTTAAACAGATAAAGCTAATTGTTCCCCAGAGTCAGACAGCTTTAGGCATAGGCAAAAAAAAACAATTGCTTTTACATTTGCCCTGTACCTTGTTAGTTTGGGCTCATTGTGAAAAATAGATCATCTTTCTAACTAAAGTAAAATTTCCGCAATTGTTACTACCACCAGATCCATAACCTTCATTTGTTTTGGGATGGGAAATAACTCTAATCATTTCTTGGCCAACATCCAAAAATATATCAATTGCTTTTGCCGCCCCGTTGCTCGAGTCGTTAGCGACCTGACTACGCAATCGACGGGGCTTGAGTTCAATCCCCGACGGGGACAAGCATTTTTGTGATGAGCATGTTTGTATTTCTGGGTTTGGGTGTTTATTTAATATGTTCTAGTATTAATATAGGTATGTATTTATATGTATTAGTATCATTGACTAACACCCATATGTTAGGATATTTTTAATAACTGTGTGTAAATGCGTATGATTTATTATGTAAATATATTAACTAATATTTTAATAAAAACAGATGTTTAAATTTTAACGGTAAAGCCGTTAAAATTTAAACTAAACCGCGTCAATTGTCACCTGTTGGTGGCGTGATTAGAATCCCGCCTTAACCTAACGGTTGGCGGGGGAAGGCACTCATTTTTACCATTCTAGATCGGACAGTCCACGAGAACGGTTCTATATTTGATACTTATCGAATTATTAAGTCGTTATGTTGAATGTAATGTAATGCAATGGATAAGAATATGTGATTATGTTGAAAATATCGAAAACTACTTAAAATGAGAATTGAGAATAATCGCATGTAAATGGAGGATGTTATATATAAGAATCAATGTAATAAATGATAATTCAACACTAATGTGTTTTTCTGGACTAAAAGGTAACACATAACACAAGTTAATAATTTGCTTACTTTGGAGTTAGATCAGTAAGTGTAATTTGCCCCGTGAATATTTATTTATTTATTTTCAATGACGTCATTTGGCGTAACGAAATTTGTACAGGAAAACTCCATGCCTTTCAAGGAAGTATAACTATAATTGTTTTTGATCAATTATTTACCAAATTGAATAATTTAAAAATATCATTCATAATTGAAGATACAAGGACAAATTTATCACCTACTCGAAGCGCTGCTGTTACTACCAGAGAAATGCTGCAGATGTTTCTTCGTCCGAACAATAACTTAGTCAAAATGTTCAAAATATCATTGGATCTGATGCCATTGGACAGCCATAATCTCGTTATTAAAGCTAGCAAAACGCCTAATGCTAAGCATATACAAACGTTAAATTTTCTGACATTCGACGAAGTGACTATCGTCGTTGTTAAAGAAAAAAGTCACAAAATGGACCAAAACCCAAACTTGTCTTTACAATCATCAATATCAAGTAATAAAGGTATGTAAAGTCTCAACTGGGATTTTTTTAATTTTGTGTCGCATGCACTGGTGTAATTGCTCACTTAGAACTTTTATTATATTTTTAAATTATGTGTTTTTTCTCATTTTTATCTCTGTCATTTTATTATTGTTGTTAGTTTTGCACTCTTTTTATAGGCCATTAAATGAGGACTCGGTATTAGTTATTACATCCATTATAATGCTTTATTCCTTGTGGTTACATTGGTTACCTTCTATTGTACAATATAGTACGACTATGCAAAAAAACCATACATATTGCAGGAATATCCCTCTGTCTCTTATGCTATTGTGGAAAAATTAGCAATCATGGCTTTATATAACAATCTTATTAGGAGGCGTTCGAAGTCCGTAAAAAATATCCGTTATTATTCTTGACTATTTCCCTAAGGTACGCCAATAAGCCTCCTACTTGGCGCTCCAGTTCATTCCTTGGCGCATCTTTTTTAAATCATAACAAGCAGATGACTCTTTTGATGGAAAGAGATGACTATTGTCTATACAAAGATGTTAATGGTGTGTTGGTACTTTTGTATCGGGGTCTTAATGCACACACATGCATATGTTTACCGACAACCTTACCTTTCAACCCGAACATATTATGTCAAATTTTAATTATCTATTTTTACAGATTTGGTATCAGAATCGAGAATTAAATATCCTTCTTTAATAAGTTTAATCTTTTACCAGTCAACTTTTGCTATTAGGGGCGCAGTCATTCTTTTGGTTATGCAACAAACATTTATATTGTACTAGTATCATTAGACCTTTATTTAGCTAAAGCGTGCGTAAAGCTATCAGAGCAAGCCACGATATAACCGCCATCGCGAAATTTATTTCAAAAGCGTTTCAGTTTTCAAGATAAGATTAATTGAAAAGTTAAAACAAGTATAGAGAAGCGCCTGGGAACCTTTTAGATAAATTAACCTTATTTATTTTGTATGCTCAGTGAATAGTGTATAAATAATTTGTAATTTGTAGTTTCGCTACTAAATATAATATATTTACTTTGTTATAGCATACTGACATGAAAACTAATGAGTATTTGGGATATTGTCATTTCTAAATATCCTAGTAAAATTCATATTTTGCACACCATGGCGCGGCTGTGCATTATTTTCGGTTGAAAGAAAATGTATGGATCAACCAAATTCAATCACACTCAGTATTGAATTCATTAAATTGATATTCAAAGTATATGATTATAAAGAAAAAGATTAATTCATCAATATAACTTTAAGCCTTTGAAGAGAGTTAATTATTCTTAAGAGAGTTAAATTAAAAATTTCGTTGAAAAAAATGTGTAAGCGGTTGACCCTACCCACCCCTGAAACTTCCCACTAAATTAAGGTATTTTAAGCTCAAAAGAGTAAAAAATATGAGTATAGTTTTTCAGTTCAAACATCTATTTTGTTAAAAATGGCAGTATATTAATTTTTGAAAAGCTGTATATTTTGAAAACGATGGTGGCATTCAACTCAATTTTTGAGATCTAAAATATTGCTTTAGCTAAATAATCATAGCAAACAATCAAGCATAATAAAGTCAAAAAATTTCGATGTTATGTCAAAAATATTTTATTTTTAATTTTCTTCATTAATAAATCCCAAACAAATTGACCGATTTTAATTAAATTAATAGTATTTGACGCAGTTTTTAAAGGAGAAAAGCTCAATCTGAATCAACTTGAAAGTTATTTAAAAAAAATTAAGTAAGTTTGCTAAAAACAACGTAATTTTAATATTTGAAAAGCTATAAGTTTTGAGGATTAGATTCGATTTTAATTTTTGAAACGGCATTTGACGTAGCTTTTTTAGTACTAAAATATGGTAAAATAACCAAAAAAAATATTGGTTGAAAATTACAAATATAAGTTAAAGTTACATTTAAAAAAATCTGTTTCACTAAAACTTTTTTTTTGTGTTTTTTCAAAATTTCTCAAAATATCCTGAACTGAATCGGTTTAAATTTTCAGAAAGTCTAAGTTGAGCAGAATCCAATCGAATGCCATCAACCGCTTTTCGATCGGTCTAGCCGTTCAAAAGTTATGAGATGTTTACATACACACATACACGCACACATATATACATACAGACATACTGACGTCATCGTGAAAATAGTCGGAAAAGGTTGCTAGGGCCTCAAAACGTGGACATCTGGTGAAAACTCGATTTTCGACAATCGGGGTAAAATCAGTAACTTCTTATCAGTAACTTCATACGTAGTGGGAATTTAAAAATGTTGATGACCGTCAGTTGATTATTTTATGTCTATAAACACGAAATAGGTTGATTGGCTTTATGAATTCATTTTATTTTATTATCAATGTTATCCACTCAGAATAGGTCTTTATTGAAAATCTTTTTTTACATCATACTAGCGACCTGCCCGCGGTTTCACCCGCGCAGCTTTTGTCCCCGTGGGAATATCGGAAAGGTTTATACATTTAAACCTTCCTCAAAAATCAATCTATCTATTAAAAAAAAACGCATCAAAATCCGTTGTGTAGTTTTAAAGATTTAAGCATACATAGGGACATAAGGACATAGGGACAGACAGAGAAAGCGACTTTGTTTTATACTATGTAATGAAGATAGCAAACAAACTGATGGGTCTCCTGATGGAAAGAGTCAACCATCGCCTATAGACACCAAATATGTCTAATGCCACATGCATAAGTTTACCAGCTCCCTTACCCTCCAAACCGGAACACGACAGTGACCAGTACGGACGCTATTGCGGTAGGAATAGGTAAGGCGGTGGTACCAGACCCGGTCGAGCCGATACAGAACTCTACCACCGAGTAGTCACGATGGTAGTGACGCAAATAGCCACTTAGTCGCTTTTTACGATCTGCCTGACAGAGCGGCAGTTGGCCTATTCTTCAAAGGAGCCCGGGACCAACACGGGGAAAATCACTTCATTCTGATATGTTTTTTAAAACAAGTAATTTAAAGAAAAAAAAAAACGTTGCGACGTGCACCTTGGGATCTTACAAACTTTTTTATTTTTATGTTATCTTCAGGCATACAAGCAAATATTTTATCCGATGGAAAGCGGTCACCACTGCCTATTGACATTGCCAATACAATGACGGCTTCTAAGAATTTTATTGACCCTCCTTCTTAAAATTTTAATATATAGAAAAGGGGGCAAACGGACAGGAGGCTCACCTGATGGTAAGTGATCACCACCGCCCATGGAACCACACCATTAGAAGATTTGCAGTTGCGTTGCCGGCCTTTTAAGAATGAGTAGGCTCTTTTCTTGAAGGTCCCTAAGTCGTATCCGCTTGGAAAAACCCCTGCCGGTAATTGGTTCCACAGAGGAATAGTGCGGGGGAAGAAGTACCTCGAGAATTGCACAGTTGTGGATTTCCAGACATCGAGATGAGGAAATTATTATCTGTTCCAAAGCTTGACTCTATAAAGAAGACTGGACTAGATAAAAAACATAAAATATTTAATTTTCTAAGTATTTTGATTATCGTTCGAATAAAACCATCCCATTTTAATGCGTATTCATAAATGTTTTTATGAAAAATGTTATATAATATATTTAGTAAGAACGAAAAGTTGTTATTTTATTAATATGAGGGATCGCTTTTATAAAAGTGATCCTTCATATTAATAAAATTTTTACTTATTATTTGACTTCAGCAACAAAAACTTTTATATGAAATATGAAACTTCACCTTTTAACGTTAAATGTATTTTGAGATACAAATTTTTGCAATAAAATAAACTGAACTGGTGAATTTAAGGATACTTTTAAAAATGTATTTTATTAAGCTATTGCATAGCTTATCGCGGGCCTTGAGCGTGGACCACTCAGTCGCCTTTTACGACCCGCCTGGCAGAATGGTAGTTGGCCTATTCTTCAAAGGAGCCCGGGACCGACACGGGGAATCCTCAGGGTATTTATAACCTCCTATATTAATAAATAGCCCTTTATTTATGAAAACTTGTGTGGAGGAGTATGAGATACTCAATTTACTTTGTCTAATGCATTGTATTTAAAGGAGTAAATGTTGTTCGTCGTTTTAAGACTGCTAAATTGTTATTATTATATTTTTTTTTTGTTTGTATAATGTTTATTTATCAATATTTGATTTGTTTACTGTAAGTCTACTTAGATGTATTATTTTTTTCCCTCTGGGTCTTACATGCACCACATCGTATTTTATAGTAATCCCTGGAAGTGAATTGTTACCCACGACACAGGGTGACCTAGTGTGGGGATAATGTATGATATAATTTATGTTGTAAACTACTTTTGGTCAATTAACTATCATTATTATTATTATTATATTATATTATATTATATTATATTATATTATATTATATTATATTATATTATATTATATTATATTATATTATATTATATTATATTATATTATATTATATTATATTATATTATATTATATTATATTATATTATATTATATTATATTATATTATATTATATTATATATCTTGTTTTTAATAAAAAAAAATGTTTTTGGGACTACTGTCTATAGCCGTCTCTATCATTTGTACCTGATTCTGGGATATACCTAATCTTATCTAAATATTAATGTTACTAAGTTGTCATATTATCCAACAAGTTTCTTGCAACGTTGCTTTAGACCATGAAGTATTAGTAAAGTTGGAGCTAGAACTCGTGTTTGAACATTTATTTATACATACATACATACATATCTTCACGCCAGATCCCTTACGGGATAGAGAAAACCGAGTGCCATACATCACAATCCTTGCAGGCTTGTCTCGCTTCCTTCACATTCATCACTCTCTTCATACACACACGCCGGTTGAGAATACTCTTGACACCACCTTCAATCTCTCTATCAATCTGATCGTGGTATGTCAGTCTTGGTCTTCCTCGGTACCTACATCCTTCCACATTCGCATTGTATATCTATTTTGTTTTGTATTTATAGACAAAAATATATCTGTGTATCTGTGTATCTGTGTATCTGTGTATCTGTGTATCTGTGTATCTGTGTATCTGTGTATCTGTGTATCTGTGTATCTGTGTATCTGTGTATCTGTGTATGTGTGTATCTGTGTGTCTGTCCGTGGCATCGTGGAGCCCTGGCGGATGGTCCGATTTGGTTGCGGTTTTTTTTAATTGAAAGCCCTGTTTTGCGAGATGGTTCTTAGCTAAGATTCAGTAGAATCTGTTCAGCCGTTTCAAGATAACCAGCTTCAAATTGCTTTTCAAATTGATGACAGGAATTAAATAACTTGTAAATCTTTTGTCAATACTCAATTTTATATTCTGTTACTTTGTTGATATTGGTTTACATGGTACAAAAATTACATGGTGACGTTGAGCTAATACTTTGAGATTCTCATTCGAAGATCATCAGCGTCTATTTAACTGGCAATTTTCGTATTTAAATAACAGATTTTCTAAACGTTGCAAGCCACATTTTAACGACTTTCTGATATCCGTTAGTACAAAAACTTGACAGAATTGTGAAAGAAATGCAAATACAATAATGGTACCATCCAACTGAGCTCGTGATGTAGCCTGGATGTAGGGACTGGAACTGTCTGATGCAGAGTTTTAACGAGACATTCTTGCTTAGACTAAGTCTGGTTGCTATAAATACTAAGTTTGCTTAGTGCTCATGATGACGAGGATTTGAAGATGGAGCTGATAAAGTGCCACCGAAACTCACGCGTAGAATGTAGAAAGAGATAAGATAGTCAAGTTCGGACTCGATGGATTTTTGATGATGTTTACTTTCCATTACATATAATGTCGAAGAACTGAACATGGGGCCGTAAGAGTGTAATTGTAACACATAGATAGAAATTGCTAATATAGTGGAGTTTGGAATCATTTCATTTGTGACAGTAAGATCTTTCTCATGATCACATGGCTCTGAAGATTGAGTCAAAACAGTGACATTGGAACTTCAAGAATCCAGATTCAAAGTTCAACTACAATGAACTCCTAAACTAAACGAGGTAAAGTTTTTGAATTAGCACTAATTATTTTGTATTGGCAAATATCTTAGTGGATGATTTTCAGGATCTGATGATGGAACTGAAAGATAACCATGAGAACTCCTAAACTAAATAAGATAAACTAATCGAAATTGGACTCATTTGTTCTGTTTGGACAAATACTCTAATGCCAGACGATTTCCAGAGTCTCATGATAGAGTTGGAAATACTTTATGGGAACCTTGGAATAAAATTAGTAATACCATCGAGTTTGGGGTAGTTTGTATCATTATTTCAAGGAATTTGGAGTGGAATGGCTTCTAGTGCCTGATGATAGAGCTGAAGGATCTAACCAAGCACTCTTGAAGAAGAAGAAGAAACCAGGTTAACCCATCAAGTATGGAAAAAATTCAGTTTGTTTTTGCATGGTGCTAGACGATTTTTAGTATCTGATGATGGAATTGGAACGTAGTCATAGGAACTTCTAACCCAAACAAGATAAATCTATCGAATTTCGGATCTTTTGCTGTGTTTTAACAAACATCCTGGTACTAGACGATTTCTGAACGTAGTCATAGGAACTTCTAACCCAAACAAGATAAATCTATCGAATTTCGGATCTTTTGCTGTGTTTTAACAAACATCCTGGTACTAGACGATTTCTGGGGTCTTATAATAGAGCCGATAATGGAGGTCATGGGAACTTGAAATAAAATGGAGTAAATTTTTGCAAGGATTTTGAATGAAGTTGTTTATCAGTGCCTGGTAATAGAATTGGAAAAAGTCTATAAGAACTTACAAGCAAATCCAAATAAATTCATCGAGTGTGGGCTGCTTGGATTTGTTGGATGGTGGATAAATTTTAGGATCTAATGGTGAAACTAGAAGGTGACCATGATAATTTTTTAACTAAACAAGATAAAACCATTGAGCCCCATGTTGGTCCGAGCTCCTTTGAAAAATAGGCCAACTGTCGGTCTGCCATGCAGGTCGTAAAAGGCGACCGATTAGTTATGCGAGTGACTACCATCCTGGCTACTAGGTGGTAGAGTTCTGCATTCTCCCGCCCGGGACTGGTACCACCACCTTACCTATTCCTGCCACGATAGCGTCAGTGCTTGTCACTGTCGTGTTCTGGTTTGGATGGTAAGGCAGCCGGTAAACTTATGCATGTGGCATTAGACCTCGCCAAAAGATAGCAAAGCACCATTTACATCTTTGGTGTTTACAGGCGATGGTTGACGCTTTCCATCAGGAGACCTATAGCTTGTTTACTATTTGACGATATAAAAACAAGAGCTTAGATTCATTTGTTTTGTTTTGACAAATATTCTAATGCTAGATGCTTTCCAGGGTCTCATAATGAAGCAGAAAGGAGAAAGTCTTTGGAGCAGAATGGCTTCCGGTATCAGATGATATTGGGAACTCCATAAGATATCCAATCGAGATTGGACTCATTTCTTCTATTTTGAGAGTTACCCTGGTGTTAGATAATTTTTGTGGTCCTATGATAAAGCGGGTAGTTTGGGACTTCCAGTTTCTCAAGATAAAACTGAAAGAAGTCCATGAATTCTCGCTAAACCAGACAGGCTCATCGAGTATGGGTTAATTGGGTTTGTTTTGGTATACTGTTTGGTGCTGATTTTAAGAATCTATTGATGTCACTTGAAGGTGGCTATAGGATCTTTTAAACTAAACAAGACAAACTCAACGCGTTATTTGTTCTATTTTGACAAATAATCTGGTGTTAGATGATTTCCAAGCTCTTACGATAAAGTGATAGAAGGTCATGGAAACGAAACGAACGAACGAATGAAAATTGAGAAGCACCATCGATTTTGATCCCGTTTGAATCGTTCTTTTTTTGTTTTCCAGTGTCTGATAATAAAGCTGGAAGAGGTCCATTATAACTGTTAAGCTAATCTAGATAAACCTAATCTAGTTTATTTTGGCAAATATTTAGGTGCCGTATGTTTTTTAAGATAAAATAATGATGGAACTGAAAGGTGGCCATCGGAGATTGGGCTGATATCGTTGGCTTTTATTACTAGGAGATTCGCAGGATTTGATAATATAAATAAAAAGTGGCCGTGGAACTCCTGATATAAACAAAATAAGTCCATTGAGTGTGGTCTCATTTGTTATATTTTACATACACTCTGGATCAAAATAATTTCCAGGACTACATAGTGGAGCTGGAGCCCATGGGAGGTTTGCAATAAAATAACTCAAACTCATTGAGTAAGAAGTCATGGTAACCTTAACCTAATGCTGCAAGATCCCCTTTCGTAGATCATCAGGTCTTTTCACGTTTTACTCTTAAAATAATACGTATGTAGCGGAATGGCGGTCTGAGGATGTGTCGGGGGTTTTTGAAATTTTTAATTTTATCTTGTGTATTTATAAACATATTTAAAAACCTTTGAAACAAATACCTATGTTCTATCTTATTCTATGAGATCTCGCCATCTCTTTTTATACAGCTGTATTAGAAAAAAAAGAGTAAGACGTCAGAAGATAACAGCAGTATTAAAAGTTGTGTTTCAAGAGGCATTAGAAGTGTTGCCTCCAGATATAATACAGTTTCATGCTTTACACCGATATGTTATGTATGACACTATCACTGGATTTCTGTTTTACAGTACTTCTGAAAAAAGTCGTATATTGACCGCCCCGTTGGTCGAGTGGTTAACGACCCTGACTACGCAATCGACAGGGCTCGGGTTCGATCTCCGACAGGGACAAGCATTTATGTGATGAGCATATATGTTTGTATTTCCTGGTTTGGGTGTTTATTAAATATATTCTAGTATTTATATATGTATTTCTATGTATTAGTATCGTTGACTAACACCCATAACACAAGCAAATAATTTACTTACTTTGGGGTTAGATCAGTTAGTGTAATTTGTCCCGTGAATATTTATTATTATTTATTATTATTATTATTATAGAAAGTTTATTAGACTTACAATGAGGAAGCCACTCATGAAATTTTTAAAATTAGTAAAATATTTCACAAACTTTTTTTATATCATTAAATAGCAAACAAGCAGATGGCTTTCCTGATTGAAAGATAAACTTCCGCCTATAGACACCAAAGATGTTAATGGTGCTTTGCTATCCGTGTGGTTGGATGGCAATGCCACATGCATAAGTCTACCGGCTACCTTCCCCTCCAAATCAAACACGATAAGCATTGAAGCTACTACGACAGGGATAGGTAAGGTCGTGGTACCAAATACCCGGGCGAAACCTTGCGGAAATCTACCATCTAGTAGTCACAATGAGAGTGTCACGTAAAGCCAATCGGTCGCCTTTACGACCTGCCTTGCAGAACGGCAGTTGATATTTTTTCAAAAGAGCCCGGACCAACATAGGGGAGAGCTTGGACCAACGAGGGGAAGAATCTTAAACACACCCGGCAAATTATACTTTATTATGTTGCACAGTGTTCTTTAAATTTGAAGTTCTGACTCGTGCGATGATTTTGCACGGCGCCATCTAGCGTTTTCCAAGTAGAAAACTCTATTAAGATATTTGATGTATCACACACAGACGGCACTCTTATAAAAATTATATTTAGTTAACAAAAAGATTTTTTTTGATTTTTTAATATTTTTTCCCAAAGTAGAAAAGCTTTAAGTGGATATTTTTTTATTTTTGTTTTTGGTGAAGTAGTTAAATATACTAGACATGGAAATTATTGTTAAATTAGATTAACTGTTATGTTGTTAAAGTTAATTAATATTTAACAGTTATTTATTTATGTTATATCATTAGCCTATATATAAGAGTAACAAAAAGGTCCTCTAGAATAATTTTAATAACTTTTAACAGTTATTATTATCACGGTATCTCGAAATATTTTTAATAGCAGTATTATCATAAATCAAGTTAGCGAGCAAAAAAAAAACGCTCTCTCAAATATTTTTAATAATTTTTAATTATTATCATAATATGATATATTATAGATATGATATATTATATTATTATATATTATATACTATATATTATATATTATATATTATATATTATATATTATATATTATATATTATATATTATATATTATATATTATATATTATATATTATATATTATATATTATATATTATATATATGATATATTATATCAAGTTATTGGTAATTTAAGTGATGCACAAAAATTACTTTTAACAGTATTTGCTAATATAAATAACAGTTGTTAATTGTTAAAAAAATAGTACGAAATTTAATATGTTAATTGTTAGATGATCCATGCCCAAAATATACCGAGCCACTCCAGGAAAAACACTTTTTAGAAATAATATATAATTGTTTACTAGCTGACCCGGCAAACGTTGTTTTGCCTTTTTTACTACTCTTATTTTTTCTATATTTTCTCACCTTTTCAGCCTTCCCTGGACTTCAGTAATTAATTCAAAACCAAAATTAGTCAAATCGGTTCAGCCGTTCTCGAGTTTTATCGAGACTAATGAACAGCAATTGATTTTTAGATATATAAATAATGATTAAAAATTATTCTGTATTTTGGACATTTTTTATTATTAGTAATTTACTTACTGTTACCGCTGTGGTCTAGTAGTCCAGTGTCGGTGTTAACCGCATGTAGTCCCGGGATCGAATTCCGGGTCGGCCAAAAAAAGTTTTTTTTTTAGTTTTCTGATAAAACCAACGTTGCCCGGGATTGGATAAGTGCCGGGTGACGATAGGCTTGCCTCCCATCACATTAATGGAGCTAATGACCGGTTTCCGACACGCAAATCAATTTTAACAAGAAATTAATCTGTGTTTTACATAATTTTTACAAGCAAATAATCTCTGTTAAGCACACATTTATTGCTTTACGTTTCGGCAACCGTCTGTTAGTATCTTCAGCTAATCTGAGTGCACTTGCTGTACCTCTGCCTACCTACTTAGGGATATGGGTATGCAGAAAATTATTTACTTAAACATATTTATATTGTAATATATTAATTTACCTTTAATCACACAATAAATAAATTATTATGATTCTTGTTATGATTATGACCTCTTTTTGCTTTAAGCTGAAATAATACTGACTTTTTTCCACAAATCACTGATCTCCGAAAATATTTCCGTCACTGGATATGATTACCGCGACTTGTCAAATTAACTTCGCGCTCGACCCGCTGACATCTCACACGCCTTCGTGTTAAGTGATTGATTTATTAGAATGGCTTATTCTGTTCTAAAAAAGATTTTTGCCTTTTTAACATATCACATCACATATTATCATTCACATATTATAATTTATTTTATGACAGCTTTCTTGGACTATTGATTAGGATGTGATTGATGATGAGATAGTGTGAACTAATTTTGTGTGGGATTTTTGGTGTGAATATTTTGGCTGCAATTAAAAAAATTAAATACCTTGACGCCCGTATCCCCGAAGAGGTAGGCAGAAGTATAAATAGTGCACCTACATTTATCCGAAGATACTCACGGCCGCTTATCGAAATGAAAAATTAATTTTAATAAACAATTAATAGATATGCGTTTAACAAAAGTTTTCGACTTAACTTCTTGACAGTCTGTCAACAGTTTGCCAATATGATTGCTAATTAAGCTGGGATTCTTCATTTCGAGTTTCTGAAAATGTGTTAATGCATGGTTTATTGTGATAACCTGTGATGATAACAATGTGTTAACGCGTCGCTAACAAAATTGCAGTTTATTAGAGTAGGTATTATGTAACCAGTCGAAATAATTATCAACTGATAACGATCAACCTAATTATCTGTTTCAAACTGACGTATCGAAACTGACGTATTATCATTAATTTGTTAATTTTGACAGTATTTTAGATGATTGTAGATTTAATTGTGTTTCCGGCCGTTATTAGTCCCACAATGTGATAGGTGGCAAGCCTATCGCTAACCGGGCATTCATCCAAAGCCGCATGACGTTGCTTTTATCAGAAAACTGGAAATAAAACATTATTGGAATTTCCCGACTCGTGAATCGAACCCGAAACCTCATGTGGTCAACCCCGTCACCGTACCACTAGACCACAAAATGCAACTGCAATTTATATATTTTTAATCTGTATTTTCGACTTTATGGTGTCCTTGTCCTTAAAATATCAGTAGTAAACATTCAGGTGACTACAAGATAAAGATGGAAGAGTTCTGCTAGGGCATAGAGTCTTATTCAAGTTGTTACCGCCAACTTGCCTTATCCTGCCACGAAAACGTACATGTAAATAAATAAATTAAAAAAAATAAAAATAGTTAATTCGAAACAAATATGCATGTGGCATTAGACCTCGCCACAAGATAACAACGCACCATTAACACCTTTGGTGTCTATAGGCGACGGTTGACTCTTTCCATCCGTAGATCCATCTGCTTTTTGCTAACTTATGATATAAAAAAAGAATAAGACAACGTCTCAGGGCTTATATAGCAATAGCAAATGCTTGTCACTGTCGTATTCCAATTTGGAAGGTAAGGTAGCCCATTACTGCTACATGCAGCACCACCACCTCGCAACACAGATTAAGATAGCTGGTAAACATATGCTTGCGGCATCACCATATTCCGACAATAATAGCAATGTACTTTTAATGGGATATGTTTTCTTGTAATATTATGTCGACTCTGTAGTCTAGTAATCCGGTGTTGGCGTTGACCACATAATGTTTCGTATTCGATTCCCGGATTCGCTGTAATAATCAATTGTGCAGCGACACCTCAAACTGAAACGCATAATGAGATAATTGACATAGTAAAAGGTAAATTAACAAAACTTACTAATGTAAAAACAACTGATAAAATACAGAATTATTTTAAATATAAAATAAAAATGATTAAACTTTGTTGTATATTATCACACTTCACTTTTCAATTTCACAAACACAAATGCCTTGAAAATATATCTGTCAAACCCTTTTATACTGTTTTACTCAATTTTACTCAACTCAATTATTGACTATTGTTTAACAATAATCAAATACTTGAATTTATTCTAGCCAAAGGTAATATTAATTTAAAATAAATTAAACAATGAATAATTAATTCTAAGCATTTCATAATATTTTAATAACCAGTAAAGAATAACATTTCAGCCATTAGAAACTGATAGCTGCATATTCTTGTTTTATATATCTTTGTGTAAAATATTAACCACAAAAGATACGAGCAAAAACCATAATACTACCTTTAAAGTCGGTTAAGGTTGACTGCCCCGTTGGTCGAGTGGTGAGCGCACCTAACTACGAATTGAGGGGCTCGGGTTTAATTCCCGACAGGAACAAACATTTTTGTGACGAGCATAGATGTTTGTACTTCTGGGTTTGGGTGTTTATTATATATGTAACAGTATTTGTTGTGGCCTAAACCTAGGCTGGGATGGCTGGTCCTGGTTTTCGGGTTATATATTTTATCACAATTATATCACGGCAAAATGCAAGGAAAAGGTCACTCACCTTTAGGTTGCGCTGCGCTGGTGCTTGCCACGATGTCTTTGTTCGTTGGTTGGGTAAAGTAGCCGCCGCCGACCGATCCGCGTACAGTACCGCCGCCGTGGAGGATTGCGAGGGCGCTTCTGTGGCGCGGCAGTGACGCTGTCATCGCGTCAGACGTCAACCGTCAAGGGTTTCGCGACCCACCCTTACATCTGCCGTGATATAATGCCCGAACAGTATTTATCTATGTATTTATATGTATTAGCAACGTTGACTAACACCCATAACACAAGCAAGTAATTTGATTACTTTGGAGTTAGTTATTTAAGTTATAAAAAAAATATTATTGATTAAAGTAATATTATAAGCATCGCTTATGGACATTATATATTATGTCATTGTCTCTCTTCTATTTAATAATATTAGTAAAATGAATTTTCATAATTTTTGATTCAATAAACATTTTTAAAACTGTTATTGAATTACAAAACATGGCAACACTGTAAGTGTGGACATTGTCAATTGTTGTTTATTTTCATCAACTGTAAAGCCAGAGATCCCTCGCTAAGCCACACTAAATTGGACACGTTCTCTATAAGCGTTTTTGTTTCAAGCTTTGGGGCTTGTAAATATAATCTACACTAATATTATAAAGAGAAAATATTTGTATTTTTATATTATGTTTGTAAAGAATAAATTTTAAAAATATCGGACGAAGAACATTGATAGAATTTGCAAGTACTAGTTCGCCTTCCTTTGGGAATTGGTGCGTTCTGGTCTGTCGCCAAATCTGTCCAAAGAATTTTAAGCTATTGCATAGCTTCTATCGCAGGCCTTGAGCGTAGAGACCGAATCCAGAAATTCCGTAACGAAAAAACCTAACACCCCCCACTCCGACCGGCACAGCGGTGATACTTTTTAGTTTTTCCATCTATCGATAAATACCAGAACTTTTAATGACTTTTTGAAATATTACGCTTGTCTCTTTAGTTCAGCAACCCGCCTTTAGGTGGCATTGGTTGTATTGGAAAACTACCGTAATCAGCTGTTTGTGAGAAAGTATATAGGTGTATAGGTATTTATCATCTACGTACAACAGTAAATATCTGTACTCGTATAATTTGTGTACAGTATTTTAAATATGAATAAACAAAGGAAAAAACATACGGCATAAATAAAATAAATATATAATTGTAATTGCATAAGTTGATAAAAAATGCTATGCAATAGCTTTACCGCAGCAGTCTCCGAGAGCCACACGTCTTTTTTTGTCTGCATATTTTCCACCTTTGCATAACGTTGATGACTCTCTAGCCCATTCTTTAAAAGACAAGGCCGCTCTTTTGAGCTCACTCTTTGGTACTAACTCGACTGTGGAAGACCAAGGGAATGCATCGCCTACCATCACTCAGTGTAAACTTTAGTGCGTAAAACACATTTTCCTTGGACGTCCATAAGTCGAGTGGATCTAAAGGCATTAGTCGTGCTCAAGATTTATGTTTTCCAGTTGGCACCGGTCTTAACGGATGAACCAGGTGTCTTGCCCGGGTCTGGTACCACTGCCTTACCTATTCCTGTCACAATAGCGTTAATGCTTGTCATTGTAGTATTCCAGTTTGTATTCCGATTTAAAGGTTTAGACCATTAGACCTCGCCACAAAATAGTAATGCACCATTAACATCTTTGGTGTCTATTGGCGATAGTTGACTCTTTCCATCAGGAGATCTCTTTGCTTGTTTTGCTATCTTATGATATAAAAAAAACTTCAAAAATGAGGAAACGATGTAGTTCGCCAAGTTTGTAGTTATTCATTTAAGTACGATTTTTATTCCATTGCTGTACCAGATCTCTTTTGAATAATATTCCATCTGCCTCTGTGCATTGTTGTCACTGTGGTCTAGTGGTCCTATGTCGGTGTTAACCACATGAGGGTTCAATTCTCAGGTCGGGCAATTCAAAAATTGTGTTTTTTTCAGTTTTCTGATAAAAACAACGTCGCCTGGGATAAGATAAGTGTCGGTCGTGGTTGCTCTTTTAATGACTAAGTTTACTTTATCAATACCAATGAGCAGAGGTAGTGACAAAAAAAGGGTAGACTTGGCAGTTACTTTGGATATATCGAAGGCATTTGATCGGGAATGGTACAAAGCGTTACTCTCCAAGCTCGTTTTTCCTGTAAAATTGTGGAATTGGATTATAAGTTTCTTAGCAGATTGGAACATCAAGGTTGTTGTTGATGGCGTACCATGCAACCTTAAACCCGTCAAGGCTGGTGTTCAAATCTGTGTGCTATTACCTACACTGATTCTTCTGTATCTTAATGACATGTTCCATTTTGTTGCCCGTATCCTTGAAGAGTTAGGCAGATGACAACCAATGCACCCACGATTAGCCGAAGATACTCAGTCTATATAGTATACTACAATGTGTTAGGTGACAAGCCTATTGCCTATCGCCAACCGAGCACTCATCAAATTCCAGGCAAAGTTTATTGTATTAAAAAACTGAAAAAAATTGATTTGTTCAACCCGGGAATCGAGCAACCTTAGTGGTCAACGCCAACACCGGATTACTAGACCACAGAGTTGACATAATGTTAGAAGAAAACATATCCCATTAAAAGTACATTGCTATTCTTGTCAGAAGATGGTGATGCCGCAAGCATATGTTTACCAGCTATCTTAATCTGTGTTGCGAGGTGGTGATGCCGCATGTAGAAGTTTTTGGCTACCATACCTTCCAAATTGGAATATGACAGTGACAAGCATTTGCTATATAAGCCCTGAGACGTTGCGGAACTCTACCACACAGTAACCATCATGACATGTGTAGGGAATTCTGGCTTGAAATAAGTGTGGGCTGTATTTTGAAAGAATATAATAATTGCACAATAAAAAGATAAGTTGAAGTAATAAGTTGGTTGCGAATGAATGATTTGCAATATTTAAATTCGCCCGTTGTGTCGTTCTGACGTCACTGCCGCTAGTGTTGGACATCGATACGAATCGTATTCCAACTTATCGTACGGCAGCGATTTCACCATAGACTCCCACCGTTGAAGGGTCTTCAGTTACTGGTAGGTAGGGGGCATACAGTATTGAACGCCCGACGAATGACACCTCGCTTTTATAGGTCGCTGGATCATATCCGGCTCGAAGGACCATATGTTGGGGATAGTGCCTTTGCTATTAGCTCGGAAATTCTGGCTTGAAATAAGTGTGGACCGTATATTGAAAGAATCTAATAATTGCAAATTAACAGATAAGTTGAAATAATAAGTTGGTTGCGAATGAATGATTTGCAATATTTAAATTCGTCCGTTGTGTCGTTGTGATGTCACTGCCGCTAGTGTTGGACATCGACATCAGCAGCGATTTCACCAACATGGTATTGTTGTAGCATCTCTAGCCACTCGTTAGTCTATTAAAAACTATCTGGCAGTATCCCAGGTGGTTTATTTTTTAAAGGAGGCCTAGGCAGATAATGATCACTACGGGTCATGAGCATCCACGATAGCCATGCAGTAGTATAAACGTTGACAACTTTTATATATATTTTTTATTATTTTTTATTTTATATATATTTTGTATTAGCTGTGCGTTATCGATAACATTATGTCTTAACTATGGTCGATGATGTAGGGTGTACGGTAAAATTCGTAAGAATTTATGTTTACACTCTTGTATGCATGTTATATTGTATTATTTGTTTTTGTGTGGAAATAAATAAATAAAATAAATAAATAAATAATAAATATACACGAGACAAATTACACTTACTGATCTAACCCCAAAGTAAGTACATTATTTGCTTGTGTTATGGATTAATCAATGATACTAATACATAGAAATACATATTATATAAATACTGGAATATATTTAATTCCTTGAATATCTCTAAGTCGTAACCACCCCGTCATTAATTTCATAGAAGTGCAGTGCTAAACATACTTCCTCCATATTGGCTTGGGTCCCCTTTGAAGATTAGGCTATATGTCATATTTTAGGCATACTTTACCAGGCAGTTCGTAGAAGGAGAACGCTTAATTATACGTACCAATACCACCATGGCTACAAGGTAATATCGGTTCTGTAAAATAACGCCGGCATGTCTATTCCTGACACAATAACGTCAATACCATTCGCAGTTAAGTGTAGGTTTGGAAGGTGGCGGTAAACTTATTCTTTTTTTTATATCATAAGTTAGCAAACAAGCAAATGGGTCTCCTGATGGAAAGAGTCAACCGTCGCCTATAGACACCAAAGGTTGTAGGCAGTAGGCGGTAAACTTATTCATATGGCATTGCACGCAATCTACTATATTTGAGGTTGACTATACATTATTTATTTATTTATAAACTAGCTTTGCCCGCTATTATTTATTAATATATCGTCGATGTATAATTTTAAAAAACTTTTATCGCCTATTGCAGACCCTTAGTGGTAGATATTTAAAAAAAATAGTAGCGTATCTTGGATCCCAAATATTAAACTACAGACCAATTTCGATGGATTCTGATGGAGTCAATTTTCATTAAAACCGGTTTGGTGCAAACAACGGTGAAAGCGTTACAAACAAACAGACATACAGGCATTCTTTGGCATTTATAATATTAAGTATAGGTAGGTGTACGGCATTGCATTGTCTACCAGTCAACCCAAACTGATTGTACACCCAAGGGGTGCCCATAAAAAGGTTTGTGCTAATAAAGTATTGATTTGATTTGATTTTGGGACATCATTAATAAAAGTAATTAAAAATTAAACCAACTTCAAGTATCTGTCAGCTTAAAAAACTACATTTAAATAAATTGATTCAGATTTAAATAAAACTTGACTGTTCCCTAAGTTGAAATATTCCTGATCTAAATCAAAAGAAATTATTTCGATATGGCTTTTATTTTCCAAGAAATTCGTGGAAACACACAAACATAAACATAAAAATATACACACACTTACAGAGTTTAGTACACGTGCTTGGAAGCCTGAATAGATCATCATCACTACATAGTATAAAACAAAGTCACTTTCTCTGTCTATCCCTATGTATGCTTAAATCTATAAAACTACACAACGGATTTCGATGCGGTTTTTTTAATAGATACGTTGTTTCTTGAGGAAGGTTTCAACGAATAAACCTTTTCGATATTCTTACGGAAACAAAAGTAATGCGGGTGAAACCGCGGGCAGGTCGCTAGTACCAAATATTTTCCAATTCCAAAAATATTATAACTCACTAATATCAAGAAGCCGCGGGATCAAATATCATTGATCCCACAAATATCGAATATACGAGTAAGCTATGAGTTGAAATACCTTATTTAAACTATAAACATTAATTAACTTAATTTAAACAAAGACGTGTTTTGCTTGTATGAACTTGGGTTAAAATAACAAGCCAATCATGACTAATAACCGTAAACGTCACAGGTGTAACCGGAACTTAACTAATTGTTGAACATACTAGTTATATTAGCAAGTTATTTACAAAATCAGGCGGAAATTTGCGGAAATTCATAATTTGATAAAGACATTGTTATAAATAATAATTGTTCGGAATATTTATATGAAGTTGAATTTAGTTAATTATTATCGTATCAAGCTTTGAAATTCTAGCCTCACCATATTAACATCTTTTCAACTTGTACGTTTTTGTAAATCATAAGATAGCAAATAAGATATGACTCGTGTGATGGAAAGAAACAACTAACGCCTATAAACACCACAGATGTTAACAACAAATATTAACAAGATGTTAGTAACATACATTGTTATGCGGACGACAGTACTGGTGGTGCTACATACTCCGGCCGTAGCGGTATTTCTCGGGAACACGTCGAAGAGGGCCGGAACTAGCTCGTGTCTGAACTCGAGAATTGACTAACCGATATCTCAGAATGGGGTCGTCAAAACCTTGTAACTGTTAACCCCAAAAAGACGCAGCTTTGTATGTTCACCGCAAAAAAAAACACCCTTTGTCGTATCACCTCCGTTCGAGATCACTCTCCTGATAGCCTCAGCCAGCATTGAAATTCTGGGAGTCGACATATCGAACAACGTTCAGTTCCGCGATCATTTGGAAGGAAAGGCTAAACTAGCCTTCGAAAAGCTTGGTGAACTCAGTAGAGCAAAGCAGTACTTCATGCCTGCCCATCGCCGCCACTTTTACAAGGCCCAAATTCAACCTCACATGTAGTACTGTTTTCACCTCTGGGCCGGAGCTTCTCAGCACCAGGTTCTTCTTCTTGATCGCATCCAACGTAGAGCGGTTCGAATCGTCGACGACCAGGCTATTTCTAATTGGCTTGACTCTTTGGCGTTATGTAGAGATGTAGGTTCGCTCTGCATCTTTTACCGTATTTATCATGGGGACTGTTCCGAAGACTTGATCGAACTAATTCCTGATGCAAAATTACATCATCGGACATCGCGTCATAATTTGAAGTTCCATCCTCACCACCTCGATATCTGGAAATCCACAATCGTGAGCTTTTGTCAGCACTGTTTGCATCGCACGCCTTTGTGAAATCAATTACCCTCGGGTGTGTTTCCGAACAGATACGACTTAGGGACCTTCAAGAAATGAGCTTATTCATTCTTAAAAGGCCGGCAACGCAGCTGCAAGACTCCCGGTTTTGCAGATTTTCATGGGCGGCGGTGATCACCTACCATCAGGTGCACCACCTGCTCGTTTGCCCCCTCTACTAAATTTTAAAAAAATTAAAAAATGGTGCGTTGCTCTTCATGTGGCGGGATTTTAATGACACATGCTTAAGTTAAGGTTAACTTACTCTCCTAATCGGAAAGCGACAGTGACAAGATTGACGCTATTTCTGCAGGAAAAAATAAGGTGGTGATACCAGACCTGCCAGAGGAACTGCCTGGTAGGATAGCTAATAATCTATTCTTCAAAGGAGGCCCGAAAAACCCGGAATATACTCCATAAAAAAAGATCTTTTTTTTTTTTATATTATAAGATAGCAAACAAGCAGATGGGTCTCCTGATGGAAAGAGTCAACCATCGCCTATAGACACCAAAGATGTTAATGGTGCGTTGCTATCTTGTGGCGAGGTCTAATGCCACATGCATAAGTTTACCGGCTACCTTACCCTCCAAACCGGAACACGACAGCGACAAGCGCTGACGCTATTGCGACAGGAATAGGTAAGGCGGTGGTACCAGACCCGGGCGAGACAATGCAGAACTCTACCACCTAGTAGCCACGATGGTAGTGACTCGATAGCGAATCGGTCGCCTTTTACGACCTGCCTGGCAGAACGGCAGTTGGCCTATTCTACAAAGGAGGCCGGGACCAACACGGCGAACTTCTGGACTCTACTATATTTTAGGAGTTACTGTAGATAAAAAATTGCGCTGGGGACCACATATCGAGAAATTCGCCAGTAGACTAAGTTCTGCAACATTCGCAGTGAAAAAAATGAGACAGCTTACTGATGTCGACACTGCACGCCTTATTTCTTTAGTTACTTTCATAGTGTTATGTCATATGGAATTCTTCTCTGAGGGATTCCGCTGAAATAAATACAATATTTGTATTACAAGAAGGGCAATTTACAATCTTAGCCCAAGGACCTCCCTGAGAGAAAAATTCAAAGAAATCAATATTTTAACTGTAATTTCTCAGTAATATATACTTCATCTACATCTACATACTACATCAAAACCTTGAGATACGAATGTAAAAATATTTGCTTATTTAAAAAGAACAGTGATATTCACTCCCTAAATACAAGGAACAAAAACAATCTTGCTGTGCATGTGTCTCATCTCCACAGAATAAGCAACTATTTTATGGGGCAAACTATACGCTTCTATAGTAAGCTGCCTGATGCCATTAGAGATTTACCATTTAACAAATTCAAAAAAAAAGTGTTAAAACAAAACTGTGTAAAAAAGGTTACTATAAAATACCTGAATACCTAGATGACAGGAAAGCATGCGATTAACTGCCTTGTATTGGCAATTTTATTATTAATGTAACATTTAGATACTTTTTAATTAAACATTATGTAATATCTTATTTAAAAAATGTTATGAAAAAAAGACAAGTCCGCTGAGTTTCTTCCGCCGGATCTTCTCAGTGTATGGCCGCGTTTCTGATCCGGTAGTAGTTTAAAAAAATGTTAACGCGTTAAAATAAATTGTAAAAGTTTTATTGAATAAAATTATTCTGATTTCTGCTTTCTGATTTCTGCACTTCTGTGAATAAACAAATATTACTAGGGTTGTATCTAGCTTTGTGCGATATAACAATGACTTAGTTCTTAAAAATTGAAAGCGAAAGAATTACAACCTCATTGATAAACTGGAGTACTACTAAATTGTTATTGTAAGAATAACAACACACTGGCAACGTTTAAGAAACAGCGCGTAGAATTTAAAAAATCAAAAAAATATTCTATGGTTGAACTAAGGAGTTTTTTAGGCTCATTTCTTTGCAAAGTCTAATTAGGGTGGTTTCGTTGGAAGAACGAGCTGGGTAAACTGCCTGAGTTAAGATTTAGGTCTTGAGGGATCCGTTTTGATATTTGACGGAAATCGACGTCTATCAGGGGGGGCGATATAATTTTGCTGCGGAGTTAGACGGAAAACTGGCGGTAAACACACCGTCGCGTCGCCGGGAACACCAACGCTTCCTTTTCTAGATATATCAGTCCGTAGCTGGATTCCTTGAAATGTATTGAGCTGGATTTAGGGGGAAAGGGATGTACCTGACTTTATAACCCCAACCTTTTACACCACATTCAGCTTCAATGCTCCGAGATAAAGCTTGGTGACAAAAAAGTAGGTAGATGATTAATACATCAGTCACATTTAACCCTTAGGAGACACAGCTTTGCATCTTTGTCATACCCTCTCGATTTAGGGACTCTTTTATCAATCTCAGCTAGTATTGGAATTTTGGGAGTGGACCTATCGAACAACGTCAGTTACATGGTCATTTGGGAAAAAAGGCTTAACTCACCTCCAAAAAGCTTGGTATGCTCAGCATTTCCGTTCTCATCTCTGGGTCGGAGCTCTTGAGAACCAGTCTAAATGCAATCTTCTTGATTCATTCAGCGTAGAGCAGTTTAAATTGATGACCAGACTATTTTCGATCGGCTTGACTTTTTGACATTATGCAGCATATAGGTTTTCTCTGCACATTTTATTGCATTTGTCATGGAGAGTATTCCGACAAGTTGTTCAGAAATCAGAAATCAGAAATCAGAAGTACTTTATTCAATAAAACTTTTTACAAGTTATTTTGACGCGTCAACATTTTTTTAAACTACTACCGGATCGGAAACGCGGCCACACACTGAGAAGATCCGGCGGAAGAAACTTACAAACGGCGCGAAGCGGAAGAAACAGATTAATTCCTGCTGCTGAATTTCATCATCGGACATCACGTCAACATTAAAAGTTCTATCATCACCACCTCGGTGTCTGGAAATCTTCAGTTGTGCATTTTTTTCGACGCTTTCTGCCTCAAGCTACTCGTTTGCGGAATCAATCACCGGCGGGGTGTTACTCAATGAAAATTTTTTGGGGACCTTCAAGAAAAAAGCTTACTTATTTTTAAAAGGCGAGTAACGCAAATTCAAGACTTATTAATGGTATTACTTACCATCTGGTGTTTCTTCTATAAAAAATGAAATAGATACGTAGTCAAGCTTAGAATTAAATTAATTATATAAATATTTTTTACACCCTATTTAACCATTCAAATACGCGGGTACTTTTTATAGACCTCACTAGCTGCAGGAGGGGGGAGGGGGGATTCTTGCACCGGGCCTTAAATTAACAACGCGCGGCCATTTATTTGTAATATTTATACTACAGTGTAATCTAACATAAGTAATCCTATTTAGATGGCCTATACCTTTATTAAATCTTATAAACATACAAAAGAGTAAAACTACGCACATAAATACACAGAGCGCGCGGAAACAAGTGATGTACCGAGCGAAGGGAGGAAGGGAGGGCTGTTGATTCTGGCTTACAGAAGTTACAGTGGTAGGTACGAGAGGTGGGCCAATTGCCCTTTACTAAAATAACAGCTACGTACATTCATTAATTCAACATGTACAATTATATGCATGGCGATGTATGATAATGTACGTTTTGTGGAAGCTTTTTATTTATTTGGATGAAAAATTACTTTTTTTTATATCATAAGATAGCAAACAAGCAGATGGGTCTCCTAATGGAAAGAGTCAACCATCGCCTATAGACACCAAAGGTGTTAGTGGTGCGTTGCTATCTTGTGGTCTGCCACATGCATAAGTTTACCGGTTACCCTACCCTCCAAACCGGAACACGACAGCGACAAGCACTGGCGCTATTGCGCAGGAATAGGCAAGCCAATTTTAAATTCTAAAATATTTTTACACAACTAAATCCAGAAAAACAAATATCGAGTATGAATACTCATCACACAAAATATATTTATTTATATTGGAATTCGAAGTAGAGAGTATTATTGTTATATACATATAATTGAATGCGCAGTTAAGGCTGTTTACCACTTCTCCAACGGGTAGGTGTAATAAAAGATAATAATCCTGATATTGTGGAATTGTTAATTTGATTTTGAGTTACCCTTAATAAAATTGTTGTCTTCTATATTGAAAGACAAATTATACTCTGACCTACATTTTAAGTGTCTTGAACTCAAGTGGGGGTGAGGACAAACAATTTCTAATTAAAATATATACACAATGAGACTTTAATTATAATATGAAAATATTTAGCTGGGACAGATTCAATATCATTAATTTTTTCCCGACTGCTCGAAGCAGGTTTATGCATTCAAGTATTAAATGTATGTAGATTGATAAGATCCCCTAGACTAATAACTTTAGGAGTCCCACAGGGTTCCGTCCTCTCGCCTCTGTTTTGCCTCTTGACGTGTGACGAACTGTGTGAACCGTAAATCATTTTAGCAGTATTCAAGAGCTATATCCCTATCTATACGATAAGTACATTTTTTTTAATTTTTAATCAAACACACAACAAAAAATTATCAAACAGTTGGCAGCTCCTTACGCGATCAAAACGTAGAAAAAAAGCCGTGTACGTTTCCCATGGTAATAAACCACGAGACCAAAGGTACATACCGATTTCGAAAATTAGCTAGCATAGAGCTGTCTGAAAGCTCCATCTCGTGGGATATACAAGTTAAGTACCTCGGCGTAACGTTGGTCAGTATGGCGTCGCTGTTTAGTATCCTTAAAGAGCTTAGCGCTAGAACCAGTGTGCCAACTACCGTAAGGATGACGATCGTGGTGATGTCAGTGTAGTGAAGGTTGATGACGTCATACGAAGATGGTAAGGGGAAAATCCTACTAGCAACGCAAGGTGTACTGTCTGGGGATCGAGGTCCCCCCGAGAAGCACTGAAACTTGTTATAGTGTTATAGATAAAAAATTGTTATACCATGATTTAAGATTTATATTGTAGCGTTGAATATTTGCACGACCGCTACATTCAGTATAATGTCATTTAAGATGGACGTAAAAACAACGCTAGTGAAAGACTCCCGTGTTGGTCCCGGGCTCCTTTGAATAATGAATCATTTGCTATTCTGCCAGGCAGTTCGTAAAAGGCGCGAATCACTACCATCGTGGTTACTAGGTGGTAGAATTCTGCATTGTCTCGTCCGGGTCTGGTACCACCGCCTTACCTATTCCTGCTGCAATAGTGTCAGTGCTTGCCACTGTCGTGTTCCGGTTTGAAGAGTAAGGTAGCTAGTAAACTTATGTACTTGGCATTAGACTTCGCCACAAGATAGTAACGTACCATTAACATCTCTGGTGTCCAAAGGCGATGGTTGACTCTTTCCATCAGGAGACCATCCTGCTTGTTTGCTATCTTATGATCATTTAGCTTTATCATATTAGCATAGATATATTTTAGTAATGGTAGTAATCGCCCCGTGACCAAAATTCGTCCATAGACAAAACAGCAAAACCTCTTTAAAGTCTGGCAACAGACTAAAGCTACTGTAGAGAAAATAGCTTACATATGTGTATATTATCATGTATCTATATTAATTAATTAATTAATACTAAAAAAATACGAAAGTTTGGATGTTTGGATGGATGTTTGTTACTCATCCACGCAAGAACTACTGAACGGATTTAAATGAAAATTGGTAAACAGGTAGATAATGACCTGGAATAGCACATAGACTACCATTTTTATCCCGGAAAAATTAAGTGATCCTCAGAGATTCGCCAAAAACTTTTATAATGCAGCGGGTTGCACGATGCAGCTATTTTTAAATAAATGTAGTGTGAGAAATTTTTATATTTATTAATTTATGTATTTTCAATGCACTTTTTTTTAAAAAATTAGGATTTTGCAGTCTGCAAGGTTAACTTTAACTGTACCAAAATTTTATACTCCACTATTTTTGTCATGACCACTGCCCAGGTCAGGCAACGCCTTTCCAAATGAGCTGCTACTTAAAGTATTTTTAAATTTTAAAATAGCCTATAGCCTTTGACTATTCCCATGAGTGTGGCTATCATGCCCCCAAAAATACTTACTATATACTATTATTAGTATTACTTACACTCACGTAAAGTGAGATAGTGTTAGTTTCTCCTGAAGAGGCTTCAGTTTCGAAGTGAAACGTGCGTTGAGTACATAAATTGTGTGCTTTTGTGATTGGTGCCGGCGTGGGGCGTGGGAAAAGTGTTGTGGATGTGAGTGGATAATTGTGCCACAAAAACACATATACTTGTTCGCGAATAATAGCAAATTTAATTATTTTTTAATATTTTTTTCCAAAAAATACTATTTAGCCTTATCATTATTAATTTTTGTTTGTTGAAAATGGCACGACACGGCATATTTCTATTTTTTTTACAATATGGTAATGGATGTTTAAGCTTTGCTCAAATGGACGACATCATGTTTCCCACACAACACAGTGTCTTCTAGTATATTTTTATATTATATCATACCGCTCCGCCCGTATTTGACCGCCCAGTTAGTTAAATGTTTAGTGACCCTGACTATGCAGTCGATGACTTTCGGGCTCGTTTCAATACAGGGACGAACATTTGTGTGATGAGCATAGATGTTTGTATTTCTGGGTTTGGGTATTTATTATATATATTTTGGTATATATATATATATATATATATATATATATATATATATATATATATATATATATATATATATATATATGTATTTATATGTATTAATATCGTTGACTAATATCCATACCACGAGCAAATTATTTGCTTACTTCGGGGTTAGACCAGTAAGTGTAATTTATCAAGGAATTTATTATTATTATTATAAGGTTAAACAAGCAGATGAGTCTCCCGATGAAAGGAGGCAACCTTCGCCTATAACATCGAAGATGTTAATAGTGGGTTGCTATCATTGTGGTGGGATCTTCATACCACATGTATAATTTACTGGTCACCTTTCCCTCCAAACAAGAATACGACAGTGGTCAGTACTGACGCTATTGTGGCAGAAGTGTCAAAGGCGGTGGTACCAGATCCGGGCGAAACAATGCAGAACTCACCACCTAGTAGCCACGATGGTAGTAACTCGCAAGTATTTATGTGGTCCGTAGTATACATGTAGTTAAAAAATGTATTCTTAAAATGCTGCCATGTTGTTTGATTATTCATAACTATATGACCCACGCAGCTGCGCCCGCGAATAGATTAGCATTGCGTCGAAATAATTTTTAATACAAATTCCATCCCCTATTTCAGCCATTCAGGGTTTGACTTTTGAAAAAAATAGCCTATGTTTGACCCCAGATCTTCAACTATTTCCATGCTAAATTGCATGAAAATTGTTTCAGTGGTTTAGCTGTGAAAGCGTAACAGACAGAATTATAATTCGAATTTATAATATTAGTACAGATTAAAGGTCACTGAAATACAATCTGAAAGAAATGTAATTGGGTACATTTTTTATCCGGCCGCATCTTTTGTTACATGTCAAAAATTAACAGGGTCGATTCTGTTACTTGTCAATGTTCGGTAAATTGATACACAGGGTCCAATTAGCCCAACCTATCGGATGCTATGGACCCAAAACAAGTATTCGATGAGGCAGAAAATACCCTTGTTAGTGTCATCCCTTAAATTCGGATAATACCCGTATGGACAAGCGTTGAGGCGGTTAAGATAAGTTTTCAGTTGGTTTTTATTGGATGTTTTCGATACGGGTATTTTTTGTTACATAAAAATAATGTATTTTTTTGCTAAACACTTTAATACATACGGCTTTATATAAAGAATGTATACTGTACTTTGCAATAGCGACACCTAAATTTAATGGCACCGCTACCTAAAATATATTAATTATAAGATCTCCTCTACCTAACCGCCCGGCCACAGCTCGCGCGGCGCGACCGGCGGCGCGAATTGCGGCGCGGCGAGCGACAAAAAATGTAGGAAACTGTATGAAGTATGCCACAGCTACCGGCGACGCGAATTGCGGCGCGGAAAAACGCCCGACCGTGACGAGCGGTGTGATGAGCGAATAAAATAGGGTTGGAATCAGAATAACACAAAATTATTACCAATGGAAATTATATAGATACTATATTTTATTAAAATTTTTACTACTGTTTTTAGCTTCCGACGCAAAAACGAGGATTGTTATAAGTTTCAGAGGTGTGTCTGTGTATCTGTTCGTGCATCTTAGCGCCCTGGCGGATGGTCCGATTTAGTTGCGATTTTTTTTACTTGAAAGCCTTATTTTGCGAGATTGTTCTTAGCTCAAGATGATTCAATAGAATCTGTGCAGCCGTTGTAAGCTCACTAGCTCTTTTCAACTTGATGAAAGGAGTTTAGCAACTTGTAAAGGCTTTATCGATGCTAAATTTTGTATTTTATTACTTCAATTATATTGCATTGACATGGTGACCTAGACCTGATGCTACAATATCTTCATTCGAAGATATCAGCTTTTATTTAACTAGCAATATTTGTATGTAAATAAAAGATTTTCTAAATATTGCAAACCATATTTATCGACTTCACGTATTGTAATTTGGCATACTTTTGTAAGTTCAATGACAATGCAATATTATGGTACTATCCAGCTAATATCATAATTTAGCCTGGATATAGGGACTAGAACTCTCAGATGTAGAGTTTTGACGAGGCAACCAAGTTTTGGGTCATCGGTTTTCTTGCTATAAGTACTAAGTTTAATAAGTACTCATAATGACGAGAAATGGAACATGGAGCCGCTAGAGTGTCATTGTAACTGACAGACAGAAAGTGTTAAGATAGTAGAGTTTGGAGTCGTTCGTTTCGTTTCAATAAGATATTTTTCATTATTACGAGACTCTGAAGATGGAACCGAATATAGTAATATCGAAACTTCTCGCATCCAGATACAAAATGCTTAGATAATAAACTTCTAAACTCAACAAGGTAAGTTTATTGAGTTAGCGCTCAATTGTCTTGTACTAACAAACATTTTGATGCTGGATGATTTCTAGGAGCTGATGCTCATCATGACTTAGGATTTATTGATCAAACTCGAAGATGGCCATGGTAAACTACAAACTAAGCAAGAAAAATCCCTTTAGATTGGACTCAGTTGTTCTATTTTGACAAATACTCTGGTTCTAAATGATTTATAGGGTCTTATGATGAAGCAGGAAGAAGGTTATCAAAACTTTTAATTAAAATTAAGCAACATCATCAATTTTGGACTTGTTTGATTTTTTATATTAAGGGATGTGAAATAGGATAGCTTCCAGTATTTAATGATAGAGCAGAGGAAAGTCCATGTGATCTTATAAGCTTGACCAGTTAAAATCCACCGAGTGTAGGCTACTTCGATTTGTTTTGGTAAACATTTAGATGCTGGATGTTTTTTAAAAATAAAGTTACGTGCTTCGGGTTCGTCATTGTAAGAAAACGCCACTTATATTAAAACAGTGTATTTACAACACAAGTACACAAACAACAAAATGTAATACGTAAATACACTATACACACTGGTCACCTCGCTGCACTAGCACTAAACTTAACCGACTACGTTTAAAGAAAACAATTTTCGTATTTACTTAAACTGATCACTTCGCTTTGCACTGGTCGCTTGTACTATCACTTTCGACCACTGTATAAAAACTGCTCTGTATTTGTCAACACTTCCCTATTTATACTCGAGGCAAAGTTCGACAACAATCGCGAATGTTCGGCAATAATCTCGTAAACAATAGCAATTATTGTAAACAACTTATGATAAATAAACAAGTCCTAGTGCAAGTTATTTTCAACCTTATGCCCTATACCATAAAGTCAATTATGACATAGCTATGCGGTTAATGGTCAACTATTTGTTTGTCAATAGAAGTAGCTATCTATTTCTTTTATTTCTTGATCTCTCCAGCGTTCCAACTCTTTACGTTTCTAGATTATTCGTAACAATATAACGATACAACTAGAAAGTGGACACTTGAAATTGGGCTGATATAGCCTTTATTGCTAGAAAATTCACATGGTTTAATAGAGAGGACTCGGGAGCTTTGCAATAAAACAGCTCAAGCTCATTGAGTAAGGAACCACAGGTTAAAGTTACCTTTAATTTTATGCTGCAGGATCCCCTTTGAAAGATCATCAGCTCCTTTTACGTTTTGCGCTTAAAATTATGGAACTGAATTAAAATGGTGGGTAGACGATAAAAAAAGTGTTGGTTTTTTAAAATTTTAATTTAGAGTTTGTATGATGATTTATTGATTAAATAAATAATTGGTTATTGACTCATTATTTTAATATTATACTTAAAATAATATTAAACTTAATTTAGTTTATACACCGAAACTTAAACTTAATCTAAATACTTCACAGCATTTTCTCAATTTAATGTCAGCTTGCGTTAAACAAAATTTACATTTTAAATTGCGTTAAAGAAAATTTATCTTACTCATATTAATAAAAAATATATACTTTCTACAGCCCACTCCATCAAAAACGATCATAGTTACGAATTGCACGGAAAATGTCTTCGTTGCCATACAAAAAAAATAGGTACGTGTACTTATGTACGCGCGTGAGAAGTTATATTTCTTTGGCGTCATTAAAAAATAGTGGCCACGTTTCCGATCTGGTAGTAGTTTGTAAAAAATATGTTGACGTGTCAAAATAACTTGTAAAAAGTTTTATTGAATAAAGTACTTCTGATTTCTGATAGATTTTAATTGCATGCAAATACTTAATTACATTAAAATAATAAAAGCACTGGAAAAGGATAGTTAAGGATTTCAGGACTTAATGAGCAATTTAGCGGACAACTTCAACCTGTAACTTTTGCGTTATGGTGATGCGTGTGCATCTTAAAATTTCACTCGTAAAGAAATATTACGCGCTTAAAAAAATATAACTTCAAAAATCTCGAATGGAGGTAATAAGGTAATATATGTAAGTATCAACAGTAATGGTATTTTTGCGTACAATCCTAACGTTACGATAATATGTATATACTACGCATCAAAAGAATATAGTAAAAATAGTATTATAAAATCTGACCCTGGTACTGGTATGACAGCTCAGAGCGGCACGCCGCCGCGGTCACAACAAGTCGAGCTGTGGCATACCAGATGGTCGCCCGACTCACCGCGCCGCGTTTCGCGTCGCAGGTCGCGCCGCGGGTAGCTGTGGCCGGGCCGTAAAGGTTGTCTGGCAGAGATCGCTCTTTAGCGATAAGACCGACTTTGTGTACCCACTTTATTCACAATTATTAGCTATAAGTATTGTTCATAATCTGTTTTGTTAAATTTGGTGCACAATAAAGAGTATTTATTCATTCATTCAACTAATAAGCAAATGGCTTCTGATAAACGGAGGCAGCTAGTGCCTATAAACACCTCAGGCTGCAATAGTGCGTTTTTATTCACGTAGCGGGATGATAATGCCACATGCATAAGTTGACCAGATTTTTTATATTATTAGATAGCAAACAAGCAAATGAGTTTCCTGATGGAAAGAGTCAACCATCGTCTATAGACACGAATGATGTTAATGATACGTTACTATGTCCATGGTTGAATTTCAACTATAGGGCGATCGCTAATATAATTAATTTGTTGAGTATTATATTTCAATCAAATGAAAATTTGTTATCTTGTCAAGTTTTTTGTATAACACGATACTATATAAGTGTTCTTTTATTCAGCGAGAATTCAAAGTAATTTGTTTTTTTATAAGATAACAAACAAACAGATGGGTCTGTAGCAGTTCAAGCAGCCTAAAAACGCTACATAAAAAATAATAAAAAACGGAAAAAAATGAAATTCAAAATGAAATCCTGAATTACGATACCACAATTATTTATGTTTTACACACTATACATGTACAAGTTTCAACGAGTTCGGTTCCCAGGCAGTACATCTTGCCTGGCTGGGAAGTTTTTTTTTATAACATAAGATAGCAATCAAGTAGATGGGTCTCCTGATGGAAAGAGTCGACCATCGCCTATAGACACCAATGGTGGTAATTCTGCGTTGCTATCTTGTGGTGAGGTCTAATGCAACATGCATAAGTTTATCGGCTACCTTATGCTCTAAACCGGAACATGACAGTGACAAGCACTGACGCTATCGTGGCAGGAATAGGTAAGGTGATGGTACCTGACCCGGGCGAGACAATGCAGAACTCTACCACCTAGTAAACAATATCCGATCCGCTATCAGTATCGACTGCCTCGTGGTCTAGGGGTAGCATATTCGGCTTACATCGTGAGGTCCTGTGTGTGTCAAAAAGTGTTATTGCGGTTATTCCGAGGTTTTTCTCGAAAATCTAAAATGTAGCAGCTGGGAGTCTGGTGGAGTGGTGCATTACCACTCCCGTGCCTCGGATGACCACGTTAATCTGTCGGTCCTGGTTATCACTAGAAATAGTCGATAATCGTTAACATTTTGGTAAATGCGGCGATGAGGATCTTCACCAATCTTGCCAACTGGCAAACCGGTAAATCGCGGTGATCCAGAAAGTATTTAGACATTCGGCTTACTCCGCCTACCCCGTAAGGGACCCGGGTGTGATGATACATTTTTTATCAGTATCGGGCGTTAATAAGATATAGAGGCTATTAAAATATATGCAATACGTATCTGATTTCCACATTGTTTTGGCCCAATACCGGTTATGGGCTGTTATATATGTGTAGCTGCAACATCGGACTGCTATGAACTGTCAATCGATATCGTCCCTTTAGGGTTTGATTTTTTAAAACCTACCCCTTGATTGACCACGTCTTTTCTATTATTTTCATGTTTAATTTTATTAAAATCAGTTTAGCGGTCTACTCATGAAAGCATAACAAACAGACGGACAGATTTTCGCATTCATATTATTTATTTATTTATTAAAACTCTTTATTGCACAAAATATACAGCAGGCGAACTTAAAGTCCATGGACATTTTCTTCCAGTTAACCCATATTTATAGAAAACTTGTTACGGGCATTGCACAAGAAAAGTACTAAGGAACAACTGTAAGTATATAATTTTACATTAAACAAAGAAAATTTTACATTAAACAAAAAAGAAAAATCAGTATTATTTACATTTGTGTGATGAGCATAAATGTTTGTATTTCCGGGTTTGGGTGTTTATTAAATATATTCCAGTATTTATATATGTATTTCTATGTAACAGTATCGTTGACTAACACCCATAACACAAGCAAATAATTTGCATACTTTAGGATTTATTTAGGGTTTAGATGAGTAAGTGTAATTTGGCCCGTGAAAATTTATTTACTATTTATTTATTTTATATTATGATTCAGAGTTAGTAAGAGCCATTTTGAATATTTAAAAAATAGTCATATGTCCCAGATTTAACTATATTGAGTCATATTAGTATATGAATATAGATTTTATCTGTGTTTTATACACGCAAAATGTATAACGAAGCTCTGAAAATTCTTTTTAAACTTTCGAAGCTCAGATAATGCGAGTATGCGATCGCATTATATTATTACGTTATAAATATTACGTACACGAAATTTATACACACCTTAAATATGATTAGATACGCAGTATTACTAAACGACCTATCTTTATTTTTATTACACAGCATTTTATACTCTAAAATTTAAAGAAAAAGTTGAATTTCCAATGCAACCTCTAGTATTGTTATGTCCAAATTTAAAACAGGTTTTTGGTCGCGTGCCAGGGACTACAATCCGAAACTAAGCTACGCATTTTAATCTGAATTATCTCCTGTGACATTATTTCCTTCATAAAGTTCAAAGTGCTTTAAAGATACTCAATGGACGATTTTGTTTTGATATAATAAATTTCTTTCAATGGCTGCCCCGTTGGGCGAGTTTTTAGCTACCCCGACTACACAATCGACGGGGCTCGGGTTTGATCCCCGACGGGGACAAGCACTTGTGTGTTTGCCCCCGTCACGTTTCAATACATATTCAAAACCCGGAAATACACACAGCAATGTTTGTATTTCCGGGTTTGGGTGTTTATTAAATATATACTATTATTTTTATATTATGTATTTCTATGTATTAGTATCGTTTGCATCCATAACACAAGCGAATAATTTATTTATTTATTTATTTATTTATTCTTTTTGTACACACAGAAATACAAAACAATACTTATTTAAAAAAGAAAATATATGTACAATGGCGTGCTTATCTCTTTAAGAGATTTCTTCCAGCAAAACCAACCATACAGGTTGTTAAAAAAAAATCACTAGTTATAAACAGCAGGCATGGTGTACATTTGAGATTAAAACTAACTAAAACAAATTTTAACAAAACAAAAAAGGATAAATGCAAGGTAAAATTGCTTCTTTGACAATGATTTCTATAAAAAGTGACAGTGAGACAAAATCTATAATAAAAATTGAAAGTGAGTATAAGTGAAAAAAAAGAAAACACAGTCACATCTATGTTTTTAAAATTAACCATCAAGCAACAAATAATGCTGCCTGACTGTAACTTTAAAACAGCTTATGGTCTGGATATCCTGAATATGTCGTGGGAGATCATTCCATAAATTAGCTGCATGAACAGTAAAGGACTTGCTGAAAAATTTTGTATTGCACTGTGGTATAGAGAAAAACTTTGGGGTGATACAGGAGCGCACCGGCCGATCACTACAAGGAGCCAATATAAATCTGTCACAAAGATATGCAGGACAAGATTTATGCATTGCATTGAACAGTACATTCAAAACATGCGCATTTCGACGTTGGCGGATAGGGAGCCAATGTAGTTGTTTGCGAAAACTCGATATGTGATCATATTTCCGTAATCCGAATATAAAACGAATGCACAAATTTTGAAGCCGCTCAAGTTTTGATAACAATTCTTCCGTGGCATCCAAATAGCAAACATCAGCATAGTCGAGCAAAGGGAGAAGCAGCGATTGAGCTAATAGAATTTTAGTTTGATGAGGGAGGAAACTTTGTAATCGCTTTAAGGAATGAAGTGAGTAATGTAACCGTTTACTCAGCTCATTTATGTGAGAAGCCCAAGATAGATGACAATCCATTATGAGGCCTAGATTTTTAACTTGATCAGTATAATTAATTGGGATATTTTTGTATTTAATTTTAGGGATAACAGAAAAATCTATTTGATTACGTAATTGTCTACTGCCTATAATTATTACTTGGGACTTGGAGGGATTAACTAACAAGCCAAAAGTGTCTGCCCATTCTTGAATAGCTGTAAGGTCTTTATTAATTTCAGTGATAGAATCAGGTAAATCTGACACAGTCGTATGTCTGTAAATCTGTAAGTCATCCGCATACAAATGATAACTTGAGGAAATACATTCGGTGATTTTATTTATGAAGGCAGAGAAAAGCAATGGAGATAAAACTCCACCTTGAGGAACACCAGCAATCAAATTACACCATTCAGAATGTGTCTCATCCATACGAATGCATTGTTGGCGACCTCGCAGGTATGAATTGAACCATTCTATCACTGATGGAGACAAATTAAGAGAATCAAGTATACCAATAAGAATGTCAAAGTCAACCGAGTTAAAAGCATTACTGAAATCCAACAGAGTCAGAATAGTAAGCTTTTTATTATCCATCGCGAATCGAATATCATCGGTGACTTTGATTAAGGCCGTAACTGTGCTATGAGACTCGCGAAATCCTGACTGGAATGGACTTAAAAGATTATTTCTAACCAAAAACGACGATAACTGCTTGTGAACTACATTTTCCAGAATTTTTGAAAGTATGGGAAGAATTGAAATTGGACGAAAGCTTGTAGGACTAGTGGGATTCGTCGTTTTTGGTATAGGAATAACAAAAGCCCGCTTCCAACATGAGGGAAATGTGTTACTCCTCAGGGAATAGTTAATAATGTGAGTGATAGCTGGTACAATTAAATCAAGAATGGATATAAGCATACGCCGGTTAATATTGTCACATCCAGCAGCATGAGAGGAGATAGAGAGTATGCTCTTTTTAACGTCATCTTCCCCGATCTCTGAAAATGTGAAAGGGTCGCATGAAGGTGGAGATGAATCAGAAAGAAGATGCAGGCAAAGAGATTTTTTATGGTCCGTTAAGTGAACTGGAGGAGTAGAAAAATGTTTATTTAAATCATCTAAGTTAAATGTGAATTGTTTATTATGATCTGTTCTACTCAACCCCAGAGACCTAAGGAACTTCCAAGCTTGACCCGGAGAAAAGCGTTCTAAAGACGAGTGAATGTTTCGACGCTTCGCATCTCTGCACATCCGATTACATAGATTACGCAACTTTTTATAAGCGTTCACATTGGCTTCAGAAGGGTTCCGTTTACATTTGCTTTTGGCTTTATTTCGTTTTGACATTAGGCATTTAATTTCAGATGTCAACCAAGGAGCAGGTAAATGCTTAACTTTGATCATTCTGACTGGAGCATGCTTGTCATATAGTTTGTTAATCGTTGATGTAAAGTACTGAACCTTATCGTCAATACAAGTCGCATCATACAAAGGACTCCAGTCAATATTAGATGTATCTGAGTTAAGTTGATTTAAGTTTATCTTATCAAAGTTACGCAAAGGTATCAATTTAGCCTGAGGTTTCGGAGCACGCACTCTATATTTTAGAAATAAAAGGTCATGGTATGAAAAAGGTGCAGTCAGTTGACCAAACTCCAATGCACTATTTGAGTCCGAGACAATCATCAGATCAATAAAAGACGGTGTAGAATTTGGGGCAAAGTGAGTGGCTGAAAGTGGAAGTATATTTAAATTCATGCCTAAAACCAGAGAATTAAGTTTATTACTTCTGTAATCGTTTTTTAACATACAGGTATTGAGATCACCCATGAGAATAGTATGACCATAGCATGGACAGTACCGATCTAAAAGGGATTCTAGCGTGGAGAAATAATTTACGTGTAACGAGGGACTGTATGCTACAGCTAATAACATTTTAGTGTGAAGTAGTGTAATTTCCAGAAATAGGTATTCGAGGGAGTAATTATTGTCCGATGATGATTGACATAAAATCTTGTATGGAATATGGTTCCTAATGTACATACATACACCACCACCTCTCAAACCAACACGATCACTACGTACTAGTGTGAAATTTGGAAGTACGTACCAAGAAGATGGAAGTGAGGGTTTTAGCCACGACTCGGAAATGAGAACACAATCTACTCCAACGTCACTAAAGGATGCCAGAAGATTTACTTACTTTAGGGTTAGATTAGTTAGTGTAGTTTGTCCCGTAAATATTTATTTATTTCAAACTTAGTATGTTTTTTTAAGAGGCTAGTCCCCGACCGTGGGAATTTAAAATTGAACACAGATCCATATATTTCACTAATCATATACGTCGATCATGTGTCACACTAAGGCCCGCACTAGGCCTAAAAATTGTGTATTCATTGCGGATGCGACATACGTAATGACACTTACAAAAACCGCAATGTCTCTATTTTTCATTAATTTGGCAAAAGGCAAGGTGGAGCCATAGTGAACGCGTTCTACGTGTAGTAATACATTATGTTATTCACAACTGATTGATAACGTATAATTTTGATTAAACTGCGATTAAGTACTAATACTTAATTACTTACATAATTAATACTTCAGAATATAATACAGGACCATGGTAGGTAAATTAAATGTATATTTTTTATTGACCAAAAGTATTCAATTTTTTTTAATGTGTCACAAAATTAATCAAATCGGAACCGATCTTCTCAAGAGATCATAGTAATTGCGTTGTAAACGTATCTATATGTATATGTACATACATTCAGTAACATAAAAGTATACAGTCTTACAACACGACTTATTTGCGGTTAAATTTCAGTTTTTATTTAATGTGAATGAAGCCATTGGTGACCGCTCTGTTATTCAAATAGTTAACAACCCTGACTACGCAATCATTGGGGTTCAGGTTTGATTTCCCACAGAGTCAGGCATTCATATATTGAGCATAGGGTTTGAATTTTTGGGTTTGGGTGTTTATTAAACACATTTGAGTGTTTATATATGTATTTCTATGTGTTCATATCATTGAGTAACACTCACATAATTAGCAAATAAATTGTTTACTTTGGGGTTAGGTCAATTTGTGTAATTTATATACCGATATTATTTTTATTATTCTGACATAAAGTTTGTTTGTGATTAAATAATCTGTTCAAGCGGCACATATGCTTATAAGTATTTCATAATTAAAATAAAATAAAATTACTTTGGAATGTTGATCGATTCTTATGTTTACTAGAACTCACCAGTTAGTCATTCAGTATAACTGGTGGTTTCTCTCATCGCCCTATTTGCCAACTTTAATAGGTTTATTATTGAAAATTTGACTTAATCAAACAAGGGAGCCCGTGCTCTGAGTTGAACAGTGTAACTAGTAGATTAATGCGGAACTCATGCTTTCATTATTTCATTTCATTTCATTTCATTTCAAATGATTAACAATATTTTCAACAATATTCTTCAAATAATGCTGTGGGTTTTTAAATTTATTAAATCTCGATTAACATTGCAATTTTTCTATGTATTGGCGAATAAATTTTGAAGCATCATTATTATTCAATATTATGCTACTGTTACGCTTGCACGAATATTTAGTGGAAAATTGGATGAACTCATATAAATGTAGTGACTGCATATTTTTGGTTCACTTTTTTAAGCAATTTTTAAAATTTCTCTTTTATATACAAAGGTATGTAAAGAAAATAAAAAAAATACTTTGCTAATATAATAAAGTGACATAGTAGAAAATTTTAAAAATATTTTATATTCCCACTACGTATATAGATAGAAATTACTCATTTTGCTCCGTTTTTAAAAATCGAGTTTTCACTAGATCTTCACGGTTTATGACGGATGACGTCAGTATGTCTATGTATGTATGTGTGTGCAAACATCGCACTACTTTTGAACGGCTTGACCTATCGAAACGAGGTTGATGGCATTCAATTGGACTCCAATCAACTTAGACTTTCTGAAAATTTGAACCAATTTGATTTAGGAAATTTTGAGAAATTTCAAGAGTCAAAAAAATTTTTGACGAAATAACATTTTTTTAAAATAACTTCTAGGTTAATGTACTGATTGTATACAAAATCTAATCAGCTCTTTTCCTCAAAAAACTGCGTCCCTTCCATAAATTGAACTAATAATTTTTGGACCTTTTACAATAATTTAGTACGTAAAGAACTATGTCAAATACTATTTCAAATATCGAACCAAGTCTCCAAAAGTTACTGCTTTACAAATATTAATGTTTTGTTGTTTACAAAAGCATCATTTCATATTTGTAAAATAAATTTCAGACTAATTTCTAGACCTAAACAGCTCTTTTACTTAAAAAAACTTTGTCTAAAACTGTAACTTGGATAAAATCGGCTAACTCGTTCGGGATTCATCAATAGCAAAATTTTTTAACAAAACATTTTTTAAAATATTTCTTTGTCGTTCTTCAGCCAATTGATTTTGTTGTTAGTAAAACATTTTAGGCTCTAAATTGCATTCAATGTCATTCAAAAGATTAAAATCAACCATCATTTTGTAAATACCCAGCTTTTAAAAAATTGAAATACTGTCAATTTTATAAACTGTTATTTTTTTTAACTCTTCGAGCTTAAAACGTCAATTTAGCAGAAAGTTTCAGGGATGGCCTCCAGAGTTAACCAACTTACAATTTTTTATGAATATAGGAATTTGAATATTACATATGACTCTAAAATACTATAAATATTTTGCACGCCTCATAACTCAAAGCGTTTAATGTAGTGTTTCACTTTCAATTCATCAAAATCAAGCACTTCAGTAGATTTAAAATGCTTCTATGATCACCAATTTTCATTTATACTGTTACGTACATCGGCTTCGTAATTGTAAGAAAACGCCACTTATATTAAACCGTGTATTTACAACACTAAGGTACAATACACTACGATGAAATACGTAAATACACTGATAAACTAACGTACATACACTATACACACTGGTCACACTCGCTGTACTTACTAACACCGAACTTAACCGCCTACGCTGTATCACTAACACACTTTTCTTATTCACTGTATTACACACTGGTTACTTCGCTTCACACTGGTCGCAAGATTATTCGCAACAATACTGTGACATGAGTCGACCTAAATTAAGAAAATACAAATTAATTTATTTATATTCATTAAAAAATATTATGTAGTTATTTCCACAGATCATATTTGGAAACAAAAAAGTTTGAAAAAACATTTACATATACGTGTTTATATATTTATAGGGATCACGATAACTACCAAAAATACGAACGCTTTCGCGACCGGGCTTTTCATTATTTCTAGAATTTCATACTCTTCCACTTGTTTCGTATTTTGTGTCAATTCAATTGCGTGTTTGTTTTTATTAATAAAACAATAAATATTAACAATTTTTTTTCTCTATTTCTTATTCGTAAGATTTATCACCTTGTTGCTAACAAGGTGATGGCTCTCCTGATGGAAAAAGAAAACATCGCCTATAGACGCCAAAGATGTTAATGGTGCTGACCGTTTTTATCCGTGTTGCACAATGACAATGCCACACGGATAGGTCTACCGACTACCTTACCCTCTAAACCGGAAAACGACAATGACAAACATTGACGCAATTGCGGCAGGAATAGGTAAGGCGGTTTTTTATTTATTATTAGATAGCAAACAAGCATATATGATTTACCTGATGAAAAGAGAAACCATCGCTTATAGACAGCAAAGATGTTTAATGAAGTCTTCCCTTGTGTTGGTCCCGGGCTCCTTCGAAGAATAGGCCAGCTACCGTTCTACCAGGCAGGTCGTAAAAGGCGACCGATTGGCTATACGAGTCACTATCATCGTGGCTACTAGATGGTAGAGTGCTATATTGTCTCGCCCGGGTCTGGTACCACTGCCTTACCTATTCCTGTCGCAATAGCGTCAGTGCTTATCACTGTCGTTTTCCGGTTTGGAGGGTAAGGTAGCCGGTAAACTTATGCATGTGGCATTAGACTTCGCCACAAGAAAGCAACGCACCATTAACGCCTTTGGTTATGGTGCTTGGGTGGGGTAAGCAGATGGGTCTCCTGATGGTTGACTTCATCAGGAGACACCCATCTGCTTGTTTATTATCTTATGATATATAAAAATAAAATCAATTGTTGCTTACTACAGGCTTATATTTGCAAAATAATTTTCGTGAAAAATTTTTTTCATAATAATAAAAAATATTTTCATAATAATACTATAACAAGAGTTTAAAGTAAGCATAAGCGATTGATTACACTCCCAACCCACCCTGATGGAATATTTACGTCAGAAAATTAATTTCAAACTGACGTGCTGTCGCCTTTGATTCTGGGGGGATACTGAAATGTTTGATGGACGTTTTTAAAAATTCATGTTGACATTTTACCGATTAAATTCTTCATATAAAATTGTATGGAAGATGGTGGACAAAAATATTAAGCATGTTTGTATTAAAATTACTTTTTTATAAGGTCGTTTAATAAAAAACTAAGACGGTAAAAGTGTAATATAGTTCTTTATTAAAAAATAGTTGTAAATTTTTTTAAAATTGTTGTCCAAGAAATACTGTTAATTTTTGCAAACGGAAAAGGTCGATTTTTAGGTTTTGGGTGAAGTTTACGATTTTTTTTCTACAAAACTAAGAATTATTTTGAAAATATCTCTCGGTGAAACTGTTAACAGTTTCGTTAAAATTATCACCGAATTTTTCTATAAAGCAATCCCGTATATTCATTAAGGAATTTTGAAAACCGCCACACTCGTTTTAGCAGTTTTTAGGGAATGGGGCCTTAAACATCGAAGAGCAAACAAGCGGATGTTTTCCTTATAGAAAGAGAAAAGCATTGCTTAAAGACACCAAAGGTGTTAATGGTGCAATGATATCTGTGCTCTGTTGCTATATATTGATATTTCACATACTTTAGTTTATAAAGAGATAACTATTGCCTAAAGACACCAAAGGTGTTAATGATGCGTTGCTGTCTGTGCTCTGTTTGCTATATTTTTATATTTCACATGCATTAGTCTATAAAGAAATAACGATTGTCTGCCAACATCAATTCAGAAAGATATAGCCATTGATTATAGACACCAAAGGTATTAATGATGCATTGCTATATGATCTCTGTTGCTATATCCAGAAATTCCAAATGCATTAGTCTGTAAAGAAATAACAATTGTCTGCCAACATCAAAGGTGTTAATGGTGCATTACTATCTGTGTTCAATTTTAGTTTATAAAGAGATAACTATTGCCTAAAGACACCAAAGGTGTTAATGATGCGTTGTTGATTGCAAGCCCTGTTTGCAAAATCTTGGAATTCTACAAGCAGATGTATTCCTTACGAAAAAAGAAAACTATTGATTGAAGATACCAAAGGTGTTAATGATGCGTTGTTATCTGTGTTCTTTTACTACATGGGGTACACTAAAAGTTTTGTACTTATAGCTAATCGGAACTATTTGAATTTCGAATGTTATATTTTTAAGACGTTGCAACCTTCTTAGTAATAAAAAACAATTGGCGGGAAATGATTTGTCAAATGTTTTTTTATCACACATCAAAGTTCTACGCACGCAACGAAAATAGCATGAAGTCGAAAAGATTTTAGAGCGACGATTTTTTATGATTTTAAAAGTTTTCTTTCTCCGCGAGAATGTGCCGCTCGTCTTCAAAATGCTTTTGGAAGAGAAGCACCTTGTTTGAGCACCGTGAGGCAATGGTTTGCTGAATTTGAGAGAGGTCGAGTTTCTTTACATGACGAATTTCGTGAAGGGCGGCCTTCAACTGTCGTCAACGAAAATAATGTGGCTACTGTTAAGCGGTTAATTGAAGAAAACCCCCGGATTACCTATGAGATAATTTGAGGACTATTGGGGATCGGTATGAGCCAAATGCAGCAAATTTTAAACGAAGAATTGAAAGTTCGGAAACTTTGTTGTCGTTGGATCCCTCATGATCTGACAGCGGAGCAGAACCGGGCTCGCGTGGAATGGTGCTCACAGATGCTACTGAAGTACGACCACGGACATTCTAATACTGTTTATGACATTGCCACAGGAGACGAAACGAGGATTTATTATTTTGAACCCGAAAAAAAAAACAGAAATCTTGTGAATGGGTGTTTGAAAATGAGAACAGGCCAACAAAAGTGAAACAAGCGAGAAAGGTTGGTAAAAAAAATGATCCCGTTTTTTTCTCAGCTACGGGTCCCATCTGTACAATTCCACTTGAAGATCAAAAGAGTGTTAATGCCGAGTAGTATTCTACTATTTGTTTACCTAGAGTGTTAGAAAAAGTTCGCGAAAGACGACCCAAAAGCCGCATTCTCCTACACCATGATAACGCTTCTTCACACAGGGCCAACAAAACAAAGTCATTTTTAGCTTCCGAAAAAGTACATCTCGTCACTCATCCTGCGTATAGCCCCGACCTAGCACCCAGTCATTTCTGTATTTTCCCCAAAATCAAAGATTTGATAAGAGGTTTTACTTTTACCAACTCCGAAGAGGCAGTGATAGCGTTCACTCAGCACGTAGAAAACATGAATTCAGATCTGTAGTCCTCCTGTTTTAAAAAATGGTTTGATCGCATGAAAAAATGTTTAAAATGTAATGGAGATTATTTTGATAAGCAATAAATATAATATTTTGGTTATAACATCGTAACTTGCTGCGTAAAAACGTAAAGTTTTGCGTAACTTCTTAAGTTACGCCAAACTTATAGAGTGACCTACGTATATCTTGATATTTCTCATGCATGTTAAAAATAGATAGCCGTTGCCTATAGACACCAAGGGTATTAATGACGCGTTGCTATTTTGTAGCGAGATCTAATGCCACATGCATAAGTTTAGCAGAGAAAGGATATATCTTTCAAGTAAATTTCTTAGGTTGTTAGTGTCTTTAAAGTAAATTTCTTAGGTTGTTAGTATCGCTTGCATTGAAACCCAAAAATACAGACTTAAATTCTTAACGATGAAATAAATTCACTCAGGAGTATTCCTTAAGTCTTAGCTTTTTATTCGAGACGATAAAATAGCACAATATGGCATATTTTTACTATTTTACGATATGATATCTCTACAAGCAATGATATTTATCTACATATGTTTGCTCATATGAGCGGTTATGCATTTTACGCTCACCACCGTGTCTATTACGCTTTGGCCACACTTGCGTCTATCGTCACAAAGCTTTGAACAACGACACGATAAATGCAGATGTGACCATTGTATTTATAGTGTCATTGCCATTGATATAATAAACCCAAGATGCACAGTTCCGAACAAAACTGGCACTCAAAACTATCGCTAATTTCACATAAGTGGATATAGAATGGCAAAAAAAAATATTGATTTTGCATATCCAACCTTAAGCACAAGATTTATAGTTGTTTTTACAAAGCAATGTACAAAAAGTAAGAAAATTGACAGTATCGCGACCGACGCGATTCTATTTGACATGAGCGCACAATTTAAAATAGTGCGCTCATTTTTAGAGGATGATTTCGAGACACTGAATGTGTGGTGTATGTTAGTATGACGTGTCAATTGATAAATGATAGTGTGTGTAATGTAGATTTTATTGATTTCATGTATTTATAAAGCACATATTAAAAAAATATAAGCTGTCTGCACTCAACCGCAATGTGAACTTAAGCGGTGCCAAATTTGATACTACTAGGTGTTAGAGATCTGCATTGTCTCGCCCGGGTCTGATACCACCGCTTTATTTATTCCTGCCGCAATAGTTATTAGTGCTTGTCACTGACATGTTTCAGTTTGGAGGGTAAGGTAAACTTATGCATGTGGCATTAGAACTCACCACAAGATAGCAACGCACCGTTAACATCTTTGGTGTCTTTTTTCATTAGGAGACTCATCTACCTGTTTATCTTATGATATCTAAAAATAAAAAATAAAAATCCTTCATTTATGTAATTAAGTACTAATTATCGTAACAAGGGGTACAAAGATTTTGCTTCACGTATTAATATTAGATTTGCTTACTTTAATTTTACTTTAATTACTTTAATTTAATTACTTTGAGTGCCATATATTTTGTCATGTATGACGTTCAGTAAGCAATATAAATGTATCCTACATGGACTGTCTGACTTAATCGACTAATTGAGTAATTTTCATCATTAAAAAGCTTGAAGTGTAGCTTTTCGTTTTTACCAGTATTGACTTTAACATAATCACACAAGCAATTGGTAGTAATTAAATCCATGAACGAAAAAACATAAATTAAAAGCCAATTTGATGTCAATATTAAAGTATCGAGTAAATATTAAACACGGGGTCTACAATACAATAACAGGTAATCAACGAATACAAATTACACCTTGTGTTTTTACCACAACACTGCTTTTACATAACAGTGTAAAATATTTATAAATGTAATTATTTTTAGTGCTGGGACTGTTAACTATTAATACGTTTGTATCGATATATTGACGAAAAAGTAACTTTACTTAATGTCAGATATTCTTACGGAACAAGTTTATGTCAGGAAAATAATGCAATTACATCTTATCTTACTGTTTTTTTTACGATCTGTCTTGAGGGCAGCTATAGTTAATATTGACTTTGAACAAAAAAGAAACCTGAAGCTTAGAAAATTTTTAACAAAATTTAATTCACACGTGATCAATTGCTAGTTATTAAATTTATGAAAAAAAAATTAAAAATAATAGCCAATTCAAGGTCAATATTAAGCTAAAAAAATTAAAAAAAAATGTAATAAATATTTAAACAATATCATAATAATGGGTAATCAATGTTTATTACAACACTACTTTTATACAACAGTGTGAAATATTTATGAATGTAATTTATTGTTGGTATTGAGACTATTAACTATCAATACGTTGGTATCTGTATGATTATATTGATAAAGGTTATTCTACTTAGGCTCAAATATTTGTTAGGGCACCGACTTACGTCACGATGATAGAATAATTTATAATAATTTAAAAACTATTTTTGGTTTTTTACGAGCGGCCTTAAGGACAAGTATAGTTAATATTCGTCTTGGACAGAATAATAGTAATTTAAACATTTTAAACCAATTTTAGTAATCAACGAAAGTAATCTCAAAAGCCAATGAATCGATTTTAATAAAATTTAAACTGTTTCCTAAGCTAGAAAATATCTAATTAAAATTAAAAGGAAATATCTTGGTATATCTTTTGGTGCTCGAGAAATTCGTGGGTAAACATGGAAATATACAAATATACATACACATACGAAATTCAGTTCACGTATTGGACAAATAAACAGATCATCATATTCAAATATTACCTAATTCCAACAATATTATTTACATACATGTCAAGCTGACAACTTACGTTTTTATGTCGATTAAAATGGAACTTTGTGTAGAACATTTTAAACATAATTTAATTAGCACGTAAAGACACGAGCAAATGCTAATAATTAAATCCATGGAAAAAAAATTAAAAGCCAATTTGATGTCAATATCAAATTATCGCGTAAATATTTAAGCAAGGGAACTACAATTACCACAATAACAGGTAATCAACGAATACAAATAACACCCCGTGTTTTTACCACAACACTGATTTTATATAACAGTATAAAATGTTTTTAAATGTAATTACTTTTAGTGTTGGGACTGTTAAATATCGATGTTTGTAAAATAATTAAAAAACTATATTACTGTAACGCCGCCCAGCGTACTACGTGCCGGACGTGTTACTTTGCCGACGATATCCCTTTTTTATTCAGGGAACCTTCTTGGTACTCGCTTGACTGCTCGAGGTACTAATTAGTAGCAGGACCTTTTGGGATTCTTTAAGAAATTAGACTTTTCGTATATATCTTCGTTTATTTTCAGAGACGTCTATCTTACGTCAAATCTTAAAAGATACTCCTATTCTAAAAACAATTTATTCTTTCTCTACATACTAAACAGTTCTACATTTGAAAGTCGACAAAATGGCCAGTTCGTATGTAACACCATAAAGGTGTTACATCAGCTACCCCCCAAGGTGGGAGCAGCTGAAACTGGATGGGCATTTGTCTACCTTCATATGGTCTACCTATCCTTATCCTGATTGCCCTACCTACGAGGGGAAGGTACATTTTGGTGGGACTGTCTTTTCCTAAAAGATAGTCTGCCCCATGTGTGGTTCTGTTCATTTACCACCACACCATGGCACAAACTTTGGTCTCCCAAAACCCCTCTAAAAGACAGACCACAGTCCCCTCACCTAACCTATCCTACCGCAAACATTTTTATTTTATTACAATTTAGCCTGAAGGGCTCTAGCTGTATAAGAGATAATAAGAGATGGAAAGGCATAACAATTCAAACTTCTTTTCTCTGGTGGACCAAAAGAAAAAAGATTGAAGTATTACTTCCTCTCAACATCGAGCTCGCCCCAATATATACATACCACGATCATAAATATTCCTTACTATGAATCATATTAATACCATCATTATAATTTCTCCCATAACTATCCGAGTTCATGTATATCCTATACAGATATCCTTTGTGTCGACTATGTCGTACTACAAAGTTGAACTCTCCTTCAAAAGACTTTCAACCCTTAACCTATACTGACTCTTACGACTTCATACTAAGGCGGCTCTGCCCCTAGTATACATTGTATTCATAAGTTTATTATTAAATAGCAGAACTTGAGAGGAATACATGAAATATGACATTTCTTCATTTAATATTCTTTTGGTCATCTTTTTTCTTTTAGCTTCGGTCCATCATCACAGTATTGGTTGAGCCCCGTCATATTACATGAAACAAATACAAGTATTAGTATTCTCATACATAAGCCCAAACAAAAGTAATGGTCTAGCATGTAACAATTTTTATTACAATGAATGACTATAAGTACACTATATTTTTTTTTACATACGTACATGAAATACTTTCAACCTATTTATATGTACAATATCTCTATATCTCCTATTGCTTAATTTCGTAATTACATAATTTACATTAGATATTCTTTCCACTATTCTGAACGGCCCTTTATATAACCTACATAATTTCAAACTTCTATGGTCCACCCGTCTTGGTGTATAAACTAATACTAATTGTCCCGGTGAAAAGTCCTTTACTTTAGCCCTTTTGTCAAAATATCTCTTTTGCCTAACTTGTGCCCTCCTAATGTTTTGTACTGCCTTCCGAACTAACGCACCTTGTAAATTATGTCTCTCGGCATAATTTATTTCCCGGCTTTGACTATCCTTATTTACCCCCATGTCGCTTTGGAATATCGGTTCCCTAGCGTACATCATCATATATGGTGAAACTTTAGTGGTTGATTGTTTGCTAGTGTTATATGCATGACATACTAATGGCACAAATTTACACCAGTCTCGTTGGTCCCTGGCAACATACATCGATAACATTTGAACCAGCGTTTTATTGAACCGCTCTACTAACCCGTTCGTTTCTGGCCTAAACGCCGTACTAAATCGCGACTTTGCCCCAAATCGATTTACAGTTTCTTTCACTAGGTGTGACGTGAATACTGCTCCCCTATCAGAAATTACTTCCTTAACACCTCCGTATCTACAAAACACCTCCTCGATCAGAAATTCACTCACTTTCTCTGCCGTAACTCTTTGTACCGCTTTACATATCGCATACTTCGACACATATTCAACACATACTATAATATATTTATTTCCATTTAAAGATTTTCTAAAAGGCCCTAAAATATCGATTCCTACATTTTGCATCATATGGGTCACAGTTATAGGTTGTAGTTCAGCTACTTGTTTGACCTTTTTTCTTTCTTGACACAACCTACACGTTTTTACATACTTCTCGATCTCCTTCTCAGCATTCTCGCAATAATAACTGTTTCGGAATTTACACAACGTTTTTGCCAAACCCAAGTGACCCCTTGACCATGGGTCGTCATGCAGTTCCTGTAAGGTCTCACATAACAAACCCTTTGGTATAACTACAAGATCTTTCATAACATGTCCACGCTTTACTCTCTTACACAATATCCCTTCTTTCAAAATATACCCCTTATATATTCCGGTATTGCTCATCCTTACTCGGGATAACCAACGCCTACATGACTCATCCATCCCTTGCTCTTCTTGGACCTTAACTACCTCTAATTTATATACTTCCAAACCATCCTCTAGTTCTTTCTGAGCGTTCTCAGCTGTACTCTCCACACTCAACGGGTTTCTACTTAAAAAATCGGCAACTACATTCTCTCTGCCTGCACAATGCACGATATCGAAATCATATGCTTGTATGCTCAGTGACCATCTCGCCAACCTTCCATTCATGTCTTTCTTATCTCTAAGCCAACATAACGCCTTGTGATCGGTTACGACTTGGAACTTCAATCCCCATAAAAAATGCCTAAAATAATTTAACGCCCACACTAGACCTAAACATTCTTTCTCAGTAGTGGAATATTTCTTTTCTGCCTCACTCAACTTCCTCGACGCATACGATATCGGATGCATCTCTATTTTTCCCTGCATTAAACAACATCCCAGAGCTTCTCCACTAGCATCTATATACAACCTAGTTAAAACATCCCTATCACTAGAATAATGACTTAAAATAGGCGGGCTACACATTCGATCTATGATAATGGAAAACGCGTTTTGATGTTCCGAGGACCAACAAAACTTCGACCCCTTCTTTAGTAATTTTGTTAAGGGTAGAGCAATTTTGGCAAAATTATTAATGAACTTACGGTAATAGGAGAATACTCCCAGTACCGATTTTACCTGTTTTGCATTTGTAGGTGCAGGCATTTCTTTTATCGCCTTTAATTTCCTGCTATCTGGTCGAATACCAACCCCCGATATTTCATGCCCTAGCACACTTATCTTTCCATACCCAAAACTACATTTATTTGGTTTAAGCGTAAGGTTCGCTTCCTTAAGGCGCATTAACACCTTTTCTAATGCTTCCTTAAATTCTGTGAAAGTTTTCTCCCATATTAATATATTATCAACATAACAGATGGCATTCTTGTATTTGATATCCCCTAACACCTTATCCATTGTACGCTGAAATACTGCCTGACTTGTTTTTAAGCCAAAAGGTAACACGTTAAACTCATACAATCCTGACGGTGTGATAAATGCCGTTTTATGCCTATCACTTTCCGAAATCATAAGTTGCCAATAGCCAGAATTTAAATCTAAATCAGCGAAATAGTGGGCACCTGAAAGATATATTAAAATGTCCTCTATAATAGGCAATGGATAGCTATCTGTCACCACCTTTTTATTCAACTTACGATAGTCCACACAGAATCTCCATGTGTTATCATTCTTCCGCACCAACACTACTGGGGAAGCATAAGAGCTTTTAGATTCGCGAATGACACCGTTGTCTAACATTTCTCTCACTTGTGTATTGATTATTTCAAGTTGTTTAGGTGAGACACGATATGGCGGGTGGTGTACTGCTACCTGGTCTACCGTTTTTATTTCTACTTCTGTTAGTTTACACCTACCTAATTCTGTGGGCCTAAATGCGAAACATTTCCTATACTTACTAAACAGATTTCGTAACATATTCTTTTGCTTTATACATAATTCCGGATTAATGTTAATTTCATCCATTTCGCATTCATTGTTAGAATTTACGTGCGGATATAATTTATCCTCATTTTTCTCTACATAATTCACATAATACACGTAATCTGTTTTTAACAAATTATATGATTTATTTACATCAGTGACATTACTATTTATAACGTTTCTATGGTAGCCGTCCATACTGGAACGATCATCATTGTTTCGTAGCAATGAGGTATTAATGAAATCTACATAGCAACGCTGTTTAAGACATATGAAATTCTTTGAAAAGTCTATTACGGCATCATATTTTTTCAGAAAATCTCGACCTAATATAAGTTTAGTTTTAATATTCTCTATTATTAACATTTCATTCGCAAAAATACTGTTATCTATCATTAAATTTACACACGTCTTTCCTATCACATTTAGTAACGATCCTCCTAGCGATTTTACAAAATGCCTATTGGGTGCATCATCTTTGAATGTTATTTTTAGATGTTCCGCGAGATCATTTGATATGCACGATATATCTGCTCCCGTATCGATTAACGCCGAACACGAATGACCCTTAATTATGACCTGTATAAATGGACTGGACAAACCTTTGCTTTCTGCCGGGAGATCTTCATCTGTTTGGGACGCAGCTCTCATCTCCCACGTTTCATTTCTTTGATGGCGTCCCTGTATGTTTGGGTGTTTCGGTGACATCGGGCTGCGTCTGAAATCATTACGTGTGTTTGAGGCCGTTCTTTCATAACGTCTCGGCCTTAAATTATACCGGGGCGTGTGAAAAACTTCCGATGGCTGTGGATGTTCTGCCTGTGAGCGTATGGGCGTATTGGGCAGGATGTCTGGTTCCTCCCTGAATTTCACCTTCTGTTGTACCTCCATTGGCGGTTGTAAAGGAAGGTTACTCGCTCTCAATTGACCCCCAAAGACCTCGTTGTATTGAATGATTGTGTTTCGTAATTCTTCTCGTGACGAATACACTCTCATCCCCAGTTTTTCTTTTAGCGAGGGTAACATCGTTTTGATGAATTGTTTTACAAAAATTACGTCTGAAATTTCAGCTTTGGCTGCGGTGTCGCTGAGCCTGTAAAAATAGGTTAATAGTTCCTCATCACGGCCTTGCTTAGATACATAAAATCGTTCCACATAATTTATTGAAACGGGGAATTCGTTTTCAATTTTTCTACATAATTCATCGAAATTGGCCGTGTCGGTATATATCATTTTATAAAATGCTAATGCCGGACCGTCGAGATATAGTCCCAGAAGTAACGGTAGGCTCTCCATGTCCCATTTATTTATCGCCGCGACCGTTTTGAAATCTTTAATAAACTCAGCGAACGCCAAGTTTTGCGTTCCGTTGAAGCGCTTGATGGCCTCCATCTCAACTCTTACCCTCTGACACCAATACTTAGCTCTCCTGGTTTTTCTAGCGTGGTGATTGAGCGTAGCGCCTGAACGTGGGGACTTCCGTAGCCACTTCACACAGCGACTTCCCGCAGCGACTTCCCGCAGCGACTTCCCGCAGCGACTTCACACAGCGACTTCACACAGCGACTTCACACAGCGACTGCACACCGCGACTGCACGGCGCCTCCGCCAACTTGTAACGCCGCCCAGCGTACTACGTGCCGGACGTGTTACTTTGCCGACGATATCCCTTTTTTATTCAGGGAACCTTCTTGGTACTCGCTTGACTGCTCGAGGTACTAATTAGTAGCAGGACCTTTTGGGATTCTTTAAGAAATTAGACTTTTCGTATATATCTTCGTTTATTTTCAGAGACGTCTATCTTACGTCAAATCTTAAAAGATACTCCTATTCTAAAAACAATTTATTCTTTCTCTACATACTAAACAGTTCTACATTTGAAAGTCGACAAAATGGCCAGTTCGTATGTAACACCATAAAGGTGTTACATCACCGACTACTTTATATAAAAAAGAGAAAAAAAAATATCTTCACGCCCAAATCCCCAAAGAGGTAGGCAGAGGTACAACAAGTGTACCCACGATTAGCCGAAGATACTTGGTCCCACAAATGTGATAGGTGGCAAGCCTATCGCCAACCGGGCACTTTCCAATCCCGGGCAACTTTGTGTTACCCAGAAAACTGAAAAAACACTTTTCTTATGTGCCCGACCCGGGAATCGAACCCGGGACCTCATGTGGTTAACGCCAACGCTGGACCACTAGACCACAGAGGCTTTATATTGCTTCTAATATTTTCTTAATCGGTAAAATAAATGATTTAGTTTTGAGGGAACAAACATAAAAAGATACAATTGATCCCAGTATTGGTCCAAGCTCTTTTGAAGAATAGGCCAACTGCCGTTCTGCCAGGTAGAAGTTCTAGAAGATGACTGATAGTCTATACGAGTCACTATATATATATATATATATATATATATATATATATATATATATATATATATATATATCAAGCAAGCTTACTCACGCAATTTCACCAGTGAGCAGAGTAACATGTTGATAAAACATTTCATATAAATTTTCATCCCCTATTTTACTGTACAAAAAAGGCTTTTTTTGAGTACTTGTCTTCAAATATATCCCTGCCAAATTATTAAAAATCGCCCCGTTGACCGAGTGGTTAGCGACCCTGACTACGCAATCGATGGGGCTCGGGTTCAATCCCCGACAGAGAACAAGCATTTGTGTGATGAGCATAGACGTAATATTTGATCACTTATACACTTGTACTGTTTCACAATAAAGCTTATTACCAATCGGTTTCGCTTACACAAGCATCATCAGGGCAATTTATACTTACAAACTCTAAATTGCCCTGATGTTTGTAACTATAAATTACCCTGATGATGCTTGTGTGAGCGAAACCGGTTGGTAATAAGTGATAACAGCTTTATTGTGAAACAGTATAAGTGTATAAGTGATGAAATGTTACATTAAAATGGAGTTTCACCAAGAGTCGACGATGAACAGTGTAGAATATATGAGCATAGATGTTTGTATTTCTGGGTTTGGGTGTTTATCGTGTATATAACAGTATTTATATATGTATTTCAATGTTTTAGTATCGTTGCTTAACACCCATAACAAAAGCAAATAATTTACTTACTTTGGGGTTAGATCAGTAAGTGTAATTTGTCCCGTGAATATTGAAGTGAAAACTTCTTTAGGCGCGTTGAGCGTTTTGGTAGAGGGTAAAATCCTCGGTTCGCGTCACCGACATGCTAATGATAATAGTATATCTATAGCTATGTTTTGCATATAGTTTTATTTGCTCTCAACTTAATAGTTCCGTTTTCACTTCTATCGGCAGTTCCACGACTGCTACTGTTTTTTTATTATTTTATTACTTATTATTATTATTAATGTTAAAGTATATATTTTTTATTTTTTTATAAGATAGCAAACAAGCAGATGGGTCTCCTGATGGAAAGAGACAATCATCGCCTATAGACACCAAGATGTTGCGTGCTATATTGTGGCCGAGGTCTTATGCCACATGCATAAGTTTACCAGCTACCTTACCCTCCAAACCGGAACATATTAGTGCTAACGCTGTTGCCACAGGAATAGGTAAGGTAGTGATATTTAATAATTTATTTATTTATTTATTGTACAGTTGCATTACATAATATTTTTCACTTTACGTGCATAAGACGATTTACATAATATTATCTAATATGTCAGGCGCAGCAACTGGAATAGCAATAAGGTAGCGACTTCTTATTAGAGTGATTTGTCTTCTAAATATTCTTTGACAGAGTAACAGGCTTTTTCAATTAAAAATTTATTTATACTATTTTTGAATTTATTATAGTTATATTCGCTTTTCAGATTTTCTGGTAATTTATTATATACTTTTACAGACATGGGATACGGCCCGAAACTATGTAATTTTAACTTCGATGCTATTTGATATAAAAAATTGTTTGTACATGATTCGTAGCGACGAGGTATTTGTTCTAATTTTGAATATAAAATAACAAAACAATACTTATTTAAAAAGAAAATATATGTACAATGGCGTGCTTATCTCTTTAAAAGATTTCTTCCAGCAAAACCAGCCATACAGGTTGTTAAAAAAATCACTAGTTATAAACAGTAGGCATGGTGTACATTTGAGATTAAAACTAACTAAAACAAATTTTAACAAAAGAAAAACAAGGATAAATTCAAGGTAAAAAATATAATGTAGTGAAGTATATAATGGTAGTGACTCGAATAGCTAATCCAGTTATTTTGACAGGCAGTTTATAAGAGGCGAACTCTTATTACCAAATTAAAATGGGTCCAGACAAAAAGTATACCTAATCAAACAAAATAATAAGGTTCAAAAACCATTTATAAATTACCCAGTTCTGAGTACACATCTATCACCTCCCATCACATATCAAAATACAGCCAAATTGATAAGTTGGTTAAAAAGTAAACATTATTGATGAATTGTCATCACAAATTTTAAAAAGCTTTTAATAGATTAGCCAAGCAATTAATTAACTTTTATAAAGTAACAAAAGACTTCGCAGACAGCTTAAATATGTCTTGTGACTCTACGGAACTGCAGCTTAGTGTCATCGGGTAGCTCTTTGCCAATACTGTTAAAGAAAATAAAGAGGAACTAAAAAGCAAAACCATATTATAAATGAATTCACATTTTAGTTTTTTAATAGAAGAGAGGGCAAATGAGCAGGAGGCTCACCTGATGGTAAGTGACCATGGATAACTACTTACTACCTTTTGAGAATTAGTAAGCCCTACTCTTGAATGCCGTTGTAATGTATCCATTCGGAAAAACTTATGCCAAAAATCAACTTGACAGAAAAGTAATATGAAGCAGAAAACACATTAAGAATCATACAATTGTAGATTTTCAGATATCGAAATAGTGAGGTTGAAACAAAAGAAGATGTTTATAAAGAAAGGGTATTTTTTTACCGACTACCTTATCCTCCAAACCGCAACAAGAAAATAAGAATCATTGGCGCTATTGTGACAGGAATGAGTAACGCGGTGGTACAATTACTGAAGTGAAACGTTATGGAAATTTACTACCTAGTAGTCACGATGATAGAGATACGTATAATTAATCGTTCACTTTTTAGAAACTGCATGTCAGATGATAGTTTGTATTGTATAGAAAATACCTTGCGGAACTTCCTTCATAGATCAGGAAGATTGTAATTACAGAACCTACAACTTAACTTTTTCAAAACGTAACTTGTTTGATCAGTCTCAAGGGTTTTCTATAAAGTTTTAAAACTTGTACTTCGTAGAAATTCTTGTTAAGGAAACTTGAAGTATAAATAAGAATTTTCTATCGATACTAAGAAAATAAATTGCGTCTAAATATAAAATAAAATTTTTAGCTACTTTGGGTTCATTGAGCTAATTGCTGAATAATAATTAAAGCATATCTATGTATTCATATTCTTTAATATGAATACATTGATATGCTTGCCTTTAGACTAAATAAATATTGTACTATTTTACTCATTTTATTTTTATTATTTATGGAATAGGGCTCACCCCTTAGTATTAAAATATACTTTAATACTAAGGTTTACTTACTTAGTATTAAAATATATCATAGTTAGTCGAATTACATATTGTACGTAATTTTAATGCCCGAGTAAAACATGAAAAAATAAAATTTGTTTTTATTTCAAACTAGAGTATATTTAAGCCATTTTACTTGTCCGTGATTCCTAATTAATTTTCAATACATTACATGTTGCCAATTTTAGTTGTAATATGGTTAAACAAAGAAATACGGTAATATTTTCCACCTACTATATTAATTTGTTTTTTCTTCATATTTATTCATTTAAAAAAGTGTCTTCACGCCCATATTCCCGAAGAGATATATATATATAGATATGGCAGAGGTAAATACAGTGCACCCACGCTAAGCCGGAGATTGCCAACTGGGCTCTTATACAATCTGGAGCAATGCTTTTTTATCAGAAAACTGAAAAAAAAAACACAATTTTTTTTTGCTCCAGCCCGAGAATTGAACCCGGAACCTCGTGTGGTTAACACCAACACCGAAACACAAAATTGTAGAGGTAATTGTTTTATTTGAAAAACAAAATGATTAAAAATTAAATAGAATAATGAAAAACAAACATTCATAAGACAACGATTGCGTATACTTTAATATTATCCCAATTTTTTTATCCAGCAAATTCAGAAAGAACACTTATACTGTATTTCATTGATATTTTTATATCTAGTAACTAATTTTATCTTTTCGGTATTTGAAATTCATATTAATATTGAATACAACTTAAGGTAGATTGACAAATTACTAAGGGCAAATAAATTCATTTTCGTCAATAATAAAACTAAATTTATTTTAAATGCATTATTAACAGTAAAGTTTTCATTTTACTCTTTCGATTTTATTACTACCATTGTAGTAGCCTTGTTATACTTATAATCAAATATCAAGCAGGCAATTACTTTTACCACCTATTATTAAATCATATAAAATATTTAAAACAAAGAAAAAACACAATTTAATTTTTGTTTTTTTTTTTGTTCGATATGAATTGAGTAATCGAATTCTTCGATCGCTACTTTATAGACTCAGGTATCTATCCTTTTAATCATTATTACATAATATCATTAACATTTTTATTATTATTATATACATTAAACCCTATAATTTATTTAATATTATATCGACAGTACGCACTATATAAAGTACGAAAATTAACAAATATTAAAAAGCGAAGAAACGTTATTGGCATTTAGTTTTAGTATCTTGGTACTATAGAAATATATGTCGATACCGAGTCACACCACTATATCTTATATAAAGCTATTATCGAGGAAAAATCAAAGTAACTTCACACCTTTTTATTAAATCAGGGGGACATCTTTTCGTCCATTAAAATGTTACGAAAACTTTTAAATAAATTGGAAGATCCTGAAAAACCACTTCTCGGACCAAATATAAGAGCCTTAAAATTTTGGGGATTACTTCTCCCGGAGAGGCCATTAAAAAAATGGCTTTATGTTTTCCTTCACATTACTGTTATTGTTTTTACTGCTACAGAATGTGTCGATGTCTGGTTTGTTAGGTACAACATGAGTCTGCTCTTAAATAATTTAAAAATTACTTTGCTTGCTACTGTTAGCGTGATCAAAGTTGTTTCTTTTTTGATCTGGCAAAAACATTGGAAAGACATCATAAATTATGTAACTGTATCTGATTTGACTCAAAGATTAGATAAGAGAGGCACCAAAAAAGAAATTATCGATGGATATACTAATCATTTGAGGAAAATAACATATTTTCATTGGACTTTAATGTATACAACAGTTGTTATTGTTATAGCTCAACCTATTTTTAAATATACTTTCTCGGAAAATTATAGGATGAATGTAAAAAATGGTACTGAAAGCTATATAGAAGTTGTAAATTCATGGGTACCGTTTGATAAAAGTACTATATATGGATATTTATTAGCAAGTGCTTATCAAAGCTATGCTGCTATTTATGGTGGAGGATGGATAACTTCATTTGATACAAACGCGATTGGAATAATGGTTTTCTTCAAAGGTGAACTGGAACTTCTAAAACACGATTCTTCTTATATTTTTGATTCTAAGGATGGCATTATTACAAAAGAAGCAATGAATAAAATGATAGATTGTCATACGAGGCATGTTGGTCTTGTCAAGTAAGTATTAAGCCATTTTTTTCCCATATTGCTTTGGGCCCTCTTAAAGAACAGACCGTCTGTCATTCTACTAGACAGTTCGTGAAGAGCAGATGGTTAGCAAAACATGTTATTAGCATCGTGAGTACTATGTGGCAGATTACTATTCTACTACACAGATAGCAACACATTATTATCACCTTTGGTGTCTATAGGCGATGCTTATTTCTTGTAATGAATTGTAATGACGAATTAAGCTTAGTGGTAAGATTAGTATTATTAAATAAGCATAGTTTAAGCAGAAATTGCTTATACGTACTTTAATGTAGTTTTTTCTTTGTGGATTCAAGAAAAAACACTCCTCTTTAGGGTTCTCGAGTAAATTAGGAACCCTTATAGTTTCGCTATGTCCGTCCGTCTGAGCTCTGAGCTATCGAGCACGATAGCTCAGAGATTCTTATTACTAGAAAGCTGTAATTTGGGACGAATATACATATCAGTCACATCGACGGAGTGGTAACATAAAATCTTGAAAAATATTTTTTTTCAGAGTAGCTCCCCTATATGTGAAGTGGGGATGTTAATTTTTTTTCTCACTTACCTCGTTGTGTGGGGTATTGTTGGATATTTAAAAAAAACTATTCTAGGTTTGCTACAACGATTTTTCGATTAAAGGACTCGTTTGTGAAATATAAAGCTTTAAAGTCCTAATTTTTGTTAGAGGCAAGTGTCTCCACCTCTGCCAGCTAAACGGTTGGTTTTTGGGGTGGGAAAAAATTCATGGTAAGAGTAAATGTAATGAATTTAAAAGGAAAACTATAACGGTTAAGTAGGTTTTATAAGTTTACGAATAATAGTCGATCAACATGCTGGTTTAGATAGCGCTCACAGCATTTAAATCACGCTATTGATGTATGAAGAATTTTATATATAAATCTCCGCGTTTCGAATTTATTAATTCACTTGAAACTAAATCTTTTAAATTATCCATTGGGTAGGTCTATGTAGGAATATGTCATAGTAATTTCGCGGTACTATTCATTAAAAAACCTTTTTAATATTTCTGTTTATCCGTTTGTCATTCTGTTTTACAGGAGTTAACTCTGGAACGACTTAACCGATTTTAATGGAATTTTCACTGAGAGATAAGATTTTATAGGGCAGGACGTAGGCTTTCACCCGAGCCGAGTGAGCAAAATGAAATAATGATTTTGGATCACGCGAACGAAGTCGCGATTAAAAGCTTATAATATTTTACACTTATTTACAGACAAAAAACGGAGGTTATTAGTTTGAAATATATGTATGTATTATTATTGGAATTGGATAACAATATTTGAGTATGATTATCTATGTAGGTATCCAAGCACGTATAGGTACTAAATTTAAGTGTTTGTATGTTTATCCGAACGAAAGGAAATTCTTGGAAATAAAGGACATATCTATGTAGTATTTTTTGATTTTTGATGTGGCAAATCTCAATTTGGTATATTTTTACTTAGAGAAGAGTCAAACTTTAATCAAAATCAGTTTTATGGTTAGTTTCTGAGTATAACTTAGACAGATATAGAAGTCTGCTTAAATACCGACACTACGTTAGTAAGGTATTAGTAAAGACGTTCTGTTTGCTCTTCCAACCCCGCAAGGGTGCAACGTGATGATAATAAAACATCCAACTGTATGTTCATCAATACAACTACTAACAAGGTGATAGCAATATGCACCTATCTAAAAATAAATAACTTAATATATGTAGGTACAGAACTAGAGTATTAATTGTAGTTTGTGGAACTGGGATTATGTGGAATCTGTGGAATGGTAATGTGATAATTTTCGGATTAGGTATGACCTTATTTTGTAAAATACATGATCTCTGTACCTAATCCAATATTTATGCCTAACCTCTACTAAGTATACTTGGAGAAGTTACTATAAGCGGTGAACGTGTGCTGCTGATAGTTTTGTCATTGCCGTTAAATAGGTTTTATGGTCATAGAAAAAATTAATAAAAGTCCTCCTATTCTTCGTCCGTACTCCGTATATAATATAATTACAGATTAGTGTTCTTAGTTTGGCTAGAAATTTCTCATACGTATTATATTAAAGTTTATACGCATTTGTTTGCGAATTCATTAAGTAAGTCAAAGGGAACTCACTCACTTTCACTGTTATTGAATAATTTAAATTGACTAGCGATATTTTAAATTTCTCCCTCAAGTCTGGAATCTTACGAGTATTTCCGATTAATTCTTAGCGAATATTAGCGATAATTCCTTAGGAAACTTGTTTACTAAGTCAAAGGGAAATTAAACACTCATTTTCAATGTTACTGTACCATTTAAATTGACTTTAGCGAAATTTTGAATTTCTCGCTTAAATATAGAATCTTATTTCTAATTAAAATATTAATTACTTTAATAACAAGTTTTTGCTTTGATGTTGTAGTAAATATTTTATATGGTTGTATTTCACGTCTCTGGTTCGATTCTTGAGTATCTAGATACGTTAATTATGGTATTCTAAAATTAAAAATAACAATCGGTGACAGTAACAGAAAGCAGTAACCTTGAGAGAATATTTTAAAAATGAAATGAATACCGTCACGTTTATATCATTGAAGGAGTATGCAGAGGTGCAGCTAGCATACTTTAATCATGTACACATGCATAAATAAATAAATATTTACGGGACAAATTACACTTACTGATGTAACCCCAAAGTAAACAAATTATTTGCTTGTGTTATGGGTGTTAGCCAATGATACTAATACGTAGAAATACATATATAAATACTTTTATATACATAATAAACACCCAAACCCGGAAATACACACATTATGCTCATCACACAAATGATTTTCCCCGTCGGGGATCGCGTATATATATATATATATATATATATATATATATATATATATATATATATATATATATATATATATATATATATATATATGTCGCAGTGAAATTGTCAGTACCGTTAGATTATAATTTACCTAAGTGATATTATAATTTAACTGCTAACCTAACCTAACCAAATTATAAAATCCCTAGGTATAATCTAACGGCTATTGACAATTTCACTGCGACATATATATAATTCTGCTGTGGTGCTGCATAATTATACAGCAGCACAACTTTTCGATTGTATTCATCAAAAAATAGACAAATAAATCTGTTCCAAAAACGCCTCAATAATAATGAGATTGCATTTAAAAGCGTATATAATATACTAGAAGTGAGACAGGTTAGCTGGTTCGGACATGTAAAAAAATAGTAGATGAAAGGTTAACAAAATAGGTATACAATGCGAATTTGGAAGGATGTAGGTACCTGGGAAGACCAAAACCAGACCAAGACTGACGTACCATGATCAAATTAATCAAGTACCGTTCGAATATGGTTTCAAGAGTCTTCGCAACCGGCGCGTGTGTATAAAGAGAGTAATGAATGTGGAGGAAACGAAACAAGCCTGCAAGAATCGTGATGTATTACTGTATATACAATAAACATCAAAGTATAGATATTGAAGTTTATTGCTTACAACAATTGATTTTCGGAACTCGAGACTAGACTCATTAGCACACTGTCACTCACGCGGTGACCATAATTTCTTAATAATACTACACTAATTTTGTTGAGGCTTACTATGTTTTGTTTATACTAGTAGATAGCAAGCAAGCAGATGGTTCTCCTGATAGAAAGAAAAACCAGCACCTATAGACACTATAGGTGTTATATTATATGCATGAGTCTACCATGCCTTACCCTCCAAACTGGAACACTATAATGACAAGTATTGACGCTATTGCGGCAGGAATAGGTAAGGTACTGGTACCATATACCTGGGCGAGACGTAGTGGAACTCTATCACCTGGTATTGGTAGTGACATGTATAGCCAATAGTTCACTTTTTACAGTCTGTTTGGCAGAACGGCAGATGTTCTATTATTTAAAAGAGACCAGATCAACACAGGGGAACTTTGAGCAGAATTGGAGAATTTCAATTTGATTTTTATCGATTACATATCGTTTATTTTAATATATACAGTCTTTTATCAGAGAAACTATGTATATATTAATAGCTGTGCCCGCAACTTTGTCGAGTGATTCAGGCGTGTAGAAGAGACAGACAGACAGACAGATAGACAGACAGACCTACTCATTTATAGTATTAGTATGGATTATCATGCAGATTTAAATTAAGCCATAAAAGTATAGATAACAGTACATAATTTGAGCAGAAATCGCTTGTACGTACTGTAATGAAGTTTATGCGCATTTGTTGGCAAACTCATTCAGTAAGTCAAAGGGAACTGAAACACTCCCTTTCACTGTTACTGTACAAGTTAAATTAACTTTAGCGCAATTTTGAATTTCTCGCTTAAATCTGGAATTTTATCTCCGATTAAAATATTAACTTCTTCATTTACAAGGCATTTGTTTCATTGGTCTGGAAGATATCCGATTTGGTTTTATTTTACGCCTCTATTTCGATTTCAAGTACAGAGGTAAGTTATTATGGTATTCTTAATTAAAAATGTCAACCGCTTATTGCTCATATGCTCATTACATAAAGGCTGTCGAGAATCGAACACCTAGCTCCATTGAACATATATTTTGAACACTGAATATCGTCAGTATTTGGTAAAACTCCATGTTAATATTTGTTGAAACTACTTTACTATACACTTCTACTTTTATTCCACTATAAGTATCTACTAAATTATTTAAATTAATCGACCGGTTTCACTTTTTAAAGCATCCTCAGGACGTAATATTGTGTACTCCATGTTAACTTGAATTTATATAGTATTAAAAGCACTTGTACTGTTTAATTTTGTCTTTATTTAATAACGCCAACCGGTTTCGTGTTTAAAATTTAAATTAATTGACCGGTTTCGCTTTTTAAAGCATCTTCAGGTCCTAATATTGTCTAATGCATGTTAACTTGAATTTATATAGTATTAAAAGCACTTGTTCTATTTAACTTTGTTTTTATTTAATAACACCAACCGGTTTCGCGTTTAAAATTTAAATTAGTCGACCGGTTTAGTTTTTTAAAGCAGCTTCAGGACGTAATATTGTGTACTTCATGTTAACTTGAATTAAGATAGTATTAAAAGCACTTTTACTTTGTCTTTATTTAATAACACCAACCAGTTTTGCGTTTTAAAGCATCATCAGGACAACAAATCAACTACAGCAAACAATATTTACTTGTTGCCCTGATGATACGTCAAAATGCGAAGTTGGTTAATGTCAATAAATAAAAATAAAGTATAACAGTATAAGTACGGTAATATTATCTATACAGTATTCCAACTTCATGCAAGCAGACGAAGCGCGAGCTATGCCTACGCGCCTCGATCTCGTGGTACAAGTGCTTTTAATCTATACTAATATTATGAATGGGAAAGTACGTGTGTTTGTTTGACCGTCTTTCACGGCAAAACAGAGCGATGAATTGATGTGATTTTTAAGTGGAGATATTTGAAGGGATGGACAGTGACATTTTTGTATTTTTTTAACCCCCCACTTCCCTAAAATGAATTAAACGCTAGCGAAGCTGCGGGGAAAAGACAGTACTATATAAATTCAAATTGAATATGTTACTTAAAAGGGTAGGTAATAGTTAGTCAATCTTCGACAAATCAAAAATATCCAGTCTAGGGTAAGTTCCAATTTTCAGAAAAACTGACTAAAGATTTAGAATGAATTGTTTGATCTAAAATCAATACCAGGACCTCAAGTATATTTACCGAAGACAGTAACAAGACAAATCACGCCAAACCAAGGCAACCCAATCCACGCTATACGAAGCTTAGCTAACACTGACATGTTACTATGGATGTCGAGTCCGAATTACCGAGGCAAATGAGCTACAAAACGCAAAAGAAAACGCAATTCCGCGTTAGTGGAAATTAAGCCTTGATACAATGACTTAGTATTTAAAAGGGTATTGTCCATTACAGGCTATGTGATGACCATGTGTTTTTTAAAAAACTATTTATACCAAAAATCATTATTTTATTTTTAAAACACGATGGTACTATTTAAAGAACTGGAATTTAAACTTAATTAGAAAATAAAATAAAAAGTGATCAACGTTAATTATTCAGTTTTGAAGTCACATTGCGGCATAGGTCTGTGTCATGTTGATTGTAGACTTTACTCGATTATACCATATAATCGATTCGCATTGGTGTCGATTATAATAACGTATATAACATACCTAAACATGCGTATTTGTTTTTTTTTTTTCTAGTTTTATTGTATATTTTGCTTTTATCTACAGACTTGTGTTTATAGATAAAACCAAACTAATAAAATACAATCGTGAAAATAACGAGTTTATTTACTAAACGAACAGATAGATTTTGCACGTCATAGGCAGTAAAAGTGCTTTTTAATGTAATTGATTATCATCTCTTTTAAACAAAATGACTGAAGCACTATTTACTATTTGATAAAGCAGTATCAGATTATTTCTACAAATCGATTGTTTTTACAATCTAGTGACACTCAATTTGTGAAGGGGGTTTAATCGAATTACTTCACTAATATTAACATTGATAGTCTATTAACAGATTCGGTAATCGGGAGCCGAAGTCGTTCTTTGGCTGTTACATGGAAAAGATATATTTTCTTTTGACGCATTAATGGTATAGTGATATTTTTTTAGTTTCTTAAAAATACATAGAAAAACAAATAAAAAACATAAAAACAAAAAAATTATAATATGTAAAATATATTTTTTTTAGATTTAGATTTACTTCTTCAACAAAAAGAATAAAACTCCATTAAACTTACTATCAACTTGTGAATTTAGTGGTTTGTTTATTTTATATGTCTGTTTTAAATACTAAACATTTGTGACTTGCCATTATCAGTTTGCCAGTCAGTTTCAAGTTATATCAATCTCATTCGCGAATCACGATTCTTAACTAAATTAACAACTAAGAACGTGTTTTTCCAATCGAAATATCCCGAGACGAAAGAATCGAGAGATTATGAAAATTAATCGAATGATTTCGTTAGATGGCATATTCACCCACCGCTACCGGCTACACTAATAAGCATATGTCAAAAATTGACATTAAACAGTAAACATGAAATAACAATTGTTTATTTTCAATTTGCGATCTATAATAGTATTCGATAAATGTAATTTGTAAATGATTTTTCGGTTCTTTTTGTTATCGTTTTGATTTGTTAGTTATTAACTGCAGCAAATGATGAACAGTTTTTACTTTTGGACTTCAAAAATCTGTTTGTAATTTTGACCCTGGCGTTATTTTGAACACTGAAACCACCTCAACTGTGTCTGCGCTTCTTGTTCACTCGACTAACAATTGATGGCATTGGCCATTGATGTTTTGCATCGCAAGAGATAAAATCTGGAGCTTCTCGTAGTTCGATAATTATCAAAGGATTGCTCCACAAGTGGTAAGACAATTTTTATTAAGATCACATTATTTTTGTATAACAGGGTGAAGATCTTTGTAACATTTTCCTTATATAACTAAATGTGAATAAGCAGTACATATGTGTTCTATTTGCAGGTGACAAATCAAAGTGCAGTCTGTCAATTTTGCTGGATGTTGGGGCACTTCTGTGCACAAGTGGAGAACATTTTCGACAGTTGTGTGGGAATTGTATATCAATATTACACAGTAGAAATCATGTTCTCAATGCAATTACACCAAGAACAATACACATAAGAACTGTGATTAATGAATGGATATCATCTTGTCAGGTAAAATAATAATAATCTTGACACATTCACTTAAACATACCTTGTACTATGTGTACTAAACAGATAAATATACTGATTAGGATAATTATATATTTAGTAGAATTCTGTCACACGTACACATATATTATTTTACTCAACTGTTATTTTAACCAAAGACCCTTAACTTCATAGTAAGAAGCTGAAGTCAGATATTGAGATACCATTACATTTAATAATTCGAGTTTGTTTGTTTGTACATGTTCAAAAATACCAATAAAATGGAAATAAATATGCAATTAATAATGACTATAAAGAGCATAGGGACTATAAAAGTATAGGTTTGTTAATAAAGATATTCCGAGTAATTACTTACTGCTAGTTCCGAGTAATTACTAACTACCTAAGTAATTAGTTTGATTACATACAAACATGTTTCGCATTTCAAATGTTAATAACTATATTTTGTATGAATTTTATCTAATAGAAATTAAAATTGTTACAGATCCATGAAACAGATCACATTTGCTATCTATATTGGCTCCGTGTAAATAGGATACCCATATCTGGAATCCCAGCAAATCCAGTACAGGTTCAGGAATTATGGTTCCTATGCCAGAGAAATATTATGTAGATCAAGCCAGCAACCTACTTGAAGAAATAAGCATAACAGGCAATTGCACGTTTTTAAGTTAAAGAATACAAAGAGAGCACATAAACCTTAATATATATTTTTTTGTACTTTATATAATAATTATATACTAGGCAGAAATGCTATATTGCAATACTGTTGCAATTATCTTGTAGGCAGAAGAACGGTAGGTTGCTCACGTAATGACCATTATCTGGTATCTTGTTTGGGCAAGGCATGATAATTATATATGGCCCCCCCTGCCTAGTTCTTATAAAGTATATTAATAATCTAAGATGATTAATAAAACCATTACAATGTACAATTTGAGTTTTATTTTAGAATACAATACCTTTGGTTTTGTGCTAAAATCTCATGATATTATGATATGCTTTGATATATAAACATACTTCAACATGTGTATCATGTTATTAATGTAAGTAATTGTCATCATAATATAAGAATTTGTTCTTTAAGCAAGTTGATAATTATAAATAAATCACTTCTGCCGCGACAAGATTGCAACTTTTACCATGCTGAATATGACATATTTTTACATTTTCCTGCTATTTCTTTATTACAAATAATTTTGTTTAGATATCAAGCTCACAAAATACTAGTTAATGAATAACTCAGTTAATGGTCACATGTAGCCGAACAGTCCATACAAAGTGGTCGATTCCCTTTTAATTACCGATAACATATCTATTCTTGTGATATTGTGTAACTGGAACATTTTTGTGGGAGACTCGATGTCCATAGTAATGATATGTCAATGGTCGCTTCTTGATTGGTCGGCCCGGCACTGGCCCCGGCCCGACACCGACAGTACTTGATGCGACGACCCGACATGACACCGGCAGTTACATTCTTCATTAGACCAACACCGCCACGCTCTGACCCAGCACGGCTTTATTTAAATTCAGACGTCGACAAAAGTGATGCGCAATGCCAGAGTGAAATAATAGATTGGATATTTGTTTTATTTACTACCTTTATTTAAGACGTAAACAAAGACGTGTTTTGAGACCATTTTGGGTGCATCCAATTATCAAAGTGAGATATTTAGATGGCATGTAGTACAATTTATTTGAATAACTAAATAAACCCGGATAAGTTTTTCAATTAATATTTCCGGATGTCTATAATATGATGAAAAAATAATTATTCCTCCGCATGCACTAAGTAATGAAAATTGCGCGAGCAAGTTCAGTAACCACGCCACTAGCACGCCTACACAGAAGCGTGCGTGTGAACACAACATATACATAAAGATGCCGGCCCGACACCAGTGGGAGGCTTGCCGCTGACGACATGCCGGCGCCGACACCGGCACGTCGGGGCCGGCACCGGCATGTCGGTGTCAGGTCGGGCCAGTGAGACAGCGTGCAATACTGCACTATGCGTCCACTAATGTCGGTGCCGACGTCGACGGGCCGGTCAATCAAGAAGCGCTCAATGTGAGATAAGCCAAGCCCCGCCACGGCACGCCAAGTCAAACTAATTTAAGCAAAGCTCCATTATTTGTGCCGGCAGCAATCATTAATGCCGTCGAATTCAACCGCCATTTTTATCTAAATTTCGGTAAAGGCGCAAAATTTGTATAAGATTATGCAAACTCTCTTTAAGGGAAGTCAGTTTTTAGGGTTGCGTATCCAAAGATTACAAAACCCTATTAATTAGATTAGGTTGTCCGTCCATCTGTCCGTCTGCCTACCATAAAGTTGTATCTCATAAACTGTGATATCTAAACAGTTGAAATTTTCGCACATGATGAATTTCTCTTGCCGCTATAACAACAGATACTAAAAAAAATGCTTCCGTACAACAGACTTGATTTTTTGCCGTTTTTTTATAGATAACTAGCTTATGTGAGAGAAGTGAGAAGTTAGAAAGAGATAAAATGTAGCCTGTGTCACTCTCCATCTCTTCAACTATCTCCACTTAAAAATCCCGTCAATTTTTCACTCCGTTTCCGTTCTGTCACACACACATGACAAACACACACGTACACTTTCCCATTCATAATATTAGTATGGATGTTACAGAACCCTTCGTGTGCGAGTTCGACTCGTACTTGGGCGGTATTTTTATATCAAACATGAACAGATCTCCTGCTGGAAAGAGATACCTGTCGCTTTTATAGGTGGATAGCAATGCACCATAAACATCTTTGGTGTTATGCTATCCGTTTGGCGAGGTATCAATATCACATGCAAAAGTTTGCTGATTACTTTCGTGACAGTATCGTGATAGGAATAGGTTAAATGGAAAAGCCAAAAAAAGTTATTCGCCTTTTACTAATTGCCTGGAATAGTAAAAAAGCATCTTCACACCTACATCACCGAAAAGGTAGGCAGAGGTACAACAAGTACACCCACGATTATGAAAGATAGATGATAGTAGTAGAAATAAAACTCTGTATCTATGAGTTCCAGTATCTATCTACATCTAGGCTAAATCATGAGATCAGCTAGATGGTGCCATTTTACTGCATTGACACTGTACTTAAGGCGATAGGTAATGCCAAACTACGAAATAGACTCCTCTTTGAAAGCCTACTACTGCTAACCGGTTGGTCCAATAATTTATAAAAAATATATATTATACGTATAATATAATTAAGTTTAAATTTTAAGTTCGTTTTCTCAAATTTTATTGTTATTTTTGACGAAAAAAAATGGAATATCTTTCTTATCTTTACGCAAAAATTTGCTTATAACTTCCAAACTACTGTAACGATTTTGATGATTTTTTCTTTTTATTACAGACAATTTATTGCTTTATAAAATTTAAGTTCAAAATTTTACAAAATCATTATAGTGTGCTATTAAATCAATAAAAACCGTATTATTTCGTTCGCGGACAGCGCTCGTGTCGAAAGTCAGTCTCCCGGTAGCGTTCATACGGGGAGGCTGTGTCACATGTTAGCGTGCTCCGCTCTCCATATTCGAGTCAAAGAGTAATAGTACAGAGAAAACGTTTGGCACAATAGTAAGGTTGTGCCGTTTGGAAATTGAACATTTCGTTTACGCTTGGATGTTTTTTTATAGTAGATAATGAGCTTGGAGCGAGAAGGCTGTTTTTTTACAGAGTTTTTTGTTCTTATGATGTAGACAAGGAATAAGAAAGGATTTTTTTATATTCATCCCCTAAGTTGGTGAAATAGGGAGTGAAAGTTTGTATGAAACTCTGTCATTTTTGAGTTGTAATGAATGATATGCCGTAATTAAATTATCTTTTAACCGAAAAAAAAATTAAATACAAATTATTTTTTTTGAATTCTAGCCCATAGATGGGTAAAAAAAGGCTTTAAAGTTTGTATCAAAAATGAATTGTTTATTTATTGCATTTCTATAAATTCTAAATTATTTTAATTTAGGATTTATGCTTTTTAATACAAGTATAAAGTACGAATTTCAGGATTTTTTAATTTTGTGTCTTAAAGGGGTAAATAGAAGTATTAAAATTTGTATAAAATATAAATAATTTATAATCAACATCGCTTGAAATTTAATATTTATACTTTTCAATTCAAATAAAGAAATGCGTGTAAGGATACTTTGAGTTTGATCTCTCAAAGGGGTAAGAGGGGGCGTTTAAATATGCACGAAACAATAAACGTTTACTGTCAAAATCACTTGAAATTTTGTATTAATACAATTTGGGAAATATTTATTTTAGATTTTTTTTAAATTTCATCCCATGAAGAGATAAAAGGGGCGTTAATGATTGTATTGAAATAAATTGTTCATTGTAGTTATTACTTAAAATTTAGTATTTATTCTTTTAAATATGATTAAAGAAGTACGCATTTTTAAATTTCATACCTTAATGGGGTAAAGTGAGCGTTAATTTTTGTGCGAAAAATGAATTGTTTGTTGCAGAAATTACTTAAAATTTAGTATTTATGCTTTTTAATACAATTAAAGAAATACGTATTTTAGAATTTCTTATAATTTCATCCATTAAAAGGGTAAAAATAAGTGTAAAATTTTGTATCTTAAATAAAGTGTGTAAATAAAGTTTAAAAATCAAAACTCTTATAAAATTTAGTACTTTTGCTCTTCAATCGAAATTGAAGTAACATGCACATGATGATGTTCGGAGTTTCATCAATTAAAGAAGTAAAAGTGGGTGTTACAATTTATATAAAAAATCAAACTTTACGGTCAAAATAACTTGAAATTCGGCACTTATGATCTTCAACACAATTTAAGAATCATATATTTGGGGATTTTTTTTTAAATCTCATTCTTTAAAGGGTAAAAAAAGCATTGATGTTTGTATAAAAATAGATTGTTTATTGTAGAATATTGTAGAAATTATTTAAAACTTAGTATTTATGATTTTTAATATAATTAAATTAATACGAGTTTAAGGTTTTTCAAATGTCATCTCTTCAAAGGATAAAAAAAGTGGTAAAGTTTGTAGAAAAAATAAAATATGTTTTATCAAAATCTCTTCAAATTTATTAGTCATGCTCTTTAATTCGATTAAATAAACGTGCATGTAAAGATGCTGTGAGTTTTATCTCTGAAAGAGGTAAAAGAGGGTATTGAAGGGGCTGAAAGCTAGTATTTTATAAATAGATTTGTTTGCGAGTAGATGCTGAATAATATTTTGTGACTATTCATGTACTTACCTACGTTTACGCTTGAATGTTTTATTAGCTATACTGCCCTGCTAAGCGCAAAAGCGGTATCTCAAAAAAAATCGTAAAATTGATTTTTATGCCATCGGATAGCTTTAAAAAATACGCATCTACTGGACTAAGCCATTTAGCACTATCTTGTTCAAAACGTATGAAAAAACCTTAAGAAAGATTTTTCTATCTCAGTTTTACCATATATCACTAAGGGTGTTAGAGGTATATTAATATTACGTAGGCAACCAGCCGCAAATTTAAATATCGCTAAAATTCTTAAATAAATACACAACTTTTGCTTAGCCGATAAGCGGTAAGTAGGATGAGTAAAATCAGTAATGAGTTACCGCTATAATGCTTAGTATTTTAATGCTTGCATAATACGCAAATTGTTTTGAATTAGTGAGATACGGTTGCAATAGCAAAATTAAATTAGCCCTTATGGTTTTACTGGATAAGATCGAATTTCTAATACATTTTACAGTGATTTATCCCTGCCCTTGGCAAATTCGTTCGCAAATTCGTGTCATAACTTGTTTGTTTTTGTTGTGAAGAGGTCATGATATTTGTGCAAAATTAAGAAAAAAACTGTAAATTAAGGTGCTTAATGGGGTAACTTCATACATTGACATTCAGGTAAGTCCTATTAAATATTATTTTAGCATTTTGTAACCATAATCATTGCAAAATTAGAAATTTTGTGTTAAACTTTCTTGCGGTTGGCGTGCGCGCCCTCGTACGCATTCGTACTTAGCAAAATTGACCTTGATCTACCAGAACATAAAGTACATTATTTTTAATCATATTTTCCTAGCCATACGGTTATTGTTGTTCCGATGATAATAAGTTGATTTGCACTTTACATTACGTAAGTGCAATATTTTAATTTATTTCCCAAATATATAATTTGTATTATGTTTGTTAAAGATAACTAAACGTTTTTGATGAATAAAATAATTCAGTTATACTTATTAAATATTGTTACAGATAAACCATGTCGCAAAGAAATACGAAAATGATGATGCTTTTAGCACAAAAAAATAAGGCGTTGAGGGAAAAGTTTAAGGAATCCAAACAATTACAACGTAATATTAAAACGATCGATCCCGACTTTTTTCCTACTAGTGATTCAGATGATGATCCCGCATTTTCAAGATTCAACAGTGCTGATCAATTACTAGCTCCGATTCTTCCTTCCTCAAATGGTTTCGACTTTGAAGATTCACATTTTTTATCGGGTCCGTGTACATCAAACGTTGATTATTTCGCTATGCATCAGGATGATCAAAACACAGAAATCGGGAATAACAACAAATCCCCTAACTCGTTGATCACATTGACAACTGTGCCAATTATTGAACATAATGATTTAAGTGACATATCATCGCCAGGTTTTTGTTTTAATACACACAACATACACAATGTTTACGATTCCGATAATACTATTTGCACTTCTGAATCTCTTAGGAATAATTCAAATGTGATAAGTGTTCAATACGAAAAATCTGTTGAGAATTCATCTCAAGGACACGAAGTGACACCAAATGATAATCTTAGGGACACCGAGAATCTGACACAAAACGAGATAGCTGATGGAAATACACATAATCTTACAACTTATACTAAGGCCGGTACAATTAGGAAAAGAAAAAAACACGACCAACCTCTCAAAGTCAGAAATGAAGTGAAAAAAAGTGAGATTAGAGAGAAACATAACGTTAAACCACCCTGTCCTGCTTCATGCAAAAAGCAGTGTATCCAAAATATATCGGAAGAGCAGCGAAAAATTATAAATGAGAGCTTCTGGAGTTTGAATGACAAAGAGAGGAAGGCTTATATGCTGCATCACACCTCAGCTAAATCTGTGAAACAAAGAACAGTAACAAGATTTGAATCAGAGGAGTACAGAAAAAAAGTAAGCTACAGTTATTCACTTAAGGACGTGCTCGGTACAAAGTATGGAGTATGTAAAACCTTCTTTTTGACAACTTTGGGCTACAAATCATCTAATGACAAACCTTTACATACGGCTTTGGCCAATTCTAACGACACGGTTGCACCACCAGTAGACAAAAGACTGGGAGCTACTCCTCACAATAAAATTGAATCTACTCCTATTAAGGAACATATAATGAGCTTTGAGCCGAGTATATCTCATTACAGGCATGAACACGCTCCCAATCGCTTATACTTACCCAGTGATTTGACAATCAGTGCGATGCATAAAGACTTTTTAGAAAAAAATCCGTCTTGCAAAGTATCTTACGATAAATATCGAGAAGTAGTCGCAGAATTAAATATTTCTTTTGTAAAGCTTGGCCACGAAGAGTGTGAGGACTGTGAAGAGTTCCGTTTACACGATGATACACATACCAAAGAAAACCTTAAAGAAGACTGTCTAGGTTGCACGAAGTGGAAAAGTCATAACAAACGGGCATACATGTCCAGAGAGCAGTATAAATTAGACAGTGAGCTAAATGAAACTGATACTGTTGTATATTCTGCTGATTTACAAAAAGTTATCATGCTGCCCAGGATAGACATGTTCAAAACTGCTATTTTTACTCATAGGATAGTGGTTTACAACGAAAGTTTCGTGCCAACTGGTCAAGGCCGAAAAGATTTGAGTGTTTTTCCTGTACTATGGTATGAAGGGTTGTTTGGACGTTCCAAAGCCGAAATTATAAGTGCATACTATCAATTTTTTATTTTTCATCGGGATAAAAAAAATATCATACTATGGGTTGATAATTGTTCCTCCCAGAACAAAAACTGGACGTTTTTTTCTTTCTTAATTTATATTATAAATTCTAAGGATATCAACGCCGACAAGATTGTCATCAAATATTTTGAATCCGGCCACACCTTTATGTCAGCTGATAGTTTCCATCATAGGGTAGAGCTGTCCATAAAACGCGTGAAAAACAAAATTTATGATTTCGCAGATTTTTCTCAGGCAGTTAGCACTGCAGGAAAAAATGTAAAACTTAAAGAGATGAACATGCAAGACTTTTATGACTGGGATGATTATACCACACAATATGCACTGTCTCGAATTAAACCGCGTCCATATGTCAGCGAAATGGTTGAAGTTGAAGTTAAAAGAGGCAGTTTTGATATCACCTACAAAACAGGATTCGATCAAAATGCAATTACTGCTAGCATTATAGGAAAAAAATTTTTAAAAAGTCATGTCTTGCCTCCACCAAAAAAGAAAACTGCTCCGGAAGGAATTTCAAGAAACAAAAAAGAAAATATTTTGAAATCTTTTCAAAATATAATACCACAAAATAGAATGTCCTTTTGGAGAGAACTCCCTACTTTTGACTACTAAAATTCCTTCCAAAAACCGTTTGTTTTTAAATATTTTTTTATGTAATTTCAAATTTTAATAATAAAAAAACGTTATATATATATATACTTTAATTGTTTTTTTTTTTTCAAATAATACATATTTTATTCGATAGAAAATACATTCCTTTTTGTATACACACATGTTTGAGAAGAGCTAACGAAAAAGCGGTATCTCAATTTTAATTCTATAGTTTACTAAGCGGTGTAACCGTATCTCATGAATAAAGTACATTATTATACATTTTTGATAATTTAACTAATGTGATAACAAATACACCCTATATAATATATAAATAATATTTAACAAATAAAAAAAACTACACATAAAGTATATATATAACTATTTTTACATAACTTCAATTATCTCAAAACTCGCTTTCTTTGAGTTACCGCTTTTGCGCTTAGTTGGGCAGTATATATAGATAAGTATTTTGTCAATATTTTGTATAAATGTACAAAAAAAAAATATAATCGCCTTAACAAGTTTGCTAAGTTATACAAATATCAGGAAATCCTTGAAAAATCATTGAAAAATGGTTAAGAAAATGTGTCATTTCCATATGAGTATTGCCAGTTAAACAAAAGCTGATGATTTTCGGATAAGGATTTTGCAGCATCAAGTCAAGGTTATCATGTCATTGCAATATAATTGAAGTAATATTATACAAAATTTAGTATCGATAAAACCTTTACAAGTTGTTGAATTTCTTTCATTAAGTTGAAAGGAGCTGGTGATTTGAAACGGCTAAAATGATTTTATTAAATCGTAGCTAAGAACCATCACGTAAATGAGGCTTTCAACTGAAAAAAAAACCGCAACCAAATGGGCGATAGAATACGACACAGATACGCAGATACATAAATACACAGATACGCAGATGCCTAGATACGCAGATACGTAGATACGCAGATACGCAGATACGCAGATACGCAGATACGCAGATACGCAGATACGCAGATACGCAGATACGCAGATACGCAGATACGCAGATACGCAGATACGCAGATACGCCGATACGCAGATACGCCGATACGCCGATACGCAGATACGTAGATACGCAGATACGCAGATACGCCGATACGCAGATACGCCGATACGCAGATACGCAGATACGCAGATACGCAGATACGCAGATACGCAGATACGTAGATACGCAGATGCGCAGATGCGCAGATGCGCAGATGCGCAGATGCGCAGATGCGCAGATACGCAGATACGCAGATACGCAGATACGCAGATACGCAGATACGCAGATACGCAGATACGCAGATACGCAGATACGCAGATACGCAGATACGCAGATACGCAGATACGCAGATACGCAGATACGCAGATACGCAGATACGCAGATACGCAGATACGCAGATACGCAGATACGCAGATACGCAGATACGCAGATACGCAGATACGCAAATACACACACAAATTATGTAAGCTACAGCCGAAGGATACAAAAAACCAAATTTTTACAAGTACTTTATTAGACTAACTTATTACATTTAAAATATTAAATCGAAAAAATACTGCTCGATTCTAGATACAGATATTGAATGAATGTTACAAACAAAAAGTTATTAATTTCCGAACTGCTGACTGTATTACATGAAACCCGTGTGACTGAGCTAATGATGCCATCGGTTCGATGCCCGGTGTCAGCGGTCTTCATGTGCGTTAGAGATGTAACACTCAAATACACAGAAACATGCTATAAACTTAGAACACCCCTAATTTTTCCGTCGAGGGTTAAAAATAAATATTACACACACTAATTTCATATGACACACAGGATAATATACACGTTTGTACACTGTGCTATTTTCCTTACGACTAAAGTCAGAAGTCAAACTTAAAATAGATTTTATTGTTTTGTCGATGATCGAATTTCGACCACTCCTCTCAGTAATTTGACGAAATATAATATTATGACGAACAGATATGGACGAACTGTAAGGATTCGCCTGCGATATGTTACTCAACAATTATATACTTTACTAGCTGTTGCCAGGCTCTTCGTTTGCGCGGACTTCGTTTACTCCGCACAGCACCTCCTCCGTATGTGATAGCGTGATAATATGTAGCCTGTACGTTGACCCGATCTGTTAGTAATATTCATGCGAAATTTGAAGTAAATCCATGCAGGTTTTTTGAGTTTACCCCGGACATACATATAGGCAAACAGACAAAAATTCTAAAAACTATATTTAGATCACGCCCCAAGTATTCTTTTTTAAAAATATTCAATGTACAGTTTTGACTTTCTTACGATTTTATTATATGTATATATGTACAGATAATGGTTGAGTAACAACCATGTGTGACAAACAAGTAAACTGCTTACTTTCGAGTAATAGCCATCCGTGTAATTTACACAGTGATATTATTTATTTATTTATATAAATGTGACTACCTTTCAGTACGTGACATAAATTTAATCAAGCAAACAGTACCGAAATTGTCCACATATGAGTTACGGTAATCTTTTTAAAATTCGCAAACGCGGTTGGTTAAATATTAAATATCATTTAAAGCCACTTTAAATTCTACAAGCTAACAAATACGTTTGCTGGATTTAATATATGCTGTGAATTATAAATTTTAGTGCTATATTTTTCCGTGTGTCGGAATATTAGCTGAAGGGCTGCTACCACGGGTTAAATTAGATACACCTTTTAAGGAAATTTCTTACATTATCAGCGTAGCTAGCATTTATAAAGTCTTTTTTTACATTAACTTTTACCAGCGGGCACATACTGAGATGATTCGGCGGACGAAACTTATTTTTTTCCAAATTGTAATTTTTAATCAATTACTATTATTGTCAGAGATTGGTAGGAGCTGTAGTCATTCCCAGGCTTTTTGTTATCTAAATATTTAAAAATAACCTTTATTACATTATTATGTTTCAATACATTTTTTTATTTATCGCCTCTGTGGTCTAGTGGTCCAGCGTTGGCGTTGACTACATGAGCTCTCGGGTTCGATCCCCGGGTCAGGCACTTAAAAAAATGTGTTTTTTCAGTTTTCTGTTAAACACGAAATTACCCGGTTGGCGATAGGCTTGCCACCCATCACATTTGTGGGACCAAGTATCTTCGGCTAATCGTGGGTGCACTTGTTGTACCTCTGGCTCCCCCTTCGGGGATACGGGCGTGAAGATACTTTTTTTAAAAATTTTAGTTATCGGTATATTCTAGAAAACCTTTGGGAATCTTATTAATATTAACGTATGCCATCCTACAAATGAGTTACTGATTCGCGATTGACAAAAGGTGTCGCTAGTCTGATCACTACTAGGACCGTTTTAACTTTTCCTGCCGCAATAGCGCCAATTCTCGCCTCTGTTGACTCCAAGTTTACAGATTAATTAACTGGTAAAATAATATATTTCGCTACACGGATTGCAATGTAATAATCTATATTTAATAATAGCTGTTGCCAGCGACTTCGTCCGCGCGGAGTTCGTTTACTCCGCACTGCACCTCCCCCGTAAGTGATAGCGTGATAATATGTAGCCTATATGTTGACCTGACCTATTAGTAATATTCATACAAAATTTGAAGTAAATCCATGCAGTACTTTTTGAGTTTACCCCGGACATACATACAGACAAACAGACAAAAATTCTAAAAACTATATTTTTCGCTTCGATATCGATTGTAGATCACGCCCCAAGTATTCTTTTAAAAATATATTCAATGTACAGTTAGACTTTCCTACGATTTTATTATATGTATCTATATTAATATTATAAATGTGAAAGTTTGGATGTTTGGATAGATTTATGGATGGATGTTTTGATGGATGTTTGTTACTCAATCACGCAAAAACTACTGAACGGATTTGAATGAAACTTGGCACACAGGTAGATGATGATCTGGAATAGCACATAGGTTATTTTTTATCCCGGAAAAAATAGATGATCCCGCGGGATTCACCAAAAACTTATAATGCAGCGGGCTGCACGCTGCAGCTAGTAGATTATAAATGCGAAAGTTTGGATGTTTGGATGGATGTTACTCAATCACGCAAAAATTTGACGCACGGATTTGAATGAAATTTGGCACACAGGTAGATGATGACCTGGAATAGCACATAGACTACTTTTTATCCCGGAAGATTGGGTTATCCCGTGGGATTCGCCAAAAACTTTTATAAAGCAGCGGGCTGCATGCTGCAGTAATATATATTATGATGACTTTAGAGTTTAGACCATGTTAATCTTGTTCGCTTTCTTGTTTAAAAAATCTCTTACCGTCTCTACATCTTTCTTGAAATAAATCAATGTTAGTCGAAGGCTAAGCACAGGTGAATATTATGAGGTTTTTGACTTCCGCTACGTATGTAGATAAGGAAGTTACTGATTTTGCCCCGATTTTCGAAAATCGAGTTTTTTCCAGATCTCCACGTTTTGAGGTCCTAGGAGTTTTTTTTTTTAATATTTTCACGATGACGTCAGTATGTCTGAATGTCTTTTTATGTGTGTGTGTGTGTACATTTCAAAACTTTTGAACGGCTGGACCGATCGAAACGCGGTTATTGTGTATGGCATTCGATTGGATTCCGCTCAACTTGGAATTTCTAAAAATTTGAACTAAGTAGGTCCATGAGATTGAGAGAAATTTTGAAAAAACCCCAAAAAATTTTGGTGAAACAGTATTTCTTTTAATATACCTTCCATATTAATGTACCGATTGAGTACAAAAACTAATCAGCTCTATTCCTTATAAAACCACGTTTAATGCATAAATTGCATCAAAATAGGTTCGTTTGTTTTGGAGAAATCGTTGACGAAAAATTTTTAAAAAGTGTTTTTTCGACATATTTTCGAAGTTTTTCAAACAATAATATTTTGATATTCTACAATATTTTAGTATTAACAAAACTACGTTGAATGCCGTTTCAAAAATTAAAAATTGAATTTAATCTTCAAAAGTTATAGCTTTTCAAATATTAAAATTACGTTGTTTTAGCAAACCAATTTAATATTTTGGAAATAACTTTCAGCATTGACGCTATTGCGACAGGAATAAGTAAGGCAGTGGTACCAAATACCGGGGCATAGCAGAACTCTACCACCTAGTAGTCACGATGGTAGTGACACGTAATAGCCAATTAGTTGCCTTTTACGACCTGCCTTGCAGAACAGCAGTTGGTATATTCTTCAAAGAAGCCAGGAGTAACAAGGGGGAAAGTCTTATCAATTGTGATAACATAGGATTTTGTTTGTAGTAATCAAATGATCAATGATAATAAAATCAAATCAAATGATCACGTGTAATTTGTTTCAGATATTCCCGCTTATTAGACTCTTGCCTTTCACCAGTAATGCTATACTACGTGTTTGTCTGTTCTGTGATGCTTTGCGTTACCGCGTATCAGATGAATGTAAGTAATTTTTTTAAGGCGAGGTATTTTGACGGGCGTTAATTCTATAGGAAATTGGCGGCGCGGTATGATCTGAAACCGCTAGGAAACGTGTTAATTTTCGGATAAATAAATATAGGACTTCAGCTGAAAACCACAATTTAGTACATTCTTTTTTGTATTTAAAACTAAATATCACCATATAAAAATCATGTGGAAGATTAGAAATATTATTAACAAATTATTTGTTTTAGAGATTTTTTTAGCCTGTTTTCGGAATTTTATGTGATCGAGTAAAGTACATTCTATCATGTAATAAGTTAGCATATTCCTTACATAATATCTTCAGGTATATCGTGAAATTTTTGTAAAATTGTTATTTAATAGTCAAAAAAACGTGATTTAGCAAACCAGTTTTTTCCCGTTTGGCCCGATGACCCGCCTTAACCGACGTAAAACGTAGGTTATCAGTTCGACACGTATGCATATAATATTGTCGGCATTGCATAATATTTGAGTGCGATGATCTATTTAAGCATCCAAATTGTTTATCTTTTTTATGATTTTATTTACTTTACCTCAAAATATTCAAGGCATTTTTAAAAATCTGAATCCCTTAGTTTGATAAAACAATTTATTTGAAATATTCTAGTATTAAGTTTAATTCCAAAAACCTTCAAGTTATTAAACACCCTACAATTTTCTTTCAGGTGTTTTCTTGTATGAAGACACGCCATGGAATTTTTAAATTTGCCGCGTTTTTTCGTTATCTACTTTCATTAGCCAGACTACCAAAAAATGTTAAATTTAATGTTGATATAGACGAACTATTTGTTTTGTTTAATAGTGTTGGTTCCGGGCTCCCCGTGTTGGTTCCGGGCTCATTTGAAGAATAGGCCAACTGCCGTTCTGCCAGGCAGGTCGTAAAAGGCGACCGAGTGGCTATGCGCGTCACTACCATCGTGACTGAGTACAAAAACTGGGTAATAAAGTTCTGCATCGGCTCGCCCTGGTCTGTTACCACCACCGCCTTACTTATTCCTGCCGCAATAGCGTCAGTGCTAGTCACTGTCATGTTCCGGTTTGGAGGGTAAGGTAGCTGGTAAACTTATGCATGGTCATTAGGCCTCGCCACGAGATAGCAACGCACCATTAACATTTTTGGTGTCTATAGGCGATAATTGACTCTTTCCATCAGGAGACCCATCTGCTTGTTTGCTATCTTATGATATATAAAAAAAGTCGTTTACAAAACCATATTTTTTGACAAATATCCTATCCAGTCGTGTATTAATTGTAAGTTGTAACATCATAACTCCATAAATGTGTGAGGCGTTTTTACCAATACCATTTTTTTAGTTTGATTTTTTAACTACATACATATACATACATACATACATACATACATACATATCTTCACGCTAGATTCCTTACGGGGTAGGTAAAGAGAATCGAGTGCCATACATCACGATCCTTGCAGGTTTGTCTCGCTTCCTCCACATTCATCACTCTATTCATACACACACGCCGGTTGCGAAGACTCTTGACACCACCTTCGGACAGTACTCGATCAATTTGATCGTGGTATGTCAGTCTTGGTCTTCCGCGGTACCTACATCCTTCCACATTCGCATTGTCTATCTTATTATATATTTTTTAACTATTATTTATTGGAACGAAGTTCCTTATCGCGCGTTGTGAAAGGGGGCTAGATGGAAAAAATTCTTACGAAAATTTGTCACGACACTTTGCTATAGTAAAGTATTGTATGCTGTGCGGCGTACGGATGTTTCTCTCTCTCTCTCTCTCTCTCTCTCTCTCTTATAGAAAGCCAGCCAGATATTTTCATTTCTATTTCGCATTGAACAGTGTGGTGTCGCGATGATTATTTTTGTTGAGTGTATACAGGTTTTTTTGTAAATAATAATAAAAGGAACTTCGTTCCATCCGGGTGTCCCTTGACACCTCTCAAGTTTTTTATTATTACAGATAGAAACCAACTTCTTGCAACGATTGCTTAATGCGGAATATTTGATGTTTGGGGTGTCACAATTGTTTTTGTATTGTTGGCATAGCAATGAAGTATTGTATATGGTAAGTAAATAATCTTATGCTTACTTTTAGGGTTAAGAAAAACCTATTATCCTCCTATCCTATTAACCTTTTAGGGTTAAGATAAACCTATATATATTTGACCACCCCGTTGGTCGAGTGGATAGCGACCCTGACTACGCAATCAACGGGACTCGGGTTCGATCCCCGACGGGGACAAGCATTTGTGTGATGAGAATAAATGTTTGTATTTTCGGGTTTGGGTGCTTATTATGTATGTAAAAGTGTTTATATATGTATTTCTATGTATTAGTATCGCTGACTGACACCCATAACACAAGCAAATAATTTGCTTACTTTGGGGTTAGATCAGTAAGTGTAATTTGTCCCATGAATATTTATTTATATTTATTTATTTATTATCATTCTGCCAAGAAGTTGGTAAAAGGCGACGATTGGCTTAACGTGTCATTACCATCATGACTATCAGGTGGTAGAGTTTTGTAATGATTCGCTCGAATCTGGTACCTCCTTTATATTTTCCTGTCATTAAAGTGTCAGTGCTTGTCTCGGATGAATTATAAATGATGAATTGATGAATTACTAATCCCGTGCTGGTCCCGGGCTTCTTTGAAGAATAGGCCAACTGCTGTTCTGCCAGGTAGGTCGTTAAAGGCGCCCGATTGGTTATACGAGTCACTAACATTGTGACTAATAGGTGGTAGAGTTCTGCATTGTCTCGCCCGGGTCTGGTTCCACCGTCTTACCTATTCCTCCCGCAATAGCGTCAGTGCTTGTCACTGTCGTGTTCCGGTTTGGAGAGTAAGGTAGCCGGTAAACTTATGCATGTGGCATTAGACCTCGCCACAAGATAGCAACGCACCATTAACACCTTTCGTGTCTATAGGCGATGGTTGACTCTTCCCATCAGGAGATTCATCTGCTTGTTTACTATTTTATACTATAAAAAAAAATTATAGTCCCATGGTGATTGTCACTCTGCATATGACACTGTCATTTCACTACACGAATAGCAACGTACCATTAACATCTTAAGAGTTAATATGTGATGGCTCTCACTTTTTCAGTAGAAAAATTTATTAATTATAAAAAACTAGCTATGCCCGCAACTTCATCCGCGGAAAAATTTCGAAACAAAAGTAGCCTAAGTTACTCACTATCACATCAGCTGCCAGCTGCCAGTGAAATCGGTCCAGCTGTTCCAGAGATTAGCCGGAACAAACAGACACACAGACAAAATTGTAAAAAATGTTATTTTGGTCTATGTACCGTGTAAACATCCATATGCATTTAGTAAAAAGCGGTTATTTTAATATTACAGACACTCCAATTTTATTTATTTGTATAGATGTAACATGTATAGATAATTGTCCGGATTAAAATGAAGAATTTTATCATGAGATATTGCGGTGAAATTTAAAATTGCATCCTCATCACTTCGAAGCATTGATATAAAAAAACCAAGATACACAATCAGTGCCTCAAAAAAATCCAAAAATGAGCGCACAATTTTAAATTATGCGCTCATTTAAAATAGAATCGCGTCGGTCGTGACACTGTCAATTTTATTGCTTTATAAAAACAACTATAAGTCTAAGCCCTTAAGGTTGGATACGCAAAGATATATGTTTTTGCCATATCTATAACAATTTAAATGAAATTTGGGACACTTTTCAGTGTCAGTTTAGTTCGAGACTGTGTTTCTTAGGTTTTTATATCAATGCTTCGAAGTAGTCGCGTAGTTAAGGCGAAGGCCCTCTTCACCCACGGCCTCGCACCTGAAGGGGCCTCGCACTACCCGATTTAAAATCTTTGTTTATTTTTAAATTAAATAAAAGCCTGAAAAATATTGACCTCATCCTTCTGTATCTGAAATACTAACAAAACAACTCCTAGATCCTAAGTTAACGCGTTATCAAGACACGATAGCTTTTCACTTATTTCAAACTTGGCGCGTGTTTTTGGGTAGCTTTTCGGAACGAACGGAAAGGGGCCTCGACGATGCGACTTTGCCCACGCATATATTAGTCAACGCTACGCCACTGCTTCGAAGACTAAAATCCATGCGATGTTCGTGACACTTTTTGTATAGATTTCTTTGTGGCATCATTTATATCGGTGGGAGTGTTTCTGAATGGGTAAGACTTGGGAACCTTCAAAAAATGAGCTTACTTCTGAAAAGGCCGGCAACGCAACTGCACGAGCTGCAATATTGCAAACTAGCTGTGCCTGTTACTTCTTCCGCGTGGAATAAATCTAACATAGAAACCCGTATAGTTCCCACTCTAAAAACTGTCCTATGTCCTTTCTCGGGTCTTAAACTAACTTTTTAAAAAAAATCATCCAAATTAGTTCAGTGGTTTAGGCGTGAAGAAGAGACAGACAGATAGACAGAGCTACATTCGCATTTATAATATTAGTATGGATGTTCATAGGCGGTGGTGACAATTTACCAGGGTTCGATAACCTGTTAATTTTCTAAGCTAGTTTCGGTTGTTATCATACCTGAAATGATTGAGATTTAGGTTCCGGTTATTGGTATTTAACCGGTTAAATTCAGTAATAAATTATTACATTTCCAATTCTGATCAGCGAAATAAATAAATAAATACCAGCTCGTCAAAGTGGAATAGCCAAAGAGACTTCTAATCGGACTATATCTAATAAAATACGAAGTATTTGGCGCGCGCAAAGTTGGCGAAAATTAATTCTGAGCTTAATCGGTTAAATCGGAACGTGTAAGTAGATATTTATGTTTTCGCTATTAAGTAGTATTTGTTATAATTTTAAACGATAGCAAACGGGTTAAACTTGATTAACAGATTAAACAATTAACAAAATTTATTTTAAAAGGAATAATCCTTTATTACTGGTTAAGTTTCACTAATTGTTAAATCACCGCTATATCAATAACTGTTCTATGCCTTTGACTTACCTACTACTTATAAAAAAAAGCTTACATTCGCCTTTCTACGGCAACAAAACTAAGTGTATTAAATTTTCTACGCTTAATGAAGGCATGTAAATACCAATGTACAACTTAACGCTAAAAAAATGGATCTTCTGGACTTTACTACATTTTCAGGGGTTACCGTAGATTAAAAAATTGCATTGGGGACCACATATCGAGAAACTGGCCAGTAGACTAAGTTCAGCAGCAGTCGCAGTAACAAAAATGAGACAGCTTACTGATGTTGACACTGCACGCCTTGTTTACTTTAGTTACTTTCATAGTCTTATGTCATATGGAATTCTTCTCTGGGGGAATTCCGCTGAAATAAAGACAACATTTGTATTACAAAAAAAGGCAATAAGGGCAATTTACAATCTTAGTCGGAGGACCACCCTGAAAGAAAAAGTCAAAGAAATCAATATTTTAACTCTTATTTCTCAGTATATATTCGAAACCTTGATGTACATTCGTAAAAATATTTGCTTATATATAAAGAATAGTGATATTCACTCCCTAAAAACCAGGAACAAAAACAATCTTCACAGAATAAGCAACTCTTTTATGGGGTCTCCACAGAATAAGCAACTCTTTTATGGGGCAAAGTATACGCTTCTACAATAAGCTGCCTGGTGCCATTAGAGATTTGCCAGTTAACAAATTCAAAAAATGTGTTAAAACAAAACTGTGTAAAAAAGGTTACTATAAAATATCTGAATACCTTGATGACAGGAAAGCATGGGATTAGCAGCTCCTCATATCGGCAATTAATGTAACAATTCGATACTTACTAATGAAATATTATGTTATATTTTATTTAAAAAATGTTATAAAATAAAGACAATCCCGCTGAGTTTCTTCCGCCGGATCTTCTCAGTGTGTGGCCGCGTTTCCGATCCGGTAGTATTTAAAAAAATGTTGACGCGTCAAAATAACTTTTTTTTGAAAGTTTTATTGAATAAAGTACTTCTAATTTCTGATTTCTAATATTAGAATTCAGCACTTTTTTGTATACTTTTGAATCCTAGCTAAATGTAATTTTATTTCATTTTGTATATAATGTATATTCTAGTTGTATGGATTTTGAGTCTAAATAATAAATGATCTTTCCCTGTGTTGGTCCGCCACCTTTGAATAATAAGCCATCTGTCGCTTTGCCATTCAAATCGTATGAGGGCAACATTTAGATATACGATCCACTGCCATCGTAGCTATTAAAAAGAAGAGTTCCGCAATGTTTTGCCGAAGTATTTGGTATCATCGCTTCACCTATTCCTGCCACAATAACGTTAGCTATTGTCGTGTTTCGGCTTAGATTATAAGGTAGCTGATAAACTAATTCATGAAGAATTATTACTTCGCTACTAAGATAGTAACGCATTATTAAAATCTTTGGTGTATATGCGTGATGGTAATCTATGATCTTTTTCCACTAGGAAAGCTATCTGCTTCTTTGCCATCTTATGATTTAAAAAAACTTTGAATATTTTTTTTCAGAGTAAAGAATTAATGTATGGTCCATACCAAAGCATTTGGTGGAAGCAAAACGCGTCAAGCCAAAGAGGAATCTTCATGTTAATAGACCAATTCAAGAGAACTATCGTATTCAGTGCTGGACCTTTTGCAAAACTCACCATACCTACATTTATAAGTGTAAGTTATACATCGTGTTTGTCCGGGCTCTTTTAAAGAATATACCAATTGTCGTTCTGCCAAGTAGGTCGTAAGGGAAACCGATTGGCTATACGTGTCACTACCATCATGACTACTAGGTGGTAGAGTTGTGCAACATTTCGCCCGGGAATTTGATACCACAGCCTTACCTATTCCTGCCGTAATAGCAACAATGCTTGTCCGTGTACTGGTTTGGAGAGTAGGGTAGTTGGTAGAATTATGCATGTGATATTGCCATCCCGCTACATGGATAGCAATGCACCATTAATATCTTTGGTGTCTATAGGCGATGATCTCCCTTTCCATCAGGAGTCCATTTGCTTGTTTGCTATGTAATGATATTAAATACATTATGTGAAAAACCTTTCCGACCTGATATAGGCGTATAAGTACGTCGATGACATTATTAAAAAATAATGACCGCCCCGTTGGTCGAGTGGTTAGCTACCCTGACTACGCAATCAATGGGGCTCGGGTTTGATTTCCGACAGTGATGAGCATAGATGTTTGTATATCTGGGTTTGGGTGTTTATTAAATGTATTTGAGTATTTATGTATGTATTTCTATGTACCTCATAATATCGTTGATTACACCCATACTACAAGCAAATAATTTGCTTACTTTAGGGTAGGTTAAGATCAATTCGTGTAAATTATCCAGAGATATTTATTTATTTATAATTGATTCTATTAATAAAAATTAAAATATTGTATTTTATCGCAATCCTTGCATGTAATCTTTAATTTCACTGAGCGAATAAATCAAACTGTACAACACTTCATCATTTAACCCCTAGAAGGATTTACTTTAAATAATTTATTTTAATACTCTGCATTGCTTTTTCTAAAAAAATAGTTAAATTTAACAAAATACACACAATAAGCAATCACATTTCATTCACATATCACGCTAAATAAACGGCTGGTTCGATAGTTTAATGGGTACAACGAATCGTGGCAATGTATATTCTACATTGCGAGGCGTGAAAATTTTCCCACAAAAATAGGAATTGCCATCATGACTAGAACTTAAAAATGACATGTTTTCTTAACTTTTGGTACACCGTCTCTTATGCGCTTTATATTTGTTTATATTAAACTAGATGCAACGTACAGCCCTCTGCATTATAAAAGTTTTTGGCGAATCCCGTGGGAATTATGTATTGAGACCTGAACATAATTTATATATTTTGTTAACGTTAAGCAGTTTGTCCGAATAAAACACTTGAATCACTTTAACACCCACAGTATAATTTTGGGCAGAGTAATGCCCTCAACAAGCGATAGAATTACAATGAATCGAAAACATGATGTCCCGTTTATTTATACCATTCGTTATTTATTTTGTCCGTTATGACGTCATCATCTCAAACAGGTGCATGACACAGGTGTTTCGCACATCTGGCCGGCTAGTAGTTGTCGTCAAGCGCGGTTGATAATACTGCATACCGTTCGGTAGAATGCGTGATACTACTTACGTACTTTTGAAAACATCTTTCTGCGGTAACCATGTTCTAAGCAACAAGTAATTATCCTATTCTATTCTATTCTTATTCTATTCTATTCACCTAATTTTTCCTACATAAAAAGTAGCCTATTTGCTATTCCATATCATTATCTACCTGTGTGCCAAATTTCATTCAAATCCGTTCAGTAGTTTTTGCGTGATTGAGTAACAAACATCCATACATCCAAAGTTTCGCATTTATAATATTAATTTATATTAATAATTACGTCAAGGGTTACGGTAGACTCAATCGAAACCTTACCTAAATTATAAAGCGTAAAAAAATAATAATTTTGAGTCAACAACATATATCCGCAAAATTAGGATTGTCGAATATTTTGTTAAAATAGTGATTAAAAATTTTAACGATGCTGCTAGAAAAATCGGTCATATTTCTTTAAAGGTTACAAATATGTGGTGTAGATGACGTGAGCATTTATTAAAGTACTAGCTGTGCCCGCGACTTCGTTCGCGTGGAAAAAATTCTATAATAAAAACCCGCATAGTTCCCGTTCCCTTGGGATTTCCGGGATAAGAACTATCCTATGTCCTTTCTTGGGTCTCAAACTATATTTGTACCAAATTTTATCCAAATCGATTTAGTGGTTTGGCCGTGAAAGCATAACAGACAGACAGACAGACAGACAGACAGACAGAGTTACTTTCACATTTATAATATAAGTATGGATCGTAGAACGGAGCGCAGATTATCGTGAAACTTATTTTCTTCGTTCATAAAAGTGCAACACTATAGTGTTGTCTTTATTAAACCAACATAATAGTTGAAAGAAGACGTCACTACAGTGTTGCTACTTTATAATGTCTACTATTTGAGTGAGTATATAAGATTGCGTATTATGAGACTTCCGAGCGAATCCGGGGTTTCATCTAGTATAGATTAATATAGATTTACTATAAAAAGGGTATTTAGACAGTAAAATTACAACATATTTTTTAAACTAATGCATGTGGCATTAGACATCGTCACATGATAGCAACGCACTGTTAACATCTTTGGTGTCTATAGGCGATGGTTGATTCTTTCCATCAGGAGACCCATCTGCTTGTTTGCTATCTTGTGATATGAAAAAATTGCATATTCTCAAAATTAACGGCAAGTAAAATTGCTTGAAAAAAATTAAATTTCCTAGGTGGTTGTAAAGTACCTCAAAAATAATTGCAAAATGGTCGGCTTTTGTATGTAATTTATAGTTTATTTTGTATGTAATTTGTGTGTAATTAGTCAAGCCTTTCGCCAACCGGGCGCTTATCCAATAGCGGACAGTGATACTTTTATCACAAATTTGAAAAAACACATTTTGATACAATATTTTATCAATTAGACACTTGTATCATTTCTAACTATAAATGCCCTGATGATGCTTGTGTAAGCGAAACTTAATTGCTTTATTGTGAAACGATACATGAGTATACTTGATAAAATATTTTTTCTAAGTGCCGACGATGAAAAGTGTAGAAACACATTTATTATCACATCTGTGAGACCCCCTTCTACCTATATATATATATATATATATATATATATATATATATATATATATATATATATATATATATATATATATATATATATATATATATATATATATATATACTAGCTGACCCGGCAAACGTTGTTTTGCCATATAAATTATTTAATTAAAAAGTAAGGCTTGGTGATAGAAGGGTAAAAATTTAGAGTTGTATGTATTTTTCAATGTTAAATCATAAAAAATTTAAAATAACAATTTTTGTCTATAAAATAAAAAAAAAATTAGGAGTGCACAACCCTTAACATTTAGGGAGATGAAAAATAGATATTGGCCGATTCTCAGACCTACTGAATATGCATACGAAATTTCATCAAAATCGGTCAAGCCGTTTTGGAGGAGTACGGTAACTAACATTGTGACACGGGAATTTTATATATAAGATAAACACCCAAATCCAGAAATACAAACATCTATGCTCATTACACAAATAATTGTCCCCGTCGGGAATCGAACTCGAGCCCTGTCGATTGCGTAGTCAGGGTCACTAACCACTCGACCAACGTTGCGGTCGTCCTGCCTGCCTGTATAGTCTTAAAATGATTTAAGACTACCAGGAATTTAGTTGTATATATTAATTGCCATTACATACAATATGCATTTTTGTATAAACATTGAGTTTCTGCTCAGGTACATTAAGTTTCGCACGATTTATAAATATGAGTTCTTTACCATGAGAAATAAATGATAGTCTATATTAGGTTAGTAAAATACAATAATAGGTATGACTACTCATCTGACATACGGAAAAAACGATGGATATTAGTGATGAACCGAAACAATTATTCTAATTATAATACAAAATCCCAAATAATTATTTTTACTGTTCCAGATTCTGAAAGGAGCTTACAGTTATTATACCCTACTGAGTCAATCTCAAGAAAATAAATAACATGATGGCAGAACATCAATAACATACTTTCACTAATATTATAAATGCACAAATTAGTCTACGTTATTATGTTGAATACAAAGTAAAGAAGTTTATAGGTACGATAACATATTATGTCAATATCAAGAAAATAAGTAATATATAATATCAATATCAATATTTTATAATTTCACTAATAATATAAATGCACAAATTAGTCTATGTTACTGCTTCGTATAAAAAGTAAAGAAAATTATAGGTATAATAACATGTTACTATCAAGAAAATAAATAATAGTATGATAACAATATCAACATTTTATACTTTTACTAATATTATAAATTCGCAAATTAGTCTATGTTATTGTGTCCTGTAAAAACTAAAGAAGATTATACGTACAATAACATATTATGACAATATCAAGAAAATAAATAATAAATGATATCGATATTTATACTTTCACTAATATTATAAATGCACAAATTAGTCTATGTTATTGTGTCCTGTAAAAAGTAAAGAAGATTATATGTACAATAACATATTATGACAATATCAAGAATAAATAATAATAAATGATATCGATATTTATACTTTCACTAATATTATAAATGCACAAATTAGTCTATGTTATTGTGTCCTGTAAAAAGTAAAGAAGATTATATGTACAATAACATATTATGACAATATCAAGAAAATAAATAATAAATGATATCGATATTTATACTTTCACTAATATTATAAATGCACAAATTAGTCTATGTTATTGTGTCCTGTAAAAAGTAAAGAAGATTATATGTACAATAACATATTATGACAATATCAAGAAAATAAATAATAAATGATATCGATATTTATACTTTCACTAATATTATAAATGCACAAATTAGTCTATGTTATTGTGTCCTGTAAAAAGTAAAGAAGATTATATGTACAATAACATATTATGACAATATCAAGAAAATAAATAATGAATGATAACAATATCAATATTCATACTTTCACTAATATTATAAATGCACAAATTAGTCTTTGTTATTGTGTCGTATAAAAAGTAAAGAAGATTATATGTGCGATTGCATATTATATGAATAAGTTCTAAGTTCAGTGATAGTACAGTAAATGACTAGTGTTATTCAGAGTATTTAAGTATTACATTGTGTTGTGTTTTGTGTATCTGTATTATAAATACACGGATTTAATATAAGTGGTGCTTTCTTACAATTACGAACCCAAGTACGTAACAGTATTATAATTATGGGATTTTAAACAAGTCTTTTCCGATTCACCCCTATGCTCGTGCCACGAGGCTTAGAAGAGTCTTTTCTCAGTCACCTCGTACCCACAGCATATACGGGCTTATACAGATCTTTTTCAGGTCCATTCGATGATAATTTGATTGAAGGTAAAGGTTAAAATGTTTTAGTTCGAATTTTGCAGTATTATAATTATATCCGTGCGCTCTGTTTTTGTGTCGGAAAAAAATTAAATTTTGAGTTTTTTACATTATTTTTTTATTAGATAAATCGAACATATTATCGATTCTGGACAGTGAACAGCCTCTGAAAATTTGGCCGGAATTTTAAAAGTAACCATACATGGTACATACATGTTTATTGTATAGTCAGCTGTAACACTTAAAAACGATTTTATGGTTCAGTCTATTGTCAAGTTTTGACTACAAGAATCGCTGTAAATCATTATTGGTCAAGTGGATTTAGTTTTCTTAAAAACAAAACCATTGAAGTGTTTTTAATGAATCTAAACATTGCGAAAATAATTAATAAAACATTCAACAGTTTGGTGTAAGCGGGTTTTAAGGTACTTGAAGGATTTCAAAAGGCCCTTAGCGTAAATAAACATTGCCAATATTACTTTGATATTGAATTTGTTTTGTAAATCTCTCAAAATTGTATGCTCTAATTAATTAAAACGTTACGTTGCGGATTACCACAATAGTAATTTGCAGATTTTAAATAAATTTTCATGCAACAAAATCACTCCAATACGCAACCATGAGTAAACTGAATGAAATTCAATAGAGAGGTTGAGGATAATTAAGGGAATTCTTCACTTGTTATAATATACTAGCTGACCTGGCAAACGTTGTTTTGCCTTACATATTAGGAATCCATAGTGGACAAACAACGTGACACGTAATTTATATAAGACTACGGGATTGTCCTTCCACGCAGCTAAAATGGCATTAAACTTTATATGGTGGTTTTAAGTATTCTTAAATTTTCTAATTTTGCGCGCAATTTCCTTAATATTTTCTTTTATAAGAACCTTCTCCTTACAATTACAAACACAACAAAAAAAAATGTATATATAATAAAAATATAAGAAAAGATATGTAGATTAATTTTATTCTTTTATTAAATTAACATTATATATTAACACGTAAAATCAAAACTTTTTACGTAAAATTCAAAGGGATTGAAGAATACACTATCTGTAGTTCTGCATATCGCAAGATCCGATAGATTGGCTATACAAGTCACGTAGCTATATAAGAATTCTGCATTGTCACGCCCGGGTCTGGTACCACTGCTTTAACTATTTCTGCCACAATTTCATTACAAAAGTGCTCCTTTAAAGAGCAGACCAATTTCATTGCTCCTTTAAAGAGTTCCTGTAATGGCAATTAATATATACAACTAAATTCCTGGTAGTCTTAAATCATTTTAAGACTATACAGGCAGGCAGGACGACCGCCACGTTGGTCGAGTGGTTAGTGAACCTGACTACGCAATCGACAGGGCTCGAGTTCGATTCCCGACGGGGACAATTATTTGTGTAATGAGCATAGATGTTTGTATTTCTGGATTTGGGTGTTTATCTTATATATAAAATTCCCGTGTCACAATGTTAGTTACCGTACTCCTCCAAAACGGCTTGACCGATTTTCATGAAATTTCGTATGCATATTCAGTGAGTTTGAGAATCGGCCAAATCTATTTTTCATCCCCTTAAATGTTAAGAGTTGTCCTAAAAAATTTTTTTATTTTATGGACAAAATTTTTTTTATGATTTAACATTGAAAAATACAGACAACTCTAAATTTTTACCCTTCTATCACCAAGTCTTACTTTTAATTAAATAATTTATATGGCAAAACAACGTTTGCCGGGTCAGCTAGAGTAGTTTGTAGGGTTAGATCAATTCGTGTAAACTGTCAGATATATATATATATATATATATATATATATATATATATATATATATATATATATATATATATATATATATATATATATATATATATATATATATATATATCTGACAGTTTACACGAATTGATCTAAAAATTGCTCCTTTAAAGAGCAGACCAACTGCCGTTCTGCCGGGCACGTAATAATAAGCGACCGATTGGCTGTACAAGTCACTAACATCGTGGTTACTAGGTGGTAGAGTTCCGCATTGTCTCGTCCGGGTCTGGTACTATCGCCTTACCTGTTCCTGTCGCAATAGCGTCAGCGCCTGTCACTGTCGCGTTCCAGTTTGGAGGGTAAGGTAGGCGGTAAACTTATGCATGTGGCATTAGACCTCGTCACAAGAAGCAACGCACCATTAACACCTTTGGTGTCTTTGGGCGATGGCTGACTCTTTCCATCAGGAGAATCATTAGCTTGTTTGCTATCTTATGATATAAAAAAAACATTGCTTATAACTGCATTTCATCACGCCATACAAATGACAACATACCGTTATGTTCATTGGTATCTCAGATATTGTTCTCTCTTTCTACAGGATAGACATCGACTTCTAGACGTGAATACGTCTTTAAATTTGCTTTCATAGTGAAGGACATTTCAAAAATCTGATTTTTTTAAATTATTGACAGGGAAGCGCTTGACCTCGATCTCACCTGATGGTAAGCTAAGATGCAGTCTAAGATGGAACGCGCTGCCTTAGAAGGTATGTGTTTACCCTTCTCCTGAAGATCCCTAGATTGTACTCGTCAGGGAACACAGACTCAGGTAGCATGTTCCAGTCCTTTGCGGTTCGAATGAAGAATGTTGAGTCGAACCGCTTTGTTCAAGTACGTGGAACGTCCACCATATGGCGATGCCTAGAATCTGCGCCTCGACGATTAGTTAAAAAACAATGATGTGAATACAGGTGATGATAACAAAATTGGTGGATACAGTTTGGTGTTACATGACTATTATCAACTTCCTAAATCTAGTTATACCGCTGGATAGCTAGAGTCAAAGAATTTCATAAGCTGAGCGCGAATTACGATGTCTTGTAGTGGGGAGTGGAGTAGGAAAAACCGCCATTTTTAGATAATTATATTAAATAAAGTTGCGTTACATATCTACACATATAATAAAATCGTAGGTAAGTCAAAACTGTATGTACATTGAATATTTTTTTTAAATAATACTTAGGGCGTGATCTACAATCGACATCGAAGCCAAAAATATAGTTTTTATAATTTTTGTCCGGGGTAAACTCAAAAAGTACTGCATTGATTTACTTCAAATTTTGCATGAATGTTACTAACAGGTTGGGTTAACATATAGGCTACATATTGTCACGCTATCACCCACGGGGGAGGAGAAGTGCGGAGTAAACGAAGTCCGCGCGGACGAAGTCGCTGGCAACAGCTAGTTTTGAATATAGTAGATACCTACATATATCTTTTTGAGACAGAGCAACAAAGTATAAAATTCGATTATTTTTTATTCGAAAGCTCTTGTAAAGATTTATTGATTGTATAACTAAACAAAATATTTGAAATACTTATAGTAAACATATACGGTGCTTAAGGTAAAAAAATCAGGAAAAAAATTGTAATCAGCTAAAAAAATCTTAAAAAACGTTTCTTTTATTATTCACGTAAAAGTTACATGGCTGTATCCATGACACAGCCACAACCCTTTTTGAGGGTTCTGTACCTAAAAGGTAAAACGGGACTCTATTACTAAACCTCCACTGTTTGTCCGTCTCTCTGTCAGTCACCAGGCAGTATCTCATAAACCGTGATAGCTAGGAAGCTGAAATTTTCACAAATTACGTGTTTCCATTGCCGCTATAACAAATACTAAAAATAAAATATTAACTATGACAATACAGGAAGCTATATGAAAGATAGGAAGATAGAAGTCGAAAATATGTAGACACAGCAATGTATCATTATTATTTTTGGTGTCTATAAATAGAGTCTGACTTTTTCCATAAGCAGAGATACGTATTTGTTTGCAACCTAATCATGTATAAAAAGTATATGAAATTATAATTTATAATACTAGAAATCACCCGTGGCCGAAATTCAATCATAGACTATCTATCGATCTATCTATCAAAGCGGGCTAAACCGTCATTAACCACACTATAGGCAATTGTGCGTAAAGGTATAGTGTCTATTCTTTCCAATCCAGCTCATTCCAAAGATCCAGCACCTTAGAGGGATGCTCAAACAGCTCTCCATATGTGCTGCCTCCTTTCAAAAACTGGGTCCTTAGGTACTTCAATGCCTCGCAATCGAACAGCACGTGGTGTGGTTCGATTGCGAGGCATGTCTTTATGTTTTAGGCACGCCCTGCATAAGGGACTCTCAGTTAGCCTCATGGTGTGCATGTGTTTATTCATTGGGCAATGCCCCGTTATCAGACTAAATGTTTTTCTTAATTCTACTCTTGGTACCTAATTTAAGCAGTTTTCTAGATCATAGACTAAACAATACAATCTTCGTTAAGTTTGAAAACTGCTTTACCCGTAAAAAAAAAATGTATTACTTTTTTTTAATATTATAAGATAGCAAACAAGCAGATGGGTCTTCTGATAGAAAGAGTCAACCACGCCTATGGACACCAAAGGTGTTAATGGTGTATTGCTATCTTATGGCGAGGTCTAATGCCACATGCATAAGTTTACCAGCTAAGTTATCCTTCAAACAGGAACACGACAGAGACAAGCATTGACGCTATTGCGGCAGGAATAGGTAAGACGGTGGTACCATACTCGGGGAGATAATGCAGAACTCTACCATCTAGTAGCCACGATGGTAGTGGCTCGCATAGCCAATCGGTCGCCTTTTACGAACTGCCTGGCAGAACGGCAGTTGGCCAGGAGGCAGTCTTCAAAGGAGCCCGGGACCAACACATGACACATGAAACACATGTCACATGAATGTTCTGTATAAGGTATTATTTTACTAATTTGATATATTTCTAATGCACGTAATCTAAAAATTTTACGTTTCCGCAGTCCTCCGAAATGTTAACTTTAAAAGCTTTTTCTTCACGTTTTAACTTATAAATAATATAATGCTTTTATGGAGATTGTTCTCAATGTAGTCATGTCACGCCATGAGAAGCTCTAGGTCACGAGAACACGTTATTACGAAATACGCATATTTTTTATCATAGCAGACTTGGAACATGATAAATTCCCCACTGAAATCATCCGCCATATAAATTCATAGTAAGATGTTTAAGAACATACAGGCCAGCATTTGTACACATTCCTTATATTATTAAAAGCCTTGGAAGCTATTCATTTTGTATGACGAATACAATCACATACTTTGGGATGAAAAATGCATGATTGTTTATGATGGTACATAGACTAGAGCAGGCCTGTTCAAGTCAAATACCATCCTGGGCTAATATGAATTACCAAATAAATTGAAGGGCCGCAAAAGCACAACAAATAAATATGTAGTTAAGGAAAATTATTAAATAAAACATAATACTTCAAAAAGCGAACTTATCTCGCATTACAGCTTACGCGCACGAAGAAGACAGTAGATTTTTAAGTATGTACTGGTGAACTAAAAACATTTCACGGGCCGCACAATTACAAGCCGCGGATCGCATGTGGCCCCCGCCTTGTAATTTGTCAATATATTATGCTTATATATTTATGCTCAAGGTAACGTTCGACTATATTCCCGAAAATTCCAAAAATAACGCATAAACGAACTAAATGTAAACAAGACAGTACACGCTATTTTCCTGCTTGTGCCGTACGCGAGAAGTTCAATTATGCAGAGCTGTTTGGGTAACGGCGGCTATTGTTTATCGATAGAAACAGATATCTCTTTCTTTTATTTCTATATTTTTCCAGTGTTCTTACTCTTCACTTTTCTAGATTATTCGCAACAATATTATATATAGATGTGTACAGTTTTCTTTAGGACTAAAGTTTTTTTTCAAACCTAAAAGAAATATCGCCTCTTTGGTGGCTAGAGATTTTTCTCAAACTTAAGAGAGATATCGCCTCTGTTGTCTAGTGGTCCAGCGTTAGCGTTGACCACATAAGCCCCTGGGTTAGATTTTGGGGTTGAGCACTTAAAAAAAGTGTCTTTTCAGTTTTCTGATAAACACAAAGTTGCCCGGGATTGGAAAGTGCCCGGTTGGCGATAGGCTTGCCACCTATCACATTTGTGGGACCAAGTATCTTCGACTAATCGTGGGTGCACTTGTTGTAACTCTGCCTACCTTTTCAGGGATACGGACGTGAAGATACTTATTTAAAAGAGATTTCAGTTTTAAGTCTATGGTCGAATTTCGACCACAGGTGATCGCTACTTTTTATAAATAAGACAAATTATTTAAAAAGACACATTCTATATTCAAAAGTTACGGCCTGGCCACAGGAAATTCGCGGCGTGAACGGCGAAGCGTCTAGCGTCTGAAACAAATGTATGAGAAAGTACTAAACATGCCACGCGGCGTGGCGGCCGGCGGGGGGTGATCGACGAATTTTTGCCACCGCCGCCGCCGGTTCGCGTGGCCGGGCGGTAAACCGCTTGTTTTAATTATGCTTAAACCTTCGTCGTGTCCAGTGCCACGTTAGCTCGCGAAACAATGTCTTCATTACCGATATATTAGTTTGATGAGAGTAATGAATTTGGAAATAGCAAGAGCGATCGTGATATACAAAGCGCTATTGTTATTATCAATTTAATTTTATACCCGGCTTTCACAATGTCAAATATATATTTCATAATAAAGGAATGATTGTTTTTCAAATAAAAAAAAACGAATTAATCCGTTGCTATATTATGTAAAACTTGAAATACAATTTAAAATATTTGCCTTCTGTCCTTAAGTGTATTGACATCACTCACAATACATTACTATTTTTTGATATTATTGATTGACCCGTTGTAGTATTTATTAGACTGTATTTATAATCTCCTCAATGTACTCCCGTAGTAGGCACTTGATTTTTGGTAAATGAATTGCAAAAAAATATCCCATGTTTTTTGACTTTGACTAGCCAAAAAATCGATCATATTCTTTAATTTTTTATTGGTTCGAGCTTCAATTCTTTATTGGTTCGAGCCGCCAAAGTTTGGAGCAAACTGCCTGAGACTAATTTTCTTGACAAATATAGTCCTGGAACATTTAAGAGTAGAGTCATCTTCATCGACACTTTCCATCATGTGAGATAGAAAACAAACGCTTATTCCTATAGTTTAAAACTCCTTTTTAATTAAGTGCATACCATTTCCGGAATTTTGTATATATATAGCTGCCTATTATATAAAGCATCTGGCGTAAAGAGATTGTATGTATGTTAAAATGAGTTATTAAAAAGAGCACTAACGTTTTAGGTAAAACTTTGATATCTTATAATTGTTTTTTATAGTTGGTGTCTATAGGCGATGGCGATCTCTTTCCATAATGAGAGCCATCTGCTTTTTTGCCATATTTCAATATAAAAAAGCATAATTTAAATTTAGTTAAGATCTAATTTAGTATTTTAATTAAACTGAAATCATAAAATGTTGCGAATGATTAATTTTCCCTGTTTTGTATAGTTGAGTAAGGTAATTACTTATCATAATCAACTATTTAGTTTGCTCAGAATATTTACTCACATGAATCGTCATACTAACGAGTTCTCAACTACAAAGTTGATCGCTAGAAACACAAAGTTAGTTAGTCCGCACCGTCTCAGTAATAAGCTCTAATTAGTTCGAAAGAAAACAACGCGGCTGGATATTAAAATAGTTTTTATGTGAATGTAAATGAAATACTCGTAAACATCATACTTTGTATTGTTTTGTTTAATAACAAAATGCATTACAAAGAACACTTTTGTGTTTTGTATTATTATATGCAACATATAAATCTATTCAGTATCTATATTCACTGCTTCATTGGTCCGAACTCCCTTTACAAGAATTAATCACTTGCCACCGTGAATATTTATCAGCATCATACTTGTATGTACTCATAAATGTCATACTTTGTATTGTTCTGTTTAATAAAAAAAAGCATTAGAAAACAATTTTGTGTTTTGCATTATTCTATGCTACTATATATGTATTACGTAGTTTGTATCTGTGTTTACTGTGTTGGTCCGAGCACTCTTAGAAGAATTAACCATCTGCCATTTTGTCAGACAGTTTGTAAACGGCAAACTATGTGGCTATATGTGTCACTACTATCGTGACTACTCATATATACTCATAAGCATCATACTCGTGTAATCTCATAGACATCATACTTTTATTGTTTTGTTTAATAACAAAAAGCATTACAAAAACAATGTTGTTTTTTGCATTATTCTATGCTATACTATTTTCATTTATTTATTTTCTCGATGACAGTTCTAATTTAATAGTTGTAGTGCTGTAACGAAATATTGATCGCATATATTTATTATATTTTGAACAAGGACAAATATAACAAAAACATTCAAATCTATTTCTTCAAGGTAGGAACACTCAATGGCCCAGCGCCATAATTTCGTGATAAATAGTAACCTTATAGCTCATGTCATCAATTGTAACTTTTAATTTTTTTAGTCCTGCAATCAAGGAATTAAGGATCGGGCACACTGAAGCGGGTCTCAAAGCATTGGACCGCATTGCATAAATTCGGCTAGACTCTCATGCATGTTATAAGAAATATATATAGCACACTAAGGTGGAGCGCATCGGTTCTCATCAAGGCGGTTTTTACTTGATGGATTTTGGTAAACGTGGTTCTTCTTGGAGACCATAAAAAAAGATTACTCATTACTAAAAGGTCAGCAACGTATCTGCAAAACCTTTGGTATTATGGATGTCAATGAGCGGCGATGATCACTTGCCATCAGGTGTGTACCTGATGGCAAGTGATCATCGCCATCAGGAGGTGTCTCCTGCTCGTTTGCACTTCCTTCTATAAAAATGTGAATAATGTGTATTAATAATGTATATCGGATAATAGTGTTAGCTGTATATTTTTTTTTGTCTGTATACTGTCCAGAAGTGATAAAAAAGTATCTTCACGTCCATATCCCCGAAGAAGTAGGTAGAGGCACAAGAAGTGCACACACGGTCAGCCGAAAATACTTTATCCTAAAGAAAGAAAGAAAGAAAGAAAGAAAATATCTATTTGCAAGAATATGGGTGTAACAAGTTGTTAAAAATAAATTAAGTTACCAACATATTCTACCATTATATGGTGTGCAAATATTTAAAAAAAATTATCATTATATAATATTACATTTAAAAGATTCTATCGATTATTTAGAATTACTACCGGATCGGAACGCGGCCACACACTGAGAAGATCCGGCGGAAGAAACTCAGCGGGCTGGTCTTTTTTGTGTATTTTATGTACTTGTTATAAATGTACAATGATGGTTTCATATTACAAAAGAAATTTTTATAATTACAAGTTTCATATTTCGTGCAATTAAATTTTTTATAATTTACAAAATGTTCACTATTTACAAAATTTTACTAGGTACATTGAAATTTTTTAAGGACAATTCAACAAACTTATATTTCTATCCATTAATATTTAATTTTATCGGCTAAAAATTCTTTAATATCATAATAACTTTTATCTGACAGCAAATCAAACAACTTTTTGCGAAATTTATTTATAGGTAATGATTTAAGACTATCAGGAATATGATTGTATATAATAATAGACATACAATACACATTTTTTGTAAAAATATTTAATTTTTGATTAGGCACATATAATTTTTTACTATTCTTAAAATATGAGTTACCAGTGACTTCAGCATTTGTTTTAAATAACTTTTGGTGCTTTTTTACAAATACGCATACCTCTAAAATATACAAACATGGTAAGGGAAGTACCTTAAGAGACTTGAAAAGTGGTTTACAGGAATGTAATTGATTAACACCACATATTGCTCGAATACATTTCCTTTGGACTCTAAAAATTCGTACCAATTCAACAGAACTTCCCCAAATAGGAATTCCATATTGTAAATTAGAAGAGACATATCCATGATATGCTAATAGGGAGGCTTTTACGATTGCTACTTCTCTTAGTCTTCTTAAGACATAGACAAATCTATCAATCTTATTACATAGATATTCAATGTGTGCTTTCCAATTACAATATTTGTCAATAATTATTCCTAAAAAGTTTGTATAATCTACATCATCTATATTTACTTTATTTAAAAATACATTTGTGTTTTTAGTAATATTACTGTGGTAGTTCTGAAATTCAACTAATTTTGTTTTAGTTACATTAACTTTGAAATTATTATTAATTAACCAGTCTGAAACTTGAAGTAAGGTTTCAGTTGTTTCGTTTACCAAGTCTTTTTTATTTTTACATTTAATAAGTAGGGTAGTGTCATCAGCAAATAAAAAGCAATCATGTTGTGTACTATCAGGAAGATCATTGATATAAATTAAAAATAGCAAGGGTCCTAAAACACTGCCCTGTGGTACACCACAGTTGTTAACACGGTAGTTTGAAGTAAATATTTTTTTACGGTTTCCGCATATTTTAGATATTTTGACGCATTGTTTCCTATTTTCTAAGTAACTCTTTATCCAATCTAAAGCCTTCCCTCTAATACCATATTTTTCAAGTTTTGGTAGTAAAATATCGTGTGAAATGAAATCAAATGCCTTACTCATATCCAAAAATACACAAAGTGGATACATTTCCTTATTGATAAAAAGATGCTAATGTAGTAGACCTACCTTTCCTAAATCCATATTGATTATTTTTAGTAGGCCAAAATCAAGTAAATAATTATAGAGCTTTTCATACATATTTTTTTCAAAGATTTTTGAAATAACTGGAATTAAAGTAATAGTTCTACAATTGTTCATATCGCACATATCTCCTTTTTTAAATAATGGTTTGACAATACACTTTTTTAATCGTTCTGGAAATTTACCTTCCAAAAATGACAAATTAATTATATGGCTAAGAGGTCTTGATATTACACTAGCAACATTTTTCAATAATTCTGTGCTAATATTATCATAGCCAGTAGCATAAGTATTTTTCAATGAATGTATAACTTTTTTCACATCATGCTCATCTACTGGTGTCAAATACATGGTTTTACTACAATTTGGTAAAAAATATGATTTTGAAGTATTTGTAGATTTGACTTTTACACTACTTGATTTTGTCTGGTTTATAAAGAAATTATTAAATAGATTACATATTGTTTGAGTATTTGTGTACTTTAAATTGTTTATTTTGATTTTTTCTATTTCTCTACTATTTATTTTGTTCTGAAATGTACTTTTAATCAGATTCCATGAAGCTTTACATTTATTAGAGGAATTTTCAATGTATTTCAAAGAAGACTGTTTTTGTGATTCTAATATACATTTAGACAAAATTTTCCTATAATGTAGATATTTACATTTATTTTCTTTCTTATTAGATTGAGCATGACGATAGTAAAGGTACAACTGGCGTTTTACTTTGCAACATTTTAGAAGACCTTTAGTTAACCATTTATTTTTTATAGGTTAATTTAAAACTTTTACACGGACCTTAGGAACTTTTACACGGACCTACAATGTGATAGGTGGCAAGCCTATTGCCAACCGGGCACTCTCCAATCCCGGACAACGTTGTTTTTATTATAAAACTGAAAAGCCCATTTTTGAATTGCTCGACCCAGGAATCGGACCTGGGACCTTTTGTGATCTACTCCGACACCAGACCACTAGACCACAGAGGCAATAAAAGGAAGTGATACCTTTAGAAGGTACTTTTTAACTTGACTGAACAAAAAGAAGAAATAATTTTGGGTAACGCGAACAAAGTTACGAGTAAGAGCTAATATTAGATATTAAACATTAATATTAAAAGATACAATAAACAACTATGCCCAAACAAATTCCAGTTTGGAACGTTTCCAGAATTTTAATTAATTCCGCATGTAGTATGCTCTGAAGCTGGCCTCTAATGAATGTTCAGATTTGCAATATTGTGAAATTAGTATTGGAGTTTTTTGGATATCAAAGCTTTGTACTTAGTTTCTGGGAGATGAATTGTTTTGTTTACATCACGTAAAAGTAATACGTGTACCTTGTATTGATTTCAGCCTCTTTGAAGAATATGGCCGTGTTCTTATCGGCCAGCAATTCTCAAAATGTCGACTGTGACTGTGAAGTTTTTATCAAATTTATTAAATTATTATAGTGTTTATTTTATTGTACATTTTTACTGTAAAATACAAAGATGATAATACACTACTTTAATATACAATAATGATACCGATAAAAACTATATTTTTTTTCGGGAATTATTAATAGGTACTTTAAATAAAAGTATACCAAACCGTAAAATAAAATAAAAACAAATAAAAAAACATTGGCTAACAAACGGAATAAAACTCTCGTGCAAAAATAAAAGACTATTACAAATCATTGTGTCAAAAACTAGCAATCTTATAATCCTAAAATATTATAAAAAATATGAAAAAATATTTAAATAATCTGTTAAAACTTCTAAAAAACTACAATATACACACAAAATAAAAATGTCAAAAACCAAAATAAAGTCTATGTGGGCTATAATCAACGAGCATACCAACAAAAATAAACAAATTGAGAAAATCAATATACAACTAAAAATAAATAACACACTAATTTCGGATCCAAAACTGGTGGTCAATAAATTCAATGATTATTCTGCAACCGTAGGGGAGAATAAAAATTAGCAACCCGATAGAGGGCCATATACGTTTCCATCATTAAGTACGTTTCCACTAAATATGACTGAAAACACAATATTAGTAAGACCAGTACGATTGGCGGGAAAACCACAAAATAGTACAAAATCTACAAAATAGTCAAAAAATAAAAAAGCCACGGCGTTGATGAACTTCCATTTTTTTAATTAAATAATGTGCAGATCAATTGGCTCTACTGTTTTGTACATTAATCAACCAGTCTTTCGAACAAGGTGTTTATCCAAATTTTCTCAAAAAAGCCATAGTAAAACCATTGTTTAAAAAAAATTTAAAAACAGACCTGAATAACTACCGACCAATTTCACTATTACCTACAGCTTCAAACATTTTCGAAAGAGCTATGTACAATCGATTATATAGTTTCTGCAAAAAATATGAAATTTTTAATGAATGTCAAAATGGTTTCCGAAAAGGACTATCTACTACCTTAGCAATTTATAAATACATGCAGGAAATAATCAATACCTTAAATAATAAAAATTACGCGCTGGGAATACATATATATATATATATATATATATATATATATATATATATATATATATATATATATATATATATATATATATATATATATATATATATATATATATATATATATATATATATATATATATATATATATATATATATATATATCAAGGAAAAACTATAAATGCATCTATTCCTCAAGGCTCGGCTGTCTTCTGTTCCTGATATACAATAACAACCTCCCGAAAATTATACAAGAACCATGTGTTTTGTTTGCGGATGATATTTCATTTTATCCCGGAAACCTCGCGGGAACGGGAACTATGCGCGTAAAAACTTGGGACTTTTATTTTAGAAATTTTTTCACGCGGATGAAGTCGTAGGCAGAGCTAGTAAATAATGTTTAATACATTACGCAATTTTATTTAAAAAAGTTATAGCAAAATTTCGGATTATTTTGAGCACAAAACAGCCTGGGAATAATTGCTTTTCATACCAGTCTCACATAATTATTATAAATAATAATTTGTTACTGTAATATAAAAAATGAAATTGAAAAAAAAAATAAGCCCGCTGAGTTTCTTTCGCTAGATCCTTTCAGTGTGAGGACGCTTTCTGATTCGGGCATAGCTATAAATTGTCGGCCTGTCAAAAGTGTTTGTAAAAGTTAATTTGAAAAAAAAAAACGATTTCACTATAACTTCAAAACTATTGTAACTACTAGATGGTAGAATTACGCAAAAATTTTGCCCGGGTTTTCTACAATTGCTTTACTTATTCCTACCTTAATAGCGTTAATGTTAGTCACTCTTGTGTTCTGGTTTGAAAGGTAAGGTAAGTAAGGTTCCACAAATGGTTACCCACCATCAACATGTTTGATGTACATAGGTGATGGTTTTATTTTTCCCTCAGGAGAGTTATCTACTTTTTGCTATCTACTTATGATGAAATGGTTACATATTGAAACATGCGATGAACGCGCGTATACTGTATTTTTTTTGGTTTTGCTATTGTCGTGGTGGAAAGTGTGATTGATGTAGGTGGTAATTGTGCCGCTGGACCGTCTTTATTTTGAGGCGTTCAGTCAATTTATTACATTTTGAATACTGTATTTTTCCTTTCATTGATATTGCAGAGGTCAGACGTTTACGGAAAGTTGCAATGTAATATAATCTTTGTTTATTTTTTTCATAAATAAATATTGTATTTAAGTCTGAGCAACAAATTATCGATAAAAATCAAGCAATTATTACAGAAAATAAAACCAATTCATAACTTGGTAATTGGAAGGCAACAACGCTCACATGTCGTTAGAGTTGTATAGTGAAAATGTCGATAAAAAGCGGTTAAAAGCGGTCACGTGGTATCTACACTCCTAATATAATATAATATTCTTCAACTTGCTCGATTTTTCGAAATCATCCCTACCAGATAGCTAGTACAATATTATTTAAACACATTACTAACTTTAACACTAAGTTGTAGAACTCCCGGATGACATATTGCATGATATCAAATAATAACACGTTAACTATTCAGACTAATATCAAAATTCAAAAGGGAACACCGTCATTTTAGTTTCACGTATTCAATTCTGTTGACAGTCATGATAAATGCAATTTTTTTACTAATATTCAAGATAATTCCATGCATTTTGTTTTATATTTTAGCTAAATGTTATTTTAATATTTTAGTTTAGATAAATTTTAGGAAAAAGAATAAATAAAAATAAAGTAAATATTGTAAGAACCAACCAACTGCCGTTCTGCCAGGCCGGTTGTAAAAGGCGACCGATTGGCTATACGAGTCACTACCATCGTGGCTACTAGGTGGTAGAGTTCTGAATTGTCTCGCCCGGGTCTTGTACCACTGCCTTACTTATTCCTGCTGCAATAGCGTCAGTACTTGTCACTGTCGTATTCCGGTTTGGAGAGTAAGGTAGCCGGTAAACTTATGCATGTGGTATTAGACCTCGCCACAAGATAGCAACGCACCATTAACGCCTTTGGTTTCTATACGCGATGGTTGACTCTCCATCAGGACACCCATGTGCTTGTTTGCTATCTTATTATATATAAAAAGGCCCCAGAGGCATAATTATTCTCTTACATCCATCACACTTATAATAACGTCAGTTATAGCAAAAATAAAAACATACATTTATGTTATACGTAAATCTTTTGTTTTTCATCTTTATTCGTGTTGATATAATAACTTCAATTCGATTTGTGGTATCTTCGATTCTAAAACTATCGATGTCCGATTGTTTCTTTTGCATCCTTATCTGTGCCAATAAAAAGTGTTAACAGCGTGATTTGCATATTTCCCTATATCATGCTTGCTTTACGACTGGAACAAACACTGGTAGCCACAGATAACTCGTGACGCTGAATTTTTCAAGCGAATTTCACATAAACTAGTTTTGAATTCTGTTTATTTTGATAGATGTTAAAATGGATAACAATGAATTTACTTTTAAAAAAATTGTTATATTGTCACGTTTTAACATTTTATGTAACAGAAGGTTTAATTAATTTTAAAACTTTTTAAACATTTATGTGTGTAAGTGCTGTTTATTATATACATACAAAAACACTTATTCAAAACATAGTTTAGTGGTAAAATTAGTAGTAACTTTAGTGACTACCAATACGTCTTCGCAGGAATACTCATATTCTTTCTTTGCTTTATAACATCCTTCATAATCATAGGCCCCACTTTATCTTCGTGAGCGTTTTCACTTAATTTATTCCTGGAGCAGTAATTGCCATGCTAATGTCAGTTCTCTCTTGCGTTTCTCTTTCTTCAAATCAATTTTTTTCTCTGATTTCTTTTTTGTTCATGCGGTCAGGCTGTGAAAATTACTTCCATCTAATATTCGTTCCAACAAATCGCTATCAATCTTTAAAACACGATTTAATAATTATGATGTGATACGAAAGTAGTTTAAGTTTGTAGGTTAATTTTGTAGTTTGTCTTTTATTTCCAATTTTGTTTTATTGTATTGTAATGTGTAAGTATTTTACCTATCTCTTTTCTCTTTATTTTTTCATTTTTTTGTCAATAGCTTTAAGGCCACATTTTTTATTTATATTGTGCACAATTTCAATGTTTATTAACTATTTTCTTTATACGGGTTAGCTGGAAGAAATCTCAATATGAGATAAGCTAACCTTTTTGCATATATATATATATATATATATATATATATATATATATATATATATATATATATATATATATATATATATATATATATATCATTTAAATGTTTACTGTAACTGTTTTTGTGTACAATAAATAAAAAATTTTGTGTACTACGTACTTAAGGAGCTGTACCGAGTGGAAGTCTTATTCCATTTCGTTAACTTTCACTACAACGCTGAATAATAATAAATCGTTCAACCAAAGTCAAAATTAAGCAGCGTTGCAACATATAATAGAGTATAATATATATTCGTGACCAAAATATCCATCGCTGTGAATTTCATAGCACTTACGCGTTTCTATAATTAAACTCAGACGCAGGTGCAGTCCATGGACTGCACCTTACTGGAGCACAACTTGCGTTGTGCATGCTTTATCTAGTACGTTAATAAATAGAAGTTTATTAACGTACTATATAAAATTACGTTCAAGTTTTGGTGAAAAATTGCTGCGATCTATAAATAAAACAATTTTAGACCACAATTTTATTTTAAATATATTACACACTCAATATAGCGTTATTATTTCTGAGGTAAAATTCATTAATAAAACAATAAATATCACTGGAAAAATAACACGAATTGTTCTAACCCAAAAGTAAGCAAATTATTTGCTTATGATGTGAGTGTCAGTCAACGATACTAAATACATAGAGTATATATATGAATACTCAAAAAGACTTAATACTCATCACATAAATGTTTGTCCCTATCGGAAATCGAACCCGAGCCCAATTGATACGTATTCAGATTCGGTAACTACTTGACCTACAAGGCGGTGAAAGGGTGAACAATTCGACAAATATATCACTACCATCATTGTACATTTGAGAGAGTTTTGAACTGATTTGCTACCACTGTCTAACCTTTTCGGACACAATAGCGATAGCTCTTGACATAGTCGTATTCCGGTTTGAAAGGTAAAGCAAATGTCAAACGTATTCATACAGCGTAACATCCTTCCACAGGGACAACAATGTACCATTAACATCTTTGATGTCTACACGCGATGGTTATCTTTCTCGTTCAAGAGAACATGTGGCTTTGCATTCCCGTCACACAGGTATAAATGTACTACTTACATTCTGACGCTTAAAAGCGTTTCTATGATATAATAACATGAAACCTATAGATCTTCGATCAAGAATGTCAAGATGCAGCGTTGCATAATATAAACGCAGCAAAAAATATGGCGTTAGTTTACAACATGAAGCTATAAATAATTAGTATTTCATGGTTTAAAATGCTTAGGTACCTAATTATTCTATATTCAAAAGCTTAAAAATATCGCAACGTCATGTAAGTATCTGTCATATATATAATAAAAAGTTTTTATTTATTTCATCTAACCATGAGAAAAAGAATATTTTAGAACAATGAATTCATGAAGTCACTTTGTTGATAAAATTTATAACACTTAATTAACTCTATGGACTAGTTTTATGGAAAGGCAACAGTAATGTCGATAAACTTTTATTATCTTCTTTCGTTTTTAAATAACTGAAAAAATATTAGTTACGATTTTTTTTCTTTTCCCCTGTATATAGGATACAAAATGACAATAATACATTGCGTTGAAATTTCGTATGACGCCATTTACTTGAAACATTTGTATTAAATAAAATATTTTTCAGTTATTTAAAAACTGTATAAGTTTTTTTGGATCAATGATCCCATTCTTATGCAATTCACTTAAAATAAAAAGTCGTTTTATTACAAGTTTACTTCCGAGGATTGTCAGTGATTGGACGATACTAAACACAAATAAGACCACACATTTATTGGTGATCTTATTTCGTTAGCCACATTTGAGGTCGCGATCTTGAATCTTGTTATTCTTGATCGAAGCTATAGATAGTAAAATAAATTTAAATAAAACATTATGGGAACATTGTCTGCGTTTATTAGACCAACTATATCAATTATTGATATCTAGCTATGAAGTAAGTAAATAATATTCGTCCATAGCCGCCCAATAGTATGTTCATAAATATATTCATATTATCATGCCCTGCATAATTTTGTGCATGCCTCAATGCTGATCTATGAAAGTAAGTGCTTGGTCAGAAAGGGCTTGAAAGTTTTATTATCGTCATAGAAGTGGCAGGATTACAAAAAATCTGTGGTGTAACTTTTCAGGATCACAGTCGCAATACCGAAGAGAGAGGAAAGTTGGTATTAAAAGATAGTATCGGTGTTAAAATGAGGAATAGCATGCTCCATTGTGACAGATGAGCAATTAAAAAAATATATATACTTGTACAATGCGATTGTATCCAATAACCTTGACTGACGTACCATAATCAAATTCGTCAGGTGCTTTTTAAGAGTCTTTCAAATCGGTGTGATTGTTTGTTGTGACAAGAAGAGAGTTGTCAACGTATCCTAAATATTTGCAAGGCAAGATTGGCTGGATCGTGATGTGTGATATTCAATTCTTCCCATAAGGGATTTGGTTACCATTATCAAACCAGCACTTGTGAATATTTCCTCCACATCAGCAAAGCAAGTCTGACTGTATGACACTAAATTCTCTTTGCTTACACCATAAGAGCGAGATGTTTATGTATGTATATACAATATCTTCAAGAAACAAAAACACAAACTATTACAATATTGTAAGATCGAAGTTTTTGTCCTGTTTTTGCATGTTTTCGTACACTTTTGATATCTATCTATAAATGCGCAACACTACTCATCCAAAGTCAAAATAAATCGCTCGCTTTACATAATGTAAACACGAAATAAAGAAAACAACGGAATTGGCAAGTACAAACATTTGTATCAGGACCGCGATCGCCACACTCACACATAAAATAAGCATTATTGCATATAAACTACTAATGCAAACATTGTTTCATTGGTCGTTTTCATTTTAAACAACATTAATCCGAAACACACAAACAGAACATTTAAAAATATACCAACTGCGTTACAATAAATTTTATTTTACTACAAAAAAGAAAAGAGTATTTACGTCCTTTTGTAGTCTATTCAAAATAGACTCATCTATTTGTACAATAGTGAAACTTAAGATCATAATAGTTTCGCTATTCTACAATAGATGGCAGCATTGATTTTTCCGTAGTTTTCAGTTGATCATATTTGAGTAGAGAACTTTCTAGAACGATATACGTAATGACTGTCATTACGTATATCTTTCTAGAAAAATTAGGTCAACCTAAAATGAACTTTATATGTAAGGTGTACGGCTGATTTTAGCTTGACTTTCTATTATATCATTAGAAATTATATTAAATCAGGAATTTAATTAAAATAAAATGAAAATTGTACTTTCGAATGATATGAAATATCTCCATTTTTAATCATCTGTATTCTACTATCATTTCTGCATTCAAAGATGGCACAATACGGCATAATTCAGTGTATAATAGATTTTCGCACGACGACTATCTCCTAATGATATGGTAAGTATCACTAAGGCAATTTAGAGTAAAAGCGCATAATAGTGACGCACGCGGCACGCCTACTCTTCACTTCCCCTTGTTTTCTTTATTTCGTGAATGTAAAGGTTAAGGATTTACAGAAAACAATTATTTTAATTGTATTCTTTTTTACAAATCCACACAGTTCCATTTTGAAACAGTATTTTGGTAACAAAGTCCTCGCCCTACCGCTATTGTACATTTAAGTTGATTTCTATCTTTAAAACAAAACGCTGGTATAACAAGAAATAAACGTTAGAAATATGAAAAATCTACTGTGAATAAAAAAAAACATTAAAAATAAAACAGTATTTTAAGAACAAAATCCTGGCATTTTTGAAACTAGTATCATACACGCTAATTGATTTCTATACATGAAACACGATAGAAGTGCCGTTCTCAAGTAAAAAATAAACACTATTATAACATAATATGAAGGTTAAGGAGACAAAATCTACTGTAAAAACAAAATTAAAATAAAGCAGTAGATTGTGAAAAGAACCCAGCCCTATTTAATAGGGATTTTAAACGCCAATTGATCTTTATCAATGAAACACAAAGCAAAGCCATTTAAAGTCAAACCAAATCATTAGTATCTCATGATACAAAGGTTAAGGATATACAAAACCTACTGTATGTAAAATAAAATTAAAACGGAACAGTACATTGAGAACAGCACCCGCCGAACTTAAGACCACTATCATCTAATATTACATTGTTGACTCTGTTAATTGATGTCTATCGCTAATAGAATGGGATGTTGGGTCGGATGGAAGCGTGATCTTTTGTGAGTTGGTTTAACGTATAAAGGGCATTTATGTATAGGCCGCGTATAATTTCGGCGTATTATGATAAGGGTTGCTAATTCTATGGAATCAAATATGTAATCACTCGTCACGTTTATCAAGGAAGAAGTGATAAATACAGATATTTGTATATTTTTTTATTTTTTATATCATATTACGTATATAATTTTTATAATAAAATTTCGTCTAGGCTTCTGACGGGGTTTCGTCGTGAAAATTGTTTTTATTATTGTATTATAAGTATTGAGCGTCTCAGATCCGGTCTCTCAGAGAGGCAAAGGTCGATCGTATGAATCTGTTCTTACAGGCAGTCTCCGATTGGGGCGATGCTAATCTGGTCAAGTTAAATGCAACTAAGACCCAGGCGTATCTATTCACTGCTAAATGGAGTACGTTCCATCTATCTTCGTCTTTCCAGGGTGTGTTCGTGTGGATAACTGACCACCTCGAGCCCCTTTTTGTACCTTAACGCCTACTCTCATCTTTGGTTTGTACATTGAATCTAAAGCCCAAGTTGCCTCAAAAAAGCTTGGTATTCTGGTGAAGGTGAGACAGTATTTCAGTCCGGGACAGTTGCTCAACCTTTATAAATCACAAGTCCGTTTGTGCATGGAACACTGCTCTCACCTCTTGAATGGATCCGCTAAATACCAGTTGGAGGCGATAGAGAGGTGTGCCAAGAGACTCATAAACGACGATGATCTAGTAGGCGAAAAACTTCAGAGCCTCGCTCATTGACGCAGAGCGGCTAGTTTATCGGTTTTTTATCGGATACACTTTGGAAAGTGCGCTGCGGAATAGCACAACTTAATTCCGCCATCCCCGTTTTTCTATCGATCTTCAAGGCGCACAGATTCTAGGCATTGCCATATGGCGATAGTCATCTATCACATTATGGGATAGAATATCTTCGGAAAATCGTTCTCCTCTTCGGCGATACTGGTGTGCAGGCACTTTTTTCTTTTTTTTATAAGAAGGGCAATGCTATTACCAAATTAAATTGATTTACGTTTGATGCACAACAAAGTATTTGTAGGCAACCCTGGTAATAACTATGTATCATTGTAACGATTTTAGATAATTCGCATGAGTGATGAATGTTAACAAGCTATTAAAGCTATCTTGAAACTATGTTTCGTACATCGGTTAAGATCACAGAATTTCTGTGGTTATGACTGACGTGTTATTGATATTGAAATTTATAAATATAAACATTTAAATTTACCATATTACCGCCATAACTAACCATACTTTATTCGATCTTTTATGAAAATCGCGTTTTTAAATAAATAAACAGGCTGATAGGTAATTTCTCATGAATCTGCCTTCCTATTGGCTTACCAAGAAATTGTCCAAATACCACGGCCAGTGGATCACGGCTTTTTGGCTAATTAGAGCATCAAGATCCCAATCGACGGGTTGTGCTCTGACTTTAAACTTGTCAATGCTAGTTTTATTCTCATCTCTGGGCCGGGGCTCCAGGGCGGGACTACCAGTTTCATCCTTTTGATTGCATTCTGGGTCTGGGTGAGAGTAGTTTGAATTATTGACGACCGACGATATTGCTTTGAATTACGCAGATATGTAGGTTCGCTCTGCGTCTTTTATAGCATCTCTAATGGAGAGTGTTTCAACGAGTGGTTCGGATTAATTCCTACTGCTGAATTACATCATCGGACATCGTGTCAAAATTTGAAGTTCCATCCTCATTATATTGATGTCTGGAAACCCACAACTGTGCGGTTTTCTCAACACTTTTTGCCTCGCATAACTTCTTTGTAGAATCAATTACCGGCGGGGGTATTTTCGAACAGATAAGATGTGTGGACTTTCAAGAAAAGAGCTTACTCTGTCTTAAATAGCTAGCAACACAACTGCAAGATCTCCAGTATTGGGGATGTCCATGAGCGACGTTTTTTTTTGGACAGAACAGAACATTAAGCGTTATAATAAAAAGGTTAGGTATCCTATAGTCAAAAGGCAGCCGGCATTCATGACATATATTAAAGGGATTACCGATAAGATTGGAACGCTACTGAAAAAATATTCCATACCTACCATCTATACGCCAAGCTTAAAGGTAGTCGGGCATGTGGGCACGCCTAAGGATGTCATACCCTTCCAGACGCCAGGGGTATATAAAGTGGACTGCAGCTGTGGTAGTGCTTATATAGGTCAAACTAAACGTACTATCGCAGATAGACTCAAAGAGCATATCACGGCTGTAAAAAACAGGCAGGTTAATAAGTCGGCTATAGCTGAACATGTTTTGGATTCCAGCACTGATCACTGGATTGAATTCCACCGACCTCAGGTTCTCTCTACTGAGCGACACTATGTTCCCCGTATGGTACGGGAAGCTATTGAAATTAGAAAATAAAAAAAATTTAACAGGGAAGACGGATTTAAGTTGTCTCCTGCTTGGAATCCAGTGATCAGCAGAATAAAGCCTTTGCACCTGCAAACAAATAAAGTCCAAGATACGGTTAGTGTTGTGTGTAGGCTAAATTTGAAAAAACAAGACCAGAAGGGGGTAGATGAAAATCGATCCCGACGTGAACGACGGAGGAAACTCGCTGCTCCAGTCTGCTCGTGACCACGGTCAATGTAACTTCCGAAACAACAAACACGGCCGAAACGTCGAGCTTTACAAGTAAGTTCTATATATGTACGCGTTATTGACCCGTTTATATATTTAAAAAATTGACATTAAGACCCCGCCACAAGGATAGCAATGCACAATTAACATCTTTGGTGTCTATAGGTGATAGCTGTCTCTTTCCATCGAAAGAAATATCTGTTTGTTTGATCTCTTATAAAGAAAGAAAGACAGAAAGAAAGAAAGAAATTTTTCTTTCTTTCTTTCTTTCTTTCTTTCTTTCTTATAATATAAAAATAAGGTACCATTTTGTTACCATAATGTTAATTCGTAGTGTAGCAGACCGTAATCAATAACGTTATTAAACAATAACAAATTCTGTATCATTTTTGGATAACGCTAAGCTTGAAAATGATATTGTTTACCTACTAATACCAATATTTAAATCCTTGCCTATAAGGGTTTTTTGTAGTACGGAATCCTAAAAATATTGCTAAAATTTATGCATGAATTGCATGTAAGCCTTTTACTTGCCCAATCAAAAGCCGGATAAAATGAAAAGTTAGTTTAATGTTGTTTCTGTACGTTTAAATTTCCCAGATACGTGAATAAAGTTTGAAAACTGTTGAAAGGATTGCCATTTCAGTAAATAAGCCGCAAATTGTAGGGTAAGCAAATGTTCATTGCTGTTCGTTTCTTTTAATAAAACCTCATAAAAATTATCATATGTTATAAAATATATTTCACGACCGAATCCCCGAAGAGGTAGGCAGAGGTACAACAAGTGCACCTACGATTAGCCGAAGATACTAAGTCCCACAATCCCGGTCAGTATTGCGTTTATCAGAAAACCCGCATTTCTCGCATCATTTTGTAATTTTTTTTATATATAAGTTTTTTTTTGTTATTATTGTTTTTTTTCTAATTTTAATCTTAAGTTATTACCTAATTTTGTTTTGTTTTTAATTTTTTTTATTATGACTTTTTAGTTAGTTATTTTATTTTCTGTATCTTAACAACATAACTGTAAAAAGTGCACCCACGATTAGCCGAAGATACTTGGTCCTACAAATGTGATAGGTGGCAAGCCTATCGCCAACCGAGCACTTTCAATTCCCAGGCAACTTTGTGTTTAACAGAAAACTGAAAAAACACTTTTTTTAAATGCCCAACCCGGGAATCGAACCTGGGACCTCATGTGGCCAACGCCAACGATGGACCACTAGACCACAGAGGCGATTTTCTGTAATTCTGTTTTTTCGTGTTGTTTAAATTTCAATTATTTTAATTCAATTTTAATTATATGAAAGTTTTGCCAATATTTTTTAACTCTAAATAAGATTTATCAATACAAAATGAAAATGCGCAATAGGGAATATGCATAAAAAATAAAGTGGCCTTATATTTTTTTCCTGAGCTTTTAAGGTCCTAGTATACACTCAATTCCTTATTTTCTAATTTAACATTTATTTAATTATTTAAAACATAAATCAAAAAGTGAAAAATTTACGAGCGAAATTCAAATTTGCAAAATGTCCCACCATTGTTCGAAATGAAACGTGACGTCATAGGGCATGTCCTGTCAGTCACCTGTGATTCCACTGCCACTTGTAAACTATCAAACTAACTCGCAATGCAAACAATAAACTGACAAGACACGCCCTATGACGTCACGCCTCAAGCGCGCGAGAAATAGGAGCGTTTGAACTTGTCAAATTAAACCAATATTTTTAAGATTTTATGAAAAAATAATAACTAATATTCCATCCTCACCATTTCGATGTCTGGAAATCAATAACTGTGCGTTTCTCTCGACACTTTTTGCCTCGCACTACTTTGTTGTAGAACCAATTAGCAGGGGTGTTTCCAAACGGATACGACTTGGGTCCTTCAAGAAAAGAGCTTACTCATTCTTAAAAAGCTGGCAACGCATCTGCAAGACCTATGGTATTGTGGATTTCCATGGGACATCCACAATATCAGGTGCACCTCCTGCTCGTTTGCCCCCTCTTTTATAAAAAAAAACTACTCTTACAGCTATGTTTATTTTTTGTTCTATATCAAAATGAAGTGAATATTGAATTTAAAAAAAAATGCCTGCATATTCCCTATTGGCTTATGATGTGATTTTATTCAAGGATTTATTTTATTTTGATTTGCTGTGGATTTTTTGTTGATTAGTAAATAAATAAATAAACTGAAAAATTATATTTTGAATTGCTCGACCCGGGTATCGAACTCGGGACCTCATGTGGCCAACATCGACACCGGAACATTAGACGACCGTCTACAGAGGCGACTATAATCTATACATCTGTACAAATAAATAAAATTTGAATGTCTGTTTATAATATTAAAATAAACGCTTTTTACTAAATGCATATTGATGTATACACGGTATAAATACCAAAAAAACATTTTTTACAATTTTAGTCGATCTATCTGTTTGTATCGGCTAATCTTTGAAACGACTGGACCGATTTTGGCGGGATTTTCACTGACAGATAGCAGATGTAATAAGGAGTAACTTATTTTAGAATATTTCCACGCGTAAGTCTAGTCACAGCTAGTATGTTGTAAAAAAAACTCCAACTACGATTGATCCTAAAATCTATCTTTCTAGTGTTGTCGGGTAAAAATTATATGGCCCATCTCATCAAGCCGCTTAAGCTATAAGGAGTGCTAACTTGTCCGTGGGGCCGACGCGACGTGGCTCGGTGTCCGGGAGCGGTTTTGTTTAGTTAGTTCAGGGACAACAAAAATGAACAACACACAAATACCAAAAATAACTAGCAATTTCATAAGTACATACATAATTATTTTAAGAACTTACTTTTGATAATAAAGTATGTATATCCTTTGTTATAAATGCAGTTTTTTTTATTCTGAGTCCGTGTGGAACCTAACCTTAGAGTTTTACATGTAAATATATGAAAAAATATGTCTCGATTTACGTCGTTTCGATTTACTTTCTATATATATATATATATATATATATATATATATATATATATATATATATATATATATATATATATATATATATATATATATATATTCGCACTTCGCACAAATGTCTGTCCCTGTTGTGTATTGAACCCGAGACCCATTGACTGTCAGGTGCTCTAACCACTCGATCAAAGGGGTGGTCATGATGTGACACGTGACGTGTTGCCAATCATTGAACCTTTACAAACTGCCTAGCAAAATGGCAGATGGCCTCTTCTTCAAACTAGGCAAGGATCAAGACTGGCTTATCTGAAAATTACGAAACAATTCCACGTTCATCATATTGCTTGACGTTGCGTCAATGTTTCCCTATAGTAACCCTTTTTTTGCTCGCCACTGTGGAATAGGGGTCCGGTGTCGGAGTTGACCACACTAAGTCCCGCGGTCGATTCCCGGGTCGGTCCACAAAAAATGTATTTTTTAAATTTTCTGTTAAAAACAACTTTACCCGGGATTTTGCGCCCGGTTGACGATATACTTGCCACCTATCATATCGTAGCACCAAGTGTCTTTGGCTAATCGTAGGTATACACTGAAATTGCAAACAAACGATTTCCTATTTTCTGTGTCTCCGAAATCTTGCATTAGATTTTCACCAAATCAAAATGGGACGACTCGAGAAGTTTACCTTCAAAACAAAAAAAAACAGGAATTTCATAAATTGGGTTCGTAATGTTGCGATAAAAAAGAGGTTAGGCTTGAAAGAAAGTGTCGGTGTAAAGATATGAAAGGGCACACTCCGTTGGTTCGGATACGTAAAAAGAATGTTGTAGATAGTTAAAAGGGTAACAAAACAGATATACAAAGCGATTGTGGAAGGATGTAGGTACTGAGGAAGACCAAGACTGGCATACCATCGAGTACTGTCCGAAGGTGGTGTCAAGAGTCTTCGCAACGAGTGATGAATGTGGAAGAAGCAAGGACTAAGAGGACGAATGACATGGAATGGTTTTTTATCACGGAAATCCAACAGAAACAGAAACTATGCGGGTTTTATTTTAGAACTTTTTTCACGCAGACGAAGTCGCGGACACAGCTAGTTACAGGCTTTCACTAGTAGAAAGCTTCATTATTTTTCAATAATACGAGCTTCGTGATCCCATATTCTTTGAAAGATAGACAGAACTAAAAGGTAGATTCCTAGACAGATAGATCTACACGAGATATATTACCAGGAAACTGCTAGTATTTATATAATGGTGAAGAAGAAACAGGCAAAGTTACATAAATCATTATGCTTGGTTCTATTTATCTCATTAATTTAGTGTGAAGATGTAAATATTTGCTTAAATTATTTTTATTGTGCACTAATAAAATTTCGTCGACGAAAAGGCGCCGACGGATTAAATTATTTCGTAGAAGAATGCAAATGGGTCGTTTCCCATTATTAAATTCTACCGATCAATAAGATTCCATGTATTCAGTTAAAAAACTGATAACTAGGTTAGCTAGGTAATAACTCATTTCGTTTATTTTGTATGGTTAACTAAGCAACTTAAACTTATCTTTGTTATTATTTAACTGGTTCTTAACGCAATTTGTTTTCATCCAACATCCCAATAGGGAAAATATTTTTAATTTCCAAATTTATAAATTTGTTTATATAAGCTTCGCCTACAGACACTAAAATGTTAAAAGTGCGTTGTTATCTAGTTGCGAGGTCTAATGCCACATGCATAAGTTTACCGGCTACCTTACCTTCCAAACCGAAACACGACAGTGACAAGCACTGACGCTATTGTGGCAGGAATAGGTAAGGTGGTGGTACCAGACCCGGGCGAGACAACGCAGAACTCTATCACCTAGTAGTGATCACGATGGTAGTGACTCGCATAGACATTCAGTCGCCTTTTATGACCTGCCTGGCAGAAACGGCAGTTGGCCTATTCATCAAAGCAGCCCGGGGCCAAAAAAACTTTCACTAATCTATATGTATGAATTATGAAATAATTGCCATATGAATTATGATATGGCAATTATTTCATCATATACTGTTCTCATCCTTCGGCCGGAGCTCTCCAGTACCAGTTCCTTCTTCTTGAATGCATTAAGCGTAAAGCAGTTCGAATCGTTGACGACCAGGCTCTATCGAAAGTTTGACTCTTTGTCATTTCATATAGATTTTGGTTTACTCTGCGTTTTTATCATGGGGAGTGTTCCGATGAGTTGTTTGGATTAATTTCTGCCGCCAAATTTCATCATCGAACATCGCATCAAAATTTAAAGTGCCTCTCCATCTTAATGTCTGCAAATCCACAACTGTGCGTTTCTGTCGACTCTACTCTGTGGATACGGCTTAGGGACCTTTAAGAAAAGAGGTTACTTAATCTTAAAAGCCTGCAACGCAATTGCAAGACCTCTGGTATTGTGGATGTCCATGGATGACGGTGATCACTTACCATCAGGTGCACTTCCTGCTATATAAACTGTTGCTGCTGCTGCTGCTGTAATAATTAAAAAAATCCAACAAACTAATTTCTTGTTATATTATATTAAACATAAACGTCCTTCACAATATTTGTTTGCTAACATTAAGAACAGTGATGTTGCTCTCGACACGTTATCCTAAAAACCTACGATATTATTATTTGAACCATATCAGTATTAGATAAACGAATTATAAAGCAATGACAACGTAGTTTTATATATCATAAGATAGCCAACAAGCAGATGGCTCTCCTGATGGAAAGAGAAGTTGGTACCCATGTGGTAATATGGTAATGCCTCATGCATAAGACTACTGGCAAATTTACTCTACAAATCGGAACACGATAATAACAAGCATTGACGCTAATACGGCAGGAATAGCAAAGGCTGTGGTACCATAATGTACCCGAATACAACGTTGTGGAACTCTACCACCTAGTAAAAGCAGGCAGGTCGTAAAAGGCGACCGAATGGCTATGCGCGTCACTACCATCGTGACTACTAGGTGGTAGAGTTCTGCATTGTCTCGCCCGGGTCTGGTACCACCGCCTTACCTATTCCTTCCGCAATAGCGTCAGTGCTTGTCACTGTCGTGTTCCGGTTTAGAGGTTAAGGTAGCCGGTAAAATCATGCATCTGGCATTAGACCTCGCCACAAGATAGCAACGCACCATTAACACCTTTGGTGTCTATAGGCGATGGTTGATTCTTTCCATCAGGAGACCCAACTGCTTGTTTGCTATCTTATAATATAAAAAAAGAGTTAGTTCATTAGCAACTTTAGGAAGAGGAATAATAAAAACATTACGCCCGACGGAAATGTACCAAAATCTAATAAAAAAATTATGTCATGAGTTATGAAAGGAATGGCAAGATATGTAATTTCCATTAAATATAATGCCGAAGATCTGATGATGGAGCCGTAAGATGTCATTGTAATTAACAGATAGGAAGTGCAAAGATAGTTAAGTTTATAGGAGAGAATTTGGCAGAGATTATAATTTAAAAGCAGACAAAGTTTAACAACCGACTGCCAACCTTCCCAATCGCTGTGATCTTTGATCAAATCTTCATTAAAATTATATGAAATTAAACAGGAAGTATGCTTTCTTTAACAAAAAAGTAATATTGCAAATGCCGGTGTGATATTCACTTAATTAGTACAACATCTTGGGAATAATAAGTCCGTTCACAAGAAATTAATCCAAGAAAGTCAATAGCTTATTCACAGGACATTTTTACTTTACTGCTTATTTAGTAACGCCTATTTTAGTTACTTAGTATAGACCCTCTGCCTTTCTGCCAAGCAGGCCGTTAAAGAAGACTGATTGGCTACACGTGTCACTACCACCATGACTATATATATTCTAAGTCAAATACATGAATTGTGTAAATAATTGTCTGTTAAAATTTAAGAACTTATATTACTTTTTAAGTATCAAACACTGTGGTTGTATCGAGAAATAATAAATTTTTAAAAAAAATATTTCAAAATGTTGCATGTTCTTGTATCTAAAATTTTAGGAATTTCTTTACAAAACTTGACACAAAAATCGATGTCAGTTCTTTCGTCTGCGAAGTCGACAAAGACGCATACTCTTATATTAAGATTGGCTTTCATTTCAAATAAATTGTGTTTTGATGAGATATGGTGTTTAAAACAGACGGAGTGGTGGGGTGTTAAACGAAGAGTATAGGAAGAATCGCTTACAAATATGAGTTCTCAGCACATAAGCAGACAATACAAAAAATGTGCGTTTTCTTCATGTCCCATACATGTATAAACGCGTCTGAATCAATCATATGCATACATAGCGCGTGTGCAATGCGTTCGTTTGAAAAACCGACAAAACACAGTTCACTCCGCGTGCAACTTTGAATGTTCGTAGCTTGCGCGTGAAGTGTACAGTCCGCATACGAATGATGTCTAAAATATAAAAATTTGTCACATTGAATGTTTATTATTATACATTGAACCAATGTGGACAATTAATTCTTTTATTGCATGTTACATTTTCATGTTGCGTTGCAGCAATCTGTACGCGCCTTAATGTGTTAGTTGAAACTTACTATAACTTATTGAATTATCAGATCGGCAAATGAATTAAAATTCAAAAGTTGTTCTTATAAATAAAATGCAGTAAAAACCTTTAGAAGGTACAAGTTGGAAAGAATTGAATACAAAGTAGTATTTTTATGGTAAAAGTTTAGTTGCAGATAAACTGCAATTGTATAATGCGAGAATTCGATTTCAGAATAGTTACGTGACTATTGAATACAGAGATACAATTTACGGGCGTGTTGCGGCTATTGGCGGACTATATTCTAGATAAGAATAGCAGCTGTTCTGTATAACTTCGCCCCTGAGTACAGTAATATTTCATCAATACAGAAAGAGAGAGAGATATATATTTAGAGAGAGATATACATATATATATATATATATATATATATATATATATATATATATATATATATATATATATATATATATATATATATATATATATATATAGAGAGAGAGAGAGTCTTTCTCTCTGAAAGACTACGTACTAGAGAAGCTATTAGGCTTTGCACATTTCACGCATCACTAGTTATATCACTCATAAAACAATTCACGTGCTACACCAGTTATAGGCATTAAAACCGTGTGTCACATATAACGCGAACGTAATTTAATATAATGCGCGCCAAGCCACATAAGCTTATAATTTGCAGAATTCTATCGTGTGAAAGGGACAAAGCAACAACATTTGAGCAACACCGTACCCCCAGTTAAAAGAGAGAATTTGTTTAATATGTTATTTCACTTCATTTGATTGCAGTGATTCAGTGATTATAATTTATTACTTATAAATTGTAATCACTGCGCGGCGATATGAATGACGGAATAAAATGCATTTACTGTGACAATAACCGTTACTAATAAAATATAAAGGTCGTGATTTATCACCCGTGGTATAACAGTGACAAAAACAAATAACTTCACAACGTGATAGTGAAATAATAGTAGCTACAGATCCCATGACTACAATATATGCTAAGTAGAAATCATGTTTCATTTCGCTCGCTGCAGCGCTGTAAATCATCTAACTAAAGTTAAAACTAAGCAGCGCTGCGGGGTATAATAGAGTATAATATATTTTCGCGCCCAAAAGGTCGTAACCATCGTGTATTTCATGGCACTACGCGTTTCACTCAACGAGCTCTGACGTCGGTGTATTCCATGAACTGCACTTTAGTGGAACATATATGACGTGGCGCATGCTTCGTCTAGTCCATTAGTAGATAGAAATCTTTGAATTGATGTAATCGTTTTTACATAATTTAATCTCCAATTTCAGCCTCTTAAGGTTGATTATAGAAAAAAATAGCATAAGTTAAGGTTTTTGGTTACCTTCTTGCTTTTAATCAAAATTTGTTCGATGGCTTAGTTGTGAAAGCGTAACCTGACAAAAAATAAGTAAAATGACCCTGCAGGCCATATTTAAAACTTCCCGCTAAATTAAAGTATTTTAATCTAGAAGAATAAAAATTACACGTATGGATAGATTTTTGAGTTCGAAGAGTTCCAATATTTAAAGTATGTAAAAATTATACTTACTTCGTAAAGATGTATATTTTTTCAAAATTATGATCGATTTTTATCTTTCAAATGACATTCAACGCAATTTTTGAGCTCTAAGAAAGACAGATAGAAATGTAAAAAAAAATTTTCAAACATTTTTGCTTTTGTTAAATTTCAAACGTATCAACCGATTTTAATCCGAGTTAATTTGACATTGTTTTTTTAGTACTAAAATATCGTGGAGATCAAATAACGGTTTGTTGAAAAAGATGGAAAAGATTCATAGCATAGCATCACATGATCCCTGATATTCACTCTGGAAAGGCTGAATGTGCGCTACTTGATTTTATATCAGCTAATGGATTCTGTCAATATAACCATTAACTTAATTCCATTAATAACATACTTACCCTAGTCTTAACTAACCAAGAAGGTGAACCAATTATTTCACCTCTTCATCCATTGTTTTTCACCCAAGCATTTATTTACTCTTGAAAATCATAAAACTCCCGCCCTTCGCAATAATAACTGTGCGACCTATAATTTCTTTCAGGGAGACTATTCTGCTAATCTAAAAGAAGTTTAAGGCATTGACTGGTCATCTTTTTTTTTCATGCTGTGCGGCTGTTGATGACATGGTGTTGCACTTTTATAAAGTACTCGGAAGGCAATTGAACAATATGTCCCGAAACGTAGTGTTAATAATTCCAAATACCCGAAGTGGTTTAACTTTTCCCTAATTCAAATATTGAAAGTACAAGGCACGTCGAACGTTTCTTAAATCCAACAATTCTAAGAATAAAATTGAGTTTCAAATCTTACGCAACCGCTAAGATAAGCATATGAATAATTTTTTATGTTACAAAGACTACATCATAAAAATCGAAGCGGTAGTTTGCACAAACACTGAGGCTTTCTGGTAAAATTTGTGAACCAAAACGGGGTGAATATTCTTCTTTTCCCAATGCTATGCATAGAAAGGTAGAACAGCTGACAATGGATCCGATATCGCAGATTTATTTGCTACCTATTTCTCTTTGGTGTATTTACCAGACACACTTAACCCTCCTTTGGTAGTTACAGATCCATGTTGATTTACTTTATCATCATGCAACGTTAAAATATCCACTAGTGAGGTTGAAATTAAACTGCCAAATTTTGATTCTACCAAAGGCGCTGATCCCGACTCAGTATCCCACGTTTTTTATAAATATTGTTCTTAAGTTCTGGCTGGACCTATGATTAATATTTCAGCGCCCTCTTCAACAAGGGGCATTTCCTTGAGAGTGGAAAAATTCCTGTATAGTTCTAGTTTTTAAAAAGGGTGACCGAGACAACGTAGAGAACTATAGACCAATCAGCATTTTATCACGTCCATCTAGGTGTTCGAGTCTATAATCTACCCACATCATTTCAGTCCAAGCAGTACCTCGCATATTCTGAAGTACCTCAGGGATCACATTTGGGGCCTTTGCTTTTTTTAGCACACTTTAACAATGTCAAAAAGCTTATTGTTCACTCTAAGTTCAGCCATTTTGCAGATGACCTTTAGAGATTTATAAACGAGAGGACTCTATATCTGATTCTAAACTGATGCAATCTGATCTCGATAGCTTTACTAGAACTAATAAATGGGTATTAAATGTTTCTAAATGTCAAAGCATACGTTTCACAAGAAAGATCATGCCTCATGAAACATCATATTCTATAAATAGTCAGATCATTCCGACAGCCACTAAGGTAAGAGATCTTGGTGCTCTTGTAGACAATCGCTTACGATTTACTGAGCATGTGGATGAGATTGTTTCCAATTCAATGAAGATGCTTAATTTTATAGGAGAATACCAAAGAATTTTATACGCGAAGTAAAATTATTTTTTTCAACTCTCTCTTTCGTAGTCTCTTGGAATATGCTAGTATTGTATGGAATCCTACGTATGCAATTCATTTCCAAAATCTTGAATTAATGCAACTAAAGTTTAAAAAGTACTTGCATCCGTAAACCCTGGTATTTCCTACATATTTCCTTACGAAAAGCGATTAGAATTTTTTGGTATACATTCCCTATTTTACCGTCGTAGACGTCATAGACTCCCTATTTTACGTCGTAGATTTTGTACAAACTTTCAATTCCAAATTAATGTGCGCAAATCTGTTAAATTGTGTGTCAGTGAACATCCCTTTTTCATCCACCTCGTTATTCTCTTACTAAAATTTTTGTCTGCCACTATGCCGCACTAATATTGGTAAGCATTCACCCTTGAGCCAAGTCTTATCTGAATTCAATTTTATTAGTTCAAAAATACCAGATATGGATAAATTTAATGATTTCCTCGTTAAATTTAGACATTTTTTTTTTTTTTGATTTGACTCAACCTAAAGTATTGTTACGAATAATCTAGAAGCGTGTAGAGTTGGAGCGCGCGCGCGGTAATTATCTAGAAATAAAAGAAAGAGATAGCTACTTCTATTGACAAACAAATACCTTGTTGACCTGGGTTATGCCATAATGGACTTTGTGGGATATGGCATAAGGTTGAAAGTAGCGTGTACTAGGATTTATGACTCATAACATGTTTACGATAAGAAGTGATTCATTGTTTTCCGATACATTTAGATTTTTCTGGATCCAGCTAGGGCTGTCCCCTGCCTATAAATACAGAGGTGTTCACAAACACAAGGCAGTTTTTAGCAAGCTATCGAGAGCGATACATCAAGTGACCAAGTGCGAAGAAGGAAGTGTTTTGTTCTAAGTTCAGTGATAGTACAGCAAGTGATTATTGTGTAAAGTGTATTTTAGTATTACGTTGTGTTGTGTTGTGTAAATACACGGATTTAATATAAGTGGTGTTTTCCTACAATTGCGAACCCGAGTACGTAACAACTGGTGTCGGAAGTGAAATTGTGTTAAAAAATGTCACTTATTCCGAAGGAAGGTGTTACCACCAGGTCTCAAGCTGAGACACAGAGGGCGTCAGAGGACACCGAGACGCGTGCAGGTGAGGAACCCGTAAGTGTTGCCAGCACGTCATTGTCATCAAGCACAGCCACTACCGATCTTTCTGTCATCCTGGCAGCTATTCAACAACTGCAGCAGCATCAACACCTTCAGAAACAACAACAACTAAAGCTACAGGAACAACAACAAGAAAAGCTACGGGAACAACTTTAGCAACAACAGCAGGTACAGGAACAACAACAAGAAAGGCTACGGGAACAGATCAAGGAACATTTATCAGGTTTTGATGATAAATTGACTGTTATCTTGGCACAGCAAGACCAGCTTAAAAGCGATGTGGGCCTCGTCAAGCGTGACATGAAGGGTGTTGAGAAGAGGGTTGATCACTTAGAGGCCAGCTGCGACAAAATAAGTGAAAACGTGGACCAACTGGAGAGGGAGGTCATGAAAATGAAGATCACGGGAGTTAAGTCGGGTGCTGCCATTAGAAGTTGCTCTCACCAGGTGGGTCCTCGGGTAAAGGTACCCACTTATGACGGTCTTACGTCATGGAGTGCGTACCGCACTCAGTTTGAAATAGCAGCGAAGGCCAGTGGTTGGACAGATGAACATTGTCTAACAGCTCTGAGCACGGCGTTACGGGGACAAGCGCTCTCTGTGTTGGATGCAATGCCTAAAGAGTATCAGTTCGCTGATTTGATGGAGGCATTGGAAGCTCGCTACGGTGAGCGTCACTTGGAGCATGTTTTCCGTGCCCAATTAAAGGACCGTGTACAGAGGAGCGGCGAGGGACTTCAACAATGGGCCGTGGAAATTGAGAAGCTTGTGAGGAAGGTGTATCCTTCAGCCGACGCTCACACAGTGAATAACACCATCGTCCAGGCGTTTATTGATGGAATTAGAGACCTGGAAGTGCGTGCTGCTGTTCGCCTTCAACATCATGTGACGATGAAGGAGGCTTTGGCTCATGCACTGGAGGTTGAAGCTGTTCGCCACGAACCTCGAGCACATAAGGTACGCGAGGTTACAGAAGTTGTGGCTCAATCAAAGGAAGTGGAACCTAGGAGACTGGGCCCCATGTGCTACTCCTGTGGTGAACGTGGGCATATTAGAGTTAGCTGCCCAGCCAAACCTATGCCTACAGGTTCAATGAATTGGCGACAGCAAGCGGGAGGAAACTCAGTAGCTGAAGAGAGCAGGCACGTCAAACAGCCTGTTGAACCAGCAGAGAAGCGAGTAACAGCCAGGAGCAAACGGCAGGTGCTGGCTGGACGAGAAACAACCCCAAAAGCTGTCGTACCTCAGGTGAGCGAACGCAACAGTTTATCCATTAAAGTATTGGTTAATGGCAAGAACTGCAGCTCAACGCGGAACACCGGAGCCACACGAACAGAAGTGTGATCAGAAGCGGCCAGCAATGATAACCTGAGATCGAGGAATACGGTACAGCGTAGTGGAAAGTCTTACCCAAATGCAGATGCGTTATCACGACGACCATGTACGGATGATGGCAAACCCTGTGTAAGGATGGAGACGAAGGAAAGGATTCAAGTCTTGCGAGCTAAACCTACGGATGACAGGTGGGAAACTGATGAGATGCGTAAGGCCCAGTATGAAGATAGAGATTTGCGGCCTCTAATAGATTGGATGAAACAAGACACGGGAAAACCGGAATGACAAGAGCTGGCTCCCTTCAGCGCCATTACGAAAAGTTATTGGGCGCAGTGGGAAAGTCTTGTGTTGCAAAACGGCTTACTGTACCGCAAATGGGAAAAACCTTCAGGAAGAGAACATCATCTACAGTTGGTCGTGCCAAGAAAACTTATCAAGGACGTACTACGTGAGTTGCATGATGGGGTTTCTGGGGGACATCTTGGAGTACGACGAACATTAAAGGTACGAGAGCGTTTTTACTGGTTGAATTGCCGAGAAGATGTCGAGAATTGGTGCCGAAAATGTACGTCATGCTCAGCAGTGAAAGGTCCGCAGGTCAGAAGCCGAGGCAACCTTAGACTATACAACGTGGGAGCCCCCTGGGAAAGGATAGCAATTGACGTGGCTGGGCCATTTCCTAAGACAGATAACGGAAACAAATATTTTATGGTCGTGATGGATTACTTCACGAAATGGCTGGAGGTGTTCGCAATCCCTAATCAGGAAGCCACGACTGTTGCTGAGAAATTAGTCAATGAAGTGATATGCAGATTTGGCGTTCCGCTGGAGATTCATTCAGACCAAGGCAGAAACTTTGAATCTAATGTATTCCAGGAAATGTGTAAATTATTAGGAGTGTACAAAACAAGAACTACACCTTATCACCCGCAATCTGATGGAATGGTCGAACGATTTAACCAAACTTTGGAAAGACATTTAGCGAAGCTGGTAGAAGATCACCAAAGGGACTGGGATAAATACATACCTCTGTTCTTACTGGCTTACCGAACAGCGGAACACGAAAGCATAAAAGTAACGCCAGCCTATGCCAACTTCGGCAGACAGTTACGTATACCAGCAGACTTAATGACTGGAGGCCCGCCACCGAATGCAGAGACCCAATTAAGTATACCGGAACATGTTGAAGACATTCGTGAGAGGTTACGCGATATACACTCGTTAATAGGTGAAAACGCATTGGAATCAAGTCAGCGGATGAAGACCAGATACGACCGAAACGCCAATCATCGAGGTTTTCAGCCCCCCAAGACAAGTGGCATCAACGCTAGGAGAATAGAAAACAAAATGTATGGATTTGACATAAGCTGTTGATACGAGCGTAAACGAATTTGTAATTGGTAGCCAAGTGTCATTCGTGAAACGAAACGTTATATTGTATCGATCATTTTTGATCAATTTCATACAAAACCTTAGCCAAGTGGCACTTTTGACAAGCAAAATTGGTGATCCAATGATTAGCGAACGCTAGAACCCTGTAAATTACGCTAAAAATGGCGGATAATCACTATTATTTAATCAGCTGTTCTAAATCGTGGATAATATCTGTTAGAATTTTTGATAATTTTAAAGTAAAATGAACGCAAATTGCCATAATTTAAGAGTCCTAACCTAACTAGGGGGTTTTCAATACATTTTCTTTTTTTAAGTCGCAGACGCCTTTGTAATGAATTTCGGTTTTCATTACCTAACTCCACGGGGAATTAACTCAGAGCAAAGTGACCTTGACAAAAGTTGGTGTCCCTTACCCCCTCCACGTAATGGTGCAACAAAAAAGGGGTGTTATATAGGGTTGAAATTTTCCATCAAAATTTTTCTAAGTCCTGCGCACGCTCTGACCGCCAACCGAGCTCTCTGTTCATTCTAATATAACGCATTGGCGTCATTTCGACCAAATTGGTAGCCAAGTGGATTATGGCTTGTTTAACGTTCGTTCCATACGAACTTTACGAATTATATCGAATATTGTCTCTGAATTGAATATAATAAAAATAAGAACAGAGTCGCTATATCTGATTCAATTTTGATTATATGTACCGCGTGAGTGCGAATAAGATAAAATATACTATCTTTTCTTCTTAATTACTGTCATGCCGTAAGTTTCTATATAGCTAACATGTTAATTGAACTCTGTCAGTACTACGGACTACCAATTTAAAGAGTTATAAAATAAAATACTGTCACCAAGATTTATGTATTTATCTTCATTGCTATCAAATTTGATTGTTTTAACATATTTTAAGTAAATCCTTTTTACCTACCTTACAAGTGAACGTAGAATTGTGCAAAATGTTATCGATAGTCACATTTTAAAACTTATGTTTCAGATTTATGAAAGCTGATGATAAATTTATTATTAAAAATGAACAAAAATATGCAAAACTGAACATATAAAACTTCTTTTTTACGTATTTTTTGGCATACATATTTACAGAAATGTAAAATTGATCGAAATCTATTGCTACACTGAAAAATAAACTATCTTTCATTTAATTTACAAAATACAAGGGTTGTAACAAGAATATAGTGTTTATAACTTGAACTTATAGTGTCTGTAAAATATTTAAAGACGAAATATTATATTTATCATCATTAAGACATTTTCAGCATTTTGCAAACCTATCACTACTTACAATGTGTCTAGGCAGTTCGTTAGAAGCGAACAATTGGGTAAACGAGTCACTAGTATTGTGGCTTCTAAGTGGTAGGGTTCTGCATTATCTCGCCCGGGTCTAATACCACTGACCCACCTATTTCTGCAGCAATAGCAACAGTGCTTGTTACTGTCGTGTTTCGGTTTGGAGGGTAAGGTAGCCGGTAAATGTATGCATGTGACATTAATACCCCCCGCCCCCCCGCCACAAGGATATCAAAGCACCATTAATAATGTGCCACAAAAAGCCTTCTTAATTTGCGTTAATTTTACTTTAAAATTATCAAAAATTCTCACAGATGTTATCCACGCTTTTGAACAGCTGATTGAATAATAGTGATCAACCGCCATTTTAAGCGTAATCTGCAGGGTTCTAGCGTTCGCTGATTATCGAATAATTCGCTACTATTTTGCTTGTCAAAAGTGCCACTCGGCTACGGTCTTGTACGAAAATTGTCAAAAATGATCGATGCAATATAACGTTTCGTTTCACGAATGACACTTGGCTACCAATTACAAATTCGTTTACGCTCGTGTCAACAGCTTATGACAAATCCATAAATTTCTCTTTCTATTGTACTAACGTTGAAGCCACATCTTGGGGGGCAAGTCTTTTTTGCTTTTAATGCACTTTTCATATAAATAAAACTTATAACCTCGGTGAAAACAATACTTCAAAGTGACGTTTACCGTCAATTCAGATACAATATTCGATATAATTCGTAAAGTTCGTATGGAACGAACGTTGAACAAGCCATGATCCACTTGGCTACCAATTTGGCCTAAATATCGCTAAAGCGTAATATTTGAATAGTTACTGAGCGTTTGCCACTTGTCTAAGGGGGCAGGAAGGATCTCTTGTTTGGCTACATAATCCGGTTCGACGAAAAGGAAAATCACCTAAGTTACAGCGACGTTGGGATGGGCCATACAAAGTAATCACACGGATCAATGACGTAACCTACCGAGTGCAGAAGCAACCAAGAGGGACCATGAAGATTGTTCATGTTGATCGATTAGCCATCTATAATGGAAGTAATGATGTTCGGGACGAACATAACTAAGAGGGGGGTAGTGTTACGAATAATCTAGAAGCGTGTAGAGTTGGAGCGCGCGCGCGGTAATTATCTAGAAATAAAAGAAAGAGATAGCTACTTCTATTGACAAACAAATACCTTGTTGACCTGGGCTATGCCATAATGGACTTTGTGGGATATGGCATAAGGTTGAAAGTAGAGTGTACTAGGATTTATGACTCATAACATGTTTACGATAAGAAGTGATTCATTGTTTCCCGATACATTTAGATTTTTCTGGATCCAGCTAGGACTTTCCCCTGCCTATAAATACAGAGGTGTTGACAAACACAAGGCAGTTTTTATCAAGCGATCGAGAGCAATACATCAAGTGACCAAGTGCGAAGAAGGAAGTGTTTTGTTCTAAGTTCAGTGATAGTACAGCAAGTGATTATTGTGTAAAGTTTATTTTAGTATTACGTTGTGTTGTGTTGTGTAAATACACGGATTTAATATAAGTGGTGTTTTCCTACAATTGCGAACCCGAGTACGTAACAGTATTATAAGGTTATTACTAAAATTTTCAATTTTTGTCCTTTATTTGTTTGCTATATTTTTTTTAAAGTAATTTTGTATTGTTAGTAGTTTGTTGTTGTTTTTTTAATTACTAGTTGAAGTGAAAACTTCTTTAGGCGCGTTGAGCGTTTTGGTAGAGGGTAAAATCCTCGGTTCGCGTCACCGACATGCTAATGATAATAGTATATCTATAGCTATGTTTTGCATATAGTTTTAATTACTATCAACTAAATAGTTCCGTTTTCACTTCTATCGGCAGTCCCAAGACTGCTACTGTTTTTTTTATATTTGTTTTAATGTATGTTCTTTTTGACTATAGACTTTGTCAAACTGTTTCACTATGTTTGTTGTATGAACTAAGTGTTCACCTGTAATTGGCATGTACACTATACCTTGAGTCGTATTTATAATTTGTATCTTTTGTGTATTTGGTATTCGTGTTCCATTGAAAATAAATAAATAAATAAACAAATTACTTTTTACAATTAACTTGCTATTACAAAGTTTCCATTGAATACTAATATGGGCTTATAGTACATTAAATGAATTTGAAAATGTTGGCTGACGCTATATTCTCGTAACACTTGAGGCCGATCTCATCAATCTCCTTTGAATAGATATAATCTACGATTCTTTACTCGTCCACCGTAGAAGGTTTTTATATTGTTCGAGTGTGTGTTTGTGTTTAAGTATCCTTATTATTTTAGTTAAAAAGGACCCCTAAACGCTATTACTAGTGCTCCAACTGTTTAAAATGCTCACACTTGAGAACTTGCAGCTATCTTTTTGCACGTGCAAAGTTCTACATTTTAAATTCGAATAGATATAATCTGTGATGTTTTACCCACCTACGTATGTATGTGTATTACTTTTGAATAAATTAAATCTATGATTGAGGTTCACCAAGGTTGTTTGAAATTAGGTAGCTACGCAGTGCGGATTAGGGCGTCCCCTGGAGACGACGCGTACCGATCCGCCCCCGTCGGTACGAAAAGCGGCGGATGCGGCGATGGGGGCCGCCACCCATCACGCCAGGCCCGAATAGGCGAGTCGAGGGGAGCAGAGTGCCAAATAGGCACGTGGAATATAAGAGGTGGGTTGGAAGATAAGATGCATGAATTGATAGATGTAATGAATGAGAGATGCCTGGATGTTTTGTGAGTAACAGAGACTAAACGTAAAGGTAGTGAAACCACTGATCTCCCCCGTGGCATGATGGCTCTGTGGTCTGGTGTGCCCCAGAGCGATCATGCTGGCGCCGGAGTAGGTATTCTTCTATCGTCACGCTTAGTCTCTGGTCTGAAAGATTATGGGATGGCTGGCTCGAGACTTCTCTGGGTCCGGATCAAACTGGAAATCACGAGAGTCTTTTTGGTCGCATTATATGCACCGGTAAGCTCTTCGTCGCCTAGTGACCTGGAAAAGTTTTGGGATTCTGTAAGGGATGTTCTGGATATGGTTGATGACAATGAAAGAGTCATTTTGTGTGGTGATTTGAATGGATGGGTCGGGACTAAGCGGCCTGGTTTCGATGCCGTTCTTGGTCCGTATGGTGACAGTAGAGTGAACGACGCCGGTAAGCACATTGTGGATTTATGCGTGGAAAGGAATCTTCTTGTGGCTAACACAATATTCCCTCATAAGGACATACATTTGTATACATGGAGAAGGAATGACCAAAAGAGTGTGATAGATCTGATTTTGATTGATAGTAGACTCCGCAGTTGTTTAATGGATACGCGCGCCTATAGAGGTCCCAATCTGGAAACGGACCACTATTTGGTAATAAGCCGATATAGAGGTCTGTTCAAGAAGTGGAGACATTGGCGACAGCGTGTTCCATTCGGAGAGCTTGCAAGGATAAAGAGCGAAAAGTTGCAAGACCCGAGTATAAGGAGTATGTATGAGATTCAGGTTCGAGATGGGTTGGCGAAAGTGAACCTACCGGACTTGGATGTAGACGAATGTTGGAAAGTTTTGAAAGATAGTATGATAGTAGCCGCGAAAGAAGTATGTGGTAGTGCAAAACTGTGCAAGTCAATGGAAGGAGATGCATGGTGGGATGATGAAGTGAAAGCTGCGATTGAGAGAAAGAAGAAAGCATGGCTAGACTATGTATCATGTTTGCAAGCGAATGGTGGTATGAATGACAAGAAAGAATTGTATCGTTGTTGTAAGAATGCCACCAAAACCTTAGTGAAAGAAAAGCGTGAAAGAGAATGTTTGAAAGCGGAAGAGAGACTGGCGAGGAACTTCGAGGCAAACACCAAACTTTTTTGGAGGGAGGTGAAGAAGTCTAGGAATTGTTCGGCAGCCTCCAGAATGAATAGGATTAAATCTAAGGATGGTGACATTCTTACAAGCACAGAAAGCGTGTTAAAACGATGGAGTGAATATTTTGGAGAATGTATGATGCTATTCAGGACGCTGCCTCCGTCTCTGACTCAGTAAGTGACTCAGAGACGGTGGAAGCGTGCCAGGACATTACTATGCAAGAGATCGTATGGGCGATAAGAAGTATGAAAAACGGAAAGGCTGCGGGAATAGATAAGGTGACTGCTGAGATGATCAAATACGGTGGTCCTGCCGTCTGGGACTCTTTTTGGGTCCTCTGCAATATATGTTGGAGGACCGGTAGAGTACCCGAAGACTGGCGGCGCGCGGTCATCGTGCCCTTGTATAAAGGCAAGGGCTCACGTATAGACTGCAATAGCTATAGGGCCATCAATTTGAACAGCTTAGCATCGAAGGTGTATGGTAAAATCATTGAAAGGAGAATGCAAGGGAAGTCCGAGGGAATGTTGTGGGAGGCACAAGGGGGTTTCAGATCTGGAAGAGGATGTATGGATCAAGTTTTCTCACTCCGCAACATCGTAGAGAAGCATCTGGCTGTCGGCCAGAAGGTTTTCTGCGGTTTTGTGGATTTGGAGAAAGCGTTTGATAGAGTTGTGCGAAAGAAACTTTGGGACATTTTACCCAGTTATGGGATAGATGGGCGTCTGCTGCGTGCTTTGCAATCCATGTACTGGGATTGCAAAGCATGTGTGCGGGTGGACGGCAACATATCGCCCTGGTTCGATGTCAATATCGGCGCCAAGCAGGGTTGTGTGTTGTCAGCTCGTCGGTTTATTCTATATCTGGATAAGTGTCTCCAAAGATTGAGGTCATTGAATGTGGGAATACGCATGAGTGATCTAGTGGTGAACTGCCTGCTTTATGCAGATGACGCTGTACTTTTAGGCTCAACTCCATCTGAGCTGCAAACACTGGTCACAGTTATGAATGAGGATTGTAAGAGTATGGGCTTACATTTGAATGCGAAGAAAACTAAAGTTTTGGTATTTGAAAGAGAAGCAACCAGAACGGATGTAAGAGTTGTGGTCGATGATGTAGTGCTGGAAAAAGTGGATGAGTTTGTATATCTTGGATGTGCTTTTAGCAGAGATGGAAGGTACACCGCTGATGTTGAAAGAAGAGTGTGTGCAGGGAACAGAGTGAATGGAGCGTTAGGGAGATTACTTAATAGCACATTTTTAAGTCAGGGTGCCCGTCTAGCCCTGCATAATCATGTGCTTATCCCAACGCTATTGTATGGAAGTGAGAGTTGGGTATGTCAGAAAGGGCATGAAAGTAGAATCAAAGCGGTCGAGATGAGGTCGCTAAGAAAAATATGTGGTGCGACACTCGCAGACCGGGTTCGTAATGTCGAAGTGAGAGAGAAGTTAGGTTTGAAAGAAAGTGTCGGTGTAAAGATGAGAAAGGGCATGCTCCGTTGGTTCGGACATGTAGAAAGAATGGTAGATGAAAGGTTAACAAAACAGATATACAACGCGAATGTGGAAGGATGTAGGTACCGGGGAAGACCAAGACTGACATACCACGATCAGATTGATCGAGTACTGTCCGTAGGTGGTGTCAAGAGTCTTCGCAACCGGCGTGTGTGTATGAAAAGAGTGATGAATGTGGAAGAAGCGAGACAAGCTTGCAAGGATCGTGATGTATGGCACTCGGTTCTCTCTGCCTACCCCGTAAGGGATCTGGCGTGAAGATATATATGTAGGTAGCTACCTAACTAGTTTCATACAACCTAGCTGGGTTGTTTGAAATTTGATTGTTTTATTGTAAATAAAAACAATTGTTTCATTATTACGAAGTAGTGAAAGCCGTATGTAAAATTAAAATTATTGTGTCAGCGGCACATTGCATATTAAGTTCATAAATATTAAGGAATGCTCATATGGATTTTTTCAAACTGTTTCATATCGAATTTAAAAGTAATTAATCACGGTGGATACATAATCCACAAATTAATTTGATAGAAATTGATCATTTCAATGCAATTTACATTAAAATAATATTTTTGCAATTGAACACCTGGGAATGGGTTGTAATTTCAGGTTTCATATACAATTATTATAATGAATTGATAACAAGCGCTAATTGCAATGACGTTTACAAAGCCTTATTTACGAATATTTAAATTTATATTAAAATCAAAATAAAAATATATTTATCCCGTATTGGTCAGAATACCTTTAGAAGAAAATAATGCCTTAATGCTAGATACATATATTGTAAAATGTAAGAGCCCGGAACTTACATTCAAGCTACGACTTGTGAGGATTTTACATACATCGCCATCATCATCATCATCTTATCTTCATGCCAAATCCCTAACGGGATAGTAGTACGTCACGGCCCAAACAGACATGTCTTCCTTTCTGAATATTCTTAGCTCTCTTTATATAAACACGCTGGTTTAGAAGAGTCTTGACACCACCTTTGGATAGGACCCGCACTATTTGATCATGGTAAGTCAGTATTAGTCTCCCCCGGTACCTATATCCATCTACATTCGCACTCGGTGCATATCTGTTTTGTTAAGGCGAGGCATCAGGACAAACGGGAAAAAACAGGTTGGCTAAATCACGTTTTCTTTTATTGATTGTTAAATAACAATTTTACAAAAATTACACGACATACCTGAAGATACCCTGCATCCGTAAGGTGCATATTATCTAAGGAATGTGCTAACTTGTTACATGATAGAATGTACTTTAATCGATCATATAAAATTCCAAAAATAGGCTAAAAAAATGTCTAAAACAAGTAATTTGTCAATAATATTTCTAATCTTTCACATGATTTTTACATGGCGATATTTAGTTTTAAATACAAAAAAGAATGTACTAAATTTATTTATCCGAAAATTAACACGTTTTCCAGCGGTTTCAGAACATGCCGCGCTGTCCATTTCCTATAGAACTGACACGCGTCAAAATACCTCGTGTAATAATCGTTCATCAGACATTCTTTCGATATGTCAGAATCAACGGAGCATGCACTTTTTCGTTTTTACACCGATACTGCCTTTTAATCCCGACCTCTCTCTCACTTCGGCATTATGGACGCGATCTGAGAGTGTGTTACTTTATAGATTTTTGTAACACTCTTATTTTCTTCTAAATCTATATAAATTTGTTAGGTACAATCATTGGTTTCATACTATGACCTGTGCTAGTTGGCTAGATGGGCTTCAATACAGTTGATTTTCAATCTGGCTAGGGGAAAAAAAGCTACAAAATTAAAGCCAAATGAACATTTCGTTAGGTACAATGATTGGTTTTATACTACGAATTGTATAGTTTGGCGATATGGGCGTCAATAGTGTTGGTTTTTAACCTGGCTTGGAGAAAAAAGCTTCTAAATTAAAGACGGATTTAAGTTTCGTAACGTATAATAATTGATTTCATACTGTGAATTATGTAATTTAGCGAGATAGACATTAATAAGGTTGGTTCTCAAACTGACTAGAAGAAGAAAAGCTCTAAAATCAAAGTCAGGTATATATTTTGGGAGGTACGATGATTAATTTCATACAATGTTTGGTTTTACACTGTGACTTGTGTAGTTTGGCGAGATGGACATCAGTAGAGTTGGTTTCCAACCTAGCTTGAGGAAGAAAACGCTCCAAAATCTAAGCCGGATCTACATTTTGTAAGGTATAATGACTAATTCTATACTATAAATTGTGTAGTTTAGCAAGATGGACGTCAAAAAGGTTGGTTCTCAAACTAACTAGACGAAGAAAAGGTCTACGATGAAAGTCGGACTTATATTTTGTAGAAACAATTATTGATTTCGAACTATGACTTATGTAGTATGGCGAGATGAGCGTCAATAAGATTCGTTGTCAAACTGACTAGAAGAAGAAAAGCTCTAAAATCAAAGCCGCATCTATATTTTGTTACATACAATGATTGATTTTGTACTATGACTTGCGTAAGTTGGAAAGAAGGGTGTCAATTAGGATTGATTAATAATCTGTCTTGAAGAAGTAAAATCAAAAATTAAACCCAAAACTGTGTTTCATTAGCCACAGGAAAGATGTGAGCTGAAATAAGTGGTGCATACTTCAAAACACACAAGTCAATGTGAAGCCGTGCCAAAGAATGATGATTTCGTTAATATTATAGGACTAGATGTGCCCTGCAGTCCGTTGCATTTAAAAGTTTTGGTGAATCCCACGGAAACAATTCATTTTCCGGGAAAAAATATTATGATGCTTTTCCAATTCGATGATGAATTAGATCACCGATTTAAATGAATTTGGCACACATATAGTTGTGTGCCAAATTCATCTAAATCAGTTCATCCCTTTTTGCATGAAAGAATAACAAACATCTAACCATCCATCAATCTATATAAACTTTCGTATTTATAATACTAACTGCACCCAGCAGCCATTGTAAAAGTGCATGCATTACAAAAGTTTATTTTTAAACTTTCGCGGCTTTTTTCAACTGAATTATGAATAATTAACATGATCTCACCGCAATTATTTGAGGAATTATTTTCCCGATATTTGTAAAGGATAAAGTGGGGAAAAACTTGAGTAAATTTTCGATAAAAACTAAAACTGTTAACCCGTAAAAGAAGTTTCTTTAAAATCTACGCTCCCCAAAGGATAGTTTCCCGTTAGAACATCCAGGTGTTTATAAAATAGTTTGTAGCTGTGGGAGATCATACATCGGTCTGACAAAAAACCAAAATATCAAGTCGAGTTAAGGAGCATATCAAAACAGTCAAGAACAACGACGTTAATTAGTCAGGAATTGCTGAACGTTTACTGGAGTCGGTCCCTAATCTTTGTATTGAATTACGTAGCCCATGCGTATTATCTACGGAACGCCATTATATTCCACGGCTAGTGAAAGAAACCATTGAAATTCAAGGAAAGATTGGTTTAAATTGTCCGGATCGTGGAATCTAGTGATCAGTAAAAAAAAACAAAAGACAATCAATATGCCCAAATAAACGTAGTGATGTGGTTAGTTGCGTATTATCAAAGTGACTTTCGTGTGAATAAGAAAGAGCATAGACAATCTTATCTGCTCATAATGGTTCAACTATCCGCAAAAATTCAGTTCCCCCGTGATCATGGTACTTGCAACAGTGCCAAAATATTGGGAAAATAATCGATCAAAATATAATCAGGGTAAGATCTCGTTAATTATTAATAATTCAATTATAAAAGTTATTGGGGAATCCCGAGGGATCAACAAATTTTGCCGAGATAGAAAGAAGCCTATATACTATTCTGAACATGGTCTGCCTTAATAACAAATTTCATCCAAATCCGTTCTCAATTTTTGCGTGATTGAGTAATAAACATCCATCCATACAAAAATTCAAACCTTTGCATTTGTAATACTAATATAGGTAAGTAGGATTGGTTAGGGTAATGCTACTATTAAAATCTTTGGTGGGGTTAACAAATTTAGGTTATGTTAAGCATGGGTATATGTATTGGTCGGAATAACAAATGCGTGTTAGGCTACCTTAACTTCGAACCATAATATGACAGTGACAAGCATCGATAACAATGCGGCAGGAATAGGTGAGGCTGTGATACCAAATCCTGAGGAGATTTTGCAGATTTCTACCACCTAGCTGCTACGATAGCTGTTATAAATCATACGTATTAGCCGTCTCACTCATTACAAGATGCCTAGTAATGAGTCAATTGACTTATTGTATTTTATACTTTTCAATAGACGACAAAACGGAGTTTATCAGTTTGACATGTATGTATCATGTATGTAATATAGTACGTTAGTACAAAGAAGTTGTTGGTAATATGGTTGGAATTGGATAAATTTTAAGTATGATGTTCTATTTAGGCATCATACAAGGGAAAATATTTTTTTTAGGTTATAAGTTTTTATTATATTTTATAAGTTTTTATTTATTTATAATATCTTGCGGGTAGTACCATGATCCCATTCCTGTAGAAATTTTTAGATTTTTGATTAAAAAATATGACAGGTAGTGTTTACAGTGTTCTTTTGAGGTTAGTTTTATGCTTTCTAAAGAGTTTTGCAATGACCGAAACAGGTGTAAATGTGATAGAACAAGGTCAGAGCTATACGGAAGATGTATCAACACATTCCAGCCAAGCTCTCTCATTTTTTTTTGTTATTGCTATAGTTGAGTGCGATCTGGCGTTGTCATGATGGAACACCACGCCCTTTCTATTCACCAACTCCGGTCGGTTTTTCTCAATACCTTTTTTCAACCTCATCAGTAGCTGACAGTAGAGATCAGAATTGATAGTTTTACTCGGTGGCAAAAGCTCATAGTGGACTATTCCTTTACATAGCATACACATAGCATCGCTTTGTTCCAAGACAGGGCGGGCTTTGCCACGATCTCTTGGGCTTGTCCATGCATCGACCATGATCTTTTTCGCATATTATTATTGTAAGTTACTCATTTTTGATCACATGTAATCAACTGTTTAAGAAATGGTTCGGAATTGTTACGTTTCAACAAAGAATCGCAAATGGAAATACGTTGCGTTAGGTTTCTCTCAGTGACATTATGTGGTACCCAAATGTCAAGTTTTTTCTTGTACCCAGACTTTCGTAAATGACGAAAAACTGTTTTATGATCAACATCCAGTTCTTCGGCAATGTCGTAGCTACTAATATGTCGATCTTGCTCCACTTTCTCAAAGATAGCACTGATTTTATCTGTGCCAGGGCGTCCAGAGTAAACCTTATCTTTCACACTAAACTCTCCAGACTTCAAACGCTTGAAACACATTTGTGCTACTCTTATTATTCACGCATTAGGTCCGGAAACCGCACAAATTTTAATCGCGGCGTTCATCGCATTTTTACCTTTTTTATAATAAAACTTTACAATGAACCGAATTTCTTCGTCACATACGTTCATTTTGCTTGTTTAAAAAACAATTGAAAAATGGCGGGAACCAGTATTTTTTTTTATTTGTTGCATCTTCAAAATGACACATTTAATGGTATTGAAACCAGCCAGTTGCATTCGTACTGAATGAACCAAAAAGGTTTGTTTAATAATAATACATTCAAGATACGAAAATAATTTTGCCCCGACCTTTATTTGCATTTTATAATTATTTGCATATGATGATCAAATAAGGCGTCCAAGCACGTGTACTAAATTTCATAAGTTAATATATGTTTTCATATTTGTATGTTTATAAGAGATGGGCCGAATGTGGTTTGACCTGAATTCGAACTTCGTCCGATTAACTCAGTTTCTCGAGAGCGAGTCATCGTGACTTGTTTACGAATTTACTTAAATTATTTTATATTACATCAATGATTTTCGCAGCGCATACAAAATAATATGAAAATTTAGCCGATAAGTCATCGGCTAAATTTTCATATTATCTTGGGTTACAATCTTCCAATTTAGGTAGGTATCTCTAATTTTTTGAAAATATTATATAGCCTATGTTAGTCGGGGATGATTTAATATATTTTAATAAAATTTTGTTTAAATCGGTTCAGTATTTTTTGAGTTTATTCGATACAAATAAAAAAAATAAAAAAAAATAATAAATTTCAAAAATACAAATCTTTCCTCTTTATAATATTAGCATAGATTTCAGTCAAAATAATGCAAATATGGTACTTTTTTGTAGTGCCGAATGTTCGACATTTACAACGAATTTCAACCGAATCTCAAAGTTCGGCTCAAGCTGCAGAAATTCGGTTAAATCAAAAGTAAAACGAATAGCGGCCCATTCTTGATGATGATATGTTTGTAAGTTTGTCCAAGAATGTCAGAAGTATATATAATATATGGTATACATATTAATACTATTGTTTTCACAAGAAATATAATATTTTAATTACACTTCGAAATTAATCGTTTGCAAATAACCGATCCACTCTTCAATAATTAATTTCCACATATTAGTTGATAGCAAACCATATAAACATCAGTATGCTTTTACCGCGTCAATTGCATTTATCTGCTAATTAGGAAACCTAATTTGATTTGTAATTAGGTGTTCTGAATTATATAATACCAATTTATTATTACGATAGCTATTTTCCACGGTATAACCGGCTAGAACTGAATCCGGCAAGAAAAAAATATAGCTTATGTCCTTTGATGATAAATAACAAGATTCATAATTTGCTAAAAACGTAGTGCAAAAAAATGGCTTGAAATGGTTTATCCATTGAAATGGTGAAAATCCAATATCCATACATTGAAAACTATACGTATTGAAAACACATTAAGGATTGTACGTTTTGAAAGATTATATGATAGTTAATGGTTTTAGATAAGGAATAAAAATATAATCCAAAGAGAATACAGAAAGCCTCAAATAAATTACTGTAGAAATACATATAATATTATAAAAATAAAAAATATATAGAATCATGGACATGTTCTATCTCGTGATAATTTGTTACATTTTCTAATCACGTTCTTAACAAGTTAAGCCAAACACCCGAGATATATGACATACGGTAGGTACGGTTAAATTAATTTCGTCCTAAAAGTTATTCGAATCATTAGTCATCGTGGCTAATTCATCTCATACATTATATAAATGTGAAAATTTGTATGTGTAATAAAAACTACTTCGAATACCGTTAATCGAATCAAAATCGGTCAATTTATTTGGGATTTATCAATGACGAATATTTTTGAAAAAATTTTTTTGACATTGTTCGAAATTGGTCCCGGCCTCCTTTGAAGAATAGGCCAACTGCCGTTCTGCCAGGCAGGTCGTAAAAGGCGACCGATTGGCTATCATGTCACTACCATCGTGGCTACTAGGTGGTAGAGTTCTGCATTGTCTCGCCCGGGTCTGGTACCACCGCCTTACCTATTCCTGCCGCAATAGCGTCAGTGCTTGTCGCTGTCGTGTTCCGGTTTCGAGGGTAAGGTAGCCGGTAAACTTATGCATGTGGCATTAGACCTCGCCACAAGATAGCAACGCACCATTAACGCCTTTGGTTTCTATACGCGATGGTTGACTCTCCATCAGGAGACCCATGTGCTTGTTTGCTATCTTATGATATTAAAATATATATATATATATATATATATATATATATATATATATATATATATATATATATATATATATATTTCACCCTATCGATCATATAGTTAAATTTTAAATCTCAAAAATCAAATTTAATGCCATTCGATATTAAAATCGATCATTGTTTCCAAAACACACGGCTTTTCAGAAATTACTGCCATTTTTAACAAAATAGATGTTTGAACTGAAAAAAATTTGCTTATAGTTTTTTATTAGAACTGAAAAAATCTATGCTTATAGTTTTGAACTGAAAACTTAAAATACCTTAATTTAGCCGGAAATTTCAAGAATAGCCTGCAGGGTCAACTAGTTACAAATTTTTTTTTCTTTAGCAAGGTAAGCCCTAAATCAATAAAATATGTTAGTATCTAATTTGGTTTTTATTAAAGACGACTTTAAATTACGCTTAAAGCTTTTGTTTAAGATGGATTTGAAAGAGAAGATTTACTTTGCATAAGTGTGTTGAGTATTTTCGCATCATTGAAATTGATCCATATCTATATTAAATTCTGCAATTAGATATAATCAACAATACAGCGATACGGCTTGTCAGTGTCCTTGCTCGCGTTAGCGGTTTACAACCCGTAGAGGTATCTATTTGTATTCTACTCTATGTATATAATGAAGAATCTGTGTGGCGGGATTGAAATACCATATGCATAAATTAATTGGCTCTATTACTTTTCAAATCCGAATATGTCAATGACAAGGACTGACGTTATTGCGATGCGAATAGCTAATTCCAAAACCGTGAAAAAAGAAAAGTGATGCTTTGGCATCTCGGGCGAGATGTTTCTGAATTTAATTTTCTAGTTTTTTTTGAAGATACTTAGTTTTTTTTTAATATTGTTAGATAACAAACAAGCAATAGACACCAAAGACGTTAATAGTGTTTTCTATCCGTGTTGTGAGACAGCCATTCCTCGGGCAAAAGTTAGTCGCTTACTATTTAACTTGAATTCGACACTGAGAAGTATGCTTTTGCGGCAAGAATAGATTGGATGAAAATTGCATATGCTTAGGCGAGAAGTTGTGAAACTCTACCACCTAGTAGTCTTGATGGTAGTGATATATATAGCCAGTTATTCGTCTTTAACAAACGGCCTAGAAGCAGAATAGAAGTTTATCTATTTTTCAAAGATGCCTAAACCAACGTAAGTATTAGTCTGGGTAGATACAAAAATAAAAATTCTTCCATTACAATACCTCACGTATTTAAATGTATTTTTTTTCTGAATATCACACCAAGTATGAGATAATTTAAATTTAGCATCACTTTGCTTGGAGACAAGCAATAATTCACGTCTCAAACATTAAGCCGGTTTCCATATTACGTGAGCTAATTTTGGGAATACAATTTCATTTCTAAAATACATACAGATAATACAGCTCGAAATCTGCCTTCTGATCACGTTCGTAACATCGTCCGGGATACTGAGCTATAACTGAAGTATAAATCTGTAGGAAATGTTGCACATTCGCTTGTGCCAGTGCATTCGCACACATGTTTTGCATACTCGAGCATTAGGTGATTAGAGATTCTATGTGACACACGATCTGCAAATAAATCTTAGGACTGTACTTTAGAGACTTCAAATGTTTGAACCGGAAGAACTTTCATGTGTTCAGAGTTAACTTTAACTTAAAATATATACGTAGTTGACAATTGCATATTTTAAACAGTAGTTTTATTCAACATATAACTTAGTATTGTTATTTAATAAGGCTTAATACCAGGTTTTGTTAACCGGTTAATTTAAACCTAAATCAGCACAAGTTTATAAGCAGCATTTTGCAAAAGTTTCGTTCTACCTTGACCTCAAAAATATCGGTTTTCCTAAAGGAAAAAAATTGTAAGTGGTTTGAAACAGTATACAGGTTAATACAGGATTTTTAAAAATATGCATTCGATGTTCACCATTTCCAATTTTTGTGCGCACTGTGCATGATGTACAATTCCACGGTTTTGGCTTAAACCGGTTTATTCTATAGGTTTCATCTCACATTCGCTTCAAGCGAAACTTTTTATAAAAACCACTAAATGCTTTTACTAACTGATATTTTTTAAACCGGTTTTAAATTCTGTTTAATACTGTATTCTTAGTTAACCGGCTACCTTACCCTCCAAACCGGAACACGACAGCGACAAGCAGTGACGCTATTGCGGCAGGAATAGGTAAGGTATATATATATATATATATATATATATATATATATATATATATATATATATATATATATATATATATATATATATATATATATATATATATATGTATATATATATATGTATATATATATATATATATCCATATTAAAACTTTTGTTTTCACAAGGAATATAATATTTTAATTACATTTCGAAATTAATCGTTTGCAAACAACCGATCCACTCTTCAATAATTAATTTCCACATATATGCTATCAAACCATATAAACACCAGTATGCTTTTACCGCGTCAATTGCATTTATGTGCTAATTTGGAAACCTAATTTGATTTGTAATTAGGTGTTCTGAATTATATGATACGAATTTATTATTACGGTAGCTATTTCCCACGGTATAACCGCCTAGAACTGAATCCGGCAAGACAAAAATATAGCTTATGTATTTTGATGATAAACAACAAGATTCATAATTTCCTACAAACTTAGTGCAAAAAATGGCTTGAAATGGTTTATCCATTGAATGAAGTGAATATATATATATATATATATATATATATATATATATATATATATATATATGTATATATAGGTTTCTGAAATATACATCTACTGGAAAAACATAATCCTCAATTGATTGCAGTCGGCTTAAAACCCAGCAATCTAATTTCATATAACAAACAAATAAAAAAGATTTCAGTCTCTTATATCAAACGTGACATCTGCTATCCAAGTTCTATAACAGAATTTTTCCCACAATACAAAAGGTATAGACAACAATTGTGGAATCCATGCGAAATCCATTCTGAATCTCTCGTTATAGTTTTAGCCAAGTTTCGCTGTGTCGACAAAAGAACGCCTGTGGTATATTCAATATTCACATAGGAAATATCGCGCGATAGAAATTTTGTAAAGTTCATAACTTAGTGTTTGTTGAGCGATATTTGTACTGTAATATGCAATGGAATGTTAAAGGAGTTGGTATTTCAATTTTAAGTTAGTGTTGTTTGATCCACTGCTTCGTTAGTCTAGTTTGGTTGTCTGTAGTCTAGCTTGGTTTTAGTTTGTTTGTTTGAGATAAATTGTTCCAGATATCTATACCTGGTTCAGGTAATTTTAGGGCGGCAATTAAATTTGAAATTAAGGGATTTTACTTGAATGCGAATGCTTTGCGGGAGTTTTGGAAATTGTTTTATTAAAGTAAACTCATTTAATTAAATATATATTTGATTTTACTGTATTCCTTTTCTAGGCTCAACTCCATCTGAGTTGCAAACACTGGTCACAGTTATGAATGATAATTGTAAGAGTATGGGCTTACATTTGAATGCAAAGAAAACTAAAGTTTTAGTATTTGAAAGTGAAGCAACCGATGTAATTTAACCGATGTAAGACGGATGTTTTTTTTATTATCGATAGGTAAGCGCTTGACCTCGATCTCGCCTGATGGTAAGCTAAGATGAGGCCTGAGATGGAACGCGCTTCTGTAGAAGGTACCTGTTCACTCTTCTCTTGAAGATCCCCAGATTGTACTCGTCCAGGAACACAGACTCAGGAAGCATGTTCCAGTCCTTTGCGGTGCGAATGAAGAATGTATAGTCGAACGGCTTTGTCCGGGTTCGTGGAACGTCCACCATATAACGATGCCTAGAATCTGTGCGCCTCGATGATCGATAGGAAAACGGGGATGGCGGACTTAAGTCGTGCAATTCCGCAGCGCACTCTCCAAAGTGTATCTGATAAAAACCCGATAAACTAGCCACTCTGCGACGATGAGCGAGGCTCTGGAGTTTTTTGCCTACCAGATCATCGTCGTTTATGAGCCTCTTGGCAGGCCTCTGTATCGCCTCAAGTGTCTACAGCTGATATTTAGCGGATCCATCCCAGAGGTGAGAGCAGCATTCCATGCAGGAACGGACTTGTGTTTTATAAAGGTTGAGCAACTGTCCCGGACTGAAATACTGTCTCACCTTCGCCAGAATACCAAGCTTTTTTGAGGCAACTTGGGCTTTAGATTCGACGTACGAACCAAAGTTGAGAGGAGGCGTTAACGTGATACCAAGGATCTCGAGGTGGTCAGTTATCGGCACGGTCACACCCTGGAAAGCCGGAGATAGATGGAGCGGTCTCCGTTTAGCGGAGAATAGACACGCCTGGGTCTTAGTTGCATTAAACTTGACCAGATTAGCTTCGCCCCAATTGGAAACTGCCTGTAAGGACAAGTTCATACGATCGACCATTGCCTCTCTGAGAGACCGGATCTGTGCCGTACTGGCCCGCGCACTGGATACGTAACTCTCCACAACAGTGCTATCATCTGCGTACCCATACATGCCGGGCTTCAGGAGATTGTTAATGTGTAGCAGGAATAGAGTTGCGGAGAGAACAGGATACCCGTCTAGCCCTGTATAAATATATGCTTATCCCGACGCTATTGTATGGAAGTGAGAGTTGGGTATGTCAGAAAATGCATGAAAGTAGAATCAATGTGGTCAAGATGAGGTCGCTAAGAAAAATATGTGATGTAACACTTGCAGACCGTGTTGGTAATTTGAAGGTGAAAGAGTGGTTAGGATTGAATGAAAGTGTCGGTGTAAAGATGAGAATGGGCATACTCCGTTGGTTCGGACATAGAGAAAGAATGGTAGATGAAAGGTTAATAAAACAGATATACAATGCGAATGTGGAAGGATATAGGTACCAGGGAAGACCAAGACTGACATACCATGATCAGATTGATCGAGTACTGCCCGAAAGTGGTGTCACGAGTCTTCGCAACCGGCATGTGTTGTGTATGGAGAGAGTGATGAATCTGATCGCCTGAATCGCCTATAGACACCAAAGATGTTAATGGTGCGTTGCTATCTTGTGGCGAGGTCTAATGCCACATGCATAAGTTTACCGGCTACCTTACCCTCCAAACCGGAACACGACAGCGACAAGCACTGACGCTATTGCGGCAGGAATAGGTAAGGCGGTGGTACCAGACCCGGGCGAGACAATGCAGCACTCTACCACCTAGTAGCCACGATGGTAGTGACTCGATAGTCAATCGGTCGCCTTTTACGACCTGCCTGGCAGAACGGCAGTTGGCCTATTCTTCAAAGGAGGCCGGGACTAACACGGCATATGTATGTATATGTATTTTTTTCTCAATTTATTTGACTTAACAGATGTTGAGCTGTATATTTCTTATTTCCATTAATATTACAAACCAGGATTGGTTTGGATTTTTTTTGTAATGTTTTTTATTTTACCATTAGAAAATTTCACCAAGAGCGACATAGATTAGTTTATTATTAGACAGGGCAAAACAACGTGCTTTGGGTCACACGAACGAAGCCAAGGATAATCTAAAAAAGAATATAGGAAAGCCCTCTGGTTATTGTTGTTTTATTTAATATTAAATACTTTAATCTGTATTCGTAGTAATATTACAAATGCTAAAATCATTCTGTTACGAATGTTTTTGATAAAATTAAGCAAGGAGATAGTTGAAAAAACAAGGTCAAAATCTAGTCTCTTATTAAAAGGGTCCATTTAATCCAAAAACCAACCTCTAAGATGCCAAAATAGGGGATGAAATATGGTACGAAATTACAGTACCCGGCGATAAATATTGCACATCGACCTTTGGAAAGAGACAATCGGCTAATTTCGGCTTCGTAGAGCGTTATCTCTGTCGCACAAAATACAAACAGTCCGGTACCTATTAGGAGCTGTTAAAACAAGTATGATTTGCTTCTTTTGATATTTTTATTCTTTGTATAAAATACACTAATTTTTCTATAAGTGATGGCTTTAGGTTGGGGTAAAATAAAATAAAAAAAACAGTAGCAGTCGTGGGACTGCCGATAGAAGTGAAAACGGAACTATTAAGTTGAGAGTAATTAAAACTATATGCAAAACATAGCTATAGATATACTATTATCATTAGCATGTCGGTGACGCGTACCGAGGATTTTACCCTCTACCAAAACGCTCAACGCGCCTAAAGAAGTTTTCACTTCAAAAAACATTTTTACATTATGTTTACGTATTTAATTATTTTGGAACATTACAGCTTTAGTGTACATAATAAACACCATTATACCTATTGCTAAAATGAGACATTGCAATAAAAATAATAATAATTCTAATTCTCAATTACTGCAATCTCTCAATCCATAGGAATGCATCATTAACATCTTTGGTGTCTATAGGCAATGGTTTCTCTTTCCATCAGGAGAGCCATCTGCTTATTTGCTATCTAATGACATAAAAAAATAAAAAATGTGTAAACGGTTGGCCCTGCAGGCCATCCCTGAAACTTCCCGCTAAATTAACGTATTTTACGCTCAAAAGAGTAAAAACAATGGGCATCGATTTTTCAGTTCAAACATCTATTTTGTTAAAAATTACAGTATATTGATTTTTGAAAAGCTATATTTTTTGAAAACGATGATTGATTTTGATCTTTTAAATGGCATTCAAGTAATTTTTGAGATATAAAATGTTGCTTTCGCTAAATTAATCGATAGGTTGTCAAATAATTTTTTTTCAAAAATTTTCGTCATTCATAAATTCCAAACAAATTAACCGATTTTGATCCAACTAACAGTATTTGGCGCAGCTTTTAAAGGAGAAAAGCTGACAAGATTTTTGGTGTATTTCAAAAATATTGAGTTGTTTGCTAAAAACGAGGTAATTTTAATATTTGAGAAGTTATAACTTGAAAATTAGATTCGATTATAATTTTTGAAACTGCATTCGACGTAGTTTTTTTATTACTAAAATTTTGGTCTTATTGTATGTTTGACTGGTTGAAAAATTTCGAAGTTATATCGAAAAAAAACTTTTATCAAAATTTTCGTCAACGATTACTCGCAAACGGATAAACCGATTTTGATGCAATTTATGTATTAGGCTTAGTTTTTTGAGTGATAGAGCTGATTAGTTTTTGTACTCACTCGGTACATTAATCTGGAAGTTATATTAAAATTCACCACAATTTTTTTTTGGGTTTTTTTCAAAATTTCTCAAAAGCTCTTGGACCGACTTGGTTCAAATTTTCAGGAATTTTAAGTTAAGTAGAGTCCAATCGAATGCCATCAACCGCGTTTCAATCGGTCTAACCGTTCAAAAGTTATGAGATGTTTACATACACACACATACACACACACATATATATACAGACAGACATACTGATGTCATCGTGAAAATAGTCGGAAAAGGTTCCTAGGATCTCAAAACGAGAAGATCTGGTGAAAACTCGATTTTCGAAAATCAGGGCAAAATCAGTAACTTCCTTATCTACATGCGTAGCGGGAAGTTAAAAAAGTTTTGCAGTATAGCATATACATCGTACAAATTCCCTATATCCTAGTTATCACATTTGATATTATTATTTTTATATTAAAAATTTGCGTATTTTATCAAGGTATTCCATTCGTTTGAGACTAACGTCTAACTAACGTTTGAGACCCCCCAACTCAAACACCATTAAACGGGAAATGATCAACTGGTTAAACAGACATGAAATTCCAGTTGATCCAAAATTAACAAAAACCCAGATTTACGCTATTATATGTCAGCACAAGGAGAGGTATACAGAGTTTTCTGTGGACAAAATACTTGCCGAACATGGGCACACTGTGTTGCGATTGCCACCATATCATCCGGATTTTAATCCAATTGAAAATATATGGTCTCAACTGAAAGGCTATGTAGCCTCTAGAAATGTGGGTATGAACTTAACTACAGTAAAAACATTATTGACTGAAAAAGTAAACATGATCGGCGCTGAAGAGTGGAAAAAGGTTTGCGATCATGCAATCAAATGTGAGAATGAATATAGAAGCATTCAACACAGTTTAGACAATTACACTGATAGATTAGTAATAAATACGGCTGATAGTGACAGTGATATTGACCTCTTTGAGAGCACAGATAGTGAAATGGAAGTAATTGAGAATTAGAATTATTATTATTTTTATTGCAATGTCTCATTTTAGCAATAGGTATAATGGTGTTTATTATGTACACTAAAGCTGTAATGTTCCAAAATAATTAAATACGTAAACATAATGTAAAAATGTTTTTTTATTTTATTTTACCCCAACCTAAAGCCATCACTTATAGAAAAATGAGTGTATTTTATACAAAGAATAAAAATATCAAAAGAAGCAAATCATACTTGTTTTAACAGCTCCTAATAGGTACCGGACTGTTTGTATTTTGTGCGACAGAGATAACGCTCTACGAAGCCGAAATTAGCCGATTGTCTCTTTCCAAAGGTCGATGTGAATATTTATCGCCGGGTACTGTACTTACTTTGATGACATGGAAATTTACTTGCGACAAAGCTACGCGCGTAAGTTATAGTAGAGTACTATAGTAAGCAGGTAATAAAAAAATATTTTTTCATTAAAAATACATACAAAAATAATAACACAAAAATAATCAAATCTACCGGGAGATTCATTCGCTCGTTTACTGCCATAAAAAAATCACGAATCATTTGTGGAGATGTGGAAGTTAAGTAACTAAGGAAATAATTTTCCATTTTTTTCTCAAATGAATATTCTACAAAATTTATGACACGAAAATCCATATTTAAATTTTGAATTTCAATAAGCAAAGTTCGACATTATACAAGCAAATAAATGGTAATGTCGGGTCGAAATGAAAACATTGAATCACGATTTAAAATGAAATTGAATTTATTTCGTAGACTCTGAATAGATATTGCTTGACGATGACCTAAGACTAAAGTATTAACTCCAAATACATTAAAGTTCTTTTGAACAATGGAAACAAGTTTATTTATATATTTAAGCTGAATTAATTTAATTATAAAAATAATTGATTTTTCCTTTATTTTTGTTTTCAATTTATTTAAATAAACAGATGGTAAACTGTTTGTCTTTGATATTTAATTTAAAATTACATACAATGTTTTTTTTTTTAAATTAACGTTTTTACTGTTAAAAATATAGATTACTTTTATACTAAACTGAGCAAAGTAAAGGGGATATTTTTGGGTCGAGCAAACAAAGTCATCTAGTCTTTTACAACTAGAATATCTATCTGATTGTTGCTATTATAATATGCAAGCATTTTGTTACAACCTTTTTCGTATGCACCATTAACACATTTGGTGTCTATAGGCGATGATTGCCTCTTTCCACCAGGAGACCCATCTACTTGTTTGCTATCTTATGATATAAAAAAAAATCTAATTTTATAAATTCGAAAGTCTGTCTGTGAAAATCGCTGAACCGATTTTGATTGAATTTGACAAGGAGATAGTTGAAAAGACCCCCGTCTTCCATAAATAATCATTAATGTACAAACATGGGTAGATTATTTCCAAAAATCGACCCGTAAATTGCAAAGAAGTTGAAATGTGGCACAAAATTTCTTACATCGATGACATGTCAATTTAATTGCAGGCAATGTTACGCGGGTCAGCTTGGTATACATAAAAATACATAAGAGCATACTCCTTCTTAAAAGGCCGGCAACGCAGCTATAAGACCTTTGGTGATGTGGCTGTCCATGGGCGGTGGTAATCACTTAACATCAAGTGAGCCTCCTGCTTGTTTGCCCCTTTTTTCTATATAATATAGTATGCTTCTGAAGCAATAAAGAAAAATATTTTTCGTCAAAAGAACATTCCATAAAATTCATGACACAAAAATCCGTGTTCAAAGTTTGATTTCCAATAAGCAAAGTTCGACATTATATAAGCACATAAATATTTATGTTGGGTCAAGAATCTAGATGATTTACATTGAAATCACGATTGAAATTGAAATGAAATTTATTTCGTGGACTCTGAGTCGAGGTCGTTTCACGACGACTTGAGACCAAAGCCCGAACTTTAAATACACTTAAATTCCATTGAATAATAGCAACAATTTTGTTTTAAATTAAACTTCAATTCATTTAATTAAATAAATACTTGTTTTTATTTTACTTCTATTATATATTTATTTAACTAAACAGATAGTAAGCTAATTGTCTTTCTTATCTACATTAATATTACAATTATTTTTTTTTGTATTGGATAAAATAATAAATTTGTAAAGTGCGTGTCCGCAAATGTAGGGTTCCGCAGTTGCCCATTACAAAAATGCTGACTAAGAAGAGGGCTTTTTTAGTTTCATGCTTTGAAGATTTAAGCTATTTAACGTCAAAGACAAATATATTTTTCACACACACAGGTTCACCGCCTATAAAAAATCTCTAAGTACATTTTATAAGCTGGTTGACTATTACTAAAAATCTTAAAAAGCCTTCTAAGCCGTAATAGTTTTTCTTTTAACTTCATTTTATTTACTACTATCACGATTTTCTTCCCACCCCTTTCAAAAACCTATCCAACGATACCCCACATAATGTGGGACGTGAAAAAAAAAATATCCCCATTTTACATTTAGGGGAGCTACCCTAAAAAAAATATTTTCTAGATTCTATATCACCACTGTGTTGACGAGTCTAATATGTATATTCATTCGTGCCAAATTACAACTATCTAGTAGTAAGGATCTCTGAGCTATCGTGCGGAAAGGCGGTTGAATGGACATAGCGAAACTATAAGGTTCCCTAGATTACTTTAGAACCCTAAAAACGATTATTACTAGACACTTTTACTATTCCACTTGTACATCAATTTCACTTTACACAATTTTTATTATATTACTCGACCGGTTTCACTTTTTAAAGCATCTTCAGGATATTACTTAAGTATATTACATCCTGAAGATGCTGAATATACTTAAGTATATTAATTACATCCTGAAGATGCTTTAAAAAGTGAAACCGGTCGAGTAATATAATAAAAATTGTGTAAAGTGAAATTGATGTATAAGTGGAATAGTAAAAGTGTCTAGTAACAATGGAATTTCACCAAGTGCCGACGATGGAAAGTATAGAATATATTAAAAACGATTATAATGTTTTTCTACTATTAAAAGGTACATCAGCTGGATTAAAATATATTCCTTGTTTACTAGACTAAACAAAGAGATGTTTTTGGGTCAAACGACCAAAGTCATCTCTTATAACCAAGAAAGCGTTCTCAGGTTTGCTATTTTGTAGAATTTTAACAACTGAAATATGTAAGTACTAACTGCAGCGTGCAGCCCGCTGCGTTATAAAAGAATCCCGCGGGATTACCTAATTTTTGCTAGGTAAAAAATAGCCTATGTGCTATTCCAGGTCATTATCTACCTGTTTGTCAATTTTTATTCAAATCCGTTTAGTCTTTTTTGCGTGATTGAGTAACAAACATCCATCCAAACATTCATGCAAACATCCAAAATTTCGCATTTATAATATTATAATAATATAATAATTATAATAATAATAACAATAATAATTAGATATAGATTAGATATGTTATATCTGTATTCGTACTAATAATATAAATGCGAAAGTATGACTGTTTATCTGTCTGCTACGATTTTACAGCTAAATATCTGAACCGATTTTAATCTCTTGCCAAATTTTTGGCAAGAGACCAGAAAGAGAACGATAAGGTACCTTCCGAAAATCGACCTCTAAAGTTCAAAAATAGGGGATGGAATATGATACCAAATTTCTTCCATTGATGGCACGTAAATTTAATTGCGGGCAGAGCTGGGTAGGTCAGCTAGAGACGCACGAAAAATACTAACTTATCATAATATGCTCGTTAGGTAATAAAGAAATAATTTTTCATCAAAAAAATATTCCACGAAATTCATGACACAAAAATCCATGTTCAAAGTTTTATTTGCAATAAGCAAAGTTCGACATTATATTATGAGCAAATAAATGTTAGTACTGGACTGAGACGATTTACATTAAATCATGTTTGAAATTAAAATGGGATTTATTTTGTGACTGTGAATGACCAAGCACTAACTTCTAAACTCTAAATACAGTTAAGTTCTATTGAATAAAGACTGCAAACTATTTTAAGTTAATATTTAAACTACATTATTATTATTATTAATAATTATTATCAATTATTATTAATGAGTTTTTATCTGTAAATAAATAATTATTAATTCATTTTATTGAGTTAACAACTATTAATATTGATTTTATTTCATAAATCAAGTTATTTTTATTAAATAACTGAAATTATTTAATGTTTCTTAACTTTTATGATGAAAAACAAAAGTCGATGTGAAAGTGGGCTTTTATTCGCCAAAGAAACATCGTTCACAGTGGCGAAAAGATAAGAACCTTTTTTGCACCTTTTTCGGATTTTTGTCCTTTGCCACTGGTCGAAATATAAACTTTCGATCCATGTTTGATTAGAAAGATTTTTCCATAACGAATGACATAAAAATATAGTTGAATTGAAAATCCTATAATTACCGGAAAGATCGCTTGAACAGTATAAAATAAAGAATTAGTTTTTTTATATGACCTTGAGGTCGTTTACGACGGATATATTCTCTGTAACTCAATTCCTTAGCGCAAAAGAAAACAAAATTATGTTACGTCAAAGAGCAATTTGCAAATAATGAGTTGCTATTACGAAACCTTTTTATGAGTTTTCATGAATTGCTCTCGAGATATATTGCCTTTAGAATGTTATATACTTTGAATATATACATACTTATTTATTGAATTATTGGTAAAAAAAGTATCTTCACGCCCGTACCCCCGAAGTGATTGGCAGAGGTACAACAAGTGCACCCACGATTAGCCGAAGATACTTGGTCCCACAAATGTGATAGGTGGCAAGCCTATCGCCAACCGGGCACTTTCCAATCCCGGGAAACTTTTGTATTTATCAGAAAACTGAAAAAACATTTTTTAAGTGCCCGAGCCGGGAATCGAACCCGGGACCTCATGTGGACGACGCCAACGCTGGACCACTAGACCACAGAGACGAATTATTGGTAACGAGCGTGTTTTGTGATACTTTCTAAAAAATGTATCTTTACGCTCGTATCCTCGAAGAGGTAGGCAGAGGTGCAACAAGTACACACAATGACTAACCGAAGATACTAATCCTACAATGTGATAGGTGGCCAACCTATCGCCAACCCCGGTTAGCGATAGGTTGGCCACTTGTTCCAATCTCGGGCAACGTTGTATATGTCAGAAAACTGAAAAAAAAAACCTTTTTTTAATTGCCCGATCCGGGAATTGAACCCGGGACCTCATGTGGTCAACTCCGACACCTGACCACTAGACCATAGAGGCGACAAAGAGCCAATACTATCTAAAGGCAATATTGTAAAATATTTTGGCATTTTAGGCTTCTCGTAATACGCTTATGTGTATGCTTTTAAAAATGCTTTTGTAAAATAAGTATTGTATAGGTACAACGACTCGAAAATCGTCGCTGTCACTCGATGAGCTCTCCCAAGATTTATTATAAGTTCCTGTTTTTGTATATTATCGAATGCCACATGAATTTCTCAATCCGACGCTATAATATTTTGGGTTCTTTTGACAACTTTTTCCCAGTTTTCAGCAGTTACTTCCGCACAATGATACGGCGAAAGTCGAAGAACTCAGTGACCACATTCGGCAACTATTTTGCCGATAGCATATTTTTAGAGAGGCTTTTTTCGAATTTAAAATATTCACTAATTGTACTTTTAATAAAGTAATATCCACATTTTCGCCATGACGTTGAAGTCAGTCAATTATCTCTTGTTTTTTATTGGCCTGCGTCGGCATTTTATCAATTTATCTGGAGTGATATGTAGCGTTGTCCATAATAATTATGGACGGTTCTTCCAGAGATTGCACAATTTCTTTAAACCATCCTTCGTAAATTTTGTGACTGTGAATTACTAAGCACTAAGTTCTGAATTCCAAATATACTAAAGTTCTATTGAATAATAATTGCAAACTATTGTTAATATTTAAACTACATTAATATAATTAAATTATCAATTGACTGAAATTATTTAATGTTTCTTAACTTTTATGATGAAAAACAAAAGTCGATGTGAAAGTGGGCCTTTATTAAAAGATAAAAACTGTTTGCACCTTTTTCGGATTTTCATCCTTTGCCATTGGTCGAAATATAAACTTTCGATCCATGTTTTATTTGTTTATAAGAAAGATTTTACAATAGCGAATGACAAAGTTTGCTTGTATAGTATAAAATAAAGAGTTGGCTTTTTATTTGACCTTGAAATCGCCTATGACGCATATTCTCTCATAACTATTGAGTTACAGAGAGTTTATGCGTTTTTTCGTTCGTTTTTGTTTTCTTTTGCGCTAAAGAATTGTCTTTAGCGCAAAAATAAACAAAATTATATTGCGTCAAAGAGCAATTTGCAAATAATAAGTTGCTATTACGAAACCTTTTTATGAGTTTTCATGAAATGCTCTCGAGATGTATTGCCTTTAGAATGTTATATACTTTTTTAGATAGGTGGCCAGCCTATCGCCAAGCGGGCACTTGTTCCAATCTCGAGCAATGTTGTTTATGTCAGAAAACTGACAAAACAAATTTTTTAATTGCCCGACCCGGGAATCGAACCCAGAACCTTTCGTGGTCAATACTGAAACCACTAAAATACAGAGACGATATTAACACTTTCTACATTTAACATATCCGAGTATGTTATATATACCCTTTTGTTTATCGTTATTCTGTAATCAAAATGAGAATAAATTTAATCTTATATATAAAATTCTCGTGTCACGATGTTCGTTCCCGTACTCCTCCGAAACGGCTTGAACGATTTTGATGGAATTTCGTACGCATATTCAGTAGATCTAAGAATCGGCTACTATCTAATTTTTATACCCCTAGGTGATAAGGATTGTCCACCTCAAATTTTTATTTTTTTTTATTTTTTTTATGTTTTAGCATTGAAAAATACATACAACTCTAAATTTTTATCCTTCTTTCACCAATCAGTCAGCTAGTAAATATTATAATAGTCTATGATTACAATGACTCATAATTTGTTTATCCTATAATTTGTCACATATATGTTTGAACTTTAACATTAATAGAATTACGGTCGATTTTCGATCAGACATCGGAGTAGATATAAATGTTCCTTGTTGACTTCAGAACTCTAAAAACATAACAATAATTCGTAATAAAATTTTACATACAACTCTCCGAGCTCTTTATGCAAGCAATAAAAATGGTTGACCCAAATAAGTTTATTATACCCTTTCTAACTGAATATGTATAAACTTGTTTATCATAACGAGAGAAATAAAGCTGGAATTGTTGAAATATTATTGCTGGGGATTATTAGACACAGACTGTATTAGATAATGACTGCATCGTGGTCTACGGGATAGGATATTTGGCTCAGATGATAAGGTCTTTGGTTAAATCCCCGGAGCAGGTAAAGTGTTGTTGAGATTTTTAGGAAGATTTGCTCAAAAATCCAGGAAGTTCGGGGTCTGGTCGGTGGTGTGCTACGACTCCCGTGTCTCGGTTAAACAGATAAAGACTTCGGTCCATATTGTCGCTAGAAATAGTCGATAGTCATTATCAAGTCGGATCACTACTCATCTCACCAACCGACAAATCGGTGAATCGTGATTAATCGGAAAATCTATAGACGTTCTGTTTTTTCTGCCTACCCCGCAAGGAAATCGAGCGTGATAGATACTTTATTAGACAAATAGTTTTGGTCTTTGGTTTCGGTCTTTGACTTTTATTAAATGCAGTGTCTCCATGGTAGTACATATGTGTAAGATTTCTTTAATTTATTTTTATTTATTATTATAAAAAGACATGAGCTTTCTGGGCTACTCCATATAAACACGAACTGTGCCAATTTTCATACTCCTCAGTCCACGAAATTTTTAGAAAAAGTGGTACAAAGTTTTAGCTTCACGTATTATTATGTAAATTAAAAAAAATTAAACGTAACAAAAAATAATCAAAATACAAATAAAATATAGTGACACGCACATCCAATCTGTTGCCTTTTACGACCTGACTGACAGACCGGCAGTTGGCCTCTTTTTCAAAGGAGCCTGGACCAACATGGGTGCTAACGATTTTGACGAATTTTATATTTATTTGGACAGTCTTTTTCTACTTAAATTGCTCTAAGTAAGTGTCATCTGTGTAATTATCCGTTTTCACAACATATAATATTAATCGGACGAAGCTCGGTCGCCCGGTTAGTATTTATTTCTATTCTTACAAACTACAAACTATAAAATATTTCAATAGCCAGTTAATATCTATTTACCGCCCCGTTGGTCAAGTCGTTAGCAAACCTAACTACTAATCGGGGGGCTTGGATTCCGACAGGGACAAATATTTGTGTGATGAACGTATATATTTGTATTTCTGGATTTGTGTGTTTATATGTATGTATATAAAGTATTTAAATATTATGTAATTATGTCGCCGACTAACACCCTTAACACAAGCAAATAATTTGGTTACTTTGGGGTTAGATCAATACGTGTAATTAGTTCAGCAATATTTATTTATTTACAAGCTGTTACCCGCGGCTTCGCTCGCGCATATTTACTTTATAACTTATTTAACATTTCTTTATAAGCTATTACACTTATTTTACTCCCTTAGGGATTGAATTTTGAAAAACGCTTAAACACGTAATTCTTTTTTTTTTGTACTCAATTCATACGAAATTTCATGCAAATATGTTTAGAAAATAAAAAGTTTCATAGAAAATTTTATCCCCTATTTTACCCCCTTCGGGGTAGAATTTTGATAATTCCTTCCTTAGTGGATGCCTACATCACAAGAGAAAAACGTTTAAATAACGTACACAAGCATGCTTAAGCGACCTCCACATAAGATGTTTTAACTATGACCTCATTAAACACAGGGTGAGTCGCGTCATAACCAGATATAAATTTTCTGTTCAATATAAATCGGTAAGAAATTTGTGAAAATATATTTTTGTTGAGAGAGGGTTTTATAATTCAATCCTGCTTTCTCGACGCTTGATTTCATTGAGGAATTCCATCATAATGATTACGCTACGTATGTAGATAAATGGAAGTTACTAATTTTGCGCCGATTTTCGTAAATCGAGCTTTTACCAGATCTCCATGTTTTGATGTCCTAAGAACCTTTTCCGACTCCGTCCGTCTGTGTGTATGTGTGGTGTGTGTGTATGTGTATGTGACCGATCGAAACGCGGTATGTGGCATTCGAATAAATTCCGCCCAACTTATATTTCTTGAAATATTATTATTTTTAAATAATAATATTAAATATAATATATGTTATATTATATTTAATATTATTTAATATGTTGTATTTTAATATTATATATTATAAAATATAATATTAAATATTACATATAATTTCAATACGATAAAATATTATTTTTATTATAACGTCTAGATTAATGTGCCGATTGAGTACAAAATCTTTATTAGCACTGTTCTTTAAAAAATACGTGTAATGTTCAAATTGCATCAAAATCGATTTATTCATTCGAGTGTAATCGTTTACGAAAAATTTTGAAAAAGTTTTTTTTTATATCATAAGATAGCAAACAAGCAGATGGGTCTCCTGGTAGAAAGAGTCAACCATCGCCTATAGACATCAAAGATGTTAATAGTGCGTTGCTATCTTGTGGCGAGGTCTAATGCCACATGCATAAGTTTACCGGCTACCTTATCCGCCGAACCGGAACACGACAGTAACCAGCACTGACGCTATTGCGTCAGGAATAGGTAAGGCGGTGGTACCAGACCAGGTCGAGCCGATGCAGAACTCTACCACCTAGTAAAGTGTTTTTTCGACATATATAATTGAAAATTTTCAACCAATTATTGTTAGTATTCTACGGTACTTTAGTTCTAAAAAAACTACGTCGAATTTCGTTTCAAAAATCAAAATCGAATTTAATTTTCAAAAGCTTTTAAAATATTAAATACCTTGTTTTTAGCAAACTCAATTAATATTTTTGAAATAACTTTCAGGCTAATACACCGATTGACTTAAAAATCTTATTGGCTTTTCTTCTTAAAACATTGCGTCAAATACCGTTATTTGGATTTAATCGGTCAATTTGCTTGAGATTTATCAATGACGGAAATTTTTGAAAAAATGTTTTTTTAACATTACTTTTTTTTTTGAATTTTCAACTTATCAATTATGTAGCTAAAGCAACATTATACAGATCAAAATCGATTTTCGATTCCAAAATATACAGTTCCTCTAAAATCGATGTATCAACTGCGATTTTTAACAAAATAGATATTTAAATTGAAATAATCTATGCTTTTAGTTTTTACTCCTTTGAGCTTAAAATACCTTAAGTTTGCGTGAAGTTTCAGGGATTATGTGCAGGGTCAACCATTTACTGATTTTTTATTTAAATTCCCCCGTGTTGGTCCGGACTCCAGTAAATAATAGACCAACTGCCGTTGAGCAAGAAAAGTCGTAAATGGTTACAGGTTAGCTATGCAAGTCACTACCATCGTGGCTACTAGGTGGTAGAGTTCTGTACTGAATCGCCTGGGTCTGATACGACTTCTTTATTCGTGCCACAATAGCTTTAATGCTTGTCATAATCGTGTACCCATTTGAAGGATAAGGTAGCCGGTTGACTATTACATGTGGCAATGCAATCCCGCCCCAAGGATAGCAACGCACCATTAATATTTTCGGTGTCTATGGGCGATTTTTATTTCTTAGCATCAAGAGAACCATTTGCTTGTTTGCTATCTCATAATATATAAAAAGATACTTGAATTTTATTAAAATACTAACTGCAGCGTGCAGCCTGCTGCATTATAAGGTTTTTGGCAATTCCCGCGGGATCACCTAATTTTTCCTGGATAAAAAGTAGCCTATGTGCTATTCCAGGTTATCATCTACCCGTGTGCCAAATTTCATTCAAATCCGTTTAGTAGTTTTTGCGTGATTAGGTAACAAACATCCATCCAAACATCTATCCAAACATCCAAACTTTCGCATTTATAATATTAATATAGATGTATAGACCAGGTCAAAATTTAAGTGCTGATTATTTTTATATATTCACTATCAGAATCGACTTCTGAACATCCTTCTTCAAGATGTTATAACCTTTTATTTGTCAACCTGTATATTACTTATTATCTTTTTTTTTATAGAAGAGGGGGCAAACGAGCAGGAGGTGCACCTGATGGTAAGGGATCACCGCCGCCCATGGACATTCATAATACCAGAGGCCTTGCAGTTGCGTTGCCGGCCTTTTAAGGCGAGGCATCGCGACAAACGGGAAAAAACTGGTTTGTTAAATCACGTTTTTTTTGTATTGATTTTTAAATTACAATTTTACAAAAAATACACAATATACCTGAAGATATTATCTAAAGAATGTGCTAACTTATTATATGATAGAATGTACTTTACTCGATCATATAAAATTCCGAAAACAGGCTAAAAAAATCTCTAAAACAAATAAATTGTTAATAACATTTCTAATCTTCCACATGATTTTTATATGGTGATATTTAGTTGTAAATAGAAAAAAGAATGTGCTAAATTTTAGTTTTCTGCTGATGTCCTACATTTATTTATCCGAAAATTAACACGTTTCCCAGCGGTTTCAGAACATACCGCGCCATCCATTTTCTATAGAATTGGCGCGCGTCGAAATGCCTCGCCTTAAGAATGAGTACCTCTATTATTATCTTTATGGTCGTAGTACGCTATCCGGGTAAGTTGTTAAAGAAGTCTAACAAATGTTTTTAAGCCTTTACTAAATGTATTACAGCAAAATAATTTATTTTGATTGTAAATATGAGCAAAGTACAAACAACTTTAATATATTTTCCATAAGCCAAAACATCTTATTAAATTTCTGTAAGATATGCAGATTGTTGATCAATGTGAGTTATAATAATATTACACAGTATATAAAAAGTCTTGATGGAAAAAAATATTTTCAAAATATCAATAATTGGAAAACAAGTTTGGTAAGGTTTTGAGAAATTGGCAAAAGTATTCAATATCTTATAAACATAGAGAGTCCTGCATTGGCTCGCCCGGGTCTTGTACCACATCCTTACCTATTCCTGTCGCAATAGCGTCAGTGATAGTTACTGTCGTGTCCCGGTTTGGAGGGCAAGGTAGCCGGTGAACTTATTTGTGTGGCGGCAGCGGCGGTACAGCGGCAGGAATTACTCCGAACACTCGTCGGAATATTTCCCATGATAAAAACGATAGAAGACGCGGAACGTAATTGTGTTTCCTTAAAAAATACAAACATCGTCTTGGTGGCATTTAGAAGAACAAACCATCTGCTATTTTGCCGGGCAGTTCGTTAAAGGTGAACGATATACTTGTCACTACCATCATGAATACTACGTGATAGAGTTCCACAACGTCTCATCCGGGTATTTGATACCACTGTCTTACCCGTTCCTGCCGCAATAACGTCAGTACTAGTCATTGTCGTTTTTCGGCTTGGAGGGTAAGGTAGCTGGTAGACTCATGCATGTAGAGTTATGCATTTCGCTACAAATCAATATATAATTAAGTTATTGTTGCATTGCTTTGGTATCTATAGGCTATGGTTTTTCTCATATCAGGATAGTCATTTGCTTGTTTGCTATCTAATTAAAAAAAAACAATTTTGCTTCCACTTAGAGATAGAACCCATGACATAGAATAAAAAACCGACCAAATGCGAGTCAGACTTGAACACGAAGGGTTCTGTACCATCATCTGTTAAAAAGGCAAAAAATATCAAGTTAGTTGTATACCCCCTATATATCGCGGCGCCACCTTTTGGCGATTTGCATCAATAAGAATAGCATAATCGTTTGCTCCATGAAAAATACATCTGCTTATTAATTTTCATGACAATTTGTAGAACGATACGGAAGTCAGTATATTGCAGCGCCACCTGGTGGCGATAGTTATAGCCATTTTAAAAAAGTGTAAATCAACACTTTGTTATAATTTTTCAAGTACTATGACTACAAAATGTTTACTTATCTTTATTATTTTTGAGGGGATTTGTTAGTGAATAATGCTAGTATAAATTACAATTCAAAATTTAAACACTACTATCTTGGTTTCAAAGGAAATATCCCTAAATTGCCCAAACATGTACTCAAAATTATTACATCATTTAATTTTACTAGCTATGCTGAAAAAATGTACTACGTTATTTCAGCACGTGGCATTAGAAGATCGCGCATTTAGCGGACTTTCTAAAATACCATAACACTTACTACATTTTATTCTAATAATAGTTTTTTTTTATTTTCTTAAATATTTTAACAAATTTTTTTCTAAAACAACATTTATTTTTTTTTTTTTTAACAATTGCATTTTTTTCCAAAAAGAAATAATTTTCTAGATGTCATTCAGGAGCGTTTAAGCCATCAAGCATATTTTGAAGAAACTTGTAACTATTATTCGCAGGAACCCAAGTTCTCGACTATACTACCTATGTTCAGTAAAAGAGAATTTTTCAAATAAGATCCAATTTACTTTGCCACCTTCTTCACCTGCATAACTGCAACATTTGTTGAAGGTAGTTTCCTCTAATCGAATTACAGAAAAACGTTTATGAAGCCTGGGAGGATTCACAGGATGCACTTGGAGTGTGCTGTGACTTGTCTAAGGCATTTGACTGTGTCGATCATAACATCTAAATCAGGAAGTTACACAACTATAGAGTTAGAAATAAGGCTCTTGGTGTTCTGATTTCTTACTTGAAAGAAAGAATTCAGAAGGTTGATATTAATGAGAAAAAGTACTTGGTGCTGCTGTAACCATGGGTGTCCCGTAGGGCTCTTTATTTGGTCCATTGTTGTTTCTAATTTACATATATAACTTGCCTTACTACGTAAGGGATAAGCATGCAATCGTACTGTCTGTGGATAACACTTCACTTTTATTTAAAGTGAAAAGACAAATTGGTAATTATGACGTATATATAATTGGCGATTTTAAAAGTTGTACACTGGTTCAGTACAAACAATATTTTATTAAATGGTAACAAAATCAAGTGTGTCAAATTTACATTGCCTAATGTAAGGCATGTAGATACCAGTGTACAACTTCGTTTTTAGGTATTACTTTAGATAAGAAAATACAATGGGGACCGCACATTAATAATTTAGCAAAACTTAGTTCGGCAGCTTATGCAGTTAAAAAATGAGACAGTAAACTGATGTCGACACAGCAAGAATTGTATACTTCAGTTACTTCTACAGCATTATGTCATACGGAATTCATCTCTGGTGAAATTTTGCTGAAATAAATACTATATTTGTATTGCAGGAAAGAGCTATTAGGGTAAATAACAATATTAGCTTAAAGGTTTCCTTGAGAGAAAAATTCAAAGAAATTAATATCCTAACTGTTATATCCCAATATATATTTGAGAACTTGATGTACGTTCGTGAAAATATTTGCTTGTTTAAAAAAATGGTGACATACACTCACGAAACACAAGGAACAAAAACAATCGTGTTGTGCACGCATCTCGTCTCCACAGAATAAGTAACTTTTTTATGGGGCAATGTATACGCTTTTACAATAAATTTCCAGAAACTATAAGAGATCTACCAGTCAATAAATTTAAAAATGTGTTAAACAAAACTGTGTAAAAAAGGGTATTATAAAATCTCAGATTATTTGGAAGACAAACAAGCATGGGATTAATTGCTCCTCATATCAATCTCATATATATGTTTTATAATTTTATAATATTGTGAAAAAAAATATATGAAAAAAAAGACAAGCCCGCTGAGTTTCTTCTGCAGAATCTTCTCAGTGTGTGGCCGTGTTCCGATCCGGTAGTAGTTTTGAAAAATATTGACGTGTCTAAATAACTTGTAAAAAGTTTTATTGAATAAAAAAATCTTTTTGAAAAAGGGCTTCTGTTAGCAAGTAAATTTTTGAGTGAAATAACACTGTTTTAAGATAGATAACCTATAATTTTTATCACTTGATTCGATTTTGATCTTTCAAATGGTATTTGATGCAGTTTTTGAGTGCTATAACGTAATAGGAGGCTTAAAATTAATTGGTTGAAAAATTTCGAAATCATGTCGAAAATATATTTCTTCCGCAATTTTTCGTCAAAGATAACTTCTGAATGGAATATATACTAATAAGATCCGATTAACTGCATCATCGTAGTTTTAAGGATAAGGGCTGATTATATTTTGGAATCAATCTGTACATTATTCTGGAGGTTATTTAAAAAAATAATGTTTAAATATTTTTTTTTACATTTTTTAAATATTTATCATATAATCTACTAGGCCAATCTTTTCAAACTTTCAGAAAATCTAAATTTGTGGAACAATCGGATCGATAAAACCTTCTTAAACATAAGAGAGTTTTGCATACAAACATAATCATGTAAATATTTACATACACTCATACAGACATCATTGTGAAAATATTCTAAAAAGCTTCCTAGGACCTCAAAACCCGGAGATATGATGAAAACTCGAAATTTGAATATTGGGGTGAAATCAATACCTTCCTTTAACGGTAAGTTAATAGTTTTTATGCGAAAATACATATAAAATCCGAACACGAAAAATACGTGGAATTGTACAAGACCAAAACAATTTACACTTTACCTTTGATCTATTTGACAGCAACCTCCTTTGAGGGAACGCGTCACACATCGAGGCAGCTGATGGCGGGATCCATAAATGTAATATAATTTGTCAGTGTTTCATTGCGCCGTACGAAGTGGCTTATAAGCTTTTATTACTATTCTTGTTTAGTATTTCTGACAATATTATGTGAAGTTTGTAGTCTCAGAGCTCTCTTTGCAATATTTAGCAGATGACTAGTTTCACTTGTAATTTAGTAGGCGCAAAAATGAGGAGTTTATAAGTTTGAGGTATGTGTCTCTGTAACTGTGTGATTTTTTGAGGCACAGTTGGCGGATGATCCTATTTGATCATGGTTGTTTTAATTGAGAGACTTCTGTGTCAAAATAGTTCTTAGCTATGGTTCAATGTAATCTGTTCAATCGTTTTAAGACCATCATCTCTTTTCAAATAAAAGGAATAACCCCTAAGCCCCATGATACAAAAATGGTAGGTTTGTGACGTTATCCAGCTAATGCTAAAAGACTGGGGTGCGTTCAGGAAGTTTTTCCATATAGTGAAATAATAGTTATGGTATGGGCAGGTACTATGGTATATTCTTTATCTGCTGCTCTTCTGATGAAAAAAGAAACCATCGCTTTTAGAAACCCAATATGGTAATTGTGTGTTGCTATCCAGATGGCAGGATGGCAATGCTACATGCAATAGTTTACCGCTACCTTACCCTCATTGGGTAAGGCGTAGGTATTAAAACAGGATACGTTCAAAACGCATAATTTTTTTTTCCTAATTTACTTAGTCATAATGAATATAGCAATATGCGAGATTATATATTATAATATGCAACATTATGCTTAAATTATATAATGACACTACATATTAATGTAGTGTCATTATATAATTTAAGCATAATCTTTTTTTTTTTGCGAAATGTGTTTTAAGCATAACAATCTATTGTACTACATTTAATTCGACTATTGATGATACGCATAATAGTCTTTAGACATTTTTTTATTTTTCCTAATATTATCTTACCATAAAAACACATGGCATAAGCCCCCCGCCACAAAGAAACAAAGCTATCCAATGCTACAGTTGAAGTAGGTTAGTTAGGTTGTCTTTAGATCTCACACCCAGAAATAGGAGCCCCGCTACGCGGGACTCCGTCGACTTGGTCCAACCCCACTTGTTACGGGAATAGTATGCTGCTACAATACATTCTGCTATTTGGTCTTGCTATTTATGCAATGCTGCTTCAGTCTGCTATCCACCTATTTCTTGCATTTTAATTAGGACTTTCAAGTGTATGCCGTTAATCATTATGTTTGTTTATTGTTATACTTTCCTCAATGTGTGCCTTTAAACATTATGCTATGTTATCTTTATAGGGTTATGCTAGTAAAAATTATGCGAAAACAGTTATGCCGTTAGTTGTTATAGTAAATTATCATTAGTTGTAAAAACGTGATGCCTACCTAAAATAGTACAAAAATTGTTATGCTACTAAATATAGACCCTATTAAAACCCGGGCGAGACGTTGCGGAACTCTACCACCAAGTTGTCACGATGGTAGTGATACGTATAGCCAATCGGTCACCTTTTTCAACCTGGCAGCAAGGCAATTTTTCTACTTTTCAAAGGAGCCCTGACCAACAGGGGAAAAATATACATTAATTATATTTACCTGTAACAAATATATAATTCTAGTAAATAAATCTTTTAGTCTTTCTTTGCACTCAAGATTCCATTTTACTCTAATTGCAAACAATATTGTGTTGATTTTTAGTTCACTCCCTATTCACTTGTAAAATATAATCCAGGAATACGTCTTAAGAGATCATTAAGTTCAACAAATGTCGGGTGTCACTTCAAGCGTGTTAACAAGCGAAGTCCGGCCTCAAGCAACCAATTACTGGTGGCCGACGTGTTTTCAACGTATTATTGTGAAAAACATTCTGTAACTTATTGTTTGGTGTGGTTTTTATTCATATAAACTTTTTTATGAAACAGGAAAGGAAACAAGCAGATGTCTCTCTTTTTAGGAAGACACAAGCAAGAATATTACTTTATATATGTTCTTTTTTCTTTTTTTTATATTTTAGGTTCTATTTTACTCTAAATGTAAACAATGCTCACTTCAAGCGTGTTAACAAGCGAAATTCGGTCTCAAGCAACAAATTACTGGTGGCTGACGTGTTTTTAATGTATTATTATGAAGATTTTTCTTTAATTTATTTATTTCTATAATTTATAACTAGACTTACTAGTTTTTATCAACCCCCGTTGCTTTTTTCTTTCTTCGTATTTTAGATTCTATTTTACTCTAATTGTAAACAATATTCACTTCAAGCGTGTTAACAAGCGAAATTCTACGTATTATTATGAAAATCTTTCTTTAATTATGGTAAGTATAATTTTATGAACTCCCGTTGCAAAAACCTGTGTTACAAGTTTCAGATGTATATCTGTGTGCCTGTCCATGACATCGTAGCGACTAGGCGGATGGTCTGATTTGGTTGCGTTTTTTTTAAAATGAAAGTTATATTTTGCAAGATGGTTCTTAGCTATGACTTAATAGAATCTGTTCAGCAGTTTCAAGATCATCATCTCTTTTCAAATAGACGAAAGAAATTAGGCAACGCTTAGACGCTTTATCGATACTAAATGTTATATTCTGTTACTTTAATGATATTGCAATGACAAAGCGACCTTGACCTGATGCTGCTACATCCTCATCCAGAGATTATCGGGTTCTATTTAACTGGCAATGTTCGTATGTAAATAATAATCTAAATATTTTTCAATTTTTCCATGAATGAATGAAATTCCATTTTTCAATGAATTTCTGATATCTGTTTGCATTAAAACTTGACAAATTGTCTAAGTTTAGTGGCAATGCAATCTAATGGTACTATTCAGCTCATCTCATAATGCAGCCTGGATGTAGAGACAGAGACTAGAACTCCCAGATGCCGAGTTTTGACGAAACAACGGAGTTTCAGCACAGCGGTTTTTCTGCCATAAGTACATACTAAGTTTAATTACTACTCATGATGACAAGGATTTGAAGATGGAGCTGAAAGAGTTCTATTGGAACTAACAAATAGAAAGTGCTAAGACAATGGTCTTTAGAAGCATTTATTTCACTGCAATAACTTCTCTCTCACAATGCCGAGGTTCCGAATATAGAAATTTTCGAATCCAAGTGCAAAACGCGAAAAAAATTAACATTGATCTCCTTAATTCAACTAGGTAAATTTATTGAGTTAGCACTCAATCGTCTTTTCTCATTTTGATGTTGGGTCTAGGATGCAAGGATGATTGAACTGGAAGGTCATCATAGGAACTCCTAAATTAAACAGATAAACTCATCTAGTTTGGACTCATTCATTCTGTTTTTACAATGATAATCCTATTGCTAGACAATTTCCGAGGTCTTATGACGGAACTAGACGTAGAGCATGAGAATTTAAGAATAAAATGGAGCAACACCATAGACTTTGAGTTATTTGATTCGTTATTTGAGGACTTTTAAGCAGGATAGCTTCCAGAGCCTGATGTTAGAGCAGAAAGAAGTGTATGAAAAGTTTAAGCTAACCTAAATAAACTTATCGAATGTGGGCTGTTTTGGTTGGATTTGACATATACTTTAGTACTGGATGATTTTTGGGATCCGATGATGGAACTGGAAGATGGCTATGGGAAATGAAGTCAGACTCATTTGTTCTATTTTGATAAATTCTTAGGTGGTAGATAACATCTAGGGTCTTATTGTGAAGCAGGAATGTGGTCATTGGAACTTTGATTAACACCATATATTTTAGGCTTATTTGATTCGTTTTTTAAGGACTTTGAAATCAGATGGTTTCCAGTGTTTGATGAAAGAGCTCAAAAAATTCAATGAGAAATCCACAGCTAAACTGGTTAAAACCCATGGAGTGTGGGCTAATTTGGTTTATTTTGGCAAACTTTTAGGTGTTAGATATTTTCTACTATCTGATGATGGATCTCGTAGGTGGTCTTCCGAGCTTAGGCTAATATAGTTGGCCTGATTTCTAGAAGATTTGTAGGATTTGATAATAGAACTAGAAGGTAGCTATGGAATTCCTTAACTAAATAAAACAAACTCATTGAGTGTTATCTAATTTGTTATATTTTGGCAAATAGGTACTCTAAATCAGAATTACTTCCAGGATTATATGTTGGAACTAGAAGGAAACCGTGGAAGCTTGCAATAAAATAACTCAATCTTATTGATTAAGGAACCATGGCAACATCAATTTGATGCTGCAGGATGTCTTTTTGAAGATCTTCAGCTCCTTTCACATTTTGCACTGCTCCTTTCGCGTTTGTCTTAGGTTAGGAAAATGTATCGAGAGTTTTTGAAATTTTGAAATTTATCTTGTCTACAAACTTTTTCTATATAATAGGATAGAAATAATCAGATGTCTCTCTTTACTAATGGAAAGAAACAATCATCACCTATAGACACCAAATATGTCAATGAGTTGCCTTTTATGTGTCATTAACAGGGAATCCAAGCCCCTAAAATCTTGAAAACTTTGATGATTTTAAAGATAAAGTCTACCCTCAGCTGAATCAAGCTCCATTTAAAAAAAAATTAACCACTCTTGCACATGTTCGTTGTTGATATAATTAAACAAAAAGCGATTCACTTTTAAAAGCCATTTTCAGTCATTTTTATTTGAATTATTTTTATAACAGTACAGGTTGCATTTTATTAAAGTTTCAAAGGATAATCTAATGTAACTGGCCGTGACATAATAATTTAATAATAGAACTCGCTTGCAGTTACACGATATATAATTTTAATACCATTTTCCTTAAAGTTTAATGATGGTCACATATTTTTAGCGATAACTGGGAGTGCCAAATTTACGTGCTTACATGTGAGTGGTAACTACCCGCCTGATTCCGAACTGCTACTGAGATTTTTAATTCTTTCGAAAAAATCTCAATAACACCTTTGTGCACCCTCGGATCGAAACTGGGACCTCATGATCTGAATCGAATAGGTTTACCCTTAAACTTCTAAAACCACTTGTTGGCTATATTTAATACTAGCTGTAACCTGCGATTTCATTCGCATGTTTCTTAGATAAAATAGCAATATATGTTACTCGACTGAGAAAAGAACGAAGAGAAAAAGCTTACCTACTCCTACATAGTATAACTTTTGTATAGAAGAGAGAGAAAACGAGCAGAAGGTGCACTTAATAATTATTGATAAAATTGATAAGCACCGCTTATAGACATCCGAATCACCAGCGGTTTTGCGGTTAATTACCGTTACCGTTTATTTAACTCAATTAGTTTGTCACAAAATTGTAAGAAAAATACCATTTGTTATATATGAATTAAGTTTAAAATTAAAAGAAAATTATTGCCACTATTCAATAGAATTTAGTATGTTTGGAGTTTGTAGTACATTAATCTTTCTAGTTCGAACTTTGGTCTTGGATTATCGTCCAACAACCTCCACTCAGAGTTCACGAAACGAATTTCATTTCAATTTCAATCGTGATTTTAATGAAAATCATCTCGTCCTAATATTAGCATTTATTTGCTTTAATGTTAGAGTTTTACTTATTGAAAATCAAGCTTTGAACATGGACTTTTTTGTCATAAATTTCTTAGAATGTTCTTTTGGAAAAAAATGGGAAATTGTTTCAGTAGTTACATTTCGCGATGATTATATATAAATAAATAATGAATATTCACGGGAAAAATCATATTGACTGATTTAACCTCAAAGTAAGCAAAATTTTCGCTTCTATTATGAGTGTTAGTCAATGATACTAATACATATATAAATACTGGAAAAAATTTAACAACCACCCAAACCCGGAAATACAAACATTTGCTTACAAATATATGCTTGTATATAATACAAACAAATGCTTGTCCCCGTCGGGGATCGAACCCGAGCCCCTTTGCTTGCGTAGTCAGGGTCACTCGACCAACGGGGCGGTCAAATGGAATGGAAACTGTACTTTTAAAAAAAACTTTTTTTTATTGAATTTACGTTCTAAAAGTGAAACCAACCCACTGATTTCAAGAATAACGGTGTTTACACTAACAGCCTGTATAAATTAGTAAGTAACGAACGTTTTGCTTCATGCATTCTCAGGAGAAACAATTTACCTCACTCAACAAAACTTTAACGTGAAACTCACGACATCGTATTTGTTCTATGATTTATTTTAGAATCCTTTAAAGTCAAAAACAGATCGTCTAACTTAAGAACAACCCACGTTGTTTTGACATCAAAGTTTTCTCGTGCGCTTTGCATTTTATAAGATATTTGAATGATCAATCTTCAGTGCGGATATACACTTTTAAAATTCATATCTCTGTGAGCTAGTTAGTTTTATAGTGAGAAAATTTGTTTAGTTTACTCAAAATCTACAAGCTTGCAAGTAATGTATTTTAGAGGCTTGATGCCGAAAATAAACTTAGTATAACCTAAAAATTAAAAATTGTTAAAGTTCGTGCCGTACTGCGCATAATGTAGGGTTCCGAAGTTGCTCATGAAAATAATTCAGACTAAGAAATTGACTTTTATAGTTTCATACTATGAAAATTTAAGCTATTTAACGTCAATGACTAATATATCTGCACCACAGGTTCGCCGCTTATAAAAACTTCTTTAAGTACATTTTATGACTCGATGATGGTCGACTATTACTCAAAAACTTGTAAAGCCTTCTAAGCCGTGATAGTTTTTATTTTAACTTCATTATATTTGCTACTAAGGTGATTTTTTTCCCACCGCCAAAACCAATCGTTTAGCCTGCAAATCGGGGGGGCACTTTGATTCTAACAAAAGTTAGCACTTTAAAGCTTAAAATTTTACAAACGAGACCTACAATAATTTTTTAATGATACCCCATACTATGGGGTGAGTACGTGACAAAAAAAATACATTCGCAATACATGTAGAGGAGCTGCCTTGAAAAAAAATATTTGTCAATATTTTACGTTAACACTTTGTTGATGTTCCTAATACAGTGCAACCTCGATATAACAAATTGCAAAGGGACAAGTAAATATTCGTTATATCAAGTAATTTGTTAATCTAAGGCTTGTTATATTGAGGTAAGGTTGGTCTAAAATTTGTAATAAAGAGGTAAAAAATAGTTTTATTCACTTTATTAATTATTAAGGAATTTAGAGACATACTCGAATATTGGTAGGAACTTTATATAGAGGTTTGAGTTGACAAAATTCGTTAATTAGAGGTATTTGCATGTTTTGATAGTAGAGAATAGTTAATTTCGCCAACTTACAACTTAAAGCTACATTATGGAAGCGCAAAGCTTGTCTCAAGGGAACCCCGGTAGTCTTGTCCGAGTTCCTTACACGTCGGCGACAAGATCTGTTTATTGCAGCTCGTAAACAACTTGGAATAAAAAACTGTTGGACGCAGAATGGTGACATTATGTTTAAGTCTAATAATATTATTCAACGCATTTATGACATTGAAGATCTTTCGTTGTGCAAAATTCCATCCGCAGAAAAGGCATCTGAATTGAGACCGCAAGAACAATCGTGTAGTCAAACTACTGCACCGTCCGCCATACAAAAACGTTCCACTCGTACTCGTAAATAGGTAGTTTTACTTATTTTTTCGCTCCTTTGTAAATTTCACTAGATACCCTTCACTTTAAACTTATTCCCGTTTATATATATGTACCATATTTACAATTTGTTATTAATACTTTAAAATGTCATCAGTCCACTTTAACAAAATTTTATATTTCGTTAAATGTCACAACTGAAGTTATTAGTCACAAGTGAAGATATTGACAGTTGACACTTGTCACCAGTGATGTGTAATGTCATTTGGTTAACACTCAACAGTCTAAACCAAGGAAGTTATATTCTACCCGGAATGCTTACACGCGCTTCAAAATCGTTCCGAAGAGTACCACGACATGAGTGGAGTGTGTCTCTTTCTACTAAATAAAGCGCCAATCACCATATATAAGTGCGGCCATGCGTAGTTTGCAAATTACTACTCAGTAATTCTACTAATTTGAGAAACAGTTTTTGCATTGCATAAGTAATTACGTAATAATTAAAATAAGCACATTTTAAAACTCGCTGTGTTAATTACAATACATTTTATGCTAATTTATTTATCAACGTGTATGAATAAAAAGTATTTAATGATTACTGAATATGTAAAATCTACCATCTAGATAGTTTTATTTATACTGGCAATTGCAAGAAAGGGACAACATCCACTCATGTCGTTGTCTTGCTCAGAACGTTTTTCCCCTCTGTTAAGTAAGAAACAAATGTCAACTTTATGAGTAACGAAATAAAGTACATTTTTATTTTTCAAATATAGCTTTGTAACAATTCCAGTTATAGTATATAAGTTCCTTGGTCTAAACTTATTGATCATAGACAATATTTCTTTGTTTATTTGCTCTATTAATGTGCAGTCTTAGTGGGTAGTCTAGTATTTTTTTTCTTTTTTTAACCTATGGTATAGACTACGAGTGGAATATCAGATAAATTAATATGTTTTTTTTTGGTATAATTTTAGTTAGTAATCAAGTAAGCATTGTAACAAGTGGCAGGACAACAGTCCTGTGCGTTTCATTGTTGCCAGTGAATTATTTTTAATTCCAAATTATAATATTTATTATTAATATATAATTTTAATATTATTATTTTATACGAATATTTAATAATATTGTATTTTATTATTTATTTTTGTCATATTTTTTATAAACATGTCAGATTTTTCCTTTCATACAGCTTCTGATGGTTTTTCATCTGACGATAGTTATGATTCGCTAGTTTCAGCCGACACGCTTTCTGATACATTACGCATTAGCTTTTGTGACAGTACTTCATCATTTAATGTCTGTCATATAAACTGTCAAAGTATACCATCTCACTATTCGGATTTACTCGAGGCTTTCTCTCCGGGTGTAGCACATGCAATCTTGATTTCAGAGAGCTGGCTCAAACCAAATCTTGATTCCACTTGCTATTCTCTTCCCGGGTACGTCCTGATTAGGAATTACCGCATTGGTAAGGGTGGTGGTGGAGTCGCGGTGTATCTGCGTAGTGATTTTAAATTTAGAATAATTTCATCCTCATCAAGCACTTACTCGGGCTTAGCAGAGTATCTTTTTATCGAGATTATAATAAATAGTATCAAAATCGCACTTGGTGTAGTTTACTGTCCTCCTGGCACAGATTACTTTACAAGTCTCGAAAACGCATTAGATATGATTTCTATAGATTATACCCACACCATCATAATGGGCGATTTTAACACTGATTTAATAAAAAATTGTTCAAGGTCTCAACGGCTTCGTGATCTAGTTATGTCAGCTCACATGTCAATCCTGCCCTTAGAGGCAACACATAGGAATATTCATACTGCGGATACTTGGCTAGACTTGATCTTGGTGTCCTCTCTCAACCATGTCATCAAACATGGTAGCATTATTGCTCCTGGTTTTTCGTTACATGATCTGATTTTCGTTTCATATAAAATTAAGCCTCCCAAACGTGTCCCTGTAACTGTGATGATGCGCAACTTTAAGAAAATTAACTGGGAATCTTTACAGAACGATACTGCGTGCATTGACTTTAAAAGTCTTTATGAGGCAAGTGACATTGACACTAAAATCACCATTCTAAATTCTGCTATAGTGAAGTTATTCGATAAGCATGCACCTCTTAAGCTGACTAAATTAAAGCGACCACCTGCTTCTTGGATTACAACCGCAGTTCGTTCGGCGATGACTAAACGTGACAGGGCTTTCAGAAAATTTAAGAGAAATAAGACCGATATAAATTAGGAAGCGTATAGAGTTGCTCGTAATAGATGTAATCAGATGGTCCGGACTGCAAAGCGTAAATTTATTCACGATAGCATAAATGATTCTTCCACACCAGAAATTTGGAAATTTTTAAACTCCATTGGCCTAAACAGCAAAGTTTCTTCATTTGACGTAGATCAATTTCCTCTAGATGTACTAAACAAACAATTCGCTGATATAGAGCCACTAGACCTTAAAATAAAATGTAATACTATATCTGAAATAAACTCAATGAACCAAATTCTGCCTTCTGGTGATAACTTTTTATTTAGCTTAGTTAGTGAGGATGATGTAGTTAAATCAGTCAGGGCTATTAAATCTAATGCTGTTGGTTGTGACAAGTTGGGGCGAAATCTGATTGTTCCTATTATAGATCACCTTGCTGCATGTATAACCCACATTATTAACTACTCTCTCCAAACTGGCGTTTTTCCTGCAGCATGGGGTCGAGCTTTCATAATTCCTCTTCCTAAAATAAGTCATCCATCCCTTCCATCTCATTTCAGGCCTATCTCCATTTTACCTTATCTTTCCAAAATCCTGGAAGCAGTTGCTTATAAACAAGTATCTGCTTATATTTATAACAATGATATTCTTAGTCCCTTTCAATCCGGCTTTCGTCCTGGTCATTCCACCGCTACTGCTTTACTGAAGGTAACAGAAGATATCAGGGAGGCTATGGAAAATAAGTTGGTCACAGTTCTTGTTTTGATTGATTTTTCTAACGCCTTTAATACTGTTGACCATGACATCTTATTATCCATACTCCGCCATCTGAAATTTTCATCAACAGCATTGAATTGGTTCTCTACTTACCTCCGTAAACGTCATCCGGCTACTCGTAGTGGTCAATCTCTCTCTGGATGGCTTGAATTGGTAGCTGGGGTACCACAAGGTGGTATTTTATCCCCACTGCTCTTTTCTATCTTTATTAATTTTCTTACGCGGTTGCTACATTGTCCATTCCACTTTTACGCTGACGACCTGCAGCTCTACGAGCATACCAACGTAAATGATTTGGGGCGTACAATATCTAAAATGAATGGTGTCCTGGAAGAGTTAAGGATCTGGGCCACTAAATTCGGAGTTAAAGTCAATCCATCGAAGTGTCAAGCGATCATAGTCGGTAGTCAGCGACAGTTGGTTAAGGTTGACATGGATGCGATTCCCCCAATAACATTTAATAATAACACAATTAAATTCAATTCTATTGTTAAAGACTTAGGCATTCACATTGATAGTAATCTCAATTGGTCGTTCCATACTGCTGAACTATGCCGAAGGGTTACGTGTACATTAAGGTCCTTAAATCGTCTCAGAAACTTTTTACCTTATAAGACGAAAGTTTTATTAGTTCAAACTCTTATATTACCCCTTATGGACTATGGAGACGTTTGTTTAACGAATATCTCTACCGACCTTCTTTTAAAACTTGAGAGGCTACTTAATCAATCTATTCGCTTTATATTCTGTTTACGTAAGTTCGACCGAATCTCTTTTTACCGTAACCAGCTTCAGTGGTTAACAATTGCTGAACGCCGCGAACATAGGATCTTGAGTACTTTGTATACCATACTTTTCAATCCTCTCTCACCGCAATACTTAAAATCTAAATTCCAATTTCTCTCCAACACGCATAATTTAAATCTTCGATCTGCCGATACGCTGACTTTAGCCATTCCCCTACATCGCTCTAATTTTGTATCAACATCATTTACAGTGCACGCGTCGCGGCTGTGGAACAATTGACCACTGTCGTTGCGACAGGCTGATAATAAGTTCCAGTTTAAAAAGCAACTCAAAGCTCACATGCTGAATCGCAAATAATTTCATGTTACGTAGTTATATGGTTTATACGCATTCTATTCTATTTTTCATTCCAATAACTGAAGTATTATAATCTAGTATATGCAAATATGACATGATTTTATATATTTGTATATGTATGTAAAGGTATGTATATGCTTATGTATGTATGTGTATCTATCTATATATGTATATGAATATTTAAATATGTATGTATGTGTATGATGATAATAATAAAATATATAAAGTTCAATGGCACCTTCACACCTTCATTCTGTTGGCCCAAAGGTTGACTGGTGGATAATGCCAATAGGCATTAAGTTCGCCTTTTGTACGAAAATGTATGTTTTTGGTGTACAATAAAGTTAAAATAAATAAATAAATAAATAGTCGTAATAAAGAGGTTGTTCTAAAAAAATTCGCAATGTAAAGGTATATTTTATATTAATTCCTATGGACAATTCAAGGGGATTAGGAAAAATTTGTTAAATCGAGGAAGTCGTTATATTGAGGTTCGTTATGTTAAGGTTGCACTGTATGTATATTCGTACCAAATTACATCTTTCTAGTTATAAGGATGTCTGAGCTATCTTGCGGACGGGCGGATACGGACGGACGAACGGACGAACGGACGGACATGGCGAAACTATAAGCGTTCCTAGTTTACTTCGGAACCTTAAAAAACCAAGAAATATTAAAACTTTTACAGAGAAAATTGTAGACACCGCGCCGTCGCTGGTACGAATGTCATCACAATAATTAAATAATAAATTTATATTGCATATACATCCTATCTTATCCTAGTAATCTGTATTATCTATATTTAATATAATAAATGTTAAAATTTAGATGTTTGGATATATAGACGGATATTTACTACTTAATTACGCTAAAACTATCTACACAGTCCAGCTACGTAGAAAATAATTAAATGACTTCCACCATTGATTTAAAAAACCCAAGATGTAATGTCCCGAACTAAATTGAAACTCAAAACTGTCACTAATTTCACATAAGTAGTTATAGATATGGCAAAAATATATGTCTTTGCATGTCCAACCTTAAGCGCAAGATTTATAGTTGTTTTTACAGAGCAATGTACAAAAAGACAAAAGTAATAAAATTGTGAGTGTCGCGATCGACGCGGTTCCATTTGAAATAAGCGCACAATTTCTAATTGTGTGCTCATAGAGGACGGTTTTGAGACGCTGAATGTACGTCTTAGGTTTTTTACATCAATGGCTTCAACATTAAAATAGTTTCATGATCCGAGTAGGTAAACAAATAAAATAACATAAATAATAAAGTTCTAATTAATTCTAACACGAAATATCTCAGAACGTAGCGACTTTACAGCGGAACCCATTAAATAATCTGCATTCAAAACTTTTCAGGCAATATATTTGTTTTCTACCCTGCTGGTTTGAAATTGTTTCGTTTAGTTTTTATTTAAAGTAATAAAAAAAAAGTATTTTCACGCCCATATCCCTGAGGGGGTAGGCAGAGGTACAACAAGCGCACCCACCATTAGCCGAAAATACTTGGTCTCACAATGTGATAGGTGGCAAGCTTATCGCCAACCGGGCATTTCCAATCCGGGCATCTTTGTGTTTCTCAGAATGAAAAAACACTTTTTTTAAGTGCCCTAACCGGGATTCGAACCCGGGACCTCATGCGGTCAACGCCAACCGCTGAACGCTGAGTAAAAACTATTTTACACAGTCGGGTTTTATTTATTTTGAAAATTCATTAATTTTATTGAAGTATTTGAACACATTTTAGAAACACATTTTTAATACAATGAGTGTTTAAAAATATTTTCTTCTATTTTTCGGCTTTTGATGGCCATTTTCTAAGTACTTCGTACTAAATTTGTTGAAGAGAATATACACGCAACATACTTATAAATAACAAACTTAAAAAACTTTTACATAAAATTACCGAAAACAATTCCCTTAAATGACGTTATGAATTTCAAAGTGATACAAATGACGCGATAATAAACTAATTTCTCTGCTTTGTCTGTGAATTGCGAAGTTGTCGTTTTGTGTGCTGAAGCATAGTCAAGGAATAGTTAAAACGACGAGAATATTTGTCAGAACATGTAACTTAATTATTCGTTATTTTTCCTAAGCGTAATAATTATTAGTATAACCGTGGTATTAACAACGATTAATTCATATTAATATTATAAATTCTAAACTAACTCTGCCTGTCTGTCTGTCTCTTCTTCACGCCTAAACCATTGAACCGATTTGGATGAAATTTAATACGAAGATAGTTTAAGACCCGAGAAAGGGCCTAGAATAGTAGTTATCTCAGAAATCCCACGGAAACGGAAAGTATATGGGTAGAATTTTTTCACACGGACGAAGTCGCGGGATCAGCTAGTTTGAACGTGCACTGTTGAATCGATCACTAAGCGAAGAAGAATTTCATAGCGTCAAAACAGTCGATAGTAGCTCAGTTGTTGAAAGCATCCTGTTCAAATGCAAGATCGCTTTTTCAATACCCGTCGTATCGAAATTTCTCAAGGTTAAGTTTTTAAACCGATTAAAAAAGGCGTGTGTAAGGCTTTGAATGAAAAAATGTTTTCAAAAAGATAACCACTGAATTTCTTCCGCCTTATAACTTAGTTAACTACAACTTTGAGAATTTTCAACCAATTTTTTTGAACCTTCTACAATATTTTATTACTTAAATAACTTCGTCTGACGCAGTTATAAAAATCAAAATCGAATCATTTTCCAAAAGTTACAGCTTTGTAAATATGAAAATTATATTGGTTACAACAAACTTACTGACTCAATGACAAACAAACAAACTTACTTGCTTTTTAGTCCAACTTAAAAGATAGTAGTAGTCTTTAGCTCAATTACCCTCCCTCCCCCCTTTGCTCTCAAGTACCCCACCAAAATATTCTATTCAAGTAATTTGTATGGCAAAACAACGTTTTCCGGGACTGGTATTAACTCTATATTTCTGGATGTAAATGCAAACTAAAGTGATAACCTAAGAAATTGCCTTGAAAGGCTTATCTATTTAATCCTTGGTAGTGCGTATCCCTCTTAGTGTAAAATATAAGTGCTTAATGTATTCTAACTAAAGAGTTCACATTAGTCACGAACCCACAAAATCGTTTGGTTAGACCTCTATCGAAGTGTTTTAGGGTTTAATTAAAATATTAATAGACAGTTGCTTATACTCGTTTAGAAAGCAGAAACTTTCATCCTGTTTCACAATTACAATTTATTTACTTTTAGCCAACCGGTATTGCTGATTAGAGCATCATCAGGGCATTTAGATTATGTTATCGTTACACTTAACGAAGTTCATGCCAGGTTGGATATATTTTCATCCAAATTGAGTGAATTTGTAAAAGTCTTGTTGTGTGTCTTGTGTTATTCATAGTTGTATAGTTATGTTTTGTTGTGTATGTTACGTCATATCACTTGTTTTAAGTGTACATAGTTATTGAGTGTTGTATTGTCATGTGTAGTAATGGATTGTTTTGTCGTCCTATTATCGCATTGGGTCTGTGCCTGTAATGATAGTTGGAAGATTATGAAATAAATAAATGTTTTATTATAACTATGTGTGTTAAATATTTTATAACCGAGAAGCAGTTTGTCTGAATAACAACTTGAATTACTTTTACACACACACAATATTATTTTTGAGCAGAGTAACGCCCTCAAAAAGCGATAGAGATACAATGAATCTAAAACATCTTATTACAAGTTATTTATACTATCCTTATCTACATTTGTTCATTGTTGTTAACAATAACACCATTATCTCTCAATAACAGGTGCATAAACCACACAGGTGCGCCATACCTAGCCGGCTAGCCTTGTTGATAAGCGCAGTTGCTTACAAATTACTATTATTGAAAACATCATCACGCCCGGTTCCATTGCGGGGTAGGCAGAGTAAACCGAACGTCTATAGACTTTTCAGTTCACCGTGGTTCACCAGTTTTTCGATTGACGAGATAAGTTGTGAACCTCATCGTCGCATTTACCGACATGTTATTGATTATCGACTAGCGATAATCGGGATTGACAGTTTAACGTGCTCATCCGAGGTACGGGTGTGGTAATACACCACTCCACCAGACTCCGAGCTGCTACTGAGGATAACACTTTCGGGAAAACCTTGAAAACACCTCAATAACACTTTATTACATAAATCTGTAGTTTCAGTCTGTACACTCATTTTGTTTAATTTCGGAATCGAAATATTCTTGAAAAGAAGCAAGGAGCATAATGGAACTGCAAACATTTTTTCCTTTTTTTTAAATTATAAGATAGCAAGCAAGCAGATGGGTCTCCTGATAGAAAGCGTCAACCATCGCCTATAGACACCAAAGTTTTTAATGGTGCGTTGCTATCTTGTGGCGAGGTCTTATACCACAATATGCATAAGTATACCAGAATTTACCCTCCAAACCGGAACACGAAAGTGACAAGCACTGACGCTATTGCGGCAGGAATAGTTAAGGCGGTGGTACCAGACCCGGGCGAGACAATACAGATATCTACCGCCTAGTAGCCACGATGGTAGCGACTCGCATAGCCAATCGGTTGCCTTTTACAACCTGCCTGGTAGAGCGGAGGTTGGCTATTCTTCAAAGGAGCCCGGGACCAACACGGGGTGACTATTAACATCTTTGGTGTCTACAGCACTGGTCTCTTTTCATCACCGGCTAACAGCTTCTTAGTTATCTAATGGTAAAAAAATACACGTAAGACTTTTCTTGTACACTCATCGTTACTACAGTGTTTCAAGTGCAGGGTTAACTGGTAGAAAATGTCTTTAGATGTTAAGTTCGCCTGTTGTAAATTTTGTACTATTTGTACAATCAAGTTTAAATAATAAATATAAGAATGTCATTTTTTACCAACACTAAAGTGATCAAAATTTTACTAAACACCAAGTCATTCAAGTGTATAATTTTAATAATATATTCACTACAGACGAAGTCGCGCGCACAGCTATGTAGTTTCCTATAAAAATTAAAAAAATATTCTTTACTTTGAAGTCGAGACTGATTTGATTTTATAAGCTGCGAAAACTAAGGATGGAAAATTTAATGAAATTAAGATCCCGTAATATCCGGAATTCTAGCATCAAATTCTGTAATCCCGGATATGAACTGGCGCTAGATCCTAATAAATAATTACTTTCCACCTCAAGGCTTGAAGATTTTATCTTATCTTTGTTAATCTTATGACTTTTTAATGTTTTTAGGTAGTGTAATGACTCGCTAGAATTACTTTATCCTATTAGATCCTAGAATTACTTTATACTATATATTTATTATTTTGTTTAAAAAATACATGTTTATTTTAATAAAAACCTGAAAGCTTCTTCTGGTCTGTTACGTTTTTTTGTCCTATTATTTAATATAAAGTTTATTAAATAAAGTACAGTTAAATACGCCATATTTTTAAAATGTATTTTCAGTTAAGTGGTGTAATCACTAAAAAGGTCTTTAAATTATACCCTCGAGAGACAATCTACAGCGATTTTTCGCAGAAATGATTTGTTTCTGTAAATGTTATTAGGCTGACAATTTTAAATTACTTTCGAAACCTTATGTTTTCTAACTAAATTATGAGAGGTGAATTCATCTTTGAAATATATTGACAAAGTACCAATGTTTATTATTTCAATATTTTTCTATTGTGTTTTCGTGTTTGTTTGGTCCATTTGAATAATAAATCGTCTTAATTTTACTAGGCATTTTGTAAGATGAATTGGCTATATGTTGTCACAAACATCGTGACATCTAGATAGTAAGGTTTCATAACTCCTTGTCAGGTCTTGTTTTCACCGCCTTGTCTATTTCTACCGCAACAGCAACCATGCTTGTCACTATCGTGTTGGGTAAGGTAGCAAGTAAAATTATGCACGTGGCATTACCTTATTGCGTTGCTAACGTACCATTTATGTCTTTGGTGTGATGGTTGTTTCTTTACACCTACTTGTTTGCTATCATATGATATAAATGAAATGAGCATATTTATTTGCGAATAATTATTTATATAAAAATCAATATCTGGTTGACCGTACCCCTAATTTGTGACTTTCATGAAAATCGTTGGAGCCGATTCCGAGATTCCAATTATATATATATATATATATATATATATATATATATATATATATATATATATATATATATATATATAAACTACACTAATGTCGTGGAATAACGGCAAGGTTGGGCACGTTTACTCCCGACGCAGAAAAGCCAAAGGACTGCAGTATACGCTATCGCAATGGCACTAGCTAACCCTAAGGAAGTCAAGGAGAAGACTGCAGTGTACGCTATTGAACTCCTGACTGAGACAAACCAATGGACTGCAGTATGCGCTATCGCTTTTGGCTGTCGCTAGCTAAGAACTGATTTAATATATTTTTTTTTTTTTCTTTTCGAAATGGCTATTGCAGTTGACCTTATGGGTCTTTACTGCGTCACCGGGCTTTTTGGGCGAGCAGAGTGCTCAACCAGAACTTAAAATATTAAAATTGGGCCTATAAACGCCCGCGCTAAGGGCTGTCTCCTGTGAGACCGGACCTCGGCTTAGTGCGACGTTCGGACTAGTATTGGTGGGAGGAGTCGTGGCATTGCGCCCCGCGTTAAGCGCGGGGCGATAAAGAAGTCTTCGCCGTCGAGACCGGCGACGACGGTGTAGTGTTGTGCGTGCTATATCTGAATCGGTGTTGTTGTTTGTGATGGTAATAGGATCATCGGGATAGGAAGGTACATGGCGTGGCCTCCTGAACCTGGGTGGGGCGGCCGCGTCGGGCTCGTAGTCCGCCGCGGCTTTTATAAGGGGATTTTTGTGATGTGTTATTTTTTCAAAATAACGTATCGACAATTCTTTCATATATTGCATAATGGTTGGGAGTTCTAGGTCCCGGTGAAGATCTACATTACGCATGTACCATGGTGCACCAGTGGCCATGCGCATGAATTTATTTTGAACGACCTGCAATTTATAGAGGTTACTAGGGGTGACGTGAGCAAACGCTATGCTTGCGTACGTCATTATGGGGCGTATACATGTTTTATAAAGTGTCACTTTGTTTCTAAGTGACATTTTACTATTTTTGTTTATTAGAAAGTAAAGCTTACTTAATACCATTTTGGCTTTGTTCGTGACGTTCTTAATGTGTGGTGAGAAGGTCATGGTTTTGTTTAGTGTGACTCCGAGGTACTTGGTTTTTTGTTCCCACGGGATCACTCTATCGTACATGGTGATCTTGCCCAGTCTTAGTCTGGACTTGGTCGCCGTGTCATCACGTATCGCGTGACTCCGGTGAAAGTACACTGCCTTACTTTTTTCCGGATTCACCTCGATACGCCACTTTCTGAACCAGTCGCCCAAGGCTGTGGCGGCTCGTTGTAATCTGGCTGTAAGATGAGATCTATTGAAGTGCGACGTGTATAAGGCAGTGTCGTCCGCAAATAATGCCAGCTGGACGTACGGTGTCCGTGGCGGGTCATTGGTATATAGGGTGTATAGGAGAGGCGAGAGTACCGAGCCTTGCGGTACTCCCGCTTCCAATGGTCTGACTGATGAGAGGGTTCCCTCCACTCTGTACCGGAAGCGACGGTTTGACAAGTAGTCCCGTATGATGAGTACGAGTCTGTCTGGCACACCCATCTGGTAGAGCTTATAGATTAAGCCGTTGTGCCAGACTTTGTCAAACGCCTTCGCCACGTCAAAGAAGAGGGCGCCCGTTCCTGCGGTTTTTCGTTTTTTATTTAACCCGTCAAGTATGTACTCCGTGATACGGTGTACTTGGTGTGTACAAGAATGGGCAGCTCTGAATCCGAACTGCTCATCTGGGATAAGGTTCTTGTCTTGGACAATTACCTTGAGGCGCGCAAGGATTATTCGTTCGTATATTTTTCCTATTGAGTTTAATAGGCTTATTGGTCGGTAGCTACTTGGTCTATTTTTAGGTTTACCCGGTTTGTGTATTCCTATGACTATGGCTTCTTTCCATTCGTCAGGGAATGCACAACCGTCTAGCAAGGCATTGAAGATGCTTACTAGTAGTAGAATAATTGCGGAAGGGAAGGATTTAATTATTTTATTTGTTATTTTATCCGGTCCCGGCGCCTTTTTGTTATGTAGATTTTTGATGATAGATGTTACTTCATCAAAATCAGTATGAGTGAGGGGATCGCTTTGGGGTGGTTCGGAGGCCCTGCTTTGTACGTCATTGTCTACCATGTAAACATGGCCAGTATCAGTAGGTTGGCGGGAAAGGGAGCATTGGGTTTGGAGACTGTCGGCCAGACATTCGGCTTTTTCGGCATCATTATACGCGAATGATAGGTCGTCTTTAATGAGGGGGGGGATGGTTTCCCTAGGATCAGATTTGAATGCTTTTGCCAATGGCCAGTAGGCCACATGGGACGGGGAGACCTCACTTAGTATTCGATCCCATCGCTCGTTGCGGAACTCGGCTATGTGTTTTTTCACATCGCGTTGTAAGGATCGCAACGTGCGACGGTTTTCGTCTGTCCTGTATGTATCGTAGCGCCGCGTTGCGGCGTTTTTTCTTCTAATGAGATCTCTAATATTTTCAGGGAGTTCCCATCTGCCTCTATGGGTTTCAGGGATTTCACGCGAGGCACTGCTGACCGCGGCCTCTATGTGCTTGGTCAGCAGTTTTGTTGCGGAGTTGGCATCTTCGACCGTAATGATGGCACTTGGGATTTGGTCAAGATGCTCCGATTGTAGTGATTGGATTGTGTTATTAAATTTGTTCCAATCTACAATCTGTTTGGTACTTATAGTTTGCGCGGGGGGAACGGGGCCTAATTGAAAAATTACTGGCCTGTGGTCCGAGATTAATTCGTGAACTACTTCTGCAGAGCGCACTTCTAGGGTGACGCCTCGCATAAGAGCTATATCTATTATGTTTGGGCTATGATAGGGATCTTCATCCGGAAATGGGTACCTGGTAGGTTCTAAGGGAGCCACCAGGGTCATGTCAAGTCTGTCGATGAGGTTCATCAATATTCTACCACGTTCATTGAAGGAGCTGCATCGCCAGTGAGTATGTTTGCTATTAAAGTCGCCTGCTAGGAGGACCGAATCGCCCATATTAAATAGCGAACGTAAGTCGCTTTCTAATAAGGGTTTACGAGCTGATTGGTAAGCCGATGCAATTATGATAGGTCGGTGACCTATCATCCCTACATGGCATACTGATACTTCTAGGTTTTCTAGAGGTGGTGGTTCTAGCGGGGTTATTTGCAGTGATCTTTTATGATAAATAACTGTTCCACCTAGAGTACTAGTAGTTCTATCGTTCCTTATGATATTATAATTGGCAATCCTGGGACTCCGCCTACAAGGTTTTAGGAAAGTTTCTTGTATTAACATAATATCTATATTATGTTTAATAACAAATTCTCTAATTAAGTCTATTTGATTAGCTAAGCCGTTTGCGTTGAATGACGCGACAGTTAGGGCATGGGAAGGAATCCTCTCGCGTCTGTTAATCATTGCGAGGGTCAGGGGTGTAGCGCCTGATGGTAGTCAACAGGGCTGTATATTTAATTAAAATAAATATGTGTTGCCCGGGAGGGCATTCTGAATATTCGCGGCTAAAGGCTGCTAATTCTTCAAAGTCGATCGCGTGAGCTAACTCGGTCACCGACCCTAAAACTGCGTTACTATTTTGTAACGATAGTGACGCAGTATTAATTGAATGTTTGGCGATTCTCTGTACGGAACCGCTCGTTTGTTTGGCCGGTATCGCTAGCGTAGGCAGTGTAGCCGATTTTCGAGGTGCGGGGGGATTTTCACCCGACTCCGTCGTAGCACACTCTCGCGTAGCGCGTGTAAATGTCGTAGCCGCGCGGCCGGACGGCGTAGCCGCCGGTGCGGCTTGTGCTACGGGTTCAATGTTTTTATTAGCTCCCGCTACAATAGACGGTGGCTTACGCCACGCGTTTACAGCAGGAGGCGGAGGAGGTTTTTCGTAGTGCGGCTTGGCCGGCGCTACTTTGACCACTTTTTTGGTTTGATTTGTTATAGGTTGTTGTACAACGTTAGCTAAGCTAGCGATGTTGGACATTTTCCTTTTTTTGAACGTCCGCGGCGGGGCTTTGGGGCAGCCGCGGTAATTGGCAGGGTGACCACTGTCACCGCAATTAACGCAGCTGGGTGGGGTTTCTGGTGTTGTGTTACCTAACTCGTCGCGTTTTGGTCGCGAGCAGTCGGATGTAGCGTGATCGCCTAAACATTTAACACATCTAGGGCGCGCGGTACAGAAGCGGGCAGAGTGCCCGTACTTTTGACAATTGTGGCATTGACCTGCCGCCCCTCTTGACTTGGGGGTTTCTACATGGATCCCGTCTAGATCCATGATAGATTTTATATTAAAGATGTTTTTCCCTTCCGGGGTTAAATCTAAGACCACTAACACGAGATCATATGGATCTCTTGTCACTGGGTTGTACATTCGGTGTACGATTTGGACCGGGTAGCCTTGCGATTTAAGATCGCTTGTCACCCTAGTGATTTCGCATTCTTTGGGAATGCCCCTAATCACGACTCGCAGTTGACGTTCCTCCGCAAGTGCATAGGTGTGGTATGCTATGTGCTTTTCCCTCAGGTAAGCGGTGAGACGGCGGTGGTCAGACGGTGACGCTACCGTCGTTTTAATTCCCTCGCTCGTTGAACGGGCGTGGGTAAAGTTTATTTTTAATTGCCTCAGTGTGGCGGAAAGGGTGTTCCACGACGCTTTGTCGTGAATAATGATCGGGGGTGGTGTTTTCACCCTGGGCGATTGGTCAGCCTCGCCGTCGTCGGACATCGGTTGTTCGACTACGGCTGGCTTGGGAGGAGCGGGCGACGGTACCGCTTTCGGGGTGTTTTTCCCAGTAGCCTGCTTTTTGACGGCAGGCGCCGGGCGAGTTGGGCTAGCCGATTGGGGCGACGATCGTCCCTTACGTTTAGTCGGTTTTTTGCGACGTACGAGTTTAAACTCGGAGTCGCTATCGTCAGAGTTTGGACTTGCGTCCGATGAGTGAGGTTGTTCTCCGTCGTCTGACGAGTGAATTGACATTGTTTCAACAATGTCATTATTGGGCGAGACAGTATTTTTATTTTGGTAGGCGGCAAGTAATGGCGGCATTACAGGCGCGCTCGGGTCGCGGTGCGCGGGGGACGACGCGGCGTCTATTTCGGAAGGGGCGCGGGGGGCGGTTTGAGCGGTGGGAACGGCGTCGGGCGCCGTTAACACCGCTTCAACCGCCTTGCATAATTCAGGGTGATCCCTGAGGATGTCGTTAATGCGGGGGTCCATGATGGACCCCGGCTTAATTTTGGGGTGGTAAGGAACCCCCTGCGAGCAGGGGTGAGTCGTGTGTGTGTACCTAATGTGATGTGTATGGAAACAATGCCACTTACTTTTAAGGGAAATCCAACACTACACCACACTAATAGAACAACGAAAAGAAGGCCTGGCGCACTTTTAGAACTACTATATGATAATCTTGACTCACAATATGCGTACGTGATATTATTATTAAAATATGGCGGTTTGGTAGCTGAGTCGTAAACGGCGTCCGAGTCATGAAAAACACGTCCGCACGCTACGACCGTCCCAGCGATGTGACTGATTTAATTTTTTTTTTTTTCTTTTCGAAATGGCTATTGCAGTTGACCTTATGGGTCTTTACTGCGTCACCGGGCTTTTTGGGCGAGCAGAGTGCTCAACCAGAACTTAAAATATTAAAATTGGGCCTATAAACGCCCGCGCTAAGGGCTGTCTCCTGTGAGACCGGACCTCGGCTTAGTGCGACGTTCGGACTAGTGTTGGTGGGAGGAGTCGTGGCATTGCGCCCCGCGTTAAGCGCGGGGCGATAAAGAAGTCTTCGCCGTCGAGACCGGCGACGACGGTGTAGTGTTGTGCGTGCTATATCTGAATCGGTGTTGTTGTTTGTGATGGTAATAGGATCATCGGGATAGGAAGGTACATGGCGTGGCCTCCTGAACCTGGGTGGGGCGGCCGCGTCGGGCTCGTAGTCCGCCGCGGCTTTTATAAGGGGATTTTTGTGATGTGTTATTTTTTCAAAATAACGTATCGACAATTCTTTCATATATTGCATAATGGTTGGGAGTTCTAGGTCCCGGTGAAGATCTACATTACGCATGTACCATGGTGCACCAGTGGCCATGCGCATGAATTTATTTTGAACGACCTGCAATTTATAGAGGTTACTAGGGGTGACGTGAGCAAACGCTATGCTTGCGTACGTCATTATGGGGCGTATACATGTTTTATAAAGTGTCACTTTGTTTCTAAGTGACATTTTACTATTTTTGTTTATTAGAAAGTAAAGCTTACTTAATACCATTTTGGCTTTGTTCGTGACGTTCTTAATGTGTGGTGAGAAGGTCATGGTTTTGTTTAGTGTGACTCCGAGGTACTTGGTTTTTTGTTCCCACGGGATCACTCTATCGTACATGGTGATCTTGCCCAGTCTTAGTCTGGACTTGGTCGCCGTGTCATCACGTATCGCGTGACTCCGGTGAAAGTACACTGCCTTACTTTTTTCCGGATTCACCTCGATACGCCACTTTCTGAACCAGTCGCCCAAGGCTGTGGCGGCTCGTTGTAATCTGGCTGTAAGGTGAGATCTATTGAAGTGCGACGTGTATAAGGCAGTGTCGTCCGCAAATAATGCCAGCTGGACGTACGGTGTCCGTGGCGGGTCATTGGTATATAGGGTGTATAGGAGAGGCGAGAGTACCGAGCCTTGCGGTACTCCCGCTTCCAATGGTCTGACTGATGAGAGGGTTCCCTCCACTCTGTACCGGAAGCGACGGTTTGACAAGTAGTCCCGTATGATGAGTACGAGTCTGTCTGGCACACCCATCTGGTAGAGCTTATAGATTAAGCCGTTGTGCCAGACTTTGTCAAACGCCTTCGCCACGTCAAAGAAGAGGGCGCCCGTTCCTGCGGTTTTTCGTTTTTTATTTAACCCGTCAAGTATGTACTCCGTGATACGGTGTACTTGGTGTGTACAAGAATGGGCAGCTCTGAATCCGAACTGCTCATCTGGGATAAGGTTCTTGTCTTGGACAATTACCTTGAGGCGCGCAAGGATTATTCGTTCGTATATTTTTCCTATTGAGTTTAATAGGCTTATTGGTCGGTAGCTACTTGGTCTATTTTTAGGTTTACCCGGTTTGTGTATTCCTATGACTATGGCTTCTTTCCATTCGTCAGGGAATGCACAACCGTCTAGCAAGGCATTGAAGATGCTTACTAGTAGTAGAATAATTGCGGAAGGGAAGGATTTAATTATTTTATTTGTTATTTTATCCGGTCCCGGCGCCTTTTTGTTATGTAGATTTTTGATGATAGATGTTACTTCATCAAAATCAGTATGAGTGAGGGGATCGCTTTGGGGTGGTTCGGAGGCCCTGCTTTGTACGTCATTGTCTACCATGTAAACATGGCCAGTATCAGTAGGTTGGCGGGAAAGGGAGCATTGGGTTTGGAGACTGTCGGCCAGACATTCGGCTTTTTCGGCATCATTATACGCGAATGATAGGTCGTCTTTAATGAGGGGGGGGATGGTTTCCCTAGGATCAGATTTGAATGCTTTTGCCAATGGCCAGTAGGCCACATGGGACGGGGAGACCTCACTTAGTATTCGATCCCATCGCTCGTTGCGGAACTCGGCTATGTGTTTTTTCACATCGCGTTGTAAGGATCGCAACGTGCGACGGTTTTCGTCTGTCCTGTATGTATCGTAGCGCCGCGTTGCGGCGTTTTTTCTTCTAATGAGATCTCTAATATTTTCAGGGAGTTCCCATCTGCCTCTATGGGTTTCAGGGATTTCACGCGAGGCACTGCTGACCGCGGCCTCTATGTGCTTGGTCAGCAGTTTTGTTGCGGAGTTGGCATCTTCGACCGTAATGATGGCACTTGGGATTTGGTCAAGATGCTCCGATTGTAGTGATTGGATTGTGTTATTAAATTTGTTCCAATCTACAATCTGTTTGGTACTTATAGTTTGCGCGGGGGGAACGGGGCCTAATTGAAAAATTACTGGCCTGTGGTCCGAGATTAATTCGTGAACTACTTCTGCAGAGCGCACTTCTAGGGTGACGCCTCGCATAAGAGCTATATCTATTATGTTTGGGCTATGATAGGGATCTTCATCCGGAAATGGGTACCTGGTAGGTTCTAAGGGAGCCACCAGGGTCATGTCAAGTCTGTCGATGAGGTTCATCAATATTCTACCACGTTCATTGAAGGAGCTGCATCGCCAGTGAGTATGTTTGCTATTAAAGTCGCCTGCTAGGAGGACCGAATCGCCCATATTAAATAGCGAACGTAAGTCGCTTTCTAATAAGGGTTTACGAGCTGATTGGTAAGCCGATGCAATTATGATAGGTCGGTGACCTATCATCCCTACATGGCATACTGATACTTCTAGGTTTTCTAGAGGTGGTGGTTCTAGCGGGGTTATTTGCAGTGATCTTTTATGATAAATAACTGTTCCACCTAGAGTACTAGTAGTTCTATCGTTCCTTATGATATTATAATTGGCAATCCTGGGACTCCGCCTACAAGGTTTTAGGAAAGTTTCTTGTATTAACATAATATCTATATTATGTTTAATAACAAATTCTCTAATTAAGTCTATTTGATTAGCTAAGCCGTTTGCGTTGAATGACGCGACAGTTAGGGCATGGGAAGGAGTCCTCTCGCGTCTGTTAATCATTGCGAGGGTCAGGGGTGTAGCGCCTGATGGTAGTCAACAGGGCTGTATATTTAATTAAAATAAATATGTGTTGCCCGGGAGGGCATTCTGAATATTCGCGGCTAAAGGCTGCTAATTCTTCAAAGTCGATCGCGTGAGCTAACTCGGTCACCGACCCTAAAACTGCGTTACTATTTTGTAACGATAGTGACGCAGTATTAATTGAATGTTTGGCGATTCTCTGTGCGGAACCGCTCGTTTGTTTGGCCGGTATCGCTAGCGTAGGCAGTGTAGCCGATTTTCGAGGTGCGGGGGGATTTTCACCCGACTCCGTCGTAGCACACTCTCGCGTAGCGCGTGTAAATGTCGTAGCCACGCGGCCGGACGGCGTAGCCGCCGGTGCGGCTTGTGCTACGGGTTCAATGTTTTTATTAGCTCCCGCTACAATAGACGGTGGCTTACGCCACGCGTTTACAGCAGGGGGCGGAGGAGGTTTTTCGTAGTGCGGCTTGGCCGGCGCTACTTTGACCACTTTTTTGGTTTGATTTGTTATAGGTTGTTGTACAACGTTAGCTAAGCTAGCGATGTTGGACATTTTCCTTTTTTTGAACGTCCGCGGCGGGGCTTTGGGGCAGCCGCGGTAATTGGCAGGGTGACCACTGTCACCGCAATTAACGCAGCTGGGTGGGGTTTCTGGTGTTGTGTTACCTAACTCGTCGCGTTTTGGTCGCGAGCAGTCGGATGTAGCGTGATCGCCTAAACATTTAACACATCTAGGGCGCGCGGTACAGAAGCGAGCTGAGTGCCCGTACTTTTGACAATTGTGGCATTGACCTGCCGCCCCTCTTGACTTGGGGGTTTCTACATGGATCCCGTCTAGATCCATGATAGATTTTATATTAAAGATGTTTTTCCCTTCCGGGGTTAAATCTAAGACCACTAACACGAGATCATATGGATCTCTTGTCACTGGGTTGTACATTCGGTGTACGATTTGGACCGGGTAGCCTTGCGATTTAAGATCGCTTGTCACCCTAGTGATTTCGCATTCCTTGGGAATGCCCCTAATCACGACTCGCAGTTGACGTTCCTCCGCAAGTGCATAGGTGTGGTATGCTATGTGCTTTTCCCTCAGGTAAGCGGTGAGACGGCGGTGGTCAGACGGTGACGCTACCGTCGTTTTAATTCCCTCGCTCGTTGAACGGGCGTGGGTAAAGTTTATTTTTAATTGCCTCAGTGTGGCGGAAAGGGTGTTCCACGACGCTTTGTCGTGAATAATGATCGGGGGTGGTGTTTTCACCCTGGGCGATTGGTCAGCCTCGCCGTCGTCGGACATCGGTTGTTCGACTACGGCTGGCTTGGGAGGAGCGGGCGACGGTACCGCTTTCGGGGTGTTATTCCCAGTAGCCTGCTTTTTGACGGCAGGCGCCGGGCGAGTTGGGCTAGCCGATTGGGGCGACGATCGTCCCTTACGTTTAGTCGGTTTTTTGCGACGTACGAGTTTAAACTCGGAGTCGCTATCGTCAGAGTTTGGACTTGCGTCCGATGAGTGAGGTTGTTCTCCGTCGTCTGACGAGTGAATTGACATTGTTTCAACAATGTCATTATTGGGCGAGACAGTATTTTTATTTTGGTAGGCGGCAAGTAATGGCGGCATTACAGGCGCGCTCGGGTCGCGGTGCGCGGGGGACGACGCGGCGTCTATTTCGGAAGGGGCGCGGGGGGCGGTTTGAGCGGTGGGAACGGCGTCGGGCGCCGTTAACACCGCTTCAACCGCCTTGCATAATTCAGGGTGATCCCTGAGGATGTCGTTAATGCGGGGGTCCATGATGGACCCCGGCTTAATTTTGGGGTGGTAAGGAACCCCCTGCAAGCAGGGGTGAGTCGTGTGTGTGTACCTAATGTGATGTGTATGGAAACAATGCCACTTACTTTTAAGGGAAATCCAACACTACACCACACTAATAGAACAACGAAAAGAAGGCCTGGCGCACTTTTAGAACTACTATATGATAATCTTGGCTCACAATATGCGTACGTGATATTATTATTAAAATATGGCGGTTTGGTAGCTGAGTCGTAAACGGCGTCCGAGTCATGAAAAACACGTCCGCACGCTACGACCGTCCCAGCGATGTGTGTGTGCTGATTTAATATGACGCGGGCGAGCGCTTATATACCGCTCGGTCGTCAGCTTCGGTTGCGCTCGGAGATCCTCGGCGGCCAGCTAACGCATTTGAGCGAGAAAGTATTTGAGGCCGCGCGTTGTTGTAATTCGTATTGTTATACTTTTATAATTTCCTTATCCTCGAGGGAAATATCTTCACGCCCATATCTTCGAAAAGGTAGGCAGAAGTACAACCATTGCGCTCACGGTTAGCCGAAGATATTCTATCCCATAATGTGACAGGTGGCAAGTCTATTGCAAACCGGGCTCTGTGTTCAATCCCGGTCAACGTTGTTGTCAGAAAACTGAAAAAACACATTTGAATTTCTCGACGCGTAAATCGAACCCGGGAACTCATGTTGCTAACGTCAGCACCGGACCATTAGGTCACAGAGGCTATGCTCCTCGAGGGACATCTACTTATTTGAAATCTTTTGATAGCGTGATAATATGAAGCCTATATGTTGACCCGACCTGTTAGTAATATTCAAGCAAAATTTGAAGCAAATCCATGCAGTACTTTTTGAGTTTACCCCGGACATACATACAGACAAACAGACAAACACATAAACAGACAAACAGACAAAAATTCTAAAAACTATATTTTTGGCTTCGATATCGATTGTAGATCACGCCCCATGTATTCTTTTAAAAAAATATTCCATGTACAGTTTTGACTTTCCTACGATTTTATTATATGTATAGATGAGTACACCTAACATTCTTATATTACTTTTGTACTTTCTTAAATTATTACTTTGGAGGGCATCTATATATTTGCAATCTTTTATGTAAGACTAGTTAATACCCGCGGCGTCGCTCGCGCATATTTACTTTAGAACTTATTTAACCTTTCTTTATAAGCTACGTCCTTTACTTTACTCAATTAGGGGTCGAATTTTGAAAACGCTTAAACATTCATTACATTTCTTTTGTACCCAATTCATTCGAAATTCCATGCAAAAATGTCCAAGAAATAAAAAGTTTCATACAAACTTTTATCCCTTATTTCACCCCCTTCGGTGTTGAATTTTGAAAAATCTATCTTCAGTGGATGCTTACATTATAAGAGAAATACTTGTGCGAAATTTCAAGTTTCTAACCCTAAGGGTTTGGCCTCTGTGGATACATCAGTCAATCACTTTTGCCTTCTATATTATGTATACGTAAGCTAATACTTTCTGCAATTTATTTAGATACCAACTATGCCCGCGACTTCATCTGCGTGGAAAATTTTCTTAAATAAATGTAGCCTAACTTGTTCCTTTTTACCGTGGTTTAAAATATAAAAAGGCACTAAACCACAGAAGCGAACTAAAATATGTTAATGCCTATCTAAAAATATTCTAGCAGTTTCTAATGTAACATATTTTTAATTTTTAAAGATGCGAACGTATTAAATTAACTATGTTACTAATCTGACATTACAATAAATATTTTGTTTGACATACTTTGGTACATTTGATAAAAGTAATGTAATCAACAAAAAGGTCATGGAATAATTTCCCCGAGGGACGCGAATCCGGAATTTTTCTCAGAAATGATTAATTTCTGTCGGTTTTATTAGGCTGACAATTATGGGTCGACACAAACTGAATTAAATACAGGAGGTATTTATCTATAGTTTATGATATATGCCTAATGTAATTATCTATAGTTTATGATTTAATATTTAATAATAATAATAATAATATTATATATTGGTACACATTTTCACACAGCTATACAGTACAGTAGACAATATTTTAGGTCACATATTGATTATAAAAATTTCAAATTAAATTATTATTGCGAGAAAAAAATAGACTAAAACAAAAGCTAATATAATGTATTTTGAAACACTTTTTAGAAGTGATGTGATACCAAAAGGATTCTCAATTCAGAATACGTATATACATCTATAATATGCCCACGAGACGGTCAAAAAAGGATTTTTAGTATTTATTTATGAAAAAAAATCAGTACATAAATATGTGTTAATAATAAATAATAGGAAAACAATACATACTTAAATAATAATTTAATATTTTAATCTTAAATAGTAAGTAGTGAGGCTTTAGTACTGTATTTACCTACTGACCGCCCATTTGTCCAGTGGTTAGCGAATCTAACTACCAATCGATGGAGCTCGGATTCAATTCCCGACAGGGACAAACAATTATTATACTAAGATGAATAATAAATTGAAGATTAGGTGGGAGATATTAGGATATGCTGTACGCTTTCACAGTTTTCACTCGCTAGAATGGACTTAAGTAATTTGTTGCATGCCAATACTATATTAACTAGCATAGACTTAATGTTAAATAATTTGTTGCATGCCAATACTATATTAACTAGCATAGACTTAATGTTAAATAATTTGTTGCATGCCAATACTATATTAACTAGCATAGACTTAATGTTAAATAATTTATTGCATGCCAATACTATATTAACTAGCATAGACTTAATGTTAAGTAATTTGTTGCATGCCAATACTATATTAACTAGCATAGACTTAATGTTAAATAATTTGTTGCATGCCAATACTATATTAACTAGCATAGACTTAATGTTTAATAATTTGTTGCATGCCAATACTACATTAACTAGCATAGACTTAATGTTAAATAATTTGTTGTATGCCAACACTATATTAACTAGCATAGACTTAATGTTAAATAATTTGTTGCATGCCAATACTATATTAACTAGCATAGACTTAATGTTAAGTAATTTGTTGCATGCCAATACTATATTAACTAGCATAGACTTAATGTTAAATAATTTGTTGCATGCCAATACTATATTAACTAGCATAGACTTAATGTTAAATAATTTGTTGCATGCCAATACTATATTAACTAGCATAGACTTAATGTTAAATAATTTGTTGTATGCCAACACTATATTAACTAGCATAGACTTAATGTTAAATAATTTGTTGCATGCCAATATTATATTAACTAGCATAAGACTTAATGTTAAATAATTTGTTGCATGCCTATACTATATTAAAATCGACGAGTACAACATTTGTATGAAATCATCCATTATGAAAAGTCCATTTTGCAAATAAATTAAAATTATGATTTTATATATCATAAGATAGTAAACAAGCAGATGGCTCGCCTGATAGAGACACCATTGCCTACACCAAAGATATTAATGATGCTTTGCTATCCGTGCGGCGGGATATCAATGCCACATGCATAAATCTACCGGTTATCTTACCCTCCGAACCGGAATATGATAATGACAAGCATTGGAACTAATGCGGCATTAATAGGTAAAGCAGTGGTGCCAAATATACTGACCAGTATAGCCAATTAGCTGCCTTTTACGACCTGCCTGGCAGAATAGCAGTTGGTCTATTAAAAAAAGCCCGGAACAATACGCGAGGATATGGTTTTAAAATGTGTCATATACATTTTAATTTTAATAATTTATTTGTCGGCTGTACTATGTTTCAGGTCGACACAAGTTGAAATCAATTACTTTTAGGCACTTTAAAGGCACATTTTTAACCAAACCGTATATTATTTCTTAATTAAAAAAAAATATAAAAATAATGTATTTTATATGGATAGCAACGCACTATTAACATCTTTAGTGTCTATAGGCGATGGTTGACTCTTTCCATCAGGAGACCCATCTGCTTGTTTGCTATCTTATAATATAAAAAAAAATATGGGCAAATTAATGTCGGAATTAATTATCTATCATCACTTTGCGCACACTGGCACAATCTAAAACTAAGTCATAGACTTTTATACTATTTTTAAAATAAATAAAAGTTATTGTATTTATTATGGGTGAGTTATTGTCTGAATTAATTACCTATCGACACCTTAATGACGCATTTCAAAACTAAGTCATAGTATTTTTACACTATTTTTAAAAGAAAAAAAAATATTTTTGTGGGTGAATTATTGTCAGAATTAATTAACGATTGTCACTTTAATGACACATTTAAAAACTAAATCATTGACTTTTACATTACTTTTAAAATAAATAAAAATATTGTATTTTATTGGATAAACTATTGTCCATGTTTTGGTACCGTCACTGGTTTCTTTCTGTCACAATAGTTTCGGTGTTTGTTGCTGTCATATTCCGAATTCTAGTTTGAACAGTAAAGTCTTATTGCAAAACTGTGCTTATGGGATTTCAGCCTCGTTCCATGAATAGCAACGAACTCTTGATATTTTTGATATAAAAACAGAAATCAATTTCATTTGAACCCTTCTATTGCTTTAATTTTTCTTTATATCATAAGATGGCAAACAAGCAGATGGGTCTCCTGATGGAAAGAGTCAACCATCGCCTATAGACACCAAAGGTGTTAATGGTGCGTTGATATCTAGTGGCGAGGTCTAATGCCACGTGCATAAGTTTGCCGGCTACCTTACCCTCCAAATCGGAACACGACAGTGACAAGCACTGACGCTATTTCGGCAGGAATAAGTAAGGCGGTAGTACCAGACCCAGGTGAAACAATGCAGAAATCTACCACCTAGTAGCCACAATGGTAGTGACACGTATAGCCACTCGGTCGTCTTTTACAACCTGCCTGGAAGAACGACGGTTGGCCTGTTCTTCAAAGGAGCCCGGGACTGACACGGGGAAAAATTAGGAGAGCCTTTTGTTGTTATGTTAAAAAAGATGTAGGTATTTTACGAAGATGAATTAATCAAAGAAAAGGTCATGGAATAATTTCCTCAAGGGACATGAAACCGGCATTTTTCTCAGAAATGATTTATTTCTGTCGGTTTTATTAGGCTGACAATTTCAGGTCGACACTAATTGAATTAATTACCTATCGTCACCTTAGATGGCTTAGTTTAAAACATAATAATAGAGTTTTACACTCTTTAATAGAAATTTAAAAAAGTGTATTTGTTCGTTTGTGGTCTTGTGGTCTAAAGATTAACCTGTTTGGTTCAGATCATGAAGTCCCGGATTCAATCCTCGGGTCAGGTAAAAGTGTTGTTTAGGTTTTTCTCAAAAATTATAAAATTAAGTAGGGGTCTTACGGATGGTGTCTTAACATTCCCGCGCTTCAGGTAAGCACGTAAAGTCGCCGGTCCCGGTTATGGCTAGAAATAATCTATAACCTTTATAAAGTCGGTGAAATGCGGCGATGAGGATCACCACCCATCTCGCCAACCGAAAACCAGTGAATCATAGTAAATCGAAAAGTCTACATACGTTCGGTTTACTCTGCTTACTCCGCAAGGGAACCGGGTATGAACATAAATTTATTTATCTGTAAATACATGCGGTTAGTATAAACACCGTTATCCTTGAAACCAGTGGTTTGGTAGGTACTAAAGAAAATCGTAACAAAACTTTTAGTTAACATTACTGTTTTTTTCTTCTGTAAACTAGTTCGTAAAGTTAATTAACTTTATCAAATTTTTGTCAACAAAGCGACTTCATGCATTCCTTGTTCTGTCATATTTTTTATTTGAATTATCCATATTTAAATTCAAATAAAGAATATGATCTGGAACAAGTTTGGAATTTAGTGTTTAAATTCTTTGTTAAGATTTCTATTTCTGTGATGTGTAATTGGGACACATTTTTTCGCGATTTTACTACGAGACCCGATGTCCATAGTAATAATGTGTCAATGATTTTTCCTCAAAATTATTCAGGGACGTGTAAACCATCACAGGTTATGTGTATTATGTTTTTATTGGAATAGTGTGTAGGTAGTCAAAACGGACGGCCAGTGCGGCAGGCATCCACATAGATACATTGATTACGCTGGCGGCAGGTCAGCGCCCTTTGTGCATAGTATTCATGATTTTAAGGAAGGTGTCGGACAGAAACTTTCTTATATTTTTTAGTAACGTTTTTTATTTTTAAATTAATATAAATATATTTATAACTAGCTGCTCCCGCGACTTCGTTCGCGTGGAAAAATATCATTGATATAGTTTATTACACACAATTTAATCTCTTTTTTCAGCTCTTCCAGGGTGTTTTTTTAAAATAGAGTAGCCTCTGTTTGTCACTGGATCTTCATAAATCTTCGTGATTAATTTCTTCAGAATCGGCTTAGCGGTTTAGCCATGAAAACGTAACAACAGATAGACTAAAAAAAGTAAGCAAATTTTTTTAAATTTTTTTTTTATTAGGGACTTATGTCGCTATGGCGATTATGTCAGTCCCATCGGATTAAGCAAATCTTAGGTTAAAGAGATGGTGGGAGGCAGCGCTGTTTTAGGCTTCTTTTAACGAACTTATACACATCAAGTGCTGACTTCGATGTCGGTCTACTGAGAATGCTTTGTATAGAAAGCAAATTATTTGCTTGTGTTATGGGTTTCAGTCAAATATACTAATACATAAAAATACATATATAAATCCTGTCATATACTTCAACGTTCGTGACACAAATATTTGTCCTTGTCGAGAATCGAACCCAAACCTCATCGATTCGTAATTACTTTCGCTAAATATTCGACCAACGGGGTGGTCAAATACATCTATATATTATTTATTTATTTATCTTTATTGAACCACAAACAGAATGTATAGGGTACAGATTAGGCTAATGCATAAAGCGTTAATACATGAAGGTAAAAGTTTGTACCCCCTTTTAAGACAATTACGCGATCTGTGGGGTGTGAAATTTGGCCCTGATAAAGTTTAGATACCAGAGAAATGCAAAAACCTAATATTTTTAAATAAAATGCATGGAAAATACAATAAATTATAAAAAATAAACATTCATGTGACATGTATGATATTATACACGCTTACACAGATACTATTTTCTTTAGACTTAGTCCGTCCTAAAGTTGACCGCCCCGTCGATCAAGAAAGAAAGAAAGAAAATATTTATTTGCAAGAATATGGGTGTTACAAGTTGTTAAAAATAAATTAAGTTACCGACATATTCTACCAATATATGGTGTGCAAATATTTAAAAAAAATATCATTATATAATATTGCATTTAAAACTATAAATTGTATCGATTTTTCAGAATTACTACCGGATCGGAACGCGGCCACACACTGAGAAGATCCGGCGGAAGAAACTCAGCGGGCTGGTCATTTTTTCTCTAATTTATGTTCTTGTTATAAATATACATGGATGATTCCATATTACAAAGTTATTTTTATAATTACAAGTTTCGTATTTTGAGTAATTATTTTTTTTTATAATTTACATAATGTTCACCATTTACAAAATTTTTACTACATTGAAATTTTTTTAAGGACAATTCAACAAACTTATATTTCTATCCATTAACATTTAATTTTATCGGCTAAAAATTCTTTAATATCATAATAAGTTTTATCTAACAGCAAATCAAACAACTTTTTGCGAAATTTATTTATAGGCAATGATTTAAGATTATCAGGAATATGATTGTATATAATAATAGACATACAATACACATTTTTTGTAAAAATATGTATTTAATTTTGGTTAGGCACATATAATTTCTTACTATTCCTAAAATATGAGTTACCAGTGTGTCAAGTGGTTAGCGACCCTGTTTACGCAATCGACGGGGCTCGGGTTCGATCCTCGACGGTACAAGCATTTTTGTGATGAGCATAAATGTTTGTGTTTCCGGCTTTGGGTGTTTATTATGTATGTAAAAGTATTTATATATGTATTTATATATATTAGTATCGTTGACTAGCATCCATAACACAAGCAAATAATTTGCTTACTTTGGGGTTAGATCAATAAGTGTAATTTGCCTCGTGAATATTTCTTTTATTTATCTATACAAATAAATAAAATTTGAGTGTCTGTTTTTAATATTAAAATAACCACTTTTTACTAAATGCATATGGATGTGTACACGGTACGTATACCAAAATAACATTTTTTACAATTTTTGTCTGTCTGTCTGTCTGTTTGTTCCGGCTAATCTTTGAAACTGCTGGACTGATTTTGGTGGGACTTTCATTGACAGATAACTGATATGACAGGGAGTAACTTAGGCTACTTTCTTTATTTTTTTTCCACGCGGACGAAGTCGCAGGCTAAACTAGTTTATTTATAAAGTCAGTTGTAAAATTTAAAAGAAAATCGTTTTGTATAAGTTCTACAGGCGATCGCTAGTATATTATTTTAATACGTGAAGGTAAAACCTTTGGCTCCTTTTTCAAAATATTACGCGAACAGAAAAACCTAACATAAAAAATTATCTTCACGCCCGGATCCCCGAAAGGGTAGGCAGAGGTACAACAAGTGCACCCACGATTAGCCGAAGATATTTGGTCCCACAAATGTGATAGGTGGCAAGACTGTCGCCAACTGGGCACTTTCCAATCCCGGGCAACTTTGTGTTTAACAGAAAAGTGAAAAAACACTTTTTGTATGTCCCCGACCTGGGAATCGAACCCAGGATCTCATGTGGTCAACGCCAACACTGGACCACTAGACTACAGAGGCGATTAAACCTAATATTTACAAAAAAAATGCATTGAAAATATATTAAAATAATAAAATTAAACATTACATACACTTAATTAATGTGACATGCATGATATTACTTATAAGTATTTGTGTAAGTTTAAGTTATGTGTATGTATTATAAATTTCAATATTAGTTGCATAGTGTATCATCATTACATAGTACAAAACAAAGTCGCATTCTCTGTCTGTCCCTATGTCCCTATGTCCCTATGTATGCTTAAATCTTTAAAACTACACAACGGATTATGATGCGGTTTTTTTTAATGGATAGAGTGATTCAAGAGAAAGGTTTATATGTATAATAACATTCAATATATTGTAGAGAAATACTGCGATTTTTGAGTTTTCTGGTGTCGTGTCGTAAATAATTATATTTTTTTCCGCTTACATTGCATACACAGGCTAAACCCTACGAGATTTATCAAAATAATGTACCAAGTATTTGTACACCTTGAAAAGGTCTACAGAAAACTCCGCGATGGTATATGTCTGTCTCTTATGGATGACCCACTATAGCATTTTTTGTCATTAACTTTTTACGAGAAATGATGGCTTTTTTTCGATGCAATTTTAAGCAATACAGCACTAATCCTTATCCAATTAAATACCTTAAATAAATTGTTGATTTAATATAGATCAATATAGCCGTTTACGGCATGTAATTTAAATGAATACTTTCGAAGATATTACAGATTTAAAATGCAGGGGCATAGCGGTTGCAGGGTTACCGGCCGGTCGGCGGCACGCGCGCGGTATGTTTTGAAACTGCTGGGAAACGTGTTAATTTTCGTATAAATGAATATAGGACTTCAGCTAAAAACCAAAATTTAATACATTCTTTTTTTTAAACTAAATATCACCATATAAATATCAAGTGGATGATTAGAAATAATATTAACAAATTATTTGTTTTAGAGATTTTTTAGCCTGTTTTCGGAATTTTATATTACTTGATCATGTAAAGTACATTCTATCGTGTAATAAGTTAGCAAATTCCTTAAATAATATCTTCAGGTATATCGTATATTTTTTGTAAAATTGTTATTTAACAATTAATGTAAAAAAACGTGATTTAGTTTTTAGCTTCCCACTACGTATGTAGATAAGAAAGTTACTGATTTTACCCCGGTTTTCGAAAATCGAGTTTTCACCGGTTGTCCACGTTTTGAGGTCCTAGGAACCTTTTCCGACTATTTTCACGATGACGTCAGTATGTCTGTATGTATGTATGTGTGTGTGTATGTGTGTGTCTGTGTGTGTATGTAAACATCTCATAACTTTTGAACGGCTAGACATCGGTCTAGTTTCGATCGCAAAACGCGGTTGGCAATCGATTGGATTTCGCTCAACTTAGATTTCCTGAAAATTTGAACCGATTCGGTCCAGAAGAATTTGAGAAATTTTGAAAAAGAATTTTGAATCTAATTCTCAAAACTTGTAGCTTTTCAAATATTAAATATTACGTTGTTTTTAGCAAACTGACTTAATTTTTTTTTAAATAACTTTCAAGTTAATTTATCGATTGACTTAAAAATATTATCAGCATTTGTTCTTTAAAACCTGCGTCAAATAGTTAGTTTAGTTCATATTATTAGTTATATGCGTTAATTTAATCAAAATCGGACAATTTGTTTGGGATTTATCAAAAAGAAAATTAAAAATAAAATGTTTTTTGACATAGCATCGAAATTTTTCAACCTATCGATTATGTAGCTAAAACAAAATTTTAGATCTCAAAAATTGAGTTGAATGCCATCATCGTTTTCAAATATACAGCTTTTCAAAAATTAATAATACTGCCATTTTTAACAAAATAGTTATTTGAACTGAAAAATCTATGTTTATATTTTTTACTCTTTTGAGCTTACAATACCTTAATTTAGTGAGAAATTTCAGGGATGGCCCGTAGGGTCAACCATTTACACATTTTTTTCCCATTTGTCCCGATGCCTCGCCTTAATAAATCGCAGGGTCAAACCTTCAACTTTGCAGGCTTAGATTTGAGCGCTGACTATTTTTCACATGGCCAACTATATGTCGCTCTTTCAAGAGTAACCTCTAAAGAAAACATGTTTGTATTGTCTAATAACAAGAAAGCTGTGAACGTTGTATATAAAGGCATTCTGTAATATATTAATTGTAAAAATAAAAGAAATAGGAAAAAATGTAAAAACTAAAAATGTAGTACCTATATGAATTTAGATATTCCAAAGATAGCAGGAAATCTTCATGGCAGGGAAAGGGGAATTGTTTTACTTCAAGTTTAACGCGTGCAGGCTACGGGCAGTAATAAATCAAAAGTACTGGATCGATTTTAATCATTTTTTTCACTGAGTGACATAGGCTATATATTTTATACCCGTGCGAAGCCAGGGCGGGCCGCTAGTGTAGTATATTTCAGGATTTGCTTAGGGCTACATAATATGTCATTACAATTTAGATGCATCGCATACCTACTCTCAGTTGGTCTAAATGTTGACTGGAGGAGATTGACACTAGGCATTAAGTTCGCCTTTTATATAAATTATTTTAAGGAGTACAATAAAGTTAAATAAATAAATAAAATAAATATTATACACACATGTATACTTTGCTGTTTCTTTTACGGCTAAAGTCAGTTTTCAAACTTAAAAATGATTTGTTTAATCTATGGTCGAATTTCGGCCACAAGCGATCACTAGTTTATATTAATTTGGAAATAAAAAAGGAAAATTACTATCCAGGTTATATATATTATACATTTGGTATTTTCGCCTTAACTATTCCTGCCTATTCCATCCTGCTACGCGGAAAGTAACTAATCATTTATTTTTTTTGTATGTATAGGCAATGGATATAAGAAGGGCTATCTTCTTGTTCGTTTTTTCCTCGTGTTGGTACCGGGCTCCTTTGAAGGATAGGCCAACTGCCGTTCTGCCAGGTAGTAAAAGGCGACCGATTGGATATACGAGTCACTAGCATCGTGGTTACTAGGTGGTCGAGTTCTGCATTGTCTCGCCCGGGTATGGTACCACCGCCTTACCTATTCCTGCCGCAATAGCATCAGTGCTTGTCACTGTGGTGTTCGTTTGGAGGATAAGATATGTGGCATTAGTCTTCGCCACTTGATAGCAATGTACCATTAACATCTTTGACGATGGTTAACTCTTTCCATCAGGAGACCCATCCGCTGGTTTGCTATCTTATGATATAAAAAAAATATATCATGAAGCTTAAAACATATTTTGAAATATTAAACTAAAAGACATCTTAAAATTATTGACATTTTACATTTTAAGGACCTTCAGACATTTCATTTCATTTTATTTCTTTTCGTTCTATTCTATTCAGTTCCATTCCGGTCGGCTCCGTTCCGCACCCTTCTATTCCATTTAATTTTATTTAATTTAATACGAAATCATACATTTACTAATATACAAGACATTTAAAGTATGCGTACTAATCAACTAAGGCGGAAGACAATGTGGTACCTTCGTCCCTTAAAAATAAGTCCCGACGAAGTCATAAACAAAATCTGGTTTTATATAAGTTTTTGGTATTAACTTACTCAAAATGATTTGCTCATAAAATATATTTATAGTTTTGACAAACAACTGAGCCTTTGACAGATTAAATCAACAATAATTACCAATACATGTAAACCTACGCAAAGGGCTGACCCTTATTACGATCTTACGATCTTTAATATATTGGATTTGGACCTAATTTGTGTAAGGTTATTTTTATTTCTATATAGATAGGACTTCGGGCAATATAAACACGTTATTTAAAACATCTACAAATAAAGCGTACTTACTATTAAGGGTCCCTACGTATAAAAGGACATGTCAAAAACTGAGGTTTACAGGAGAGCTTAATTAATGTTCAAATCTCTCTTGAAATAATTCTATGCATAATTATTATAAATATTTTTTCTACAATGAGTTATTATATTTAGGGAGTCCATAATAGTATTTAAGTATTTTTTTATATTTTTCTGGAAAAACTGATAGATGACTGTTTTTACATTGACATTCATATCAGACAAGTCGAAGATACCTCTTTATACACTGAAAACAAAAAAGCTGAAAACATAATTCGATAAATTCATAAAATATAAATGTTTTATGAAAAACAACAACGTATTTTATTTTAAATACCATACCTTAAACAAGTTAAGATCACCATCCAAAAATATTAAAAATACATTAATAAAGACATGTCTCTTTATATGGCGATTTAAATGTTAAAACGCTCATTTTAAAACACCGTACAGAACAATAAGTATAGATATCCGCATACACGACACCTTTTGTTTGTAATTATTACACTTGTCTTATTCAATTTGTATAAGTAGCGAAATACATAAAATAAAAGAAAAAAATGTCATATAGATATAAGCGTTTGGAAAATTTAAAGCCATATATGTAATAATTTACCACCCCGTTAGTCGAGTGGTTAGCGATCCTGACTACGTAATCAATGGGGTCCGGGTTCGATTCCCGGCAGGAGAGGCATTTGTGTGATGAGCACAGATGTTTGTATTTCTGGCTTTGGGTATTTATTTAATATATTAGAGTATTTATATATGCATTTCTATGTATAAGTATCGTTGACTGACACCCATACTACAAGCACATAATTTTCTTACTTTGGGGTCAGATCAATTCGTATAATTTGTCGTGATATTTATTATTTTATTATTTACTAGCTGACCCGGCAAACGTTGTTCTGCCTTTTTAACTACTCTTATTTTTTTCTATATTTTCCCACCTTTTAAACCTTCCCTGGACTTCAACAATTAATTTAAAACCAAAATTAGCCAAATGGGTTCAGCCGTTTTCGAGTTTTAGCGAGACTAACAAACAGCAATTGATTTTTATATACCTCTACAGATAGATTAAAAAAAATATTATTAAATAAATAAAAAAATAAATAATATTTGTGCAGCAACATGATTGTATATATTTTTACCAAAAATTTAAAATTGAAGAACCAATGCACACACAAACACAAATACACACACATGCGCATTCACACACACGTGCACGCACGCACGCACGCACGTACGCACGCACGCACGCACGCACACACACACACACACACACTTTTATGTAATAAGATAGCAAACAAGCAGAACTTCCTGTCTCCTGGTAAAAAGAGTCACTCATGGCTTATAGACACAAAAGATAATGGTACGGTGTTATCTTGTGGTGAGGTGTAATACCACGTGCATAAGTTTACCGGTTACTTTACCCTCCAAACCTGAACACGACAGTGACTAGCACTGACGCTATTGCGACAGGAATAAGTAAGGCGATGATATTAGACCCGGGCGAGACAATGCAGAACTCTACCACCTAGTAGCCACGATGTTAGTGACTCGCATATCCAAGCGGTCGTCTTTTATGACCTGATGGAACGGCAGTTGGCCTATTTTTCAAAGGAGCCCGGGACCAGCACGGGAAAAATATTTATATTTTTGTATTTTATATGTATCGAACATAGATAAATAATTCGTCTCGCGACGCTTAACAAGATGCCGCACTATCTAAAAACAACAACTCTGTGAATGCGGCAACTCATTATTGTAGTGTGTGTGACATGATAATGTGCAAATGGATACAGTGAGGAGTGTGCTCTTAGAGCTTGCATTGTGATTGGTCTGACTGGATCGGGTACGCCGGTTTCGGCGTAGTATTTGTTGCCGCATTTGACAAGTACGTCGGCGGTATCTAGTCAAGCACAGCGAGATCAATTATTTATCTAAGGTATGGAATAAACTCAAAATACTGGATCGGTTTGAAAAATTCTTTTACCATTAAAGATTGCATCGTCCCTTAGTAACATGTGCTATACCATATTTCCAAAAAAATTAGAGATCCGTACTTAAATTGGAATAATGTACCCCAAGGTATCAAAATTTTGCCGATAAAAGTCATTATTTTGCGTGCGCTGCGAAAACCGTTACCGATACATAAAATAATTTAATTAAATTCGTAAAAAATTATGACGTATCGCTGTCGATAATGCGCCCCTAATTTGAGCCCACGTTTGGCCGACCTTCGAAGTCAGTTCAAACCAAATTCGGCCCATCTCTACTTAGGACACCAAAGGTTTTAATTGTGCATCTCGCTCGGGTAACTGATACTATCTTTTACCTATTCCTGCCGCAATATCATCAATGCTTGACTTTGTCGTGTTCTTATTTGGAAGGTAAATTAGCCGTTAAATTTAAGAAAGTGGCGTTAATACCTTGCCTCACAACTAGCAACGCACAATTAACATCTTAGGTTTATTATAAAAAATTTAAATGCACTGTTAAAGTGAATGATTTTATCTACAAAAGAACATTCTCAAATTTAACCTAGCCCTATTAGTTCGTGAACTAGGATTTTTTAAGATATTTTTACAAAGAAGTGTGTAGAAATTAAACTTAAGTGAAGTTTACTTAAATTTAATTTGAATATTATTGAATCAAATAGATAATCTATGGTTTTTTTTCCATCAGGAGAGCCATCTGCTCGTTTTCTATCTTATAATATATAAAAAATGTTAGTAGCTTTTAATTAATTTTTAATAACTCATAACATCCGGAAAGTGGCAACCATCATCTATAGATATCAAACATGTTAAATAAAGTGCATAACATCTTTGGTTTCTGTAAGCAATGCTTGTTATTTTCTACTAGGAGAGCTATGTTTGTTAACTATTATACAATTTAAAAAAGCAACCGAAATACTAACCTAAAGATTATCTTTAACTCCAAGTAATATTACTACTTCTCCTCTAACAAATTTCCAAGAAAATTTCATCTAGCAGGTAACCGGAAGACTTAAAACCGAGGCTTTGAGGATTAGTCTTAGTCCAGAAATCTAGTCGTCTTTGATGCTAATCCTCAAAGTCCCTACTACTCTATCCTCGAAAAATTAGCATCAAAGAGGCAACTGGAAAATAAACTTAACCCTTTAAAACATTAATTCTAGTCTGAATACATCTTAATATAGAAATTAATATACACCAAAAACAATATGTTCCTAACCCTTTATCTACGTTAAAGGTATATTAAATACAAAAGAAAAAAATGGTAAGGTTTGTGTCGGGTCACGCGTAATGTAGGGTTCCGAAGTTGGTCATCACAACAATGTGGACTAAGAAGAGAGCTTTTATAGTTTCGTATATGAATATTTAAGTCAATGATTAATATAATACTATCTGGTTGACCGAGCTTGGCTCGGTTTTTCACATATTTTTGAAACCGATCTTTTCTTGGACCTTGAAACTTGATAAATCGATTCCTATAGAATATACAACTTTTTTTCTGTACCTGGTTGACCGAGCTTTACTCGGTTTTTCACATATCCATATCTTGACACCGAGTTTTTCTTGGACCTGGAACCTTGATAAATCGATTCCTTGACCCAAAAAACCCCTAATTTGTGACTTTCATGAAAATTGTTGGAGCCGATTCCGAGGTTAATGTGACTAATCTATACATATAATAAAATCGTAGGAAAGTCAAAACTGTACATTAAATATTTTTTTAAAAGAATACTTGGGGTGTGATCTATAATGGATATCGAAGCCAAAAATATAGTTTTTAGAATTTTTGTCTGTTTGTCTGTATGTATGTCCGGGGTAAACTCAAAAAGTACTCCATGGATTTACTTCAAATTTTGCATGAATATTACTAACAGGTCGGGTCAACATGTAGACTACATATTATCACGCTATCACCTACAGGGGAGGAGCAGTGCTGAGTAAACGAAGTCCGCGCGGACGAAGTCGCAGGCAACAGCTAGTATGTATATATATTCTTGTAAGAAATTTCGTACGTATTCCTGCCGTAATTGCGTCAGTGCTTGTCACTGTTGTGTTCCGGTTTGGAGGGTAACGTAGCCGGTAAACTTATGCATTTGACATTAGACCTCGCTACAAAATAGCAACGCACCATTAACATATTTGGTGTTTATAGGCGAGGGTTGACTCTTACCATCAGGAGACCCATCTGCTTGTTTGCTATCTTATGAATAAACCTCAGGAACCCTTATCGTACCTATGACCTCATGATCTACGCCGAATATGCTAACCCCTAAACCACGAGGCAGTCATCGAGGTAGTCTGAAATTATCTTTACTTTTTCATTAACCCGACATTGATGACGTCAATTTCACTTACAACATTGGCGACGGCGGTCTCACAGACCAGGGTTTTCAACCTAAGATTTTGCCAACCACAGGCTAGGTTTACTACTTTTTGTTAGTTTAGTTTTAATTATAAACACATTTATAAAAATAAAATACAAAAATTCATCGATTGTGTATTACTTATTAAAAAATTATACTCACGACACTAAAAATATTCTTTTTACCCATATGTTTATGAAAAATTTTAAATGAGTAAAAATGTTTAATTTTTTTGATTAAAATCAGCTTTTGCCACTCTTAGGACATTGCAGACTCTTATAAAAAAATAAAAATATATATCTTTGTAACAAAAATAAATATATATATTTTCCTATGTTAAAATATTATAAATTTTTTACTTATATATTTGGTGACGCTGGTTTTACGGAATGGGTTGGTACTGATACTCGTGAACGTACATCCGTGGCAAATTCGTAAGTGGTATTAATGGCGTGGGACTTAAAATGAGGCAGTTACTCGAAATAGCAACTCGAATCGACGGTGGGTGAAAAATTTATTCGAATCTTTCGACGACATATACGTCACCAATGGTGGGTTAAATGTTGTATTTTAATTAAGAACGTTCTCGCCACAGATAGCACAGCAATATTAACATCTTTGCAATCTACATATAGCTATCTCTTCTTTAAATAAAAAAAAGTTAGATAAAAGAAAAACAAGTCTAGATAAAACAATATTCTTACACAAAGGCATAGAGACCTGACACCCTGAATATTTGATGAACGTGTCAGATCAGCTGCTTCTACGAGAAATCACGCAAGCTATAAATATTTTAATACTAAGCGTAACATGAAGAAAGATGTTGACGTTATTTTTCTTTAGAATACATTTTGGTATTAGCATTGATTTATATTTTTTAGGATTCTATACTTAATAAGAAAAAACGGAACCTGAGACTTTTTTAGGAACTCGCAAAGATATTAAGTAGAAATTGATACTAAATACTCCAATCTATGATCCCTCTTAGCTGTGAAAAAATTAAACTTGTCAGTCAACGCAATTAAAAGATATGACTATTTAAGTAGCATATTTTGCGATTTCAAAGGGAATCAAAACCTGTACGGTACTTTCTATTGACCTGGAATTATGAAATTTACGAAAGGTTTTACTGTTTTTACTGTTTACGTTTAACTGATCTGGTAAGTAACTTAAAAAATATTGACTTCTCAAAACTGCCTGCAAAAGATAATTTGAACAAAAAGGTTTTGACTGAATTTGAACAAACTGCCTAGCGGAATGCATGTGTAAGTATATGTGTATATGCATGTAAGTTTGTATGACAGGATATACTGTATAAATTATTAAAACTTTCTGCGAATATCTTTATATATATTATTCATAAAAAGTGTTTTTTCCTGGAGTGGCTCGATCTCTTTAACTACTTCACAAAAAAAACAATAATTAAAAAATACCCATTCAAAGCTTATGTTTTCTACTTCGGGCGAAAAATACGAAAAAACCAGAACAAAACTTTTTGTTTCTAAAAATATCAATTAAATATAATTTTTATAACAATCCACCGCAGTGCCATCTGTGGTTGATACATCAAACATCTTAATAATTTACTAAACTTAAGATTTTTATACTTGTAAAACGCTAGATGGCGTCGTGCGAAATCTTCGCACGGGTCAAATATCGCGGTCCGCGGTATACCGCGGTTAAGCGGTCAATTAAATTATTTATATAAGTACTAACTCTTGGAATTTTTATAATAATAGTCACTTTAAATTTGATATAACACTATATATTTTAGTCTTTTACAAAACACACGGAATACATTATAGGTACAACGAACGGGGTGCGACTGATCGGTGCATAGCTTTAGACCACAAGATAGCAACGCATTTGCATGAAAAGAGTTATAAATGTGAAAGAAGCGGATAGTCTGTCTGGACTGTCACTTAATTCTTTCTGCCTACCCATAGGAAATCTGGCGTGAGTAAATTATTTTGCAAGTTAGCTAGTGCAATTTATTTGTTTTATAGCTAACTGGTTTCTAAATAAAGAAAAATTCCGAAAGTATATTATATAAGTGAAACCGATCGGATATAAAATAAATTGTTGTAAATTGGAATGAAATATAATTATTTGCGAGAGTGTTGATGAGTGTTACGAGGAATTAAAACTTCATTCAAAGTTACCAATATGGTTTGCAAATATTTAATGCTCTCCTCTCCTCTCCTCCCCTCCCCTCCCCTAAAGGGAAGATATGTTACGTTCTAACATCGCAACTGCTAAATCTAAGCTCGGTCAGTCGAACGAAAAGTAACGCGTCGAACCTAGCAAACTACGTTTCTCTCGCTTACTTTTGTATTGTACTCTCACTCGCTCAAACATGTCGAATTAAACAATAATTTAATCTTATTTCAAACAAATTGTTTTAGCCGTATTTACGAATGGAAAGTAATCCCGTGTGTCTTGTTTCCTTGTGTGATTATAACACTGGCTGAATATACAAGAAGGTATTTTAATGCGTGTTTAATGATAAAAACTGGTAAAAACAGTCGGAAAATATAAGTGTATGATATGAGGTCCCGCGCGTGATTGATTGTCACCAATTGTCACTGTGTCCACGGACCTAGTTTTGTAGGTTCAGGCGCTGTGACTAGGTAACGTATCTTCCCTTTTTATATCAATGATTTCGTTATTTTAATTATAAAACACTTGTACTGGTTTCACTACATGTATATTTTCATTTCATTCAAATTTATTTAAAATTTACCGGCTTCACGTATTAACGCATCTTCAGTAGGGCTACTCTTGAAAACCGATTTTAATTTTAAATGAATATCTAATGAGTTTTGAAGTATTTCGTACTCTGGACAACTATATATTCAATTATTGGATTCGGCGACAGCGCCACACGGATTTTGAAAGTTTTTGGAACTTCTCATTACTGCTTTTGTTCGTTATTTTGTTTAAAACGGTACTTATTACACTAGTTAATTTCCACTTACAACACTAGCTTGACATGTAACGATGACATCTATTTCCAATAATTAGGTCGTTACTATTCCGAATCAATGTGGGCAATATTGCTTTCAAGAGTACCGTTTTTTGACGATATTCGAAAGTTATTGTTTTTATCAATATTGGTTAAAGATTTATATTGTTTTCAAGAGTAGGCCTGCTGGACTTAATTTATGCGTTAATACACGAAACCGGTAGACTTTAAATGAATTTTAAAATGTAGCGATACCAGTATATTAAGTGTTTTATAATTAAAATCCAAATTCAGTTTCACCTGTGCCGACGATTAATAGTATAGAACTATTTCGGTGTTCCAATTGATGATTAAACTTTACTCACAATATATTCTTGTAAGCTGCAATTCAGTAACATGTTTACTAAACAGTTTTATAGTTCTCAAGACAATAAACGGCTCCATCCCGATAACAATGACCGATAATCCACTTTGCCCTATCTCTTGTGCGACGTTATGGCCCAATCGATGGCACTTGGCCAGTTTACGACTTTTAAGCTTTAACATAACCTAAACAAAGAGCTGTATAGTATTCTACTGGTTCAGTTACTTAAAATAATTGTACCTACTTTTTAATAAATTAATCTATACATATAATAAAATCGTAATAAAAATAATTTTTTAAAAGAATACTTGGGGCGCGATCTACAATCGATATCGAAGCCAAAAATATAGTTTTTAGAGTTTTTGTCTCTTTGTCTGTATGTATGTCCGGGGTACACTCAAAAAGTACTGCATGGATTTACTTCAAATTTTGCATAAATATTAGTAACAGGTCGGGTCAACAAATAGGCTACATATTATCACGCTAGCACCTACGGGGGAGGAGCTGTGCGGAGTAAACGAAGTCCGCGCGGACAAAGTCGCAGGCGGGCGGCAAAGTAGTTAAATATTTTTAAAACTAAGCTTTTATTGAAATGCTCTAAAATGAAGAAAACTATCAGAAAATGAAACCAAACCTGTCAATTACATTATATATTAGCTAGCTAGCTGATCTGGCCAACTTTGTTTTGACATACAAATTGTTTGTGTCGAATATTTTAGTGGGTTACTTGAGGATGGGGGATTCATTGAGATAAAAACTATCCTACCATTTAAGTTGGACCAAATAGAAAATTTCTAAAAACCTTCATTGAAATCGGTTTAGTAGTTTCGGAGTCCATCGTGGACAAACAACGTGACACGTAATTAATATATATTAAGAATATTATGTAAAAGCTCGTGAGATTTACTTGCTGCTTGGTTTATATAATGTACAGTACTTAAAATGCATTGGGCTATTAGCATAGGCTACCATTAGATTATTATACTTGAGAGTCAAATCGCTGGGTTTATTTTTCTAACTAATATTTATCTATATACTAACTGTTGCCCGCGACTTCGTCCGCGCGGACTACGTTTACTGCGCACAACTCCTCCCCCGTAGGTGATAGCGTGATAATATGTATCCTATATATATTCTATACTTTCCATCGTCGGCACTTGGTGAAATTCCATTGTTGTTAGACACTTTTACTATTGCACTTGTACATAAATTTTCTATATGTAAAAGCCTATATGTTGACCCGACCTGTTAGTAATACGCATGCAAAATATGAAGTAAATCCATGCAGTCCTTTTTAGTTTACCCCGGACATACATACAGATAACATACAAACAGACAAACAGACAAACAGACAAACAGACAAACAGACAAACAGATAAACAGACAAACAGACAAACAGACAAAAATTCTAAAAACTATATTTTTGGCTTCAATATCGATTGTAGATCACGCCCCAAGTATTCTTTTAAAAAAATATTCTATGTTCAGTTTTGACTTTCCTACGATTTTATTATATGTATAGATTGATACGTAAAGCAAAAACTTTGTACCCCTTTTACCTATAAAACCAAAACCAATGAGCCCAAACTCAACTGCCTTATTCATCTGTATCTAAGAGTTTCAATCGTCCAGTCTACATCATGAGATCAGGCTGGTGGTACCATAATATTAAACTGTCACTATAAACTTATACAAGTTTGCAAAATCGTTGGTGGTTAGCGATCCTGACTACGCAACCGACGGGGTTTGGGTTCAATCCCCGACGGGGACAAGCATTTGTGTGATGAGCACAAATGTTTGTATTTCCGGGTTTGGGTGTTTATTATGTGTATAAAAGTATTTATATATGTATTTCTACGTATTAGTATCATTGGCTAACACCCATAACACAAGCAAATAATTTGTTTACTGGGGTTAGATCAGTAAGTGTAATTTGTCCCGTGAAGAAACAATCTAAACTGATTTGCAAGATTTAAAAAATGTGTTGTGTTGAAACAACATTTCACCGATATAGTTTCTATTTTAAATCTTTTAGGAGTGCAAGTTTTTGTTGGCCGACCCAACGATTTTCATTATTGGATTTGATCTTGGAGAATTCGAGAAAACGCCGAAAAGAAAGGCTGACCAAAAATAATGGGTGGAATCAAGGCTTCGTTGGCTCGGTCACCTTAATAGAATGGACGAGGATCGGAGTAAAGAGAAGAGTGAATATTTGTGTTGACCAAGTGATCGAAGAACGGTTGGATGGCCCAGATATCACTGGAGAGTTCCGGTGGAGACTGAGCTGTGTGAACTTCAAGTCGTCAATTGGTAAAAAATAGCGTATGACAAGTTCCACTTGGGGTTGCTGACCCAGCGGAGTAAATAAGTATTTCAGCTCCTTAGGAGTTGATTTTTGAAAAAAAAAACCTAGAATATATTTGGCTCCAGAAACTATATTCATAACAATTTATTTTAAAATCAGTTCAACGGATCAGCCGTGAAAGCGTTCCAGATAAACAGACTGACTTTCGCATTTGAATTAATTACCGGTAGGGTTGTTTCCAAACGGATACGATTTGGGAGCCTTCAAGAAAAGAGCTTACTCATTCTTAAAAGCCTGGCAACGCAATTGCAAGACCTCTGGTATTACGGATGCCCATGGGTGGCAGTGATCACTTACCATCAGGTGTACCTCCTGCTCGTTTGCCCCTTCTATAAAAAAGCGAGTCGGTTTCGCACACGAAGGGTTCTAATCCATCATAAAGAAAAAATACGAAAAAAGCACGTTTATTTTATGGGGACCCCTTAATATTTTATTTTTTTTATTTTTAGTATTTGTTGTTATAGCAGCAATGTAAATACGTAATTTGTAAAAAAAATCAGCTTTCTATCTATCACGGTTTATGAGATATAGCCTGGTGACAAACAAACGGACGGAAAGACAGACAGCAGAGGCTTAGTAATAGGGTCGTTTTAACTTTTAGGTACGGAACCCTAAAAATCTACAGCCGAATTGACAACTTCCATCTTTTGGAAAGTCAGTTGAAAAAAAATGCCTGGCTGGAAAAAACCAGGGAATTTGCTAGCTATAGTTAAAGTTGGTTCTGAGCCAATAAAAAATTCTCTTTATTCAAACGAATCTACTGATTAAACGCACAAATTGAATAAAAGAAGCAAGTTCATTAGGATATTTGAACACCGAAACAAAAGGTCGATTGGTCCGGATGGCTTCCCTTAAAATCGTTTACGTGGCCAATAAGATAATATCTGCTGGAATCTGGGGACGGTGCCAATAAATATCAAACTTTATTCTTTATGATCCTATTTAGTTGGTTTGGTTCTATGTCCCCTGTATTTACAAATTCAAATTGAACTTCCAGCAATTATTGGACTCATCTAGATCATTCCAGTCCGGTAATAATTATAAAAATGACGATTTAATACGTGTAAAGTTTTATTTGAATAAAATATTGTTGCGAATAATCTAGAAACGTGAAGAGTGAAAACACTGATAAAATCTAAAATTAAAGGAAAGAGATAGCTGCTTCAATCAATAAATAATAGCTGATGTAACCCAAACAGCTACGCCATAGTTGACCTTCTCACAAAGTGCATACGGGTGAAAATAGCGTGTACTTTGTCTTGTTTACACCTAAGTTGTTTACGAATGGTTTTCGGAACTTCAGAGAACATGGCCGAACTTTACCTTGTATATAAATAAGGACGTGTTGGCGAATAGCGAATGAGTTTTATAAACCGATTCAAAAGTGACAGTTCGAACGATCAGTGTGAAGTGATATATTAAGTACAGTGAAAAGTGATAGAGGTATTTGGAAAGTGTTTTGGTTTATAGTTTAAGAGCCCACGACACTAAACCTAGTCCCATATAACTATCGGATGGTATATACATAGTTAGATTCATCGTTAATTGGAATACGAAATAGCTATGATGCAATGCGAAAAACCGGTTGGCGCTATTAAAAAAAAGAAAAAAGAATGGAAAAAAATCGATTTCCGGTGATAGGGATAGGACTCTACGAATATGCGGTGCTGTATGTCCCCATCACTGGCCTTATCAGTGGCAGCAGCATTATAAGTGACGCCTTGTACCTAGGTATCTAGTACCATCGGACTACCGAACGAGCCAAAGCTCATCTGAAAGATTATTAATTTCTGTGTAAGAAAAACCACTGCTGCATCTTCGAAACGGTGGATGAGGTGGTTGCTGCAGCGATTGAAGGTCGCCCACTGCACAGCTGAAATCGGCGTTTCTGCTCGGTTTTGTCAGCAATTACCTGATTTCTTTCGATTGGTACTAATTCATGGACTAATGTGCCCTCGTGTCGCTCTAATTTTCTCTCTCAATCTTTCTCATCCCAAGCAGCCAGGTATTGGAATACTATCCAAACATATATTAGAAAAAATGATTCTAAATATTCTTTCAAGCGTCGTGTCAAAAAATTATTAATTTAGAAATAAATATTTCTTATACATATATAACAAAAATGTATATCTATTTTATGTGTATATATGTATGTATAAATACATGCTATTTATGTTTTATGTATGTATCTTATCTATAGTTTATTTCAGTCATATTCAAATTTGAATATCTATTTTTTTACTTAGGCGACCGTTTAGTTTGAGTTTGTGTTAATGTTAATCAAACAATTCTATGCACCCACTAATATTGTTGTCTGATTAAGTTAGGGTGACTGGTAGAGAATGACACTTAGTATTAAGTCCACCTTTGTACATTGTTGTGCATAAATATTTAAATAAATAAACTGTATTTGAGAACTTTACTGATAGTATGTGACGTTGTTTATTTATATTTTCGAAATAATTAGATTTTTAGTCTATATCGAGGGTTTTCAAACGTTCTCAGTTTTATGCGCACTTACAGCTTTAATATTTTGTTTCGGCGATTTATCTAGATGAATTTTTTTTGCAATTACACTAAGCAGGCACAAAAATGAAGTAATTCTAAAAAACAATAACCACAAATTCTTACAATGTAAAAAATTTAGATATCTTATTTTTTTTCTACAAGTTAATCACTTTCACACGATGCAACTTGCCCTGAAGCCACTCTAATTTATTCAATAGTCAAATTACTAGCTCTACATTACAACAGTTTCAGTCGACTGAACTGAACGAAACTTTGCCATTAATTAGACGCTACTTCGAGGAACTCTACTTGAGAACTTTACTGATAGTATTTGACTTTGTTTATTTATATCTTCGAAATAGTTGGATAATTTAGATAGCACATTTCTGGCTAAAATAACTTCTTCAAGTAAGATGTTTTATATATTTAAGGTTATGTATAAAAACAGGTTGACTTGTAAGAGATATGCCCGTATTGGTCCGAGCTTTTATGAAGAATAGACTGCCGCTCTGCCAGGCAATTTGTAAGAGGCGAACGATTAACTATGCCAGTAACTACCATCGTGGCTACCAGGTGATAGAGTTTTATATTGTCTCATCCGGGGCTGGTATCACCACCTTACCTATTCCTGAAAGAAAGAAAGAATGAATAAAACTCTTTATTTGACCGAAAATGGGAGTTACTAGTTATTAAAATTTAAGTTACCGACATATTCTACCATGATATGGTGTGCAAATATTTTAAAATTATAATTATTTATTAGGAATTAAAAATGCTGTGAGTCGATTTTTTACAATTAACGCGGCCACTCACTGAGAAGATCTGGTAAAAGAATTTCAGCAAGATTGTGTGTTTTATTTTTTCAATTATAGTTACTTAATACAAGCCTGCCCCCATAGCTTCATCACTTGTCGCTATCATGTATCCATTAGCATGGTAAGGTAGCCGGTAAACTTATGAAAATGACATTAACACCTTGCCACACAGATAGCATCGCATAATCAACACCTTTGGTGTCTATGGGCATTTGCTGTCTCTTTCCATCGGGAGAATCGTCTGCTTGTTCGCTTTCTTATGATATAAGAAAAAATTATACAGGACGCGATATTTAATGGTCATTAAATATAACTTAACTACAGAGTTAACCTCCAGAAAATAAGTAGGTACCCACGAAATAAAGAAAACAAGCGGAATTGGCAAGTACAAACATTTGTATCAGGACCGCGATCGCCACACTCACACATAAAATAAGCATTATTGCATATAAACTACTAATGCAAACATTGTTTCATTGGTCGTTTTCATTTTAAGCAACAATAATCCGAAACACAAAAACAGAACATTTAAAAATATACCAAAGTGCGTTACAATAAATTTTATTTTGCTACAAAAAAAAAAAGAGTATTTACGTCCTTTTGTAGTCTATTCAAAATAGACTCATCTATTTGTACAATAGTGAAACTTAAGATCGTAATAGTTTCGCTATTTTACAATAGATGGCAGCATTGATTTTTCCGTAGTTTTCAGTTGATCATATTTGAGTAGAGAACTTTCTAGAACGATTACGTAATGACTGTCATTACGCATATCTTTCTAGAAACATTAGGTCAACCTAAAATGAACTTTATATGTAAGGTGTACGGCTGATTTTAGCTTGACTTTCTATTATATCATTAGAGATTATATTAAATCAGGAATTTAATTAAAATAAAATGAAAATTGTACTTTCGAATGATATGAAATATCACCATTTTTAATAATCTGTATTCTACTATCATTTCTGCATTCAAGGATGGCACAATACGGCATAATTCAGTGTATAATAGATTTTCGCACGACGACTATCTCCTAATGATATAGTAAGTATCACTAAGGTAATTTAGAGTAAAAGCGCATAATGGTGACGCACGCGGCACGCCCACTCTTCACTTCCCCTTGTTTTCTTTATTTCGTGTAGGTACCTAATATTAAAAATAGTTAAGCGTGCTGGCTATAGGCGCGCGCACATACCGCAGTGACTAATTGTATCTTGTAACCAATGGACATAGGACTAGATATTAAAATCTATACATATAAAATAAATAAGTAAAAATAAATAAGTATTCACGGGACACACTACACTTACTGATCTAACCCCAAAGTAAGCAAATTATTGATTGTTATGGGTGTTAGTGAACGATACTAATACATAGAAATATATATATATATATATATATATATATATATATGTAGGAAGTGGGTCAGATATGATAAATAAAATGCGGATGTGGTAATATAACAACTCTTTATATTTAGAACAGAATAACATTAGATCACTATTAAAGCTTTCCATCACTAATGACTAGTTCTGGTTTAACAATTCCAAGTAACTTAATTATTCCCTATTACAAATAAGTCATAATTTAAGCAATAGATAGTCAATTATAAATTGTACTGCGACTAATTTATAGTTGACAATAATAATTAACTTGTTTGCACAAATTAATTATCCGAGAGTCAAGGATAAGCTACTAGCAAGATACAACAAGTGTACCGAGCCACGCCAGAGCCTAGACTGCCTTATCGGCGGGCGCCCCGAGCCTTTTATACAGGTAGCAAAACAAGTTGAGTAGTAGGGATATCGAACGATGCGCTTGCCGGCCCGGGCCGTGCATTTGTTGTTTATACTTTACAATATTCTTGCATTTGACGACGCGGACGCCGACACGGCCATACTGACATGCACACGTCCTCGTGTGCGCATCTTTATACATCTGAGGACAAGGAACGCCTCGTTCATCCTGACATATCTTTTAGAAAACTAAACATAATCTCTTTTTTTTACAACTCTATAATTAGCGTGATCTTTAAGCGAAATGTTACAATATTGTGCTGGTCCGGTAACCCCTTCAGCAACTACAACTATTAAACTTTTCTCGTTAGTTTTGAAACCGGAGACTGGATCCTACTAAGCTAGGAATCCCTCTCATCAGTTAAAAAAACCGGAGACTGGATTTTACTAAGCTCCCTCTCATCAGTTAAAAACCGGAGACTGGAGTGTATTAAGCTCCCTCTCATCAGTTAAAAACCGGAGACTGGAGTGCACTAAGCTCCCTCTCATCAGTTAAAACCGGAGACTGGAGTGTACTAAGCTCCCTCTCATCAGTTTAAAACCGGAGACTGGAGTGTGCAGTCATCTTCCTACATTTTTTGTCAATCCTACATTTTTTTGTCAATTCTTCATTTTTTTGTCAATCCTAAATCTTTTGTCAATCCTGCATCTTTTGTCAACCCTGCATCTTTTGTCAACCCTGCATCTTTTGTCAATCCTAATTTTTTTATTTAAATTACTTCTTTAACATTTTTTTCCATTGCTTTCTTTTCATAGTTTTATAAGACTCCCATTTCCTTTAATTATTTTTTTTTTCGCTTTTTTTTTTACTTACATTTTTAGTGATATTTTATCATCATTTTACTACATTTTTTTTTTCGTTTACTTAATATCGTATGTTTTTGCTGATGATGCAGCCTTATGAATAGTGGCATTAGTTATTACAACATTAGAGAATCTCCTTCTCAGGTAGATATTAAAAACTCTGTTATAACTATTTACAATATACACTGCATTTCTATCAATATTGTTTGGACCAGTTTTATGAACAAGATCATTATCATGAGTATACGCCGACACGTCATCCTTGTTATAATTTTCATATAGGTACCTCAAGAAACCCTGCAGGAATATGGGTACTTCGCAGAGGCTATCATGGGCGCACTTGTTTTCTAAGATTGCGGTAACTTTTAAGGAGCCCTTATATTTTGAATCAAGTTTCGTTTAGTGTCGTTTTTCATTCCTAACAAAGACAATGTCACCTACACTTAAAGGTTTAACATTTCTTTTACCTCTACTCGTAAAATGTCCGATTAGACTGATTTTTGATTCTATTGGATACACTGGATCTTCAATGCTTGTAGATACTTTTGCCAGTTTTAGTTAGTTGCCTTGAATTCCGAATGTCAAATCTATGGGGGTAAATCCAAATACCCTACACCTAATGTTGTTGAGCGCGTGTTGAATATTACCTAACCGCTCTTGCCATAATTTGTCAGAGTTATACTCCGCTATCATTATTCAACCCTACAATATTCGCATCACCTCGCTTTGAGAACACTCTCCTGACAACCCCAGCCAATATTGGAATTCTTGGCGTTGACATATCGAACAACGTTCAGTTCCGCGACCACTTGGAAGAAAAGGCCAAACTAGCCTCAAAAAGCTCGGTGCGTTCAGTAGAGCGAGACAGCACTTCCTGCCTTCTCATCGCTTGCAACCCTACAAAGCGCAAATTCGCCCGCACATGGAACACTGCTCTCATCTCTGGGCGGGAGCTCCGCAGTATCAGCCTCCTCCACTTGATCGCACTCAGCGTAGAGCGGTTCGAATCGTTGACGACCAAGCAATCTCCAATCGGCTTGACTCCCCGGCTCCACGCAGAGATGTAAGTTCGCTTAGCATCCCCCACCGCATTTATCATGGAGAGCGCTCCGACGAACTGTTTGGACTGATCCCTGCTGTCGAATTTCATCATCGGACATCGCGGCAAAACTCAAAGTTCCATCCTCATCACCTCGATGTCCGGAAATCCACAACCGTGCGATTCTCTAGGCACTTCTTACCATGCACCACTCCTCCGTGGAATCAATTACCGGCGGGGGCGCTTCCGAACGGACACGACTCAGGCACCTCCAAGAAAAGAGCATACTCCCTCCCAAAAAGCCGGCAACGCAGCTGCAAGACCACCGGTGATGTGGCTGTCCATGGGCGGCGGTAATCACTTACGATCAGGTGAGCCTCCTGCTCGTTTGCCCCTTTTTTCTATAAAAAAATAAATAAATTAATTAAACACGTTCGGACTGACGTTAGCTCTTTATGTGCCTGTCGCAAGAAGATGTAAATCTGTATTGTTTTTTTTCTTTAATATTAATTTGAGTTCAGTTGGTAATAAACTTTAAGATCGCTTATTAAGATCGGTCTAGGGTCAACTAAATCGATTTAAGTTCGCTGGTTTTAATTCAATTAAGTTAAGCATTTGATCTATTGAGTGGAAACTACATCAGGACAAGCGACTACTTAGATTCTTGTTCATAAAACCGTTCTCCTACAAAGAAATCACAAGAGATTTGTTTGATATGGAATTTTGAACAGAGTCAAATACAAAAGGTAATTAAATTTCACTTAGTGTAATACACCATGTGACGCTCTAGAACAGATGTTGACTGGTTTTCTGTTTTTCGGAACTCGAAGTGGCAACTTCTTTCTTCTTGTAGCTCATCGGAAAAATGGAAGCTTTGTGGCTGGGCCGGGGTCACAACATACATAGCAGACCACTGGTGGTCGGCACTGGACACGTCACCAGAGATAGTGGTAGATGACCTGCTTTCGCTGCAAGCAAAAATTATTTGAGATAAGTTTCTGTTTATCACGGCAATAGTTGTTACGATGTTCGATTCTATCACAAAATTGTAACTTCCTCGAAATACAGTGGTGCTCTTAAATTGGTTCATATTTAAGTCTAAAAGGAAGAGATCTTCAAGTCCTAATATAGCTTGCCAAGACAGCAGCTTGTGAAGTAGGTGACGGCATGACTCTTAAGTGAGTGAGTAGCTACAATGATCAGATCAACCCCGTCTAATTCTTTCTTTTCTATATTTATTTTACTTGAGGTACACCAGCTAGTAAGTTACACGACAAAAATCCTACGAGTCAGATGAAGGGTCTTTGGAACGACAGAAGCATCTCATTAAAAACAAAGCAGAGGCTGGTTTGTACGCTGGTGTTCTCCATATTTACGTACGGCGCAGAGTCATAGACACTAAGAGCTGCAGACAGACGTCGCATTGATGCGTTTGAAATGTGGTGCTGGAGAAAATGTTACGTATCCCTTGGACAACACACAGGACCAACACCTTCATACTAAAACAACTTGGAGTAAAGACCAGACTGTCTGCTACGTGCCTTCAAAGAATTCTATAATACTTCGGCCACATCTCTATAGAAAGCAAGGAGACAATCTCGAAAAGCTAATAGTGACCGGAAAAGTAGAAGACAAAAGACCACGTGGTCGTACTCCTATGCGATGGTCGGACCAGGTTTGCACCAATCTTATGTCTAAAATGTTTTATGATGCTCTGCACGCCGCTGAAGATAGAGTCCAATGGCATAATATTGTGCTATCAAGAACAATCTAATAAAGAGGTTACGACCCTCAGTAATGAAGAATACGAAGCTAGGAGGAGGACACCAGTTAGTCATATCGTCTGCTTCATCAGAATCAAAGTATATCAACTTAAGGGGAGCAGATGCATTTACAGAACGTGAATTAATATTTTCTGCTATTTTTCAAAGAATAGTTTCCATACCACAAGTGAAAAGAGACATTTACTGCTCTACATAATTAACCGAAATAGTTTGATGCTGAAGTGGGAGTGAATCCGATCCCACTTCTGATGTAGGAAGTGGGTCAGATATGATAAATAAAATGCGGATGTGGTAATATAACAACTCTTTATATTTAGAACAGAATAACATTAGATCACTATTAAAGCTTTCCATCACTAATGACTAGTTCTGGTTTAACAATTCCAAGTAACTTAATTATTCCCTATTACAAATAAGTCATAATTTAAGCAATAGATAGTCAATTATAAATTGTACTGCGACTAATTTATAGTTGACAATAATAATTAACTTGTTTGCACAAATTAATTATCCGAGAGTCAAGGATAAGCTACTAGCAAGATACAACAAGTGTACCGAGCCACGCCAGAGCCTAGACTGCCTTATCGGCGGGCGCCCCGAGCCTTTTATACAGGTAGCAAAACAAGTTGAGTAGTAGGGATATCGAACGATGCGCTTGCCGGCCCGGGCCGTGCATTTGTTGTTTATACTTTACAATATTCTTGCATTTGACGACGCGGACGCCGACATATATATATATATATATATATATATATATATATATATATATATATATATATATATATATATATATATATATATATATATATATATATATATATATATATATGAATACAAGAATATATTTAATAAACACCAAAACACGGAAATACAAATATTGATGCTGATCGCACAAATGATTGTCCCCGTCGGGGATCGAACTCAAGCCCTGTCTATTGCGTAGTTAGGTTTGCTAACCACTCGACCATTAAATTGAAATGGCTGTCTCTTCGTGTGAGGTTTTAAATAAACCAATGGACTGTATATTATAATTACTATATTTCGTAAAGACAAAGTATAGGTAAGAACTACACGTATCGGTGGACGTCCTATCGTGTCGCGTCTGTAGTGCGAAGTGTCTCTTCCTTTTGGACTTTATCGCTGCGCCGCCCCGCCTTTACGTCCGTATGACTTTTCGACCGTTTTCTGCACATCTTTCGCTTCATCGGCGCGAACACCGTCTATGATTTCAAAACAAGTAAGTTTTTTCAAGAGCGGTGAATTATTTTTACGATACTAACACCAAAACAACCAAATTCCCTGCGTGTTGGTCCCGGGCTCCTTTGAAGAATAAGCCAATTGCCGTTCTGCCAGGCAGGTCGTAAAAGGCAACTGATTGGCTATACGAGTCACTAACATCGTGGCTACTAGGTGGTAGAGTTCTGTATTGTCTCGCCCGGGTCTGGTCCCACCGCCTTCCCTATTCCTGCCGCAATAGCGTCAGTGCTTGTCACTATAGTGCTCCGGTTTGGAGGGTTATGTAGCCGGTAAACTTATGCATGTGGTATAAAACCTCGCCACAAGATAGCAACGCACCATTAACAACTGCTTGTTTGCTCTAATATAAAAAAATTGTCTTTTTCATTCTGTTTTTGTTGGGAACAACTATACTAATTTGGATGAAACTTTTTCTGAAAGATAGAGGAGTTTATAGGGTACGACATAGGTTACCTTTTATCCGTGGGTGAAAGGAAGTAATGATTTTGGATCACGCGAACAAAGTCGCGAGTAATCGCTAGTAAATATTAAACACAAATTATATATACGGTGTTGTTTATTGATTTCCTAAACAAATGTATCTGTAAGCGATGCCTAGCGAAAATTAAAACAGCAACGCCAATAACCGTCACCAACAATAAAGCAATTTAAGCGACTGCATTTTCGTGTGCCAATTCTGAAATGCTGAAAACACTTTCCTAATAATAAAATAGCAGTATTTTACTCCAGTTCTCTTTGCTTAAAATGCTCGAATAAACAGATATATTTAGATTTGGACGTGAGGTCCGGACGTTGGCATATGTATGTTACGTCGCGAGTATACGCTGTGTAGCTTATGTTAAATTTACGAAAAGAGCATTTTCTGTTATTCCAGTAAAACTTCTTTAGATGCGACTTGAGTGTAGGTTTTTCGGACGGAAATAACGCTTGACGTAGTTTCCGCTATTTAAAACTAGAATATTATGAGTATATTAAAATATTCATCCATAATAGTTCATTCCACAATAGGTGAAAATATTTTAACCTAGCATTCGGTAGGTCTAACCAAAGATATCCAGCTAAAAACAAACGTCATTCAAAGGTTTAAAACTTTTTGATTTATGAACTTTAAAATTAACGCGTTCTACTATCATTTTTAAAAATATATAAACGGGTCAAAAACACGTACATATTATATAGAACTTACTTCTTAAGCTCGACGTTTCGGCCAAGTTACATTGACCGTGGTCACAAGCGGACTGAAGCAGCGAGTTTCCTCCGTCAACCTCAAAACGTGGAGATCTGGTAATAACTCAGTTTTCGAAAATCGGAGCAAAATCAGTAACTTCCTTATTTACCTTCTATATTTTCTTCTATATCTTCCATACGCCACGTATGTGTAACCAATTAAAAAGTCTAATAAATTAACATTAAAGTTAATATTCAAATATAATTTATTAAATATAAAATTGAAATCTTTGCTATGAACAAATTGTTCTTTCTTCCACTTCTCATTTAAAGAAAATCGTTTAAAAACATTTTTGTAATCGAGATCAGTCATTTTTTGACTTTTTTATTTAAACCTTTAATAATGCTGACAAATACTCAATTTACCGATTCATTGATTAGCCCTGGATTCCGAGGTATAAATCCCATGGCGCTCCACTAAAACTATTGTAATCAATTGAATAAATTAGACTGATTTCAGAGTTACTTCCATAGCGTGGACATGATTTTCTTGTTGGAGAAACTGATACATTTAAATTTTTCACGTTGTATGTCTTCACGCCAGTTCCCTAACGGAGTAGGCAGAGAGAATCGAGTGTCATACATCACGATCCTTACAGGCTTGTCTCGCTTCCTCCACATTCATCACTCTCTTCATACACACACGCCGGTTGGGAAGACTCTCGTCACCACCTTCTGACAGTACTCGATCAATCTGATCGTGGTATGTCAGTCTTGGTCTTCCCCGGTACCTACATCCTTCCACATTCGCATTGTGTATCTGTTTTGTTAATCTTTCATCTATAATTCTTTCTAAATGTCCGAACCAACGGAGCATGCCCTTTCTCATCTTTACACCGACACTTTCTTTCAAACCTAACCTCTCTTTCTCACTTCTACATTACGAAAACACGTTGTAGGTATTTGTGGTTATTTGTTATCAACTGACCAAAAAACGGAGCAGAATTTCAATTCGACATGTATATTTTATTATTGTTAGATCACGCATAACTTTTCACAAAGTAGTTGGAGATAAACTTCGAGAATGGTCTCATTTTTTTAAACTTAACGTAAGGGTAGGTACGTAAACAAAGGATAATTGATTCTTCAATCATTGATTTTAATGTATTTGCATATTTTTTTACAAAGTGATCCGATTTTGATAATTATTTTTTCATTAGATAGAATATACCCCAAGGGTTGTCTCATATAATTAAAAAAAAATCACCCAAAAGAGTACGAAAATAAAGGATGATTGTTTATTCACCCATTAATTTTAATATATGCATGACCTCGATAACTTTTTGTCAGCTTTAGTGGAGTGCCTGGAGCATTCAAAACCGTAAAACCTCGGATTAGGGTAATAGTGAATGAATTAATATGATCGATGTGGGATATTGTTTTTTAAAAGTATTAATTTATTGCAATGTCTACCCAAAATTTTTTTGTGCACTCCATTGTTTCATTGTTTAAACAAATTATTATGGAAAATTAATGTTTGACCATATATTTTCACTTTAAACAGTATTTTTTTAAATTTATATGTTAAATCTTACCTGAGTAGATATAGGAACATTATATATATTATAGTTACGTTTACCTTACGTTTACTTTACGTTTACGTTACGTTTGCGTTACTTTTGCGTTACGTTTACGCTACGTATACGTTACGTTTGCGTTACGTATACGTCACGTTTGCGTCACGTTTACGTTACGTTTACGTTACGTTTACGTTACGTTTACGTTACGTTTACGTTACCTTACGTTTACCTTACTTTTACGTTACGCTTACCTTACGTTTACGTTAAACTTTGATGTGTGATAAAAAAAACAATTGACAAATCATTCCATACTAATATTAAAATGTGAAAGCCTGTCTGTCTGTTACGCTTTCACGGCTAAACCGCTGGACCGATTTTCATGAAATTTGGCATGGGCATAGTTGAAGATCTGGGATCAAACGTAGGCTAATTTTTTTCTCCACGTTTTTCTTCCTGTTCAAAATCCCTAATGTTATTTTTATACACAGGTATATTTGAAAAATGTTCTTATATGTCTACTCAGGTAAGATTTAACATATAAATTTAAAAAAAATACTGTTTAAAGTGAAAATATATGATCAAACATTAATTTTTCATAATAATTTGTTTAAACAATGAAACAATGGAGTGCACAAAAAAACGTTGGGTAAACATTGCAATTTATAGTTTAAAAAACAATATCCCACATCGATCATATTAATTAATTCACTATAACTCTAATAGATTTCATTTTTTATTATCGATAGGTAAGCGCTTGACCTCGATCTCGCCTGATGGTAAGCTAAGATGAGACCTCAGATGGAACGCGCTTCCCTAGAACGTACCTGTTCACTCTTCTCTTGAAGATTGAAAAATTAACATGTTAACGTTAATGTAAGGAATTGGTAATATGTCACTCCCTATTTTACGATATTAAGAGTTTTCGAAAACTTCATACTTTTTTGAAATGCTTGGCATAACGACAGATGCTCTGTTCTACAAAGAGAGCCCATACTAACACAGCGAAAAACTTGACATGAAGATGTCAATTAAAAACAAACTTTATGACGAGACTAAATAAAGAAGTTATAAGGTCCGCCTGCACCAAATCATTCAATACTTTTCAAATTACTTTAATTTGATTTAATTCATTAAAAAAATTAAAAAGCTTGTTGCAAGTTCACCTAAAAGTGTTAGGAGTTTCTACAATTGTCTCTGTTTTTATACTGCAACTCTAGAACAGATTGGATTTCCAGGTCGAGCAATAGAAAAATGTGTTTTTTAGGTTTTCTGACAAAAACAACGCTGCCCGGTATCGAATAAGTGCTAGGTTGCATGCATGCATGTGGCATTAAACCTCGCCACAAAATAGCAACGCACCAACAACACCTTTGATGTCTATAGGCGATGGTTGACTCTTTCCATCAGGAGACCCATCTGCTTGTTTGCTATCTTATGATATAAAAAAAAGTCAGTCTCAGTGCTTTTACGGTACTAATAGTTTCTCTTTTCTATTAGGAGAACCATTTACTTGTTTGTTATCCTACGATATATCAAAAAAAAGCTCAGATGTATTTTTTAAACCGTGATTTCTTATTCGGCATGATAAAAGAGGGACAATATGAAATATTACATTTTTAACGATATAATAACCCCAAATGTTTAACATTTTTACAATGATAAAAGCATTTGCTTCTATGTGCATTTATAAATTTGCCTAATACCGTATCTATTAGTATTTATATAGTCTGTGACCTGATACTATAAAATTTCGAATGTATTAGAATCACAAAGATCACCACGGGGAATGGATGAGCAGTGAAAAGATACACAAACCAAAAATGTTTACACTAATAGCCTTATTGTCCAAACCACTATATCCTTATAAAATATATAGAACCACTACGAACATGTCCAAACTAATAAGACCTCTTAACACCTCCATAAGTTCTGATATTCTTGGGACGTTTTTATTAGTTCTAATGGAGAATTGTGTGGAACTGTGACCATTTGCCGAGGTACCTTTTTAGTGCTCATGTCGCATGCATTAGTAATTTGGTTTTAGATTTATATGAACGGGTTCTCATCGTATTAATTAACTAGTAGATACGTGCGACATCGTCTGTGTCATCATTTGAATATACAACGTTGAACATGTACTTCTTATAAAAATCTTAAATAAAAGTATTTTCACGCTCGAATCGCCTAAGAGGTAGGCAGAGGTAAAAGCCGAAGCCGAAGATATTTGGTCCCATAATGTGATAGGTGGCAAGCCTATCGCCAACCGGACACTTATGAAACTGTTTATTTACCTTTTCTTCAGAAATTCAAAGATTTGGAAAGTAATTCTTTATTATAGCCCATACATTTATACATAAAGGAAAGCAAAGTATATTGCGGTGGAGTAACTACAACAAGTTGTATTTAAATGTGGCTAAGTGTGGCATAATGAGCTATAGCCGGGCTAAAGTTCCACCGCACTATCATTATAAGATGGATATTGCGTCAAATGAACGTTATAATCATGTCCAGGATCTCGGAGTAGAGATGGTACTCGAGTTAACGTTTCGTAACCATATTGTCAAGATCTGCATGAAATCATTCCGAAATCTAGGGTTTATCTTAAGAAATTCTAGAGATTTTAGTAATATTTTAGTGATAAAAATGCAGTGCAAGCAAACGTATGCATACGTTCGGAGTCACCTCGAATCAAGAGCTTTTATTTGGAATCACCATGAGGCCAAATATAGTCTCATGGTGGAGAAAATTCAGAATAAATTTACTCGTTTTTTGTATTTTAAAGAATATGGAGTATACCCTATATATTCGTTAATGTACCCTAGTTTATTTGTGTTAGGTATGGTTGGGTATGCGCTGCACTAAGTGTCGCTAGAGCAAGGACTAACCTGTTGAAATTTTCCCCAGTATCGCGAGCTATACAGCTAATTAATTTAATATCAATAGAAAGAGATATTATAATATCTTACACAGTAGCCTTCCGAAAATCACGCAATGCCTTCAAAGATGTCTTGAAAAAAATATTTTTAATTTTTAGTTTACTTACAATGTCGACTTGGGAAACTGTAATGATGTTGTAAATGTACAAATAAGTAAATAAATAAAGGTTATCTCCAATCATATAGAAAGCCATCTGCTTATTTGCTATCGTACGATATAAAAAAAACAGCAATAAATCAGGTTTAATAACTTGATACAAAAGGATACTAATAATTCTCTCTTGTTCAAACACATTAAGCCGAAATCCCTTATCAAATGTACGAATTACGTCAAAGAATAGTCTGCGGCCTAATTTTCCCAGTTCCTAAGAGTTATTGACCAAATGGGTTTGAAAAGGGTGATTATTTACTTTCATTGGACCTTTCGGATTACAGTTTCTGAAACTTTTTAGTGCTTGTCAATCAAGTTTATATTTTATTCAGGTCACTTGAAAAGATAATTAGATAAACCTCTAGTTACCCTTTTATTCAGAAAATATTTATAAGAAAATACTTTTTCGGTAACTAATTTTTAAGCTTGGTCCAGTATTTTTTGAGTTTATTCGTTACAAGCTCAGAAAAATTTTCTTTTTATAGTATTAGTATAGACCATAGATTGGTCTCGCGGAGCGCAGTGAGACCAATTATTTATCTATGGTATAGACATTGATATAAAAAATCCAAGATGCACAGTTCCGAACAAAACTGACATTCAAAACTGTCCCTAATTACACACCAATAGTTATAGATATGGCAAAAATCTATGTTTTTTGCATATCCAACCTTAAGATCGAGACTTATAGTTATTTTTACAAAGCAATATTCGAAAAGTAATAAAACTGACAGTATCGCAACCGACGCGATTCTATTTGAAATGAGCGCACAATTTAAAATATTGCACTCATTTTTAGAGGACGTTTTTGATACACTCATTGTATATCTTATGTTTTGTATATCAATGGGTATAGACATATAAAAACTTAGTGTCACTTTGTTCTTTACCATGCTGTTCTTTGGCATTAAAAAACTATACTTATAATAAAAAAAATTATAGTTACTTAGGATTTGACAAGAAATTTCTTTTTTTCTTTTACAATTTGGTATTGACGAAATTAACGAGGTAAGAAAACGAAGAGTAATTGTGCCTGAGGGCGCATGAGCTGGTGGATGTTCTACTTAGTTTTGTTGGCTGGTGGGGGACTCAGCGCTGAAGACGAACGGCGGGCCTGGTCGAACAAGTATTTAGGGCCCAGGCACCTTTCCTATGGTTTATTAAAAGTGCTGCTATCAATTTCTGGAAACCTTAGGGTAAAATGTCAATCTGCGATTCTCAAAAACATACCGACGCACCATGTTGGCATGTTGGCAGAATGAATTGAGTTAACGTTATTAATTAGGTTTTTTTTTTATATTAATATCCCAAGAATAAGGATATGGTGATGATTTACTTTACTTTTAAAATTTTTTACATTTTTTTCAATATTTCTGAAATTATTACAGTAGTAAAATATACAAAAAATACTTCTGTCTCCAGATTCTAATTTACAAGTAAAATTATAAGAAAATTTATATCTCGGGTCATAACTGTTAAAAACTATTGTTTTTTCCCGTGTTGGTCCCGAGCTTCTTTGAAGAATAAGCCAACTGCTATTCCACCAGGCAGGTCATAAAAAGCGACCGATTGGCTATGCGAGTCACTAACATCGTGGCTACTAGTTGGTAGAGCTCTGCATTGTTTCGCCCGGGCCTGGCATCACCGCCTTAACTATTCCTGCGGCAATAGCGTCAGTGCTTGACACTGTCGTGTTAACTTACACATGTGGCATAAGACCTCGCCACAAGATAGCAACGCACCGTTAACACCTTTGGTATCTATAGGCGATGTCTTTCCATCAGGAGTCGACTCTTTCCATCAGGAGACCCATCTGCTTGTTTGCTATTTTATAATAAAAAAGACCAAGGTTCGGTCTTACAGGAAACTTGGAAGCTATTCAATTAAATGGTATTTTCACCGGACTCAACACAGCTAACCTCTTACGCTACAGTTCGGCCGTTAGCCAAGCATAGGAAAAGGACGAAAAAGGCTGCGTCCGGGCTTAAAAAATTTGTAAGTTGTAAATCCTGCACGGAGGGAAATAAAAGCGTGGGTTCCGTGATGCGACCTCCGCGCTCTGTAACTTTGAAGTTATAAGTTTTTGTAGTCGCGCTTTACCGGCTTGACCGAATTTTATGTTTTTTGTATATTTGGGAGACAATAATTGGCCGTGAAGTATGAATTCTTATCTCCTATGAAGGATTATGGATATCCCTATTGAGAAAAGCTTTTTATTTTTGATATTTTTTTCATTTATAAAAGAAAACTATCTATAATCCCGGTTTATCACCCTCTTAACGTAACTTCCACTATTTGCCACCATTTTTTTTAATTAATTCAGCATGCCTATAATTTTTTACATGTATTCGTCATCACCTCTTAGACTGCAATAAAGTCCTTTGCTAATTATAAGATATCATGTACGCTGGATCTTATGTTTTAAGCCAAACATGCAAACCTACTTGCATGGGCGTACCCAGGTTCTGGGCCAGGGGGAGCATCTGTAGCATTTTAAGATTATATTTTATCTTATTATATTTTTTATCTACAACAGTAGATATTTAGTAGAGAGGTAAACAAATTGCAGGGGGGGGGCAGCTGCCACTCCCTGCCCCCCCCCCCTCTGTACGCCTATGCATATTTAACATAACTAGCTAGACAAACGCGGCAATTGTAAAGTTAACTAGCTGACCTGGCAAACGTTGTTTTGCCATTCATATTAGGAATCCATAGCGAACAAACAACGTGACACGTAATTTATATAAGTTTACGGGATTGTCCTTCCACGCAGCCAAAATGGCATTAAACTTTACATGGTGGTTAAGTATTCTTAAATTTTCTATTTTTCCGCGCAATTTTCTTAATATTTTCTTTTATAAAAACCTTCTCCTTACAATTACAAACACAATCAAAAAAAATTACCGAAATTGGTCCAACCATTCAGGCGCGATGTCGTGCCCAAGGAAAATAAGGATTGATTTTTATATATATAGATTATACTGTAAACTCTATTCTATGCATTTTTTTTAATGTAGTAAAAATATACGTGAAGAACTAGTTTCCCTTTGTTAAAAAACTGCAAATACATTTACTTAAAGTTCTCACAAGTTCCTCCGTTACAGTATTCATAATGAACATTTTCATTTTCTCAAAAGCAAAGTTTGCTTAGAGCACTTCCTGGTTAAGAATAGAAAGCTCATTTTAGAAGCCATTTAAAATTCAGGTTTATTGATTTTAGAATAGTTTTAGAGCTGATATCGGTTTTCCTATTCGTTTTTTTACTTATGACTGACATATTGTACATTTTTAATCTGTGATTACGTTAGATAACACCCACTAACTCGGCTGGGTGTAATTTTATTGCCAGTAAAAATCTATGGCTTTAATTTTTTTTTTTTTTAAAAGGGATAAATGAGGCTCCCTGATGGTAAGCGATTACCACCGCCCATGGACAGCCACAGCACCAAAGGTCTTGCAGCTGCGTTGCGGCCTTTTAAGATGGAGTATGTTTTTTTTTTGAAGGTCTCTAAGTCGTATCCGTTCGGAAACACCCCAGCGGTAATTGATTCCACAGAGAAGTAGCGTGTGGTAAAAAGTGCCTAGAGAATCGCACGGGATTGGATTTCGCACGGCACTAGACATTTGGAGATCGCACGGTACTAGACATTGAGGTGATGAGGACGGAATTTGAATTTTGTCATGATTTTTTTTCTATTTATGCAATTTGTGCAAACTCTCACTGTAATAAAATGTGCTAGGTTTTACGGGTCGTCATTACTTGATTCAAGCAAATAGATAGAGAAAAGTTTAGTTCTGCTTTAATTTTTTACATTGTTGTTTAAATAACCAACCTTATCATACCACATCTTTCTTAATATTGCTTACTCGGCGTCTTATTCCAGGGCTAACGCCATTGTCCCAGACCAAAACGTTATTTACTTGATAACTACAGATAACATGTTTACCAAGTTCCATCCAAATTCATTCAGTTGTTGTTTACACACATACATACAAACATAAACAGAGAGAAAGAAAGAAATTCGCATCTATAGGTTCCCCGTGTTGGTCTCGGAAGAATCCTTTGAAGAATAATCCAACTGCCATTCTCCCAGGCAGGTCGTAAAGGCGATCGTTTGGCTATACGAGTCCATCGTGGCTACTAGGTAGTAGAGTTCTGCATTTCTCTCCCAGGTCTGGTACCACCTCTTTACCTATTCCTGCCGCAATAGCGTCAGAGCTTGTCACTGTCGTATTCCGGTTTGAAGGGCAAGGTAGCCGGTAAAATTATGCATGCGGTAATAAACTTCGCCACAAAATAGCAACGCACCATTAACATCATTGGTGTCTACTCTTGGTGTTGACTCTTTCCATCAGGAGACCCATCTGCTTGTTTGCTATTTTATGATATAAAAAAAAATCTATAGGTTAATATAAATATTATATAATATTGTAGGATTAATTAATTCCTGACATAGATCCTAGCAGCAAATTGCATCGTATTTTCGCAGTATATCTTGATTACTGGAATTCATTTCGTAACCGACAGCCGATGTGATATTTTATTGATAGCCAATCTTTTGTCTGTTTAGGTCGAAATGCACCCGGATACGGCTTATTTCGATACATTTTTAAACATGAGTACGATTTATTTTATGGCCACGTTTATTTTTTATTCAAATATTTTTTTACTAACAGATGCTAGCAAGATTTTAATTTTTATGTCTTCTCAGTCTATGGTTAGTCTATTTGGCCCGGATAAGCTTACTTCTAAACCGCGTATACCGCGTAAACCGATAGGTCTCGAGTTTTATCCTCCGGCCAGATTTTCTAAGAGTTTTCGAGGTTTCGAGGTTTATCTCGATACTCAAAATCTTAGAAGCAACTTACAATCCAGTGGTATGTTGATAACCCTGTGCCTTGCATGACCACTTAAATCTGTCAGTGCTTGTTATCTTTAGGAGTAAGTGATAGTCTTTATCAAATCGGTAAATAGAGCAATAGCAATAGGACCCCATTAACATCTCTAACTGAAGAAATGGTGGTAAAAAAAAATAAAGTAGGTGGAAGGTCAACCAATGCACCTACAATTATTCGGAGATACTTAGAAAATATGATAGGTGGCAAGCCTATCACTGGGCACTAATCAAATAGCGGGCAACATTGTTTTTATGGAAAAACTGAAAACAAATCGTTTTTTTGAGTTAGGAATCGAACCTAGGACCTCATCTAGTCAACTCTGATACCGGTTTAATAGACCACAGAGGAGATATTACAATTTAATAAAATGATCATTAACCTAAATAACAGTTAAAGGATGGAAAGCAAAAACAAAAATGTTCACTCCAGCAAAATCAAATAAACACGCACGTATTATATCATATACATAATTAATCATGTAAAATACGTCTCCTTAAAAATACCAATACAAAACACAAGTTAGTAAAACATACGTAAATCTAAGTAACAACAACAAGTAACGAGCGCTAGTTATGTGAGTGGTTAAAGGATGGAAAGCAAACAAGAACGTTCACTTTAGCAAAATGAAATAAACACGCACATACGTCATTAATATATAATCAATCACATAAAACACATCTCTTTAAAAACACCAAAACAAAACACAATTTAGTAAAACATACATAAATCTAAGTAACAATGAAAGAATGAAAAGAAAACAAAATGGTTCACTCTGGCAAAATTAAATAAATACACATATATGTCATTAATATATAATCCATCATATAAAACACATCTCTTTAAAAACACCAGAATAAAACAATTTAATAAAACGTACATTAATCTAAATAACAATTAAGTGGTGTAAAGTAAGCAAAAAAGTTCGCTCCGGCAAAAATAAATAAATTAACACTGGAGAATTTTGCAGTCCGAAAATAAGGGGACAAAAACACACTAATTTTATGGATGCCTTGTGTTTTTAAGTAAGTCCAAACTTCCCTATTGTTGAAGATCCGCTTTCTACGGAGACTGGGCTAACTTTGTAAATTAATTTCGTTTCTTAAAAATTTAATTTCACGAAAACAGTGAAATGGACAAACTTCAGCCTTAATATCCTATGTCCAGAGTAATTCCAAAGTTGATCCTACGTAATAAACTCGTCTATGTTCAACTTGTAATTGTATCTGTCATGGAATCTCCTTAGATACTCAGTTTATAAAATTAAACCTTGGGATTTATTTACAAATAATGAAATCAAAGCTTTTATTTAGTTTTGAATTGACTTTATGTTAATTCTACTTGGCGACTTGTTTTTTCAACATCTGTTATTAAGATTCTCAATTCAGTTTAGTTTTTTAACTTGCAACATCAGAATTTTTAAATTTGTTAATAAATGACTAATTAACAAACTAGCTGACCTGCGTAGCTTCGCCTGCGAGTATAAATATACATCGTCGATAAAAAAAGTAACCAATATTTGACTTCGGAAATTCAACTACCTTCATGCCAAATTCCATAAAAAAATCAAAATGAGTAGTTTAGCCGTGAAAAGGTAACAGACAAACAGACAGTTTTGTTCGTTTTGGTTTGAAATCCTTTTGACGAACAGACCAATTGCCGTTTTGACAGGCAGGTCGTATAAGGCAACTGATTGGCTATACTTGTTGCCAACGTGACTACTAAGTGGTGGAATTCCGTAATGTCTTATCCGGGTATTTGGTACCAACGCATTATCTATTAAGTTCACGTCATTGTCGTGTTTCGGTTTGGAGAGTAAAGGTAGAATTTTGCAAGTAGTATTGCCTTCGCACCACACGGATACGGATAGGGGATAGTTCTCTTTCTATCAGAAGAACATCTAGACCATGATCCCACGAGCAAACTTTTTTTAATTAATAACCAGCTGAATTTTTGTGAGCAGCTTGGTTTTGACGAGATAACCATATTATCTATTTTCAGAAAATCTCGAATCGGGTAACTGATAAAAATAGATAAAAAAGAAAACTTTATAATGTCGGACTAAGAAAAGTTTCCACTTTACGTATAGAACAAAGTAACCCTTGAATAATTAACAAGCTGTTGTGAGAAAATTAGGTTGTTTTTAAATTGATTAATATCAATTTAAAATCTTATATTTCCGAAACTTTAGAGTGGACTCCGTCGGAAAAACCGTCGAATGAGTATGACAAAAATTTCATCGTTTTTTTCATATAATCAAGCGATTAAAGTCGAAAAATAATTTTTGTTATTAATAAATATTTTTCCTTAATCGAATCAAAATTTTCAAAGCCCCATAACTTTATTGGTTAGGTACCCTATTCAAGATTTTTCGATGATACAAAAGATGGTTGTCTCGACAAAAGGAGTTCACAAAAATTCAGCTTGTTATTAATCAAAAAAAAGTTTGTTCGTGGGACCACGGTCTAATCTGGTTATGTACTATCTAATGATATAAAAAACCAGACTTTCGTTTGTATAATATTAATATATGTATTTTTATTTTTTGTTACTTATTAAAAAAAGTAATCCTTGTATTTTATTCACTTTTCGTTTGGTCCCATATTTTGGTAACCATTTGATTCATATCTCCGAATAGTGGGTATGTAGTTGGAAGTTGAAGTCTAACTGCTTTTAATTTATTAATATTAATCTTTAGACAGTTCTAGTGATTCATCTAAAGTGTGAAGGCACAATAGCATAAATTAAACATTAGATTTTTGGATTTGCTTTTATAATTTTTTTTACAAATATTCACGGGACAAATACACTTACTGATCTAACCCCAACGTGAGCAAATTATTTGCTTGTGTTATGAGTGTTAGTCAACGATACTAATACGTACAAATACATATATAAATATTAGAATATATTTAATAAACACCCAAACCCGGAAGTACAAATCTAAATGTTATAATTGTTTGAATTGTAACACCCAAAACCTGAAAATAAAAACATAAATGTTTGTATTTCTGGGTTTGGGTGTTTAGTATTTATATTTTTCGCCGTGTTGGTCCCAGGCTCCTTTGAAGAGTAGGCCAACTGCCGTTCTGCCAGGCAGATCAAAAAAGGCGACCGATTGGCTATGCGAGTCATTACCATCGTGGATACTAGGTGGTAGAGTTCTGTATTGTCTCGCCCGGGTCTAGTATCACCGTCTTACCTATTCCGTGTTCCGGTTTGGAGGGTAAGGTAGCTGGTAAACTTATGCATATGGTATCTTGGTTGCTATCTTGTGGCGAGGTCTAACCTCGCCACAAGATAGCAACGCACCATTAACACCTTTGGTGTCTATAGGCGATGGTTGACTCTTTCCATCACGAGACTTGCTATCTTGTGATATAATTCGTAACTAAAAACTAGTTTCGGACTTATATGAGGTCCTTCCTACATAAATTAAACGAGAGTGTAGCCGTTTTAAATTATTTAATTACCGCCCCGTTAGTGGAGTGGTTAGCGACCCTGACTACGCAATCGACGGGGCTCGATCCCCGACTGGGACAATGTTGTGTGATGAGCATAAATGTTCGTGTTTCCGGGTTTGTATGTTTGTCACGGGACAAATACACTTACTGATCTAACCCCAAAGTAAGCAAATTATTTGTTTGTGTTATGGGTGTTAGTCAACGATACTAATACATAGAAATACATATATAAATACAAGAATATATTTGAGAAGCACTCGAACCCGGAAATACAAACATTTATGTTTTTATTTCCGGGTTTTGGGTGTTAAAATACAAACAATATAAACATTTATGTTTGTACTGTAACACATTACACTTACTGATCTAACCTCAAAGTAAGCAATTTATTTGCTTGTGTTATGGGTGTTAGTTAACGATACTAATACATAGAAATACATATATAAACTAGCTGTTGCCCGTGAATTCGTATGCATGTTATAGTGACTTTCGTATTAGGATTTTAAGAACTCACTAATTGTATTTTCCTGTGGGAACGAAAGATTTTCCTGCAGTAAAAAATCCTAAATCTTAACCTGGGTAATTAGCTATTACTATACAAATTTAGTAAAAATCCATTTAGTGGTTTTTGCGTGAAAAGCGAACAGACAGACAGACAGACAAAAAAGTGTTGGGGTTTATGTCCTGTACACAATACGCGGCAATAACTTTTTTTAAAGAAATATTTCATGTACAGTTTGGTTTCGTTACTGTTTTATTATATGTATAGATGTAGATACTGCAATATATTATAAACACCCAAACCCGGAAATACAAACATTTATTTGCTTGTGTTATGGGTGTTAGTCAACGATACTAATACAGAGAAATATATCAATACTGGAAAATATATAAACATTTATTTGCTTGTGTTATGGGTGTTAGTCAACGATACTAATACAGAGAAATATATCAATACTGGAATATATATTTAATAAACACCCAAATCCGGAAACACAAGCATTTATGCTCATCACACAAATGCTTGTCCCCGTCGGGGATCGAACCCGAGCCCCGTCGATTGCACAATCAGGGTCGCTAACACTCGACCGGTCAAATAATTGCTTCTTGTACTAATCTCTTATAAGTATATAATATTTTTACCTTGTATCTTATAAAATAATTATAAAAAAATTGGAAAACAAAACAATTTATTCAACTCCTATGGCCATTAAATGGGGAAAGAAAATTACATACTTTTTTACATTACTTCGCTGATTATTACTTTGCAAGCTGACAAAACTGTGCATGCCGACCAGTCACAATTTATTTATTTATTTAATACTTTATTGTACACAATAGAACAACACACAAAATCACAGCAAGCAGTATTTTTAAAAAGGTACAAAAGGCGAGCTTAACTCTAAAAAAGAGATTTCTTAAATAAATGAAAGTTACATAAAATTATATATTTATATTACTATTATACATGAGAAAGTTTGGATGTTTGGATGGATGGATAGATAGATGTTTATTACTCAATCACGAAAAAACTGCTAAGCTGATTTGGATGGAATTTGGTTCACAGGTAGATGATGCCTGGAACAGCATATAGGCTACCCCGAAAAAATGAGTTGTTCCCGCAGGATTCACCAAAATTTTTTATAATGCAACGGGCTGCACGCTGCAGATTTTGTTTGTGTAAATTGGGGAAATTCGCAGAGTATGCTTTATACAAAATACAATCCGTTAATTGTACGCACCATGCAATTTTCATAATTACACATTTTGAATAGGGTTACCCATTAAATATATTTAGGGTATTTAAAACAAATATTATCGCCTCTGTGGTCTAGTGGTCCAGCATTGGCGTTGACCACATAAGGTCCCGGGTTAGACTCCCGGGTCGGGCACTAAAAAAAAGTGTTTTTTCATTTTCCTGATAAACACAAAGTTGCCCGGCACTGGAAAGTGCCCGGTTGGCGATTGACTTACTATCTACCACATTTGTGGGACCAAGTATCTTCGGCTAATCGTGGGTGCACTTGTTGTACCTCTGCCTACACCTTCGAGGATACGGGCGTGTGGATAATTTTTATATTATTCGGGATTATAATATTGAATATTAGCTTTACTCACAACTTCGTTCGCGGGACACAAAATCATTACTCCTCTTTCTTCAATCGGTTAAAAAGTGTTGTGGCTATGGTTAGTGTAACGTTCTAATGATAAAAGAATTTTTAAGATCAGTCCAGTAGCTCTTTAGTATATTCGTTCGTTAGAAGAATAAAAAAAAACAATCCAAAAAAATCCGAGATACGTAGGTCACACTATAAGTTTTGCGTAACTTAAAAAAAACAACATGTTATAACCAATGTATTTTGTTTATTGATTTTCAAAATATTCTACTTTACATTTTAAACATTTTTCATGCGATCGAACCATTTTTTAAAACAGGAGGACCACAGAGCTGAAGGCATGTTTTCTAAGTGCCGATTAAACGCTATCACTGCCTCTTCGGAATTGGTAAAAGTAAAACCTCTCATCAAATCTTTGATTTGGAGCAAATACAGTAATCACAGGATGCTAGACTATGGGACTATGCGCAGGATGAGTGACGAGATGTACTTTTTCGGTAGCTAAAAATGATTTTGTTTTGTTGGCCGTCTGTGAAGAAGCGTTATCATGGTGTAGAAGAATGCAGCTTTTGGGTCGTCTTTCGTGAACTTTTTCTAACACCCTGAGTAACTGGGTAACAAATAGTAGAATACCACTCGGCATTAATACCCTTTTGATCTTCAAGTGGAATTGTACAGATGGGACCCGTAGCTAAGAAAAAACTGTCTCATTTTTGTTGGCCTGTTCTCATTTTCAAACACCCATTAAAATATTGCTGTTTTTTTTTTCGGGTTCAAAACAATAAACCCACGTTTCGTCTCCTGTGACAATGTCATAAACAGCATTAGAATGTCCGTGGTAGTAGCATAGTTCAGTAGCATCTGTGAGCACCATTCCACGCGAGCCCGCTTCTGCTCCGCTGTCAGTTCATAAAGGATCCAACGACAACAATGTTTCCAAACTTTCACTTCTTCGTGTAAAATTTTTTGAATTTAGCTCATACTAATCTCCAATAGTCTTCAAATTGTCTCATAGGTAATCCGGGGGTTTTCTTCAATTAACCGCTTAACAGTAGCCACATTATTTTCGTTGACAGCAGTTGAAGGCCGCCCTTCACGAAATTCGTCATGTAAAGAAACTCGACCTCTCTTAAATGCAGCAAACCATCGCCTCACGGTGCTCAAACAAGGTGCTTCTCTCCCAAAAGCATTTTGAAGACGAGTGGCACAGTCTTGCGGAGAAAGAGAACTTTTAATATCATAAAAAATCGTCGCTCTAAAATGCCTTTTCGACTTAATTCCATTTTCGTTGCGTACGCAGAACTTTGATGTGTGAAAAAAAAACAATTGAAAAATCATTTTCCGCCAATAATTTTTTTATTACTAAGAAGGGTGCAACGTTTTAAAAATATAACATTCAAAATTCAAATAGTTCCGATTAGCTAGAAGTACAAAACTTTTAGTGTGCCCCATGTATGTATAAATTTACCAGACCCGGGCGAGACGCTGCAGAAATATAGCGTCTAGTAGTCACGATGATAGTGACTCATACAGCAAATCGTTCGCCTGTTACACATAACAATACAACAATTACTGTTGTGCCTAAATGTAAGGGTATTGAAAATAAAAAATATTTATTTACAAGAATATGGGTGTCACAAGTTATTAAAAATAAATTAAATTAGGAACATATTTTACCATAATATGGTGTGCAAGCATTTGAGTTTCGGTTGATTTCCTTGTAATTACTACCGGATCGATATCATTATTTCATGTATTTATTAATATATTATCAAACGTTAGATTACTTTAAGTCCAAACTAAAACAAGACATGGATACGCACTGGCGCTATTGCGGTCGAAATAAGTTAGGCAGTGGTACTAGAAGCGAACGGGTCAATGTAGAAATCTACTACCTAGTAGCCACAACTAGTAGTAGATACTCTATTCTTCAAAGGGGGCTCCCTTAACCGGACCTACATTTTTACCGGGGTAAAAATTTGCGGGTTAAAAAAATATGTTTGACCGCCCCTTTGGTCGAGTGTTCAGCGACCTTGACTACACAATCGACGGGGCTCGGGTTCAATCCCCGACAGGTACAAGCATTTGTATGATGAGTATAAATGTTTGTATTTCCGGGTTTGGGTGTTTGTTAAATATATTTCAGTATTAATATATGTATTTCTATGTATTAGTATCGTTGACTAACACCCATAATACAAGCAAATAATTTGCTTACTTTGGAGTTATATCAGTAAGTGTAATTTGTCCCGTGAATATTTATATGTTCGAGTCAGGAAAATTAGAATTCATTAAAAAGTCATTACAGTTTAATTTAACATAAAATATTCAGTACATGATTAAATTTGACAAACGCAACCCTAGTCAGTAACCTAATTGAAACACCCATTAATTCTGAATAGCAGTAAGCACGTCACAATTTTATACGACAGTAACAAGCAGATTTGCTTCTTACGTCATTATCCTTTTAAACCGCTAAATCTCGTTAAGCATCAGTCATTTTGTAGGGTGCGTCAAGGCTGTATATTCGGGCTAAAAAGTTTTATCATTTATATTTTTTGTAATATTAAAAAGCAGTCTATATACTTTATAACACATAGGGTATATTTTCATATATTATGGAGTATGACAGTAAATAATTTCTAAAAGGCAAGTAAGCAAGGCTTTAGCCTTGATTTGACATAATTATTATAAGAATAAACTATGTGATATAATTTTGTAATATTTGGTAATTCTTCTTTCACTTTAAGCCTAAGTATTTTATGTAATAGCTCTCGCTATCTATTGGCTCCACGAGCTGCTACTCTGACATTGAACTTTACGAATTTTAACACCAACTAAGGTATTATTATTTTATATTTAACTCGTCTTGTTTGGTAATCTATAGAAATCTGTCGTTAATCTGATGAATTTAAAATATCATAAATATTCAGTAACGTTGTTTGTACACTTAGGTAAGCTGTCAGTTAAGACATGCCATCACCTTAAAACTTTATTCAATAAAAATTGATTCGATTATTCAAAGACACTATTTTTTAAATAAATATGTGCTGAACTAAGGTGTTTCTTGTTTTGATTGTTTGAATGCGCTAAGGCGCTAATCTCTTGATGTCATACTCTTGAGAGAGGATATAGGCTATTTCTAACTGACTAAGGTAAACCAAGGGTTTTGGATCGCGGGAGTATAGTAATAAAAAATAATAGTAATATTATATATAAATACAAACGACTTCAGGTAAAAATTGAGAGTAATTAGTACATAAAATAAGTAGAAGTCCTTTTTGTGATAATTTTGAATTTATATAGTGCGCCGGAAAACCCCACAAAGTAGATTTTCATAATATTTGTTTACATAAATTTATTTTATTTTAATTTTTAATTAGTATATTGACTAATTCACTACAGACATATTTATACCAATTTTTTCTTTTATTTTAAGCCACATTTTAGAGCCATATTTCATTGCTCGTTATATAACGTGTCTTTTTGCAGCTTATATTCGTCTAAAACAAAAGTCTTTCTGATTATGAGAAAAACCCTCAAGGTTCCTCTTTTGTTTTAAAGCTACGATTATGGAAAATGGATTATGGAAATTATCTTTATTGCTAATTTCAATAGAAATATTTTGATAGTTAGTATTGCTTATGTTGATATTAGCCTTGGCTTAACTAAATTTTGTATTTGAGGTCTAATACACATTGAAGAAAACTTCTTAATATTAGTTGTTCTCTATTTTACATTATTTTTATCTATTCTATTTATGCACGTCCAGTAAATACTTATTCAATACACACAGAGATAATATGCTTATCTCTTTAGAAAATCTGTTCCAGCAAACCTGTGATACGGGTTATTAAATAATTTATGTTAAAATTATTTTTAAGAAAACATAGCAATAGAACGTAAATCAACTTTAAATTATAATAATATAATTACAGGTTGAAGTTGTTTTACAAATTTTTTTATAACAGCCACAGCAAGAAAGAGACGAGTAGTGAGAAATTAAAATAAATAATAATAAACGAATGTATCAAATTGTTTTAAGAAAACTATGATATTTATATTATGTTTATAGAAAAGATTTAGATAGTATTAAGGGATAATATTGGGGATAGGGTGCACAGAAAACAATTAGTTTAATAATAATATTCTCATGATTAAGGTTGACTGGTAGAGAATGCCATGTAGCATTAAGTCCACCACTGTACATGTTTGTGCATAAGTTTTAAATAAATAAATAAATTTGTTGAAACCAAAATAAATAAATTTGGTTGAATTTATATCTTAATCCAGCAAAGAACTGTAAGGATTTTATTTTATATTTGTAGTTTATAGTTTAATAACATTGGATGTTGATTTAAATGTGTTTAAATATACGAAAACACGAAGTTTGTCTGACTATAATTAAAACCAAAATCCCTTTAAAACTACATATGGAATGTGATAAGCCGTCATTTTAAGTCAATGTGCTTGAAACATCAACATTGATAAGTAAAAATATTGTTAAAGAACAAGTAAATGATTATTTAATAAAATATGTCGAGTCGCCTTTTGGAGTCATTAATGAACCTGATTACATATTGATGGGATCATGCTCGATTCGAGGTACAAATATCAGTGTGATGAGTAATAGATATTTTTATTTCTGGGTGCAATGGATGCAAAGCGAAACCAGTACCTTTAGACACAAAATATGTTAATGGTTCATTGCCATACGTGGGGCAGGATAGCGATTCTACATGAATAAATCTATCGGCTACTTTAGCATTACCAAAACACAATGACACGCATTAACACCATTGCGGCAGAAATAGGTAAAGTGGTGGTAGTTTACATACAGGCGAGACGTTGTGGAACTCTAGCAACTAGTAGTCACAATGGTAGTGACTCTTATAGCGAATAATTGTTCGCCTTATACAAACAGCCTGGCAGAATGGCAGATGGTCTATTCTTCAAAGAGGCCAATATCTTCGAAGACCTAGATAGTCTACCCTAACATTTGTTGTCTTTTCATAACGTTAAATTAAAATTATTCTTAACTAGCTGACCCGCAAACGTTGTTCTACCTTTTTAACTACTCTAATTTTTCTTTATATTCTCTCACCTTTTAAACCTTCCGTGGAATCCAACAATTAATTCAAAACCAACATTAGCCAAATCGGTTCTCGAGTTTTAGCGAGATTAACGAACAGCAATTGATTTATATTCTTGTATATTGCAATTCTTGTATATATATATATATATATATATATATATATATATATATATATATATATATATATATATATATATATATATATATATAGTTTGTATAGCACATGTGTCGGTCTGTATAGCATATGTGTGTTTGTGTGTTGCCATATTAATTTAATAAAGTAAACAAAAATAGTCTTGAGAATATCTTAAAATCCAAAATAGTGCCCACAATAAACAACACGTAATAAAGACCGTACTAAACTTAAATCCAACTATCTATACCATTAAATTTTTATCGCTCGATTAAAACGCTACAATCGGATGTCCATTGAAAAGTTATTCTTTAATCTAGTTAACGTAAACATCTCATAACTTTATATAACTTTTTAATTAATCATATAAATTTCAAATAGTCATAAATTCCACTTGATTATATTTGACTCATCCTTCACCCATTATTAATAGGAATATATCATACACAAATAGCCTTAAACCAGAATATATTTCATAAACATTGAAACAGAAAATCACAATATTGTAGCGGGAATTTGGAATACAATCCATAGACGTGATATCTAAATCTGATTTGAATTTGGTAAATTATACAGATGTGTTTCTTGTTTCATATGTATTGTAGAATAATTAGTAGACTGAAATGTACAATTTCAGGAATGAAGGAAATAACTTCAGCGCATTAGGTACTTTTTGGTAAGGAAAACTTACGGTTTCGCACCAGTAACATGCTAATGTTACGACAAAATTATGAAATTTTAATTTTTAATATTACAATCAGTTTGAAAAATGAAAATACACTTTTAAGTTTTCTCTTCTTTCGACAGTCTTGATGACTTTCACGGACTTTTTTATTCATTTTATTATAGGATAGCATACAAGTTGGTGTTCATTCTGATAGAAATAGACAATCATCGACTTTGAGATTAAGATGTTAATAGTGCGTTACTATTCGTGTGGCGAGGTTGAAATGCCACTTTTTTTTTATATCATAAGATAGCAAACAAGCAGATGGGTCTCCTGATGGAAAGAGTCAACCATCGCCTATAGACACCAAAGATGTTAATGGTGCGTTACTATCTTGTGGCGAGGTCTAATGCCACATACATAAGTTTACCGGCTACCTTACCCTCCAAACCAGAACACGACAGCGACAAGCACTGACGCTATTGCGGCAGGAATAGGTAAGGCGGTGGTACCAGACCCGGGCGAGACAATGCAGAACTCTACCACCTAGTAGACACGATGGTAGTGACTCGATAGCCAATCGGTCGCCTTTTACGACCTGCCTGGCAGAACGGCAGTTGGCCTATTCTTCAAAGGAGGCCGGGCCACTTGTTTTAGCAACCTTCCAAAACGGGACATGACAGCGACAAGAATCGACTCTATTGGAGCGAGGCTAAGTTAGGCAGTAGTACAAAACTCAGTCGAGATATTGAAAAACTCTACCATCAATTCATATTTACTTCAGATTATGAACATTATATTATGGTCCCGGAGTTACCCTCTCTCTATTTAAGAGCGATGCTTTTATCGGTGGAGCAATCGTTTTCTCACTCCGCAACATTGCAGAGAAGTATCTGGCTGTCAGCTAGAAGGTTTTCTGCGGTTTTGTAGATTTGGAGAAAGCATTTGATAGAGTTGTGCGAAAGAAATTTTGGGACATTTTGTCGTTATGGGATAGATGGCCATCTGCTACGCGCTTTGCAATGCATGTACTGAGATTGCAAAGCATGTGTGCGGGTGAACGGCAACATTTTGCCCTGGTTTAATGTCAATATTGGCGTCAAGCAGGGTTGTGTGTTGTCAGCTCGTCTGTTTATCCTATATCTGGATTAGTGTCTCCAAAGATTAAGGTCATTGAATGTTGGAATGCGCATGAGTGATCTAGTGGTGAACTGCCTGCTTTATGCAGATGACGCTGTACTTCTAGGCGCAACACCATCTGAGCTGCAAACACTGTCACAGTTATGAATGATGATTGTAAGAATATGGGCTTACATTTTAATGTGAATAAAATTAAAAATTTAGTATTTGAAAGAGAAGCAACCAGAACGGATGTAAGAGTTGTGGTCGATGATGTAGTGCTGGAACAAGTGGATGAGTTTGTATATCTTGGATGTGCTTTTAGCAGGGATGGAAGGTACACCGCTGATCTTGAAAGAAGAGTGTGTGCAGGGAACAGAGTGAATGGAGCGTTAGGGAGATTACTTAATAGCACAATTTTTAGTCAGGGTGCCCGTCTAGCCCTACATGATTATGTGCTTATCCCAACGATATTGTATGGAAGTGAGAGTTGGGTATGGTTAAGGATGAGAATGGGCATGCTCTGTTGGTTCGGACATGTATATATATATATATATATATATATATATATATATATATATATATATATATATATATATATATATATATCTATATATCTATATATCTATATATATATATATATATATATATATATATATATACATATACATATACAATATACTAAACAGAGTGCATTTAACATTCTTGAGTCTCTACGATAGCAGCAGCAGATATTAGAAAACATGATCAAACGATCAAACTTGCGTAGTCTTTAAATAAATCGAATGCAATGATTATTAAGAAGTCGATCCAATTTGTCGAGAAGAATTTGATTGAGATCAGAGAAACACACATCAGCGTAATCAATTACCAGCAGTACTAATGCCTGAATTAATGTGATTTTTGTGGAAATAGGCAAGAATTTCTTGAGTGTATATAGAGTTGTCATTGCATGGTTGGCTTTTTGGCATACTCTCGTAATGTCTAAATGCCGTAAATGTGGGTCCTACAGCCACGTAAGTTTTCTTTAATTAAGCCCAGATCCTTGAATTGCGTGTTGAAAGGTATAGTTGTATTGTTAAAAATTATAATAGCGATCCGTCGAGCGCTAACTATTAAAATAGCCTGACATTTGAACGTATTGACGGTTATCCCAGAATTACGAAAACATGTTAAAATATGCTACAAATCCTCATTTATTCTATTTACCGCATCAGCAATATTGGATACCCTAGCACTAGTGTACAGTTGCAAGTCGTCTGCATACAGATGGTTCCTAAGGGTAATTCAAAGAAATTGTGACTACCTTAATAAATGTTGAAATTAAAAAGGGAGGGAGTTTACTGCCTTGAAGTACACCAGCAGACGGATTGCACTAGTCGGAAAGGCTCTCAGTACGCATTTTCTGCTGACGACCCCAAAGATAAGAAGAAAATGTGAACAGCAAGCTTTAGTATCGCAAGTAGGATCTGGTGGTCGACGGTATTAAATGCATTGGAAAAGTCTGTCTGTCTGTAAAAATCTGTTTTGTTCATTACAAATATTGTGTAATATTATGTAATTTGAGTTTAATACATCTTAAAGATACAATAACAATATATACGTGTAAAAGAAGCTATATTAGGACTTATACCAACTACGAATGGTAAAAATTTAGAATATTTAAACCTACAGTATCATCAGACAATTGCGCAACGTTTTTCCTCAAGACCCCATTCACGTCTTCCTTGTTCTTGTTACGGTTCTAATTGACCGCTGTGAAGTATGTTTTTCTTGTTACAGTTCCTCGTTCGTTATTTATTTTTATAAACCTTAACTACGCTAACAAAAGATAACTTGTTGTAAATAAGAATTAAGGTAACATTTTGTTAAAACATAACATCCGTTAGAGAATTTCTGCCGATAAAATCAAATATTTTAGGAAATCCAAGACAGCACGCCACTTATGACATTATAATGATTAAATTTTTATATTGGACCGATTTCAATGGAATTTTGTAGATATCTACTGTATGGTCCAATTTAATAGATAGGATAGTTTCTATCTCATATACCCCCTCCCCCCTCTCAAGTACCGCACCAAAAAATGTAATATAGGTAAGTAATTTTTATGGCAAAATAACGTTTGACGGGTCAGTTAGTGATAAATATATTTATATTGCTATGTTATATAGAGTAACAAAAAATGAGAAATATCTATTGTAAACAATAATAAAGAAAGAGAGTAGCGGATGTGACGGCATAAACAAGAATATTTATTACCCACCAATTTAATGTACATATTTAAGTTAATTTCGAGATTTGACGACGAATATCATTATAACATAAAAGTAGGATGTATTTAGATAGCCTTTTACTATACAGCTCATCTTCAGGTAATTATGAGCATACTAAAACAATGGGACGGATTAATAATGTTTGTTGGTGGATACAGTGTTTCTAGAAAAGGGACATTACTATTGACAGCGCTGGTTTTAAATTTAGATAAATCTAACTAGCTCTCGCGACTTCAGGAAGATGATTTCTTCGCATTAATAAGAGGGTCTGAAATTGAAAACGACATAAAAATGTTTAGATCATCACCGTATGATCACTATGAGATACGTAACACTACACTCTAAGTATCACAACGTGTTTATTTACGTGGAACGAATTGATTTCTTTAGGGATACAGAATTTTGTTACAGATACATTTTGCTACATAGGCGATGGTTAACTCTTTCAATCAGGAATCCATCTGCTTGTTTGCTTATGATTTATTAAAAATATGTTTTTGCAAATAATTACTATTTTATTTAAATAATTGGATAATTATAAGCATATGGCTCTCTTAATGGATAAGGAAACCATCGCCTATAGACACCAAAGATGTTAATGGTACATTGCTAACCGTTAGGCGGAATAGTAATACCACATACAAGTCTACCTATATTGCCCTATAAACCGACACATGAGAGTGACAAGTACTGACGCTCTTGCGGTCGGAATAGATATGGCTGTGGAACCAAATATCCGGGCGAGACATTCCGGAGCTATACCACCTAGTAGTCATAATGGTAGTGACACGTCTACAAACATACGTATATGTCGTGTAGCCTAACTTTCGCCTTTTATGAACTGTCTGGTAGAATGGGAGATATTCTATTATTCAAAAGGCCCAGACAAGTAAAAAAGTGGCGATGGGGTTTGGGGGGCACTTTGTATCGTCACTTCCGTGTTGAATATTATTTACGAAAAATATTTATCAAAAACATAGCATCTTCAATAAAAGGTGAATTTAATTAAATTTGCTATTATCCACGAACTGTTCTATATGTCTTCTGCAATAGAACAGATTGTAGATATCAGCAAATTTAATGAATTTTACCTTCTTAATTACGGATTTTCGCAAAGTAACGCCTGATTTAATAAAAAAACATCTTCATATTTTATCTTAAAGTGCTTCAAAAAGCGAACCTCGGTCCATTTTATTAAAAATTTCAGTGAATGTGAAAGTACAAAAGTGAATTTTATTTTACGAAAAATATTCTGAAATCTCATCGAGGGCCAATAAAGCTGAATTGTTTTATTATGTGATTAATTTAATAAAACGATTCAGCTTTATAAATTGTATAACAATTTCAAAATATTATAGTGTGCAAATAAATTCAATTATATAATATCAAAATAAATTTTATCCAGTTGTTATCTTTTCATCTTTTAATCCATTCGAAACATTCAATCTATTAAATATATTTGAATAATATAAGATAGCAAACAAGCAGGTGGGTCTCCTAATGGATAGAGTTTACCATAGTCTATAGACTATGGTAAACTCTATCCATTAGGAGATCCACTATAGACTATACACTTTTACTATTCCACTTGTACATTAATTTCACTTTACACAATTTTAATTATATTACTCGACCGGTTTCACTTTTTAAAGCATCTTCAGGATGTAATATACTTAACTGATTATTATTGACTGTTGTGGAATATAAACAAACGTAAATATTGATTTTAAAAGGGTAAGCTTAAATATCGCTCCCAGGTACTATATACACCAAAAGTTAATAGTGTCACTATAGACACCAAAAGTTAATAGTGCGTTGCTATCTGGCGAAGTCTAATGCCATATACATAACACATATATAACATATGCCACATACATAACATAACATATCAAACAACGTTCAATTCCGTCCTCACCATCATCCGTCCTCACCAAAATTTCATCCTCACCATCTCGATGTCTGGAAATCCACAACTGTGCGATTCTCGAGGCATTTTTCTCCCCGCACTATTCCTCTGTGGAACCAATTACCGGCAGGGGTTTTCCCAAACGGATACAACTTAGGAACCTTCAAGAAAAGATCCTACTCTTTCTTAAAAGGCCGGCAACGCAACTGCAAATCTTCTGGTAGTGTGGTTATTCATGGGCGGTGGTGATCACTTACCATCAGGTGAGCCTCCTGTCCATTTTCCCCCTTTTCTATAAAAAAGCCTATCATTTTACCCTATTTTTAGTTACAATTTTCAAAAACAGTCAAATCACACCTTTTTATTATTAGCCTTACACCTTATATCAATTAATTTTGTTACTACGTACGTACGTCTGGATTTACATTACATTATGTCTGTCTGGATTTACATTACATTATGTCTGGATTTACATTACATTATGTCTGGATTTACATTACATTATGTCTGGATTTTCGAGATACTTTTTGCCCCTCACTACTCCTATGTGGAACCAGCTATCGGCAGAAATTTTTCCGAACAGATATGACTATGAATAACTTGGCTCTTTTCTTCAAGAAAAGAGCCAAGTTATACTTAAAAGGCCGACCACGCAACCACAAGACACCTGGTAGTGTATTTTTCTATGGGCGGCGGTAATCACTTACCATCAGGTGAGCCTCCTGTCCGTTTGCCCCTTTTCTATTAAAAAAATTACGTATAATGAACACACGTACACCACGCGAACATACACTAACATACACACACACACACGTACACAAACACACACACACACACTCACACACACACACACACACACACAGAGAGAGAGAGAGAGAGAGAGAGAGAGAGAGAGAGAGAGAGAGAGAGAGAGAGAGAGAGAGAGAGATACTGTTTTTCGCACCACACACACGACTCGCTCAAACGCAATAAGTGTAATAGATATTTAATTCGCCTTTGTAGGATACATATTAACATAGAATTTTTTGTGTAAACTATTTTCTCATAATACAGGGAAACTCAGTTTGAGAATTAGTGACATTTCTTTTGAAATACATAAGATGTTTTTTTGTGAAATAAATATATTACTATATATAATAATATACTATTTTAAGAATAAATTCTCTATATATTCTCTATATATAATATTTTAAGAATAAATTCTCATAAACAAAATTAAAAAAACAAAACAAAGTATACATATATAAAGCAGTCAATTAATAAAAAGCCTAGTATAAAGTATACAATTAATTTAATAAAATAGAATCACTTTTCTTTGTAATTATCCACCGCATATTAACTCGCCGGCGCGTGAAAATGACAAGGCGTTTTACGCTATCGTAAAACATAACTTAAGAGGCGGACCAATATAACCATTATAAAATGGGGCGAAGGGTGACCTTTCATCTTACATCCCGAATACGAATAACTCGCTCGTTGACGTGGAGTTCGTCATGACTCCATTTTGTTATAAAATAATCCCCATTCGTTACTGTTTTAAAAGAAATCCCTATTCGTCATCAGTAGCTTAATTACGCCCCTGTTGGTCTGAGTTCCTTTTAAGAATATACTAACTACCGCTTTGCCAGGCAGGACGTAAAGGCGACCGTTAGGCTATTTTCTCACTGCCATTGTCACTACGAGGTGGTAGAGTTCCGCAAAATCTCGCCTGGGTATTTTATACTTCTACCTTACCTATTCCTGCCGCAATAGCGTTAATGCTTGACATTGCCAGTTTTAAATGTAAGGTAGCTGGTTAACCTAAGCATGTGGCATTACACCCTTCAAACCGGAACACGACAATGACATACATTGACATTATTGCGACAGGAATACATAGTTTAGAAATTGTAAAAAAGTTTAATATTCATGATGTAACAGTAACGCTATGTAAAAATAAATAAAACAAAAAGAAACAAATAAATAAAAGAAAACAAAGTCTCTGAAAAAATTTCATCAGAGGGAAGCTGTAATGAAAAAAAAAGACAGTGGTACCAAATACTCGGGCGAGACATTGCGAGACTCCAGCACCACCTACCACCTACTAGTCACTACAAGATTCGCCGAAAGTAAGCCACTTAAAAAGTTTTAAGTATGTATTTATCGTTTAACTGCGTGTTGTTCCGTAGACTAGTCGTGCTAATTTGTCGTAAGCAACGTTCATGTGATTTTTAACGATAGTGATAAATTCACTTGCCAAAATTTTATTTAAAACTAGCGACCTGTCCCGGTTTCGCACAGGCAGTGTAACACTACCTACAATATAGTAATAACCTACATGATTAACTTGAAAAGATATATCTGCATACTAATTTTAAATTTCTAAATATATATATATATATATATATATATATATATATATATATATATATATATATATATATGTACATATCAATTTTTATAATGATCGGTCAAATAGCATATCTGTAAGGTAATCTAGCATAATTTTGAACATCATCTTATATATTCAAAATTACTGCCTTGTAATCTAGGGGTTAGCCTATTCGGCTTAGATTATGAGGTCCCAGGTTCAATCCTTCAATCCCCGGGTCGAGCAAAAGTGTTATTGCGTTTTTTCGCGGGTTTTTTCAAAGATCCAAAATCTTAGAAGGAATTCAAAGTCTAGAAATTGATGCAGAACTATAATATACTATAATACTATAATATAAAAACTATAATAATAAATATGTTGTAGGAGTTTATCTAAACATACTAGCGCAACCATATATATATATATATATATATATATATATATATATATATATATATATATATATATATATATATATATATATATATATATCCTTCTTCAGGGTGAGTTTGACGTTCGCTCGATAGCGATCCGTATCTAACTGCGGGTCAGGTTATGTCTCACGAAAATTTTATTAATTTTATCACTGTTATCACTAGAAATAGTCGATAATCGTTATCTTAAAAGCCGTTATCTTAAAAGGCTTAAAAGGACTAGAATAATTCCAACAACTCGTATTTGTATCAAAATACTGCTGTTTTTTTGTTTTTAAATATGTATCTGTTTTACAAGCAGCTTAGTACGAGTATTTTGTGTATATTTGTGTTTACCGACGTCACATGTGAAAAAATAAAATTTAATAATTTTCGCCGTGTTGGTCCCGGCCTCCTTTGAAGAATAGGCCAACTGCCGTTCTGCCATGCAGGTCGGGTTTGGAGGGTAAGGTAGCCGGTATACTTATGCATGTGGCATTAGACCTCGCCACAAGATAGCAATGTACTATTAACATCTTTGGTGTCTATAGGCGATGGTTGACTCTTTCCATCAGGAGACCCATCTGCTTGTTTGCTATCTTATGATATAGAAAAAAAAAATAAAAAAATCTGATCTGTAAAATATGGTGATGGGAATCATCACTAAACTAGATAATCGACGAACAGGAATCCTGAAACCGTAAAGTCTACAGACGTTCGATTAACCTGCCCATCTCGCAAAATAACCGGGCATGATGAAAGTTGAAACTTTAATCAAAATTATTTAATCCTGGCTTTAGTATCAAGACGTTTTCTCCGTGTTGCTTCCGGGCTTCTTTGAGGAATAGACCAACTGCCGTTCTGCAAGGCAGGTCGTAAAAGGCGACCGATTGGCTATGCAAGTCACTACCATCTTGACCACTAGGTGGTACAGTTTTGCATTGTCTCGCCCTGGCCTGGTACCACCGTATTACCAATTTCTGCCGCAATAGCGTCAGTGCCTGTCACTGTAGTGTCCCGGTTTGGAGGGTAAAGTAGCCGGTTAACTTATACACCTGCCATTAGACCTCGCTATAAGATAGCAACGCACCATTAACATCTTTGGTGTCTACAGGCGATGGTTGATTCTTACCATCATTAGACTCATCTGCTTGTTTGCTATCTTATGATATAAAAAAAGATCTCATACTTTAATACTGAAGTCGGTTCAACTTGGCTAGTGCAGAATATAACTTTAGACGTTCATAAAAACCACTTACCAGACACAAACGAAGTCGCAGGCCACAGTAAGCTTGTTAAAATATGTTTGTCAATAAAACCCTGTTTAATAAATAAAAACATAATTAATTTGTTCAAATAAACCCTCACAGTCATTTTTGATGAGTCAACATTTTTATAATTACTGTCGGATCAACATTTTTAAGCTTCCTTACCTAAAGGGTACAAATGGCAGGGTTATCACGTATCTCACAATGCGAAATTATCGTTATTGTTTAGTTATTGCAAGAAACATAATAGCCTTTTATATTATTGGCAATCGTTGTCACTTGATTATTTTTTGGGGGTTAAACATCGCAAAAAGTGTATCTAGCGACCAAGCAATTGGCGACGTTTTTGATGATATTTTCATTACGTGTAAGTGTCATCGATGATCGCTGGCGGATGGCAAATGATAACTGACTGCGTAACCTTATTACTAAGACTCCGCTGTCCATCCGTCTATTCATCTGTATCACTAGACTGTACCTCATGAACTATCATACTATACAGATGAATTTGTGGTGCCGCTATAATAACAAATACTAAAAACAATAAAATAAAGATTGAAGAGGAGCTCCCATATATTGTACATGATTTTTTTGTAATTTGTTTTCTCTTTACATATGTAGACGCAATTATAACAGAATATTTAATTGTATATTCACTTTAAACATTATTTATTAGGAATAGGTAAGGCGGTGGTACCAGAACCAGCATGACAATGCGGAAATCTACCACCTATTAGCCACGATGGTAGTGGCTTGCATAGCCAATCGGTTGCCTTTCACGACCTGCCTGGCAGAACGGCAGTTGGCCTATGCTCCAAAGGAGCCCGGAATCAACACGGGGATTAACTTTATCGTTCATAATAATTATTATTATATAAATCATGATTTAATTTCAATAACTGTAGATATAAATTATAAGTATTGCTTAATCACTACCTAATTAGCAGTAAAATGACATCTACGACACATGATTGTAAACCAGAGATCAGAAGTAGGCTTAAACATGATATAAGTGCGCATGTGCAGGACTTATCATCATTTGGTGGGGGATAGAATAGCTTTTGCGTCCAAAGGGGACGGCTGTACCCCATCGTTACTGGAAATACGCGAGTGATAATTCAGTGAAGTGATTTGTGAAGTGTTTTTTTGTCGCCCAAGTGAAGTGTAAACTGACAAGTTATGAGTTGCTTTTAAGTGGATTTGGGTAAGTTTTTATGGTTTTTTATTTTATTTATGAGTAGTTAAACTTGTTATTGCTATTAAGAAATAATAAATTATCAAATCGTTTTTGAATTATGATCGTGTTGATGTTTATTTTATCAACTCCTAAAAAATATTAATATTTATTAGAATTATAAATATTTTGCGTGTACATTTAATTTATTTTATATATTATATTATTATTTACTGTTTTATTTTAACTTCATGGGATACAAATGAAGCAACTGGAGATAACCATAGCCTATAGATCTATCGTATTGCGTTTTTTTTAAATCATAAGATAGAAAACACGCAGATGGGTCTTCTGATGGAAAGAGTCAACCATCGTCTATAGACACCAAAGGTGTTAATGGTACGTTACTATCTTGTGGCGAGTTCTAATACCACACAAGTTTACCGGCTACCTCACCCGCCAAACCGGAACACGACAATGACAAGCACTGACGCTATTGCGGCAGAATAGTTGAGGAAGTTGTACCAGACCCGGACGAGACAATGCAGAACTCTACCACCTAGTAGCCACGACGATAGTGACTCGTACAGCCAATCGGTCGCCTTTTGCGACCTGTCTGGTAGAATGGCAGTTGGCCCATTCTTTTAAGGAGCCCGGGACCAAGACGGGGTAAATTGCGTAATTTACGGTTAGGATAATTTTGTTACAGTTTCAGTTAGTAAGTCGAGCAATATTTTATTTTTGTAATTGACTGCTTATAACTGGCAGTTTATTTCTTGTCATAGGATGGAAAAAAAGCAGATGGCTCCAATGATGGAAAATATAACCATCACTTAAAGATACCAAATATATTAAATGAAAAAAACATAGTTTTCTTTTTTCATTTACATAAATGTTTTTGGTCTTACGAGATCTCATAGTACAGGTATTATAATTCAAAGTTCACCTTCAGCAAAGGCAAAAAAACGTATCTTCTTAAAGTTTCTGAATAAACATTTTTGTGTTTTGTAATTTTTATATATATCACTAACTGCAGAGTACAGCCCGCAGCAATTTAAAAGTTTTTGGAGAATCCCACAGGATAACCTAATTTTTCCGAGATAAAAAGTACCCTATGTATACAGCGTAATTGAGTTACATACATTCATCCATCCAAACTTTCGCATTCATAACATTAATATAGCTAACATAAAAATCAAGCAGATGGGTCTCCTGATGAAAAAATAATCCATTGCTAAACACCAAATATGTTAATGGTGCGTGGCTATCAGTGAGGCGAGATGACAATGCCACATGCAGAAGTCAACCGGCTACCTTACCCTCCAAGCCATAACACGGTAATTACAAGATTGATGCTATTGCAGCAGAAATAGGTTAAGCGGTGGTAGCAAATACCCCGGCGAGACGTCGCAGAACATTATGCTGACACGATGCAAGTGACATGTATAACCAATCTCCTGGGCAAAACGGCAGTCGATCTATACTTCAAAGGTGCCCAGTCTATTATTCTGAATTATTTGTATTTATGTAATATTTGGTTAATTTTATCCATATCGTCTTTGATATTATAATTAGCTTCAACGCGCAGTCTGCTGCAGCCATACGTAATAGGTATAGTTATAATATAAACCGGAACATGAAAGTGACAAGTATTGATGGTATTGCGGCAAGCATAGGTAAGGCGGTAGTACCAGACCTGGGCGAGACAATGCAGAACTCTACCATCTAGTAACCACGGCGGTAGTGACTCGCATAGCCAATCGGTCACCTTTTACGACCTGTCTGGCAGAACAGAAGTTGGTCTATTCTTTAAAGGAGCCCGGACTAACACGGAAAGTATTAACATATAAGAAGAAAGAATAAGAATAAGAAATTATTTATTAATGGACATTTACCGTACTAAACAAATCTAATTGAAAAAAAACCGGGTTTAGGCTGTGTCTTAAACACAGATGTGTATGTTTTACGTGAATACGTCTACGATTATGGTTTTCGGTATCATTTTTAGGGTTCCGAAGTACTAGGAACCATCATAGTTTCACTGTGTCCGTCCTTCCGTCCATCTGTCTATCGCTACGCCCATCCGCAATCTAGCTCAGAGATCCTTAGTATTAGAAAGCTGTACTTTGGCATGAACACAGCAGATTTTTTTAGGTTAGCTCCTCTACTTGTTAAATGGGGATGTTAATTTTTTTTCTCGTATATGTATCTTCACGCCCGTATCCCGGAGCGGAAGGCAGAGGTACAACAAGTGCACCCACGATTAGCCGAAGATACTTGGTCCCACAAATATGATAGGTGGCAAGCTTATCGCCAACCGGGCGCTTTCCAATCCCGGCCAACTTTGTGTTTATCAGAAAACTGAAAAAATATTTTTTAAGTGCCCGACCCGAGAATCGAACCCGGGACCTCATGTGGTCGACGCCAACGCTGGACCACTAGATCACAGAGGCGGTCTGATGAACTGCCTAATTTATGCAGATCATACCGTACTTTTAGACTCAACTCCATCTGAGTTTTAATCACTGGTTGCAGTTACGAATGATGATTGTAAGAGTATGGATTTACAACGAAATTCGAAAACAACTAAATTTCTAGTATTCTCGTATATGTCGCAGTGAAATTGTCCAATAGCTGTTAGATTATAATCTGTCTAGGGAGTTTATAATTTGGTTAGGTTAATTTAGCAGTTAAATTATAATATCAGTTAGATTATAATCTAACGGTATTGACAATTTCACTGCGACATATACACCATGGTATGGGATATCGATTAATAGGTTTTTAAAAAATGTCGATGTGTAAAAACAATTTCTCAATTAAAGGACTTGTTTTTGAAATATTAGGCTTTTGCTAAAGTTAAGGGTCCTCCCCCTCTGCCACCTAATGGTTTATTTTCACAAAAAATCACGAGTAAATATGATGAAATTTAAAGGATAACTATTACGGCTTAGAAGGCTTTACTTTTTTGAGTAATATTCGACCAACTTATAAAATATACTTGGAAAAAGATTTGAAGGCGATGAACTTGTGGTGGATATATTCGCCATGGACGCTAAATAGGTTGAATGTTCATAGTATGAAACCATAGTACAAAAGTTTGCTTGTAAGATAAGATGCAGGAATTGATAGATGTAATGAATGAGACATGCTTGGATGTTTTATGTGTAACAGAGACTAAGTGTAAAGGTAGAGAAACCATAGGTAGAGATCATGCAGGCACGGACTATTTTTCTAGGCGTTGGGTAGACGACAACATATTGCCCTGGTTCGATGTGAATATTGGCGTCAGGCAGGGTTGTTTGTTGTCAGCTCGCCTGTTTATCATATATCGGGATAAGTTTCTTCAAAAATTCATTGAATGTGGGAATGCGCATTAGAGATCAGGTAATAAACTGCCTAATTTATGCAGATCATACCGTACTTTTAGACTCAACTCCATCTGAGTTTTAAACACTGGTTACAGTTATGAATGATGATTGTAAGAGTATGGACTTACGACTAAATGCGAAAAAAACTAAATTTCTAGTATTTGAAAGGGAAGCAACCAGAACGGATGTAAGTGTTGTGGTCGATGATGTAGTGCGGGAACAGGCGGATAAGTTTGTATATCTTGGATGTGAATTTAGCAAGGATAGAAGGTACACCGCCGATGTCGAAAGAAGAGTGTGTGCAAAGAACAGAGTGAATGGAGCATTAGGGAGATCGCTTTAAAACATACTTATAAGTCAAGGTGCCCGTCTTGCCCAGCATAATTATGTTTTTAGCCCAACATTATTGTACAAAATATTATTATAAAAGCCCTTTTTTTAATCCGCCTTATTGTAATGGGCAACTTCGGAAATCTACATTGCGCGTGGCCCACCACGCACATTACCAATTTATCATTCGTCGTACAGTTGCCGTTGTAGATCGGTTCAGGCGCCTTCATCTTTTTACGGTCTAGGAACTTCTTCATTCTTTCATATGGGGGTTCATGAGCATAATTAGATTGCTATTTAAATTCCCGTTTAGATGGTATACGTCCTATTTTGATTTGGTATTTAAAAGGTTTTTTAACCGATAAATTTTTTTTCCTATTTTTTCACTTAAACGCCATATATATCTACTATAGGCATTTAAAATTATATGTTCTTCTCACACAATCGATGAATCTTTAAAAGAGCTGTCGAATAAAACTTAATTAACTGTTGTAACTGCTCTCAGTAAAAAAGTATACTATACATATGCAATTTTTTTTCATATCATAAGATAGCAAACAAGCAGATGGCTCTCCTGATGGAAAGAGTCAATCATCGCCTATAGACACCAAATGTGTTAATGGTGCGTTGCTATCTTGTGGCGAGGTCTAATGCCACATGCATGTGTTTACCGGCTACCTTACCCTCCAAACCGGAACACGACAGCAACAAGCACTAACGCTATAGCGGCAGGAATAGGTAAGGCGGTGATACCAGACCCGGCCGAGACAATGCAGAACTCTACCATCTAGTAGCCACGATGGTAGTGACTCGATAGCCAATCGGTCGCCTTTTACGACCTGCCTGGCAGAACAGCAGTTGGCCTATTCTTCAAAGCAGGCCAGGACCAACACCAAAAAAAATTCTATTATACAGTGAAATTACCTAAAAATAGTGGCACCTCTCCCTCCATCCTCCGCGTAGCATTGTAGTGCGCACTTATCTTCACATTCTTTGATCTTTTAACTATCCAACGGTATAATTAGTATTTGGATGTTGATGATAGTTATGTAGCTATGTCACCAAATTTTATCCCCCAAATTTGTTATCATCATTTTCTTGAACTGTCCCTCACTATGAATGCAAATTTAAAGACGTATTCACGTCAAAAAGCCAACAAAGATAGTAATAAGGAGTGATAATTAAATAGATTACCGTTATGTAGTCAACCGGCTAAATAATTACATCACTAATCAATTAATTAATAACTGGCTACCTAGTTAATTATACTGCAATTTGGTTATCTAAAAACTTTGTATAGTTATTGAGGCAAATAATTATACACCAAATATATTACTTAGCTAGATGAAATAGTGATTTGACAAAACAAGAAACCATTTTATTAATCAAACATTTACTTTGCTCCCTAAATAGTTATTTGGCTGACGAAATAATTACGGAGTTGAATAAACATTTAACTTGCTAAGCAAATTATGACTTTTGTTTCCTTGTATTATCTTCTAATAAAATAATTATTTAGCAAAATGATATTTAGGGAATCAAAACTTATTTGTTCTCAAACATTTATTTCCTAGTGAAAAAAGTTTAACGCAATTTTCTTTATGGCGCCACAGACAGACATTCACAAAAACTTGTTAGTAGTCTAAATTTAACACCACTTATTTTGTAGGGAGTTAAAAAGTGATCCCGCGAACAGACGCACGACGCGAGATTGTGTTCTAATTACCGAAACTATGCTTGATTTTAATGCCACTTTATGCAATGCAACTAAGGAATTACTTCACAAGCAATCTATATTGATATTATAAATGCCAAAGTTTGTATGTTTGGATGGGTGGATGGATGTATGTTGGTTACTAAATTACGCAAAAACTACTGAACGGACTGAACTAAATATATGAAATTTGGCACACGTGTAAATGATGACTTGGAATATCACATAGGATACTTTTTATCCCAGAAAATGAATTGTTCCCCCGGGATTCCAAAACCAAAAAACATTGCCCGGTGCATAAAAGCACCGAGCTACATGCAGCAGATTGTTGATTATAAAACCTGGGGTATTCCTCAAAGCGCAAACATTTTGAAGCGCACCTAATGAAGCGCAACTAAACTATTCTTCGCAGCGCACCTTTTAGTTGCGCCAAAGAAATAATTAAAAAATAATATAATTTTCGTCCTCAAAGCGCACCAACGATAAAAAAATTGGGAAGAGCATAAAACAAGTAGTGTGAGTAATAAAAAAAGAAAAAAGGTTATTTTTAAAGGTCTGTTTAAATTTTCAGAGGCTGTCTAGTACCTCTGCGTCTAGTAGTTCGGTGTGGGTCCGATTTCCAGGCAAATCAAAAATGTGTTGGTCAGGTGGTTAGCGACCCTGACTAAGCAATTGACGGGTCTCGGGTTCGATCCCCGACGGGAACATGTATTTGTGTGATGAGCATAAATGTTTGTATTTCCGGTGTGGGTGTTTATTAAATATATTCTTGTATTTTTATATGTATTTCTATGTATTAGTATTGTTGACTAACATCCATAATACAATCAAATAATTTGCTTACTTTGGGGTTAAATCAGTAAGTGTAATTTGTCCCGTGATTATTTATTTATTTATTGCTCTAGATTGGATAAATGGCGATAGTTTTGCCACCTATCACATTGTGAAACCAAGTATCTTATCACTTTCTTTACGCTTTTCCCTATTTTTTATCATTGGTGCGCTTTGAAGAATAAAATTATAGTATTTTTAATTTATTTCGTTAGCGCAACTAAACGGTACGCTTCAAGGAATAGTTTAGTTGCGCTTCGTTAGGTGCGCTTCAAAATGGTTGCGCTTGGAGGAACCAAACCCTTAAATTCTTATGTAAACTTTTAACTAACTTTTCCTCGTGTTGGTCCCGGGTTCCTTTGAAGAATAGGCCAACTGCCGTTCTGCCAGGCAGGTCGTAAAAGTCAACCGATTGTTTATTTGAGTCACTACCATCGTGGCTACTAGGTGGTAGAGTTCTGCATTGTCTCGCCTGGTTCTGGTACCACCGCTTTACTTATTCCTGCCGCAATAGTATCAGTGTTTGTCACTGTTATGTTGCGGTTTGGAGGGTAAAGTAGACGGTAAACTTATGCATGTGGTATTAGAACTCACCACAAGATAGCAAACGCACCGTTAACACCTTTATTGTCTATAGGCGATGGGTGACTCTTCTGTTAGGTGACCCATTTGCTTGTTTGCAATCTTACGATATAAAAAAAAAACTAAAATTATAAAGTATATATAAAAATGCGTTAAATGTATCTATGTTTTCTTTGGAAGATAATAAAAATATCTTAACAGCCTCATGTGCTGTAAGTTTCAAATATTTATAATTAAATATTTTCCCTTTTCTGACATTTTTTATATTATAATAGCTGCACCCTACAACCCGCTGCATCATAAAAAAAAATTTGCGAATCCCACGGGAGCAACTTATTTTTCCGGAATTAAAAGAAATCTATGTGCTATCATATATATGTGTACCACATTTCATCCAAATCTGTTCAGCTGTTTTTGCGTGAAATATATCCATCCATTCATCAAAACAAACTTTCGCATGAATTGTAATATTAGTAAGATTAGGAGGATAAGATTTCTTTTTATATCCTAGAGAGCAGATGAGTCTCCTGATGGAAAGAGTCAACCATCACCTATAGAAATTAAAGGTGTTGATGGTGCGTTGTTATCTTATGGCAAGATCTAATGCCACAATCATAAGCTTTCGGCATTGTCGCTATTGCGGCAGGAATAGGTAAGGCGGTGGTACCAGACTCGGTAGAGCCAATGCAGGACTCTACAATGTAGTAGTCACGATGGGAATGACTCGCATAGCCAATCAGTCGCCTTTTACGACCTGCCTGGCAGAACGGCAGAATGTATGGGATTATCTTAAAACATTTCACATCTTACTTATCCATTATTTTTCTAACTTGTCCCGTTTGTGAATAAAACTTTATGGCTGAAAAGAAAGATCTTTGCTTGTTTTAAGAGTAAGAAAAGTATACATGTTTGAGAGTTCATCGTTTTCGTAGTATGTACCTTTTTAAAACGTTTTGGGCCAAAACGTTTGGCTATTAATTAATTCCTTTTATCCATATATATATATATATATATATATATATATATATATATATATATATATAGAAGCAGAAGAGAATAAATTATAATATACCACCATATAGTCGTCTTATCACTGAATTAGTGCGCACGTTAGGCACGGTCGGTTCTCTAACTGTGAGTCCTCTTATAAACCGATCTACTGACTCGGATTTCGTTACGACAGGCGATAGGTAGATGATGGCCGAGGGATGACTGTTAAGATATAAAATGACGTAAGAGACGTAAGCAACGTATAAGTCAACTACACTTTATTCTACTCTAGATAGCGCTACGCTACCTTAGGTTGCAAATACTCTCATACTTCCTCATATACATATATATATATATATATATATATATATATATATATATATATATATATATATATATATATATATATATATATATATATATATATATATATATATATATATATATATATATATATATATATATATATATATAGTTCGTTAGTCTCGCTAAATAAGAGTAGTTAAAAAAACAGAACAACGTTTGCCGGGTCAGCAAGTCGATAATATTTTTTTTATATTATAAATGCGAAAGTTTGAATGTTTGGATGGATGTTTGTTACTCAATCACGCAAAAATCAATTAACGGATTTGAAAAAAAATTTGTATGCAGGTATATAATGACCTGGTGTAGCAAATAAGCTACTTTCTATCCCAGAAAAATTAGGTGGTCCCGCGGGATTCACTAAAAACTTTTATAATGCAGCGGGTTGCATGCTGCAGATAGTATTATTATAAATGTCAAAGTAACTTTGTCTTTCAGTCTGTCTGTCTACCTTTTCTTCACGCCTAAACCGCTGAACCAATTTTAATGAAATTTGGTACAAAGATAGTTTGAGACCCGAAAAGGAACATAGGATAGTTGTTATCCCGGATATCCCAAGGAAACGGGAACCATGCGAGTAAAACCTCAGGCCTGTCTATCCACTATTATTTGGGAAATTTGTCCACGCGTACGAAGTCGTGGGCACAATTATTTTCAAATATGGGCTTATCTGTACAAATAAATGAAATCGAAGTGTCCGATTGTAATATTATTATTTAGGCGTGAAGAGACAGACAGATAGTCAGACGGACAGACAGAATTACTTTCGCATTTATAATATTTTTTGTCCGTCCCGTTGGTTGAGTGGTCAGCGACCCTGACTACGCAATCAGCAGGGCTCGGGTTCGATCCCCGACGGGGACAAACATTTGTGTGATGAGCATAAATATTTGGATTTCCGGGTTTGGGTCTTTATTAAATATATTTCAGTATTTATATATGTATTTCTATGTATTAATATCGTTGACTAACACCCATAACACAAGCAAATAATTTGCTTACTTTGGGATTAGATCAGTAAGTGTAATTAGTCCCGTGTGTCATTCATTTCTATATTTTCTTTGGGAGATACTAAATATATCTTATACTAATTTAATAATTTTCGGTTCAGGTTATATTCTCTTTCGTCTATATGCCGACTTCATCAATTTCCTTTGATCTAAGTTACGTCCAAAAAATAGGCCTCAATCAGCTTTTATAGCATCGTAACAAAACGCGTTTATAAATGGCCGCCTCTACAAAAATATATTTCTCAGTTCCATCTGAATAATATTTTATATCCATAATATTCTAAAGGAACATATCATTTTCAGTCTTATTTTTCAGGAATAAGAAATTTCTCAATTAGTTTCATTATTCAACGTGACGATTCGTGCTCCCTTGGAAGAGTATCTGCGAATTGAAGCAACGCACCATTAACATCTTTGGTGTCTATAGGCGATAGTTAACTCTTTCCATCAGGAGACTCATCTGCTTGTATACTATTTTATGGTATATAAAAAAAGTTTCTTCCATAATAGTTCGTAAACACGAGATAATTTTTCACTCACTGACTTTAAGGTATGACTACGCTTAACTTTGTAGTGTGATCCGATTGGATATTTTTTCTTTTATTGGATGGAATACACCCCGAAGGATAATCTATATAGTTTTTTTTAATCCACAATAATAAAAGTAATTAAAAAAATAAACCGACTTTCAAATATAATATGTTGACTATGCTTATATATCAAAAATATAAACACCTGTGCTCGTCACACTACCGCTGGTTGCTATCTGTTTCTGTCAGGAATCAATCTCGAATCCCAACGACTAGAATCTAGATAGTCAGAGTTGCCATATTTCGTTAAAACTGTTGCATTTATTGCTAAGTAAAACTTAAAATATTAAAAAAAAAAACAAAAAACGGAAGTTACCAATTTGACATATATGTATGTAATATTGTAATTTTAATGGCGTCCAAGCACATATACTAATATATATGTGTATGTATGTTTGTCTACAAATTTCTGGGTAGCTATAAGCTCTATCTAGATAATTATCTTTACTAGAAAGATAATCTGGTATATTCCAAGTTAGGAACAGTGCAAGTTTTATCAAAATCGGAAGTTTTTGAGATTTGAGTATATTCAATCGTTATTTTAATTCCACTTTAATACTTTATTATTAAAATTGATTCAAATTATTCAATGTTTTTCCATATAAATTAAGTGAAGATGATTTAGTTCCGTATGTACAACACTATTTAAATACTTTTGAATAAACTTAACCATAATAAAAGTTATTTAAAAAGTATTTTAACTGCTCCAAGCGGATCTTACAGTTCAAAGTCGTTTGTTGAATTTCGCTACGATTAAATTTCGTCACGTCACATATGTTGCAATTTTCTTGACCACAAAATTCATATTTATATTCGATACTGCACACAGAGTTGCGATGGACACTATAAAATCTACGCCTTTGTTATTATAGCTGTATCAATACCTATAACAGACAGGTGGTAGAGTTCTGCATTGTCTCGCTCGGGTCTGGTACCACCGCCTTACCTATTCCTGCCGTAATAGCGTCAGTGCTTGTCGCTGTCGTGTTCCGGTTTGGAGGGTAAGGTAGCCGGTAAACTTTTGCATGTGGCATTAGACCTCGCCACAAGAAAGCAACGCACCATTAACATCTTTGGTGTCTATAGGCGATGGTTGACTCTTTCCATCAGGAGACCCATCTGCTTGTTTGCTATCTTATGTTATAAAAAAAAGTCTAATACGAAATATATATCTTCACACCAAAACCCTTATGGAGTACGCAGAGGATTGAGTGTCATATATAACGACTTAGGGGGACCTGTCTGGACTGCCTGGCTTACTCTACATTTTTCTTTAAATATAGCATACCAGTAGAGGATTTTTCTAATATAAATCACATTCGTCGCCAAAATTCACCATATAAGTAAATGCTGCATTGCTGTTCATTTAAGAAAATGATAATATCACTAATATTATACCTATTATATTAAACCTTTAAAATTAAGTATCACTAATATTTTTCCCCGTATTGCTTCCGGGCTCCTTTAAAGAATATACCAACTGCTGTTCTGCCAGGCAGGTCATAAAAGGCGACCGATTGGCTGTGCAACTCACTATCGTCACGACTACTAGTTGGTAGCGTTCTGCATTTTCTCGCCGGGGTCTTGTACCACACCTTACCTATTCCTGCTGCAATAGTGTCAGTGCTTGTCGCTGTCGTGTTCCGGTTTGGAGGGTAAGGTAACACTTATAACATAATATTTGGTATGTATAGGCGATGGTTGCCTCTTTTCATCAAGAGACACATTTGCTTACTTGCTATATTCTTATGATAAAATAAATGTATTCCTAAAGTATATTATTTAAAAATATTAATTTTTTTCAGTTCTCTACAATGTAAACTTTAACTGTGCCAAATTTCACACTCCACTGTTTGCGTAATTATTGGAAAAAGGGATACAAAGTTGTAACTTCACGTATTAACACTTATAAAGATATAAATTACTCAGGCATGGCATTGACTGCCAACAAACTTACCCTCCAAACCGGAGCACGATAATACCAAACACCTTGGCGAGACGTAGCAGAACTCTACAGCTTATTAGTCACGATGATAGTGACATATGTAATCTAATACCTTCAAACGAGCAATTGAGCAATTCTTATATATATATATATGCTCTGACTTATATATATATATATATATATATATATATATATATATATATATATATATATATATATATATATATGCTCTGACTTATATTTACTACTTTTTATTTAATTTTGCTTCTTAATTAGTGTGGGTCAAATCTTGCAAGCTAAATTAGATCCACTTTTCAATTTATTAAACCAAAATTTTTAATACAGTTTTAGTACTGATATAAATACAATTACATACAATCAAAACCGTGTTGAAGAGGTTTTAGTGAATATTTATTTGCTTAAAAAGAATGCAACGAAATCAAATTATCCAAAACAAATTACGTGTACATTGTTACAACCAAAAAGTCGTCCATAAATTAGATACACTTTGGTTCCCCTGCAAAAAGAAATCGTGTGCCCACTAAAGAGGACTTGATTTATCGTGCGATAATTCTTTAGGTACTTTGGCTTAAATCCTTCTTTTTTCCTTGGCTTTTTTCCGACTTGTACTTTTATACATAACATATGTTGCGGGAATAAAAACGAGAGCTTGACATATAATTTATACTTCCCAATGTCGGCGGCATATGGAAAATTTCAAATATCTTAGTCTAATTATTATACTTCGATTGTACTATTTCGCACCCAAACCCACTGGTGGTAGCCGCGGCAGACTACATCGCAGATCCTAATCTCGATCCCAAATTACGTAGGCTCCGCCACGTTCTCACCGATCCCGATCACCCGATAACTCTGGCCAACGGTACATACAAAAACAATGATTCTCAGGTGGAAACCGTTGGAAATTTGTGTGAAACAGTTTTAATTTCTTTGACGATTATTTTACTTTCATTTTGTATAATACTAGCTGACCCGGCAAACGTTGTTTTGCCGGGTTTTTGTTTCTGTTTTTGTTATTTTTTGTTATACATACATACATACATATAAACCTTCCTCTTACATCACTCTATCTATTAAAAAAACCGCACCAAAGTCCTTTGCGTAGTTAAAGATCTAAGCATATATAGGGATTAGGGACAGACAGCGGAAAGCGACTTTGTTTTATAATATGTAATGATAATTTATTCTAATACTCTATACTTTAAAAAAGGTAAAAAAACCCAAGGCTGCGTGCTAACACCGACACTGTTTGTTCTGCATATCAATGATATGTTGCGAATTAGTAACATACATTGCTATGCGGACGACAGTACTGTTGATGCTACATACTCCGGCCGTAGCGGTATTTCTCGGGAACACGTCGAAGAGGGCCGGATCAAGCTCGTGTCTGAACTCGAGAATCAACTAACTGATGTCTCAGAATGGGGTCATCAAAATCTTATTACATTTAACCCCAAAAAGACGTAGCTTTGTGCGTTCACCGCAAAAAAAACACCCTTTGTCGTGTCACCTCGGTTCGAGAACACTCTCCTGACTGCCTCGGCCAGTATTGGAATTCTGGGAGTTGACATATCGAATAACGTTCAGTTCCGCGGTCATTTGGAAGGGAAGGCTAAACTAGCCTCCAAAAAGCTTGGTGTACTCAGTAGAGCAAAGCAGTACTTCATGCCAGCCCATCGCCTCCAACTTTATAAGGCCCAAATTCGACCTCACATGGAGTACTGTTCTCACCTCTGGGCCGGAGCTCCTCAGTACCAGCTTCTTCCTCTTGATCGCATTCAGCGTAGAGCGGTTCGAATCGTCGACGACCAAGCTATTTCTAACCGGCTTGACTCTTTGGCGTTACGCAGAGATGTAGGCTCGCTCTGCATCTTTTACCGTATTTATCATGGGGAGTGTTCCGACGAGTTGTTCGGACTAAAACCTGCCGCTAAATCTGGAAATCCACAACCGTGCGCTTTTGTCGACACTTTTTGCCTCGCATTACTCCTTTGTGGAATCTATTACCCTCGGGGGTGTTTCCGAATGGATACGACTTAGGGACCTTCAAGAAACGAGCTTATTCATTCTTAAAAGGCCGGCAACGCAGCTGCAATACCCCCGGTATTGCGGATGTCCATGGGCGGTGGTGATCACTTACCATCAGGTGCCCCATCTGCTCGTTTGCCCCCTCTACTATAAAAAAAGAAAAAAAAAAACGCGACATGTGCCACACAAAATTATTTGGCAAAAAAAGTAATAGCGTCGTGGTCTAAGGGGAAGCCTATTCGGCTCAGACCATGAGGTCTTGGGTTCAATCCCCGGGTCGGGCAAAAGTGTTAGAGGTTTTTTCGAAATCTAATTCTCAGTAGCAGGTCCGAGTCTGGCGGAGTGGTGTATTACCACTCCCGTACCTCAGATAAGCACGTTCAACTGCCAGTCTCGATTATCAATAGAAATAATCGATAATTGTTAACATGTCGATAAATGTGGTGATGAGGATCACCACTTATCTAGCCAACCGAAAAACCGGTGAATCGCGGTGAACTGAAAGTCTATAGACGTTCGGATTACTCTGCCTCATCAAGGTATCATCACGCCCGGTTCCCTGGCAGATGCAAGGGAACCGGACGTGATGATACCTTTTTCTTTCTTACGTAAAAATGACATGTTTTCTTAATTTTTCAGGACACCGCCCTTTTCATGTCCATCTGATATACACAATACTAGTGATTAATACGTACGTGTATTAATTTAAATTGATTATGTCTGCGGCACTTTGTATGGCAGATATAGATACAAAATAATATTTTAATTTTGTTTTAAGAAGTTGTGAAATGATCCTTACTTAGTAGTTTTGAAGCAAACAAATTTTAAACTTGGTAAGAGAACTGACAGAGTTTGAAGTTTGTTGAAACAAGTATTTCAGCTCGTAAAAGCGTGAACATTAGTTCTTAAATAGGATTTTATATCATTGTTATTTACTTGTGATATGTTTGTTAATGACACTTCTGTAATAAACCGCCCAGTTGGTTGAGTGGTTAGCGACCCTGACTTCGCAATCGACGGGGCTCGGGTTCGATCCCCGACGGGGACAAGCATTTGTGTGATGAGCATAAATATTTGTATTTCCGGGTTTGGGTGTTTATTAAATGTATTCTAGTATTTATATATTATGTATTTCTATGTATTATTATTTTAAGCATAATTTGCTTACTTTGGGATTAGATCAGTAAGTGTAATTTGTCCAGTGAATATTTATTTATATTTATTCATTATACCTACTCATTTTGTCCTCTCGGGGGACACGTGATGTGTGTGTGTGTATGTGTTTGTGTGTATGTGTGTATGTGTGAGATTGTGTGTGTGCGCGCGTGTGTGTGTCTCTGTGTGAAATGTTTAGCTTTATTCATGATTGTCATTGATATTTCGATGCTCTTATATTTTATGTTGAGTAAGTCAATAAATTATCTTTACTTATAGTCCAAGATCCCAGAGCTGCCAGACGTCACGTATTTTCTGACGGATGAAATGTGGACGATTGAGTAGTGTTAGTATGTACTATGATCGTATGCCTACCTGCTAGCTTGGTCAAACGGCCAATTTCCAGGTATCAGGTAATCAAGGTACATAAAAACATTACTTACTTCACGTAAATTCTCCTGGCTGATTTTCATATATGTTTTCGAGTGTATAGTTAAAAATAAATTGTCAATACTCCCAGACACTTTCCGTCGGCCATATTGCTTGGCAGACGCTTTAAGGGTCTCAAAATAATTAGTTAACATCACGTAAATTCTGACGCTCCATTTTTATATATGTTCATCCGACAACAATTTTAAAACCTTTGACAAGAAGACATACCGATTCAAGGGGCCAATCATTCCCTAAACTAAATTTTAATATCTCTGTGAGTGGGAGCGTTAGAGATCTACGCGCATGAGACTGAGTTAGACCGACTGCGCTGTGAAGGCCATGAAAATTACTTGAACAGATATTTTATAATTTTTAGAACTTTTATTGACAAGTAAATTATGGCAATTATATATATTGACCTATAATAAATAATAATAAATTTAGCGCCGACATTTTTAATTTTTTTTCAATTTATTAATTAGAACTAAAAAAATATTTTATAAAAATAACACTTATAGTTTTTCAAATTTTTTACAAATAATTTTTTTTTTAAATAATTTTTTCAATTAAAAAAAGTTCTAAAAATTTTTACATGTCGGCTAATTTACTTTCTTTTTTTTACTAATTATTTTTAATTAATATATTTTTTAAATAAAATAAAAAATTGGTCAGGTGACAGCTAACTTTATTGTAATTTAAAGGCCCTCTTGAGGCCAACAGCAAAAGTCACTCCCAAATAAGTATTCAGTGTTCTGCCGTGCTCCCTTGAGTAATATTGTTCTGTGCTGCCGTGTCTGTTGAGTGCAGCTGTGACTATAGTAGCAACGTGTGTAAAAAAATAAAAATGTTTGCAGTGTTTTGAAAAATAAAATGTCTTCTCTAGTAAACTGTGTTTTTTGTAAAGATTCTGATGTTAATTTAATATTGTTCACGCAAGAGACATTAAAAAGGTGTCAAGTAATTTTAAAACATAGAAAAAAACATAACCTTAAGTTTAAAGACGTTGTTTTGTCAGGTGATTTATTCGAATGTGGTTCTAAAAATTATAAAATATGTGTTCAAGTAATTTTCATGGCCTTAACAGTAGAGATGAGACATACTCGCAATAGTACGTATTGAGTTTTACGAGTACGTGCAAATACTTGTTCCAAAAACTAGTTCCACGAGTATTTAGAAGTAGGAGTTTTACTATACGTCCTAGTATCATGTATGACACGAAATATGATCGAAGTATGAATTAACTATACATCCTAATATCAATTATATACATTTTGGTAGCAATTAAATGTAGTTACGACAAATGTCAATATTCAATATCTTATAATAGGTAATTATAAATATTAATAAAAATCACTTGACATATTACACAAATCAATCTAACCTCAAAGTAAGCAAATTATTTACTTGTGGTTTGAGTGTTAGTCGACGATACTAAAAACTAGAAATACATATATAAATATTGTAATGAATGAAAACATCTTCACACCCATATCCCCGAAAAGGTAGACCAGTGCACTCATGTTTAGCTGAAGATAGTTAATCCCACACAATGTGATATGTGGCAATCCTGTTGCCAACCGAGCACTAATCCAATCCCAGTCAATTCGTTTTTATCAGAAAATTAATAAAAAAAATATTTTTGGATTGCTTGATTCGGGAAACCAACCGGGGACTTTATATAGTCAATGGCAACACCGGGCCTACAGATAGACTGATATACAATAGACTACACAGGTAATTAATACAATAATTTATTTAATGAACAACCAAATCAAAAATACCAACGGGATTCGAACCCGGGCCTCGTTGATTGCGTAGTCAGCTTCGCTAACCACCCGACCAACAAGACGGTCAAATATACGACTTTAGGAGAATTGATTGAATATTGAATACCTACCTAGCTTAGTGTAAGAAAATGTAAAAAAAATGAAATATTTCCTTAATACGTTCACAGGCTTATGACTGACAGCTTTTTTGAATTTTTAATGTATGTATTATAATATGACCTTAATGCTGGCATATTTAGCAGTCGCCCTTTGCAGTGTACTTGTCCCAAATCTCAAAGGATTAGTACATTGTATACGTATTCACGGACGCGTACGTGTGATATTTTAAATACTCGATACTTTTAAATACTCGATACGCTTTTGCCTCTTTGACATTACTAAGTTGTATGTGTAATCGGGGACGCGTACGCTTACAATACTTCTAAATACTCGATACTCGTATATTCTACGACTGAATACTTAGTTTGGAGACTTTTTAGTTGAAACCTAGTATAGAAACCTGTTCCCGTAAATATGTCTCATCTCTACTTAACAGCGCAGCCGGTCTCACTCAGTCTCATGCGCGTAGATCTCTAGCGCTTCCACTCACAGAGATATTAAAATTTAGTTTAGGGGATGATTGGCCCCTTGAATCGGTCTGTCTTCTTGTCAAAGGTTTTAAAATTGTTGTCGGATGAACATATATAAAAATGGAGCGTCAGAATTTACGTGATGTTAACTAATTATTTTGAGACCCTTAAAGCGTCTGCCAAGCAATATGGCCGACGGAAAGTGTCTGGGAGTATTGACAATTTATTTTTAACTATACACTCGAAAACGTATATGAAAATCAGCCATGAGAATTTACGTGAAGTAAGTAATGTTTTTATGTACCTTGATTACCTGATACCTGGAAATTGGCCGTTTGACCAAGCTAGCAGGTAGGCATACGATCATAGTACATACTAACACTACTCAATCGTCCACATTTCATCCGTCAGAAAATACGTGACGTCTGGCGGCCCTGGGATCTTGCTCTATTATAATATTTCCTTGTAATGGGTTGGTTGAAAGCAATCTCTGTTACTGGAGATAAGCTCGCCGTACTTTTTTCTTTTAAATATTTTGTTTAAGTGTTAGTAATTTATATATATATAGTTAATCTATACATATAATAAAATCGTAGGAAAGTCAAAACTGTACATTTACTATTTTTTTAAAAGAATACTTGGGGCGTGATCTACAATCGATATCGAAGCCAAAAATATAGTTTTTAGAATTTTTGTCTGTTTGTCTGTTTATCCGTTTGTCTGTATGTATGTCCGGGATAAACTCAAAAAGTACTGCATGGATTAACTTCAAGTTTTGCATGAATATTACTGACAGATCGGGTCAACATATAGGCTACATATTATCACGCTATCACCTACAGAGGAGGAGCAGTGCAGAGTAAACGAAGTCCGCGCGGACGAAGTCGCTGGCAACAGCTAGTAAATAAATAAATAAATAAATAGTTTCTGGAATTAAATTACGAAATTTATTTTTAGTGATAAAAAGTGGATCTACACAGGCGAACAACCTTTATATGTAACATATGAACAACCTTTTTACCATTCAGTTCATTCTTTCAAAAGTATCAGCCGGAATAATTCTAATTCAACATTTGTGCTTTCTTTTTTTGAACGACCTGACCGTATTTGAAATTGTAATTCTAATTTTTTTTTTCACAAATTGAAAGGTTGTCAGACTTTTTTTCTCACATTAAAAAGGAGGACATTATCAAATAGACACGTATGGATTTAATATTGTTAGCACTTTCCCTGTGTTTGGTCTTTGCCCACATTAATATACATTGATATACACATAAACATGTACATTATTCAGATTATATATACACTCTGTCATAAAAGAAAAAGATACGTACATACCCAAGTAGCACGTTAAGCTGTATATAGGCTGCATTTAGGTTCATTTTTAAACTTAAAGCTGTATACGAAGCCGTACAAAGGCTGTAGAAGCGCTTCTACAGCCGATATAACACCAAAAAGGGCCCCAAGTTATACAGCTTATTGCGTTATGTAGGCTGCACAATAGCTATACAAGCTGTTATAAACTGTACAATGGCTGTTATTTGGTGTATAAAGAAACTATAACACTAAGGATACTCTCTTGTAACTGTCTTGTACAGCTAAGAGTTAAATAGGCTGCACAATAGCTGTACAAGCTGGTATAGGCTGTACAAAGGCTGTTATTCGGTGTATAAAGAAACTATAATACTTAAGATACTCTCTTGTGCAGCTAAATGTTCTTAATAGATGTTTGAAAATGATAAAAAGTAACTAATCTGTTTTTGATATTGTATAACATTATATCTGCAGACGCCATAATTAAAAATATATTAATAAACGATAAATTCTTGGACTTGGAGCAGTATTCAAAGGTGTATTCAAAGTGCAAATTCTAAATGACTGTGAAGTCATGTATGTTTTTCCTCAAAATATTCACGCGCCAACGAAATAATCAAGATAACACAAATAAAATCATTGCAAAATACGGTAAGTGTTTGTGTTTAAGGTTAGAATATACAAGTATTTATGGTACAATATTGTATATAAAGGCATAATGATCATAATATAAGTTGCTTGTCAAGATATAGCTTTAGCTATTGCTAAATATATCTTTTATTTAACAATATATTTCTTTAATGTTGTTTTTAATACACAATAATGGCGGCGTTTTATTATACAGACTAAAGTGTATTTGGAGGGTGATATACTGCAAATAGCTGTACTGAATCTCTTTTTTGTTCTATTATACGGTTATTGGCTTTTAATTACCATCCAAATACACTTTAGGCTGTACTAAGTCCCTATATAAATCTATTGTACAGTAATTGGCTTTTAATCACTTAACTTATGTTTAGAGATGCGTACAAAAATTGAAGAACCCTAAATACAAAACATATGTTTGCCACTTGATTTCGCTATTGTGTTGTATTGATATCGGTCGTTTGACTTTACAACTAAACCAACTTATTGTTAACTATAACTTATGGGACATGTATTTCAATCATGTTTTACTTTATTTTTCAGGGAAATATGCCTTATAAAATAATAAAAACAATTGAGAGAAGCCAAAACCTTATTTGTATCGTACCCAGTTTGTGGGAGGATAAAGGTGAATTATAATGACCAAGAAAACAACTTGATATAACTAAGTTGATCAAGAACGAAAAATCAAGCCCTTTAAATATTAGTCTATCACAAAAATATTTTTAAGAAGAATACGTTATTTCGTGCTTGTGATTTTATATTATTAGTTCTGCAAAGAGAAACACATACTCTCTTGCCTGTAATTGTATCTAAGTATATAATATTTTTAAAACGATTGTAAGTATACATATATACAGGGTGTTGCAAAAGTGGTACAGTAAGCCGAAAGGGGGTGGCTCAGGGGGTCATTCTTAACAACTTTTGTTTAACGACTTTTGGAAATTCGCGAAAAAAATATTGATTCTCCATAGAAACTTTGTTAGTCACGTGACTTTTCACAATGGAACAAAATTGTTTTTCGGGAATTTTCACAAATCGTTGAACAAAAGTTGTTCAAAATGACCCTCTGAATCACCCCCTTTCGACTTACTATACCGCTTTTGTAAAACTCCGTATAGTAGCAAGTTAAAAATAAAAAAAATACATATTTTCTCAGTGTAATGATTTTTATTTCTCTTTTTAACTCTTTTTTATATATTCTTTGAAGAATAGACCAATTGCCTTTGTGCCAGGCAGGTCGTAAAAGACAACCGATGGGCTATGCGAGTCACTTCCATCGTGGTTACTAAGTGATAGAGCTCTGCATTGGCTCGACCGGGTCTGGTACCACCGCCTTATCTATTCCTGCTGCAAAGCGTCAGTGCTAGTCACTGTCATGTTCCGGTTATGAGGGTAAGGTGGCCGGTAAACTTATGCATGGGGCATTAGACTTCGCCACAAGATAGCAACGCACCATTAACATTTTTGCTGTCTGTAGGCGATGGTTGATTCTTTTCATCAGGAGACCCATCTGCTTGTTTGCTATCTTATGACATTAAAAAAATCAGTTATTGTAAATTACCAACCAAGTAACCTTAATGAAGAAGATAAGCCTAAAAATAATAAATCAGATTACCTACAATCACTTTTTAATGTTTTGTTACGGAACCCTTTTCCTTGAACATTAATAAAAATGACGATTGTAGGTTTACCTGAATTAGTAATTTTTCAGCTTTACCTTCATCACGATTACTTGGTTGGTAATTTATAATATTTAAATATTCCTTTTCAATATTCCTCTTGATTTTTTCCACATGATATCAACTATGCAGATATAAAAACAGCAAACAACAATTTTCTCAGTAATGCAGCCTTGAGCTGTACTATAGCTGTATATGCAGATTTTTTAACACCATTGGCTGCATAACAGTTTACAATTACGCCATAAATATTAGCTGTAAAACGGTGATTGCATGTCCCATTTTACAGAAACAAGCGTTGAGTGATACTATAATAACACTTAAAGCTGTAATAAATTCCCGTGCTAAACAAAATACAGCTAATGTACAGCTTTAAGGATTAAAATCAGCCTAATGAGTTACAAATTGCTTAAAGCTGTACAGTAGTGTATTAATATTCAGATATAACGCCTAAAGCTTACGCGGAACTCTAAGAAAGGCCTTGTACAGCATTAGGCTGTATAAAAACTCATAAAGGTCTCTTATACCGATAAAAGCATCTTTTTACACCATTGTACGGCTGCAATAGAACTTTAAGTTCTATATGAGCTGCTTTATGGGTATTAGACATGCTTGATTGCTGCTTGGGTATACTCATAAACATAATCCTCCTTCTAGCGTTTTCAGGTAAAATATTATAATGGTATTTTAGTACAACGAAATTCTGGAATTATTCCAGTCCTTTAAGTCTAACTTTCGAATATATGAATAACCTTTTACTGTTTAGTTTTATTCTTTCATAAATATTTAATGTTGGTGGTAAATACAAACATACATGTATACATATTTTACTGAACTGTATAGTTTGTAAGCTACAAAAACATAGCAGTATTTTGCTCGAATTATTCCAATCCTTTTAAGTTTTACGAAATACTGGAATTATTCCAGTCCTCTTAAGTATAACTCTCGAATTGAAACAACCTTTTAACGTTCAGTTTTATTCTTAGAAGTATCATCGGGAATTCTAATTTAACATATTTTGTGCTTTATTTTTTGAGCGATCTAACCTCATTTGAAATTATAATACTTACATATTCTTTCTTTACATTCCGTTTTCATTACAAATTGAAATGTTGTCAGACTTTTAACTTACTTCATAAAGATTATATAGTATGGAGACTTATAGAGATTATCATAAAAGAAATGGATAAGAAAGAAAGATTTTCAACTGAATCAAGTAAGTCTAACACTAGCTGTTTCCTGCAACCCACTAAATTAACAAAAGGTTTTGTTGTATCCCACGGGAACAACTTAATTTTCGGAATAAAATATAGGTTATGTACAATCTTAGGTCATTATTTACTTGTATGCATAATTTCATTTAAAACAGTGCAGTCGTTTTTGCGTGATTAAGTAATAAACATCCAAATAATTAAACATTCAAAAATATAAACTTCCAAACATACGAAACTTCAGACATTTATTATTTATATCTATATTGATATAATAAATTCGAAAGTTGGATGTATAGATGAATGGAAGGATGTTTGTTACTGTATTGTGCAAAAACTGCTGAATCAGTTTGGATGAAATTTGACAATACAAGTGGATGATGTCCGGAAATGCCCATAGCTACAGTTACAGCTAGTAGGATTTTTTTATTTTCGAAATGACCATTACAGTTGATCTTATGGGTCGTTACTGCGTCACCGGACTTTTCGGGCGAGCAGAGTGCTCAGCCATAGTTTAAATTAAAATTTGGACTACTGACACCTGCGCTAAGGGCTGTCTCTTGTGAGAACGGACCTCGGTTTAGTGCGGCGTTTGGAATAAAAGTGGAGGGCGAAGTCGTGACTGTGCGGTGGGCGATAGGCGCGAGGCGATAGAGAAAGAAAGAAAGAAAATATTTCTTTCTTTCTTCTTCTTCTTCTCGAGTCTAGCGACGACGGTGTCGTGTTGTGTGAGTGTATATGTCGAGATCGTCATCGGGATAGAAAAGTACGTGGCTGGGCCTCCTGAACCTGTCTATCACATCCGCGCCGGCTACGGTTTCGTGGTCCGCCGCGGCTGTGATTAATGGGTTTGAAAGGTATTTTTATCGAAATAACGCTAGAAGGATATATATTTTAACTACATGCATATGCTCTTCCCTAATTTTTATCATTAGTGCCCTTCGAAAAATAATATTTTAAATTTATTTCGTTAATGCAATTAAAAGTTGCGCTTCGAAGAACAGTTTACTTGCGCTTCATTAGGTGCGCTTGAAAATGGTAGCGCTTTGAGAGGGAGTAGGTTGTTACTAATCAATTTCGAAATCTCGTAATTCTGACATATTTATTAGAAATCAAAAATCAGAAATGAGAAGAACTTTATTCAACAAAACTTTTACAGGTTATTTTGTCAACATTTTTTTCAACTATTACCTGAACGAAAATGCGGCCACACAATTTAGAGCAGAAGACTGGTTTGAAATACCGCCGAATGTAGTACAAAAGTTTTATATCATAAGATAGCAAACAAGCAGATGGGTCTCCTGATGGAAGAAATCAACCATCGCCTATAGACACCAAAGGTGTTAATGCTGCGTTGCTATCTTGTGGCGAGGTCTAATACCACATGCATAAATTTACCGACTACCTTACCCTCCAAACCGGAACCGGAACTGCAACTGCTTGTGGGATATCCTATGATACAAATCCTCCGTGTTGGTTCCGGGGCCCTTTGAAGAATAGGCCAACTGCCGTTCTGCAAGGCAGGTCGTAAATGGCTACCAATTGGCAATACGTGTCACTACCATCGTGACTACCGGGTGGTAGAGTTCTGCATCGGCTCACCCGGGCCTGGTACCATCGCCTTATCTATTCGTGCCGCAATAATCAGTGCTGACCACTGTCGTGTTCCGGTTTGGAGGGTAAGGTAGCCGGTAAACAAGATAACATCGCACACTCGCCACAAGATAGCAACGCACCATTAACAGCTTTGGTGTCTATAGGCGATGGATGGGATTTTCAAGTTCTAGAATCAATACCTATGTCATAAGCGACTAAATCCCTATAAAACGTAAACATAACCACATCCCTTAGTAACTAATAAAAAGATAATATATTGGAAACTATTTTACTATTAATAGTTGATCAAAATAAATAAAACCTCATTTGAAACAGTTTTTTTCTTCTGGTGTTTTTATCATAATTATATTGTTCCAGACTTCCTTTTAAGAATACATTACCTGCTATTTTTATATATCATAAGATAGCAAACAAGCAGATGGGTCTCCTGATGGAAAGAGTCAACCATCGCTTATAGACACCAAAGGTGTTAATGGTGCGTTGCTATCTTGTGGCGAGGTCTTATACCACATGCATAAGTTTACCGGCTACCTCACCTTCCAAACCGGAACACGACAGCGAAAAGGACTGACGCTATTGCGGCAGGAATAGGTAAAGCGGTGGTACCTGACCCGGACGAGACAATGCAGAACTCTACCACCTAGTAGCCACGATGGTAGTGACTCGCATAGCCAATCGGTTGCCTTTTACGACCTGCCTGGCAGAACGGCAGTTGGTCTATTCTTCAAAGGAGCCCGGAACCAACAAGGGGAAAAATTAGATTCTCAACACTTAGGGGTATTGGTATTTTTCATCGACGGTTTGTTCTTCAAACGGATGCTGGATATAAATTTTAATTTATCAAATCTGTCATCAAATGCATACTAACAGATAAATATTGGCTTTTAATAATCATAGCAAACAAATGAATGTTTCAAATCAACTGTAAATAAAAAACCGAAGCTAGCGCCAAATTGAAAAAAAACATCCCCGCGTTACAAGGGCTGAAATAATTAAAATATCTCGGTCCTGTATCTGACATAGGGACTTTTAGTTTAAATTAAATTGGAGCTCTGAATTTGGCTTCTGAGTCAATAGAATTTTTTTGTTGATTTTGCTCAATTCGTTATCTAGTTATTTTTATTCTATATCATAGGTTATATCTTCAAGTCAGGCAAAATACAGTTTTTTTAATTTAATTAGATAGCAAACGGGTATGTGGCTACCTTTCCGATCCAGTTGTGATTTAAAAAATATATATAGAGGGGACAAAACAACTTGTAAAAAATTTTATTGAATAAAGTACTTCTGATTTCTGATAAATGGTTCTCCTGATAGAAAGGGAGAAAGGGAAACCAACGTCTATAGACATTACAAAAAGGGTGGAGATGGTGCGTTGCTATTCGAGTAGCAGATGCTACATGCTTAAGTTTACCGCCTCCTTTACCCTTCAAAGAGGAATATGATAATTGCAGCCATAGAAATGGTGGTGATACCAAATACCAGGCAAGCCGTTGCGGAACTCTACCACCTCGTAGTCACGATGGTAGTAACACGTGTAGTCAACTAGTCACCTTTTACGATCTGCCTGGCAGAACGGGAGTTGGTATACTCTTCGAAGAAGCTCCGATCAACACGGAGAAAAACATGATTTAGTCGTGTAATTTTTCCAGCGATATTTGTTTCTATAGGGTTTGTTTATATTTATATATAGAGATTTTTAGTTTAAATTAAATTGGAGCACTAAATTTGGCGAATCAATATTAGTTTTTTCGTTATTTTTGTTCTCAAAATCACCCATTTCATAATGTAATTATTTTTTATATGTGATGCGTTTCATCTCTAAGTTGAACAAAAAAAATGTTTTGTATGCAATTGCAGAAGTGCAGTTGGTCTTTTCTTCAAAGTAGCTTGGACCAATACGGGAGAAAAACTACTAGTAATATTATGTGTTTAGTTGTTTCCATGCATTTTTCTGTTAGCACTTACCCCGTGCTTAGGAAAACTTGAAAACCTTCAAAACAACAAAGAAAAATATCGACATGCAGGATTTGAACCTGCGACCCTCTCCCTAAAGCTGAGACTTTATGGAGAGGGTCACAGGTTCAAATCTTGCGTGTCGATATTTTTCTTTGTCATTTTTAAAATTTTTCATGTTTCCTTGCAATTTGTTTTTTGTATTACTGGTTTATTAAATAGTAGATGCCTCAAGCAGCTTCATACGCTATAAATTTAACATGTACTGGATTCATCTTTTCATAAAGATTTTCATTCTCTATTTGAGATTCAGGAGTTTTTGAAAAAAAGTAGCCTATACCCCGGGTTATAAAGCTATTTTCATACCAAAATGTATTAAAAGCAGTTCGGCGGCTATGCCGTCGAGGTGTAACAAACAGATAGACAGGCTTTCGCATTTATAATATCAGTATGGATTGAGAGTTTTTTAGTATCTCTGAAGTTAATGTACACATTTTATAAGTCTAAATTTTTTGGAAAGTAAAATCCTAGAAGATTTTCACAAACAAAATTCTAGAATAACGAGCTATTATAATTTAGGATTAACTAAAAGAAAATAATCTTCCTATTTAAAAAAGAACAGTAGTATCAGCAAACTTACATAAAAAACATTCAGTAGATTCAAGAGGCACCTCTTTATGGAGTTGAAAAATGGACACTGACGACGCCAATACAATTTGTCTTCCAGTTACAAGTAATGTCTTGGATATAACGTAGAATAAATGTATTCTTGCATTCTTCAATTTCACGCTGCCAGAGCAATGGCGATTATTTATTTGTCATTTCGTTGTATTCTAGAGTGTTCGAGGCAACTTTACAAGTGTTCCGCCATAATAGATGTAATCTCAGCAAATACATAATATGTAACTTAGATGTAATAGTTATCTATGTAGATTTAATAGCAATAGTCTTCATATAAAACAAATATTTTTAGACAAATTACACGACTAATTGATGTTTTTCCCCGTATTAGTTCTGGCTTCTTTGAAGAGTAGACTAAATGTCGTTCTGATAGGCAAGTCGAAAAAGGCAATCGATTGACTATACGCGTCACTATAATCGCGACTACTAAGTTTGGCAACTTTGGTAGATTTCCACAACGACTTCTACGGGTATTTGGTACCACCACCTTACCTATCCTTTCGTAAAAGCGTCAATACTTGCCACTGTTGTGTTCCGGTTTGGAGGGTAAGGTGGCTGATAGACTTATTTGTGTGGCGTAGTCATGGCACCACATGGATAGTACGCAATATTATCGTCTTTGGTGTATTCAGGCGATGCTTTTTCTTTCAATCAGGAGATCCATTTGTTTGTTTATTATTTAATGTTATAAAAAATATCCAACCTCAAAATAAGCTAATTATTTGCGTGAGATATGGGTATTTGTTGATAGTAATAATACACAGGAGAACATACATGTAAAGTGATTGTCAAAAACCTTGTCCTATGGGAAAATGGCTTTCTGATAAGTTTCATTTATAGGATAAGTATGCAAGTCACTATTATCGTAGCTACTAGGTTGTAGATTTCTGTATTGTCTCGCCCGGGTTTAGTACACCGACTTACCTGTTCCAGCGGGCAATAGCGTCAGTGCTTGTCACTGTCGTGTTCCAGTTTGGAGGGTAAGGTAGCCGGTAAATTTATGCATGTGGCATTAGACCTCGCCATAAGATAGCAATGCAATTAACATCTTTGGTGTCTATAGGCGACGGTTAACCCTTTCCAACAGGGGACCAACCCACTTGTTTGCTATCTTATAAAGTTATAAAAAAAAACATATTCCATCCGCTAGTTGAAACAGTTGGCGAGTAAAGCTCCAAGTTTTATAATTATTTGTTTTTTATGTACTAACACTAACTTACATACAACGTTTCAGCTTTCTAGGATTTCAGAAAGTGCCCTAATAATTTGATGATCATCAGTGAGTGAGTTAAAGATGAAATCGGGGAAATCGGGGTTATTTAAACATCAAAAAAATTTAAAGCTTGAGAGCCATACAACTGAAACTTTATATCAAATCAATCAAATAATATTTTATTCGACGTAGGTACACATAGGAACACTTATCGACGTCATTTATAAACAAAATTATACATGACAAGTTATACAATAGTTATAAAATAAACTAAGGTAAAATACAGAAAAATAAAGACAGCTAAAGAGAATTCTTTGTCTACAGAAATGACTTATACTTAAATATTTTTAAAATAACAATAAAATTTAAATTAATATAGAAGCAAATCTATACATATAATAAAATCGTAGGAAAGCCAAAACAGAAAACTGTACATTGAATATTTTTTTAAAAGAATATTTGGGGCGCGATCCACAGTCGATATCAAAAGGCAAAAATATAGTTTTTAGAATTTTTGTCTGTTTGTCTGTATGTATGTCCAGGTAAACTCTATAATAAAAATTACAATAATGTCAAAAGAGGTGTCAAATGAAAGTCAAAAAAATAATAATAACTAAATTAAAAAAAATACAATTACTATATAACAAATTAAAGAGCAGAAAAAATATGCTTCATTCAATTAATACAAACTACATTCAATTAATACAAAATATATTAGTTATATCCATGCCTCCTTGTCATTAATAAAATCTTGTATTTTGTAATAACCCTTTTGGCTCAATTTTTGCTTTACAAATTTTTTAAATTTACAGAATGGTAAGTCTATAACATGGTCTGGGAGTGTGTTATAAAAACGTACGCTTTGGCATAAAAAGGACTTATTAACTTTACTCAATCTGGAAAAGTGTATAACGATCTTATCTTTATTTCTAGTATTTATACTGTGGGTGTCACAATTTTTATTAAAATTATTTATATTTTTTTTAACATACAATATATTTTCCAAAATAAATTGAGAGGTCACTGTAAGTATGCCTATTTCTTTAAATTTATTTCGTAAAGATTCTGTTTTACGCATTTTATAAAGAAAGCGAATTACTCTTTTTTGCAAAACAAAAATTACATCAATGTCTGTGGCACTACCCCATAATAATATGCCATAAGACATGACGCTATGGAAGTAGCTAAAATAAACTAAACGAGCTGTGTCTATATCAGTTAGTTCACGAACTTTTTTAACTGCGTAAGCAGCAGAACTCAGTTATATGTTTATTAACTCTGCTGTTGATTTCATATCATGAGAATTTTGCTTTTGAATTTTTGAATTTTTAAAAAAATATTCAATGTACAGTTTTGACTTTCCTACGATTTTATTATGTGTATATATAGACATGCAAAATTTGAAGTAAATTCATGCAATACTGTTTGAGTTTACCACGAACATAGATGCAAACAAACAGACAAACAGACAAAAATTTTAAAAACTGTATTTTTGGCATCGATATCGATTGACGATCACGCCTCAAGTATTCTTTTAAAAAATATTCAATGTACGGTTTTGACTTTCCTACGATTTTATTATATGTATATAGATATAGATAGGCAGTCTTCCAGGAAAAAAGTATAAAAGTCGTGCTGGATTTATTATAACCATGAGAAATTATTTTTAAGCAGCTGTTTTACATGTGATATTCTCATAAACTTATCTAATCTTATAAATTCTGACAATATCTGCTAATGAATAGCTCCTTAAACTTGCTTTATGAAACACAAAATATGGTAATGAATTTTGAATTATGTTGTATTAATATTAAGAGCTAATGCTAATGGATGTGCTACGGTATTAAAATTTATTATTACGATAATACAGGTTCTATTTCGAATTCTGTTGATATAAAGGCAAAAATTTTTTTTGTGTGTATATGTGTGTGGTCATTACTTTATGCTTAAACGGCTGGATAGATTTGCAAAGATTTTCTATATTTAGATTTCACACATACGTTACTTTTTGTCGCACACAGTTTACCTATTGTCGAGAAATTCATAAGCGTAGTAACTAAAACATATAATTTCCATGCAATACAGGAAAATTATACCCGAAGTAATTTTCCATTCCGATTCGTTGGGTGATGAAATAATTATGAGTGGTCATCTCTGTTTTTGCTAATCTTAACAATTATCGTTAGTTACTTAATTGATGTACCGACAAATAGCTTATAACTTTCGCTGCTTCTTAATGTACGTTAGGTGTTAACAGACCATTAGCAGCATTAGCTTTTTGGTCGATTAATAAAATGTTTAGAGGTAAGACAAACACTAATGATATTCAATAATCGAACTTAAAATTTAGTGATATTTAGCTGAACTAATTAGCCACTGAGATATTAAGACAGACAGTAAGTGGTATCCATTGGCTGCAATAGTTCTTTAAATGTTGTGGCCAGTTATCATTAGAAACACGCACTCTTTCCAGGGGAAAATTATTCACTACTAATCGTATACACAACAAGCCATTCTCTCTAAAACTGACCATAAATCATAATCCAGAGGATTAAGATCGGGACTAAATGACGACCAGTCGCCAATTGAAGTCCAGAACATTGGTTTCTAATTAATATCCACGCGGGATTGAGCTTTATGACCCGGCGCCTAGTCTCGCTGGAAAGACCATTCTTGGTTATCGAACATAGTATTGTTAAGGAGCTTAACTACTTTCTCAAGAAAGGTATCTTGATATACTTGTGCCGATATTTTGATACCTTTTTTACAAAAATGCGGCTCAGACACTCCTTCATAGCTAACACCCTACCAAACCATCACTGAAGTCGGATAGTGCCTTTACTAGGTGGTAGAGTTCTGCATTGTCTCGCTCGGGTCTTTTACCACCGCCTTACCTATTCTTGCCGCAATAGCGTCAGTGCTTGTCACTGTCGTGTTCCATTTGGAGGGTAAGGTAGTCGATAAACCTATGTTTACCGTCTCGCCACAAGATAGCAATACACCATTAACACCTTTGGTGTCTAAAGGCGATGGTTGACTCTTTGCATAAGAAGACCCATCTGCTTGTTTGCTATTTTATGATATAAAATAAAATAGTACCCACGTTGTACTTTGTTAACTAATTGGGAAATTCCATAGAACTTTGAGCATAAATACGGTCATTTTGTTACGGTTTGTTAAAATATTGCTCATTTGTTAAAAATGTCTCATACGTAAACAAAATTATTCTGTGACCTTCCTTTGCGTACCGCTCAAGTAGTTGTTTTGATGTTACAAATATCTTTTTTAATTTTCAGTTAAGAAATGACTAATGCATCTCTTACAGTCTGCAAGTCGTAAGACATCTTTTAATATACGCGACATGGTTCTAGGTGCTATCTTCATATCCCGAGATAAAATCTGTTAATTTCAGACAAGATTTCTTCGAATTCTTTTCCTTACTGCTTTAACACTACGTGGACGGCCAGATTTTTTTCTGTCACGATTATAGAATATAGATAGATAGATAATAGATAGAATAGATGTGGTCGCTAAGAAAAATATGTGGTGTGACACTCGCGGATCGGGTTCGTAATGTCGAAGTGAGAGAGAGGTTAGGTTTGAAAGAAAGTGTCGGTGTAAAGATGAGAAAGGGCATGTTCCGTTGGTTCGGACATGTAGAAAGAATGGTAGATGAAAGATTAACAAAACAGATGTACAACGCGAATGTGGAAGGATATAGGTACCGGGGAAGACCACGACTGACATACCACGATCAGATTGATCGAGTACTGTCCGAAGGTGGTGTCAAGAGTCTTCGCAACCGGCGTGTGTGTATGAAGAGAGTGATGAATGTGGAAGAAGCGAGACAAGCCTACAAGGATCGTGATGTATGGCACTCGGTTCTCTCTGCCTACCCCGTAAGGGATCTGGCGTGAAGATATGTATGTATGTACGATTATAGAAGGTTTCATTGTATCTATCAATAGAGCGGTACACAAAAATTTGACTAATACCAAGCGTATGGAGAGTTTTGAAAATTGTTTTTAGTTACATACGATATATATAAAACGATAACGAAGTTAGAAAAGAATAAAATGTATTGGATTGACATAAGCAGCGCTAAATCACGTGGTCAATCGTATACTTTGTAAGGAAACTATAAAGTAACAAATTGCTTGAACACATAATTTAATTGTCTAGGTTTTGGGTGGAAGTCACATTACATTTAATTCTTTTTCTTAACAAAAAACAATTTAATACAACGATCGCGACAATAGTGTCAAATTCACTAAGATATTGTCTTCTCTATCTTAGATATGATGATGAATTTAGATAACGTGTCGATAAGAAACGATGTTACTTTTTCTAAGACCCCTGCCGCCTTATTACAAAACAAAGTCTAAATATAGTACCGAACTTAATTCCAGGTTTAGTTCTAGTGTTAAATAAAACATTATTATAAAACCGGGCTTAGCGCTAGGCCAAGGAAATAAGAATGAATTTTAGTACTGGAACTAACTTGAATACCGTAACAAACCCAGACTTCTTAGTTTTGGTTTAAACCCGGTACTAAGTGTGTTTTTGTAATAAGGCGGCTGATGTTTACGTAAATGAAACCGGTTCGATAATATTAGTCGTAGACTAATTGGTAAACAGTACTGTATACTAAATAAAACTAATTGTGGGACTGAGGTTCGCTAGGAAGATGTTTTTTTATGCGAATACAAATTATTACGAAGATGATACTTACCTAGATTATTTTAATAGTAAAAGACCGTCTAAATTCGTCAAAATCATTTAGAAGAAACACATTTCATCTATACAAATCTGAGTGTGTTTGTAATATTAAAATAACCGCTTTTTACTAAATACATATGGATTTTAAAATAACATTTTCTACAATTTTTGTCTGTCTGTCTATCCGCCTGTCTTTCTGTCTATCTGTCAGCTTGTTCCGGCTAATCTCTGAAACGGCTGGACCGATTTTGTCGGGACTTTCACTAGCAGATAGCTGATGTAATAGGGAGTAACTTAGGCTACTTTTATTTTAGAAATTTTTCGACGCGGGCGAAGTCGCCGACACAACTAGTTTAAAAACATACAAGAATTGCTCGTTAAAGTATAGAATATTGCATTGAAATGAAATTTAATTAAGTGTCGACGACAAAGAACGTAAAATATAAAAAACTGGAATTACAAATTATTGTCTCTTTAAAATAAACAAAAAAGACACGTTAAGGCTGTTCTAATATAAAATTCATATTGTTTTTGACAACTGCTGCCCTGAGATTCGATTTCCTAATTGAAAGTGCTTATACAATAAGAAATTCCCAGTTGTTAGGGAGGGAACAATGAAAAATGAACTTTATTATTAATATTATTGAGATTAAATTGTCAAAAACAAGTTGTTTCAGCTTTCTATCTCCATTTTTTGCTCAATTAAATTAATTTCTGATGAAGCTTATGAATTTTGTTCTTTTTTCTGAAGTTTATTCGTCGAATTTTATTGCCAAGTAGATTGATTGTTGGCTGGAGAGTAATTTATTATTTCATTTTGTTTCTGTTATATTTTTTATATCATTAGCAAATAAGCATTTGGTTTTTCTGATGGAAAGTGCAAACCATCGCTTATGGACACCAATGATTGCCACCTGCATAAGTTTACGGGCTACCTTACCTCCCAAACCGGAACACGACAATGACAAACGCTGATACTACTCCAGTAGGAATAGGTAAGGCGATGGTACCACACTCAATGATATTTCATGCATTATCATGCTATTGCATGGAAGTGAAAGTTGGATATGTCAGAAAGGGCATGAAAATAGAATTAATGCGGTCGAGATGAGGTCGCTAAGAAAAATATGTGGTGTGACACTCGCGGACCTGGTTCGTAATGTCGAAGTGAGAGAGAGGTTAGGTTTGAAAGAAAATTGATGCGAAAGGGCATGCTCCGTTGGTTCGGACATGTAGAAAGAATGGTAGATGAAAGATTAACAAAACAGACATACAATGCGAATGTGAAAGGATGTAGGTACCGGGGAAGACCAAGACTGACATACCACGATCAGATTGATCGAGTACTGTCCGAAGGTTGTGTCAAGAGTCTTCGCAACCGGCGTGTCTGTATGAAGAGAGTGATGAATGTGGAGGAAGCGAGACAAGCCTGCAAGGATCGTGCTGGATCTCGGTTCTCTCTGCTTACCCCGTAAGGGATCTGGCGTGAAAATATGTACTTATGTATGTATGTATCATGCAGAATTCTACCACCTAGTAACCACGTTGTTACTAACTCTTATAGACAATCATTCGCCTAATAAGAACTGCCTGGCAGAACAGAAGGTGGTGTAATCTCCAAAAGGAACACGGGGAACATAATTATATACTACCAAAGCTGTCAAGCATGTTCACTAAGATAGGATTTTGCAACATTGCTGAATTAAAGATCTAAGGCCTCTCACAAGTTCGAATGAAATTCCTTCATTTTTTGTGCTACAAGCTTTTAATTTGACAGGGAGATTAATAAAATTAGGTAGGCATCCGCTAAGAACAGATTTTGCGTTAGGACCGGATTAAAGAGGTCTATGGGTTTACGCAAAATTGTATAAAAAATTTACATTTCTTGTGCTATAAACATAAAATTTGGCAGAAAGGTAGTTAAGTTAGTAGACGTCCACTAAGAAAATATTTTGTGAGATGATCGGATTGAAGGTATTTAAGGTTTTTCACAAATATGTATGTAAGTATTTCATTTTTTGTGCTATAAGCTTAAATTTTGGAAAGAATGTAGTTAATTATACTAAGTAGACGTCTAGTAAGAACGGGTTTTGGGGATCTAATATCGCAAGTTTGTATAGAAAAACCCTTCATTTACCCATCGCCCGCCGGAGGGATAATATTCTTTTTTGAGATTATTCCACCGGTGCAGTCAGTCAAAAAAAGTGGTAGTGCCATGCTTAGCTGAATGGGTCGGCACGACCGGGGCGATACCACTACCTCACTTAAAACCAACGTAAAGTAACAGCTTTGCTGTTGCGTTTCGTTTGGTCTGTGAGGTTCCCGGAGGCCCTTTCCCCCCTCCCCCTAACACTATGGAAGCGCAATTTGAAGGTAGTAGTTTACCCCAGGGGGGTACCACTAGCGTAAGCGGTGGAGAATCCCCCTCTGGACATCCATGTTCAGGGGTTTGTAATCAGCCTAATCATGGATGCCCAGGCTGCCCTGCGTACTCTGGGGGGGGCACAATTGCGCTCTCAAACTTCGCTGCTCGGGGCAAATCGAACAGACATCGAAAGGCACCCTCTACCACACTCCACGTGGATTATACTAATATTAGGGGTCTTCACTCAAACCTAAATGCCGTCCACTACCACCTTGAGACGGCTAAGCCGGCTCTGTTCTTTTTAACTGAGACGCAGATATCTTCTCCGGCTGATACCTCATATCTCTCCTACCCGGGGTACAAATTCGAGCATTCATTTGTACCCCGGGCGGGAGTTTGTGCTTATGTCAGAGAGGATATCTGCTCTCGACGTCTCAGCAGCATTGAAGGCTATAGGGACCTATCCATCCTCTGGCTGCGTGTAGACTGCGACGACCATCCCCGCATCTATGCGTGCCTCTACAGGTCCCATAGCGGAAATGCTGAAGTCGACAGGCTCGTTGAGCACCTTCAAACGGCTGTAGATTCCGTGTTGCAACAGACCCCCTCCGCTGAGATCGTGATCTTAGGCGATTTTAATGCCCACCACGCCGAATGGCTGTGTTCACGCACTACCGATCATGCGGGGAGGTCTGTTAACGATTTTGCCTTGGCATATGGTCTAACACAATTGGTAACCACGCCTACGCGAATTCCCGATGTGGACGATCATACGCCTTCACTGCTGGACCTTCTGCTGACCTCCCATCCGGACAATTATCAGGTATCTGTGGACGTCCCTCTAGGTACGTCAGACCACTGCCTGATCCGGAGTAAAGTGCCGGTTACGCGCCTATCACGGCCTCCTTTTGCAGGCTGTCGTCGCGTTTGGCACTATAGGTCAGCAGATTGGGACGGGATGCGGTCTTTTTTTGCTTCCTACCCATGGGGGCGGATGTGCTTTTCGCTGGATGATCCGAGTGTCATCGCTGACTCTATCGCTGATGTGGTGCTGCAGGGCATGGAACTTTTCATTCCATTTTCTGCGGTACCGGTTGGTGGTAAGTCTCAGCCTTGGTTTGGTCGCTCCTGCAAAACGGCTTCACGCCGAAAGCAGGAATGCTACCGGGCTTGGGCTGCAGCGTCGACATCTCGTGATGAAAAAACCAGCGCGTTACGTAAGGAGTACAATTCCGCTTCGAGGTTCTTCAAAAGAGCTATCGCCAAGGCAAAATCTGAACACATTGGCAGAATTGGTGAGAAATTAGTTCGCCTTCCTTCGGGAACTCGTGCGTTCTGGTCTCTCGCCAAGGCTGTATTGGGGAATTTCTCACAGCCCTCTCTTCCACCCTTACACGGAGATGATGACTCTCTGGCCCATACCGCAAGGGAGAAGGCCGATCTTTTGGGCTCGTTCTTTGCGGCCAACTCGACTCTGGACGACCAAGGAAATGCACCGCCTACCATCCCGCAGTGCTATAGTTCTATGACGGAATTAAAATTCTTGCAGTCTTCCGTACGTAAAGCACTTTTTTCCTTGGACGTCCATAAGTCGAGTGGACCGGATGGCATCCCTCCGATTGTACTTAAATCATGTGCTCCAGAGCTGGCGCCGGTACTAACACGCCTATTCCGGCTCTCCTACTCACTCGGCGTAGTACCGATTTCATGGAAGACAGCTTTAGTGCATCCCATCCCTAAAAAAGGAGATCGCTCTAATCCGTCTAACTATCGGCCGATAGCCATAACCTCTTTGTTCTCCAAAATTATGGAGACAATCATCAACTCGCAGCTCCTCAAGTATTTAGAAGAGCACCAGCTGATTAGCGACCGCCAGTACGGTTTCCGTCGCGGCCGCTCAGCTGGTGATCTTCTTGTATACTTAACACATCGGTGGGTGGAAGCAGTTGAGTCTAAGGGGGAGGCATTGGCAGTTAGTTTGGACATAGCGAAGGCCTTTGATAGGGTATGGCACAAAGCGCTTCTGGCGAAGCTGCCTTCCTATGGGCTTCCCGAGAAATTATGCAAGTGGATCACCAGTTTTTTGGCTGATCGGAGCATCAAGGTCGTAGTTGACGGTGCATGCTCTGACCTTAAATCTATCAATGCTGGTGTTCCACAAGGCTGCGTGCTATCACCGACACTGTTCCTTCTGCATATCAATGACATGATGCGAATTCGCAACATACATTGCTATGCAGATGACAGTACTGGTGATGCTACATACTCCGGCCGAAGCGGTATTTCTCGGGAACACGTCGAAGAGAGCCGAAACAAGCTTGTGTCCGAAGTTGAGAATCGATTAACCGATGTCTCGGAATGGGGTCGTCAAAACCTGGTCACTTTTAACCCCAAAAAGACACAGCTTTGCGTGTTTTCCGCTAAAAAGACACCCTTTGTCGTGTCACCTCGATTTGGGGATACTCTCTTGACAGCCTCAGCTAGTATCGGGATTCTGGGAGTCGACATATCGAATTACGTTCAGTTTCGCGGTCATTTGGAAGGTAAGGCTAAACTAGCCTCCAAAAAGCTCGGTGTGCTCAGCAGAGCGAGGCAGTACTTCTTGCCTGCCCATCGCCTTCAACTTTATAAGGCTCAAATTCGGCCCCACATGGAGTACTGTTCTCATCTCTGGGCCGGAGCTCCTCAGTACCTGCTCCTTCCTCTTGATCGCATTCAGCGTAGAGCGGTTCGAATCGTTGACGACCTGGCTATTTCGAAACGGCTCGACTCTTTGGCATTGCGCAGAGATGTTGGCTCACTCTGTGTCTTCTATCGTATCTTTCATGGAGAGTGTTCCGACGAGTTATTTGGACTAATTCCTGCCGCCGAATTCCATCATCGGACATCGCGTCAAAATTTGAAATTCCATCCTCACCATCTCGATGTCTGGAAATCCACAACTGTGCGTTTCTCTCGACACTTTTTGCCTCGCACTACTTTGTTGTGGAACCAATTACCGGCAGGGGTGTTTCCAAACGGTTACGACTTGGGAGCCTTCAAGAAAAGAGCTTACTCATTCTTAAAAGGCCGGCAACGCAACTGCAAGACCTCTGGTATTGTGGATGTCCATGGGCGGCGGTGATCACTTACCATCAGGTGCACCTCCTGCTCGTTTGCCCCCTCTTCTATAAAAAAAAAAAAAAAAAAAAAGTATATGTCGCCTAACGAGTAGCAGGATGAAATTACACTTTATTGTCTTAAGTTGACCGTCTACATAACCTGCAAGCCAGATAGCGTCAATGAAAAGCAATGATGTTATCACGGCAGAAATAAAAAAGTCTGGTAAAACCGAGTATAGTTGATAATAGTTACAACTGCCCAAATCCATCTAGCCAGATACATGAAAAAGTATTAAACTAACACTCACATACACAAACGCACACATACACGCAAGCATACACATGCACAACCATTTGACGAAAAACATTACTATTATTTTTTTTTATATCATAAGATAGCAAACAAGCAGATGGATCTCCTGATGGAAAGAGTCAACCATTGCCTATAGACACCAAAGATGTTAATGGTGCGTTGCTATCTTGTGGCGAGGTCTAATGCCACATGCATAAGTTTATCGGCTACCTTACCCTCCGAACCGGAACACGATAGCGACAAGCACTGACGCTATTGCGGCAGGAATAGGTAAGGCGGTGGTACCAGACCCGGGCGAGACAATGCAGAACTCTACCACTTAGTAGCCACGATGGTAGTGACTCGATAGCCAATCGGTCACCTTTTACGACCTGCCTGGCAGGACGGCAGTTGGCCTGTTCTTCAAAGGAGGCCGGGACCAACACGGCGAAAATTATTAAGTTTTATTTTTTCACATGTAACGTCGGTAAACACAAATATACACAAAATACTCGTACTAAGCTGCTTGTAAAACAGATACGTATTTAAAAACAAAAAAACAGCAGTATTTTGGTACAAATACGAGTTGTTGGAATTATTCTAGTCCTTTTAAGCCTAACTCTCGCGTATATGAAAAACCTTTTACCATTCAGTTTTATTCTTTCAGTAGTATCATCGGGATTTCTAATGCAACATACGTACTTTATTTTTGGAGCGACCCAACCAACCGCATTTGAAATTATAATTCTTATGTTTTCCTAACAAATTGAAATTGAAATGTTGTCAGATTTATGAACTGACCTTAAAAAGGAAGAGGTTATGAAGTAGATACACACACATGTGTACATCTATTGTAGGTATTCTGTCTCTATCTATATCCTATTAAAATTAAGAAACTTGTGTTTTTTTGTATTATTTTTTTTAAAAATAATAATTAAAAATATTCACGGGACAAATTTCACTTACTGATCTAACCCCAAAGTAAGCAAATTATTTGCTTGTGTTATGGGTGTTAGTCAACGATACTAATATACAGAAATACATGTATAAATACTAGAACTTACATAGTAAACACCCAAACCCGGAAATACAAACATTTATGCTCATCACACAAATACTTGTCCCTGTCGTGGATCGAACCCGAGCCCCGTTGATTTGTAGTCAGGGTCGCTAACCACTCGACGAACGGGGCGGCCATTATTAAACAGCAAACAAGCAGATGACTCTTTTGATGGAAAGAGGCAACCATCGTTTACAATCAAAGATGTTAATAGTGCGTTGCTATCCGCGTGAGCGATGGCAATGACACATAAATGAGTCTACCGGCTACCTTACCGTCCAAACTGGAATACGACAATGACAAGCATTGAAGTTAATGCGGCAGAAATATGTAAGGTGATGATACCAAATACCCGGGCGAGACATTGCAGAACTTTATCACCTATCGGCCAAATTTTACGTTCTGCCTGGCAGAACGGCAGATGGTCTATCCTTCAAAAGAACCCGGACCTTCACGGGGGAACGGTCTAGGCTTAATGGTCTAGGTTGGTATTCTGTTACTTCAATTGTATTACAATGACATGGTAACCTTCACCGAACGCTTAAGGATTACCATTCGAAGTTAATCAGCTCTTTTCATGTTTCGCTTTACAAATGATACACATGAAGCAGAAAGGTAGTTTAATGACAAAGAAACATGTCGAGGATTTATTACATTTTTAAAGTATCTTCACGCCCGTATCCCCGTAGAGGTAGGCAGAGGTGCAAGTGCACCCATGATTAGCTGAAGATACTTGGTCCCACAATATGATAGGTGGCAAGCCTAACGCCAGCCGGACACTTTCTGAGCCGGGCAATATTGTTTTTATCAGAAAATTGAAAAAAATACATTTTTTGATTGCCTGACACGGGAATCGAACCTGGGACCTCGTGTGGTCAACGCTCAACGTCAACGACGCCAGACCACTATACTATAGAGGCGATTTTTAATTTAGAGTTAGTATAAACTATGTATTAACATTCCCCGTGTTGGTCCCGGGCTCCTTTTAAGAACAAGCCAACTGCCGTTCTGCCAGGCAGGTCGTAAAAGGCGATCGATTGGCTATGTGAGTGACTACCGTCGTGGCTACTAGGTAGTAGAGTTCTGCATTGACTCGCCTGGGTTAGGTACCACCGCCTTATCTATTCCTGCCGCAATAGCGTCATTGCTTGTCGCTGTCGTGTTCCGGTTTGGAGGGTTAGGTAGCCGGTAAACTTATGCATGTGGCATTACACATAGCCACAAGATAGCAACTCACCATTAACATCTTTGGTGTCTATAGGCGATGGTTGACTCTTTCCATCAGGAGACCCATCTGCTTGTTTGTTTTCTTGTCATCTAAAAAAAACTACAGCTAGTTTACAGTAATTCTGGGGCCACTATAAAAAGTTTATGGTGAATCTCACTAGAAATACATATTTTTCCGGGATAAAAATAGAATAATTTTAATACTTGCGCTGTTTCAGTTCCTCATCTACTTGTGCGTTAAATTTCATCTAAACCAGTCCCACATTTTTCGCGTAATTCAATGAAAAACACTTAAACACCCAAACATACAAACTTTCACATTTAAAATATTAATATATATGTATTGATATGGATCTCTTGTAGCTTTAAGAATCCTTGTGTCGAGCAAAGCAACACATGCTACATAAAGACATAAATTGGAGAAAACCATTCTAATTTCATTTTGTTTCAAGTAGGGATTTCCACAAGAAAAATATCTTGTTTCTAACAAAATAAGTGTCTTAGCACTGATCACGTGCACATTCCATTCCATTCTGCTCCGCTCCACTCCATTTCACTCCACTCCACTCTTTTCCGTTCCGTTCCATTTTGTTCCGTTCCGTTTCGTTTCATTTTATTTTATTTTATATTATATTATTATTTTTTGTACTTTATTGTACACATAAAAGTCGTATTACATTTTGATTTGTGAACATTTTACAAAAAACAATTTGCATTTTTTTGTAACATAAAAATTACAAAAAACCAAAGCAAACCCAAAAGAGTGAGAATCCGTGAAAGGAATGTAGCATAGAAGTACAAATTAGCAATTTAGAAACACAAAATTTTACAAAAAAGCTACAACGCATCTTCTTTTTCTTGTTGTATATTTGTGTTGTATAATTATTTTGTAATTATAAATTCTAAAGTACGAATTACATTTTATAAAAACCTTACAAACTTAATGATAATATAGTTAAATCACAAACTTAACCCGTATTCCGCAGAAACCCGGAAAGGTTGTTTATACGGAAACTTTCAAAGTAACGTATACTTCTAATAAAGTAAATAGTTCCAGAGAAATTGTTATCCCAAATCTTTACCAATCTGGACTCTCCTACCAATTGTTAGAAGTTTTTCCAATAATAAAACATGAAGAAAGTATGAAGTTTCTAACATGTTATTAGATTTTCTGTACTAAATAATACTGGGGTATTGCTTAAGGCGTTTTTTATATGAGCGACTTTTAGTCGTGAATACGTAAGACTAAATTATGTTTTCACATATCATATTCATACCGGCGTGTGTGTATGAAGAGAGTGATGAATGTGGAGGAAGCGAGACAAGCCTGCAAGGATCGTGATGTATGGCACTTCGTTCTCTCTGCCTACTCCGTAAGGGATCTGGCGTGAAGATATGTATGTATATATGTATGTATGTATGTATGTACATATCATAAAATAACCAAAAAGCAGATTGTTTACCACCGCCTTACCTATTCCTACCACAATAGCGCCAATAATTATTTATTTATAATGATCATGAAGTGATAATCAATTATCACTGTTTGCAGGTTTGCAGGGTAAGGTAGCCGGTAGACTTAAGCATTGTCGTTACCATCCCGGCACACCATTTCAATTTTGGTACCGACAGGCGATGGTTACTTTTCCCATCAAGAGAGTTATCGGCTTCCTTGCTATTCAATGATAAAAAAACCTTATAATATAAAGAGATAACCATCGCCTATAGATACCAAAGGCCTTATAGGTGAGTACTTTACTGTATGGTTTTTTATGTAAGGCATGCATTTTTAAACTTTTATAATTGTTAAAAATAGGCATATGGAAAATAATAATTATTAACAGAATTAGCCTATTAATAAAAATTCTATGTCGAATTGTATTAGTCATAATGTAATAATATAATGATAATTAGCATTGTGGAAAAAATATTTTAACTCAAAATTATTGTGAAATGTTAGTTTGCAACTAAGTATAATTAAGAAATAAATATAATATTAATTGAATTACAAAAAATACGCATCATGTTCTCTTTCTATCGCCCAATTTCGGCACCAATAATAATTAATTCTTGACAAACTTACATAAATACATACATTTGCTAAATCTCTTATACCATAAGCAGAGAAAATTGACTGCTAAATATCACGAATGGCATCTGGAATAATGTTATCTTGCTTTCATCACATTCATTAAGCTCTTTATGCAAATGCACTAGCTTCAAAGACTCTTGACACCACCTACGGAAAGAAAGCGCGTGAACTATCAGATTATGGCACATGACCTTGACCATTATTAGCGTACCAGTTTTATTAATCCTTCATCTACCATTGTTTCAACGTATCCGAACCATTGAAGCATACCCTGCCTTATTTTTCACCGCTGCTGTCTTTCAATCCCAATTTCTTTCTCACTTCGGTATTACAAACGTGATTCGCAAGTATTACACCACAAATTCTTCATAAAGCTTTCATTTCGACCTCATTTCCTGTTATTCGCCGTGTTGGTCCCGGCCTCCTTTGTAGAATAGGCCAACTGTCATTCTGCCAGGCAGGTCGTAAAAGGCGACCGATTGGCTATCGAGTCACTACCATCGTGGCTACTAGGTGGTAGAGTTCTGCATTGTCTCGCCCGGGTCTGGTACCACCGCCTTACCTATTCCTGCCGCAATAGCGTCAGTGCTTGTCGCTGTCGTGTTCCGGTTTGGAGGGTAAGGTAGCCGGTAAACTTATGCATGTGGCATTAGACCTCGCCACAAGATAGCAACGCACCATTAACATCTTTGGTGTCTATAGGCGATGGTTGACTCTTTCCATCAGGAGACCCATCTGCTTGTTTACTATCTTATGACATAAAAAAAAAATTATATTTTCATACCCTTTCTGGCGTACCCAGCTCTCAATTCCACAAAACAGCTTTAGGGCAAGCACAGAATAACGCAAGGCATAGAATAAAATTTAAATTGTATTATTAAGTCGCATCTGTGGTTTGGTGATCCGATGTCGGTGTTGACCACATGAGAACATTCAAAAAATGTATTTTTTTCAGTTTTCTGATAAAATCAACGTTGCCCAGGATTGGGTAAGTGCCCGGTTGGAAATAGGCTTGCCACCCACCACATTGTGGAACTAAGTATCATTGGCTAAGTGGGTGCATTGGTTGTACCTCTACTTACCTCTTCGGGGATATGGGCGTGAAGATCTTTTTTTTTGTATCATTTAACTTTTTTTCAATCGATTAAGCTTTTAATTACCCAAACACCCTTTTCTAACATAAACAAAATTATAAATATTTAAGAAAATAACTGATAACAGAGACCTTGTTCTATGGTCAAGAATCGACGTAATAATCTAAGTTAAACTTGATACTTCTCAAAGAAAAGAACTCTATTTCAACAGTGTGTCCATAAGACCTTTAATTTTTTTGTATTAAGTCTGTTTAGTACATTGCATAATCTTAACTTTTAATGTTTTAGGTATCACCTGAAATGTGACCCGTTCAATTGAAGAAATAAATAAAATAAAACAAAACAAACAAAAAAAATACTTCATCCCACTATTCGTATTTTGCTTTATCCCCGCAAAGATTGCAAATTAAGTTGCATTAATTCTTTAAATAATTACGCATCCAAATGACGCAAGAAAATTTTAGCAGTCTCTTAAAAATCGTTCATTTGCTCTCAGCTTTACCGTTTCCAAGAAATACTTGTGAATAATATTTGAAAAATTAATCAGTGTGATATGTTGTTATAGTACATACGATATTTGTAACAGATATGAAACTTTTTGGAATATTCATGGCGTAGTACATTTTAATAATCTTTTCAATATTCTATCATATTTGTATAACCAAGCTACAATATTATCAAATATTGTGCACAATTTCACGATACCCTACAAAATCTTTAATATTCTTTAGCGATTTTAATTCAATTTAAATTATTTTTTCTCATATTTAGAGAAGACAGACAAAATAATGAATTTAAAGAAATGTTACTTATCTTTTTAAAGGACAATGGGCCCACCTCTCGTTCCCACCACTGTAACTTCTGTAAACCAGAATCAACAGCGGCAATCGTCCTGATAACCTCTGAGTTGCGAGCTCAGGGTGCCCTGGGGAAAAGCTAAGCTGTCTTGGATCCCGCAACGAAATTAATCAGAAGTATATAGGAGGAGTAGGAAAATACATCCTGTTTCCCTCCCTTTTTAGCAGGAAACAGCAAAATGTTAAAAGCATAAAAATGCTACGAAATGAGACTTTTACAATCAGGTTAAGCCTGATTGCTATTGCACCACGGAAGTTTGGAAATTAGGGACCTACCAGAATGGCCTACTTAATTTTGCTTCCAGTAGTAAGTGTGACAAAATCGTTTGAAGGCACGGAAGTTCCCACGTGTACCCACAAGATCGGAGTAATAAATTACACCGGATGTACATTGGATACTATCAAGCATTTGACGACGTTCGTTTTGCCAAAGATTACACTCCCAAAGAATGTGATGTGCAGTTTGTTCATATTTATAGTTTAATGTAGAGCACTCGCAAAAGGGAGAAAGAACTAATTTAAACGGGAATAATTTAGCTTTAAAATTACCGTGGCTAGTGAGAAACTGTGCAACACAATGATCTATTTCTATCCAAGTTTTACTTAAGCGATCCCGGATGCACGGGAAAAAGTTATATAAATGCCGTCCTTTAGTTGAACAAGACCAACGCGACTGCCATTCATCAATTAATTCATTGGTAACGTCGATTACGGGATTAAAAAGGCGACGTATTTTTGTTTGGGCTTGCGAGTTGATAAATTCTGGGTTAGTAAAATTCCTAGAATTGTAATACATTGAAGCCCGACGCTGAATTTCTAAATCTAATGGTAAGACGCCTGATAAAACGGGTAAAGCTTCGGAGCTTACAGTGCGATATGCTTTGCATAGAAATATTAGTGCTAGACGCTGATTTTGAAGTAGTTTGCGCCGGATCGCACCACTCGTAACTTTATCAGCCCACGCTGAACAAGCATAACAGATACAACCTAAATACGTGGCGTTATAAATTATCTTTAAAGTCTTAAACGTTAAACCCCATGTCGAGGTAGATATGCCCGCAAAGGATAAGAAATTCCGTTTAGCCTTTTCACCGATATAGTTAATATGATTTATAAAAATATAATTTTTTTTCTATGACCAAACCTAAATATGTTACCGATTCTTTTCTCTTTATTGTGCTATTATTTATTTTTATACTGGGAGATGATAGGAGCGAACCTTTTAATATTAAGTAAAACGTTTTATGGGGCGCAAAGCTTAAACGATTTCTCAAGCCCCAGTTGATGATCAAATTAAGACTAGTGTGAGCCAGCGACTCTTTTTGTGCTCGTGTGTTAGCTTGTATCATTAAAGCAACGTCGTCTGCATAACCTATAAGCGAGCATCCTTCCGGCAAGGCTAATGAGAATAAATCGTCAAATCCTAAGTTCCATAGATATGGTGAAAGTACTGATCCCTGAGGGCAGCCTAGAGTAAGGCGTTTAGACACTGCGTAATGCCCTAGCTGCAATTTCGTATGACCGTTTTCTAGATACGATTTAATTAGCTTATATATATTTGAATAACACCCCCTTGTTTTTAATTTCAACAATAACATCGGCCACCAAGCGTTGTCAAAAGCACCAGAAATATCCAAAAAAATACCTACAACATAATTATTTCGTGACAATTCTACCATTTTTCTCATAGAGAGCACTGCATCGATAGTGGATTTTCCGGCGGTAAATCCAAACTGTTGTTTATTGAACGTGGGCCCTCGTGGTAGAAGTCGAGGAACTATCAATCTTTCTAACAGTTTACCAAGGGACGGCAGAAGTGTAATGGGACGATAAGATTTAGGGTCATCCGTAGGCTTGTCACCGGACTTTGGAATAATTTTAAGATATCCTTGGCGCCATATTTTGGGAAAAACTCCTTCAGCAATACAACGATTTATTATTTTTAAAATAGAGTCCGGGGCCGCTAAACACGCATGTTTTATCATATAATTTGAGATTTTATCCTCTCCGGGGGCTTTTTTCGATGGTAAGTTGTTAACGGTGTTTAAAAGTTCGTCTAACGTTACAAGGCTCGACATGGGGGACACAGGTATCACGTCAACTTGCGATCTAATTTCACGATGATATTCGTTATCGCGCTCTAGATTATCATCCGGAATTAACGTATGCAAAAGAGCGTTCGCTGTCTCCTCTAAGCTAAGCGTATACGTATCGTGTGATCGGGTCTTTCTTAAATTAGAAATAGCTTTAACATATTCGTCACCTTCCAAACGACGGCGCTTAAGTTTATTAAGGTGGCGTCTAGCTTTCCTAAAGTCTTGCCGTTTTTTAACTAAGCTGTCGTTCCACCATTCACACTTTTGAGTTTTTATTTTTGAATGACGACCTATAGCAATATCCGCGCAGTAGGTAAAAGTATCAGACATTATTTCTGATTGTTCTGACACTGTTAATGAATGGCGAGTGAAATCTTTGGCTGGCTGTTACTTATCTGTGAAAGATTTTTGTATCATAAGATAGAAAGCAAGCAGATACCTGTCATATAAATAGGGAATACTAAAAACCAGTATTGAGGTTCACCAAGTCTCAACAAATACTTAATAATTCCCTTTTAATGAACTCAAATTACCACTCACTATTACTACCACCTTTTGCTCTTTCTTTTAGATATAAGTATTTTTAGCACAAGCTTCGACTTGTTCGACAATCGACAATCGATTATTTTAGTTGAAACTAGTTTATCGCACACTTGTACTTTTATTTCACTAATATTATACACTAAATTATTTAATTTTATCGACCGGTTTCGCTTTAAATAATTTAGTGTATAATATTAGTGAAATAAAAGCACAAGTGTGCGATAAACTAGTTTCATAAATCTCACTTTTGGTTCGTCTAAGTTGGGTAAGAAATAAACGAATTGAAATCCTATCATTTAATCCGGTCTATACGGACGAAGCTTTTTCTATTATAATCAAGAATGTTCGTGAATGCTTTTATTGAACGTAATACATTACGGCAGACGTTGGTTTTGTTACAATGTCGCAGACTGGTACCACCGCAAGAATGATCAATCGATATTCAACTCGTCTGAACAAGCGGAGCCTCTATGCGACTTTAATATTAGTAACAGTAATACACGCGGCTTTGCTCACTTCTAAAATAATTTTCATAAATTGGAGAAGGTTCTTAATTCTACTGTCTTTTTATGTTTGTTTTTTGTTTGATATAAATAATAGTTTATTTTACATGTAGTCCCGTATAATAACCGCATATAGCATTAAGCATATAACTGCATTTCATTACCCGCCAGTACAGTAGCCGCGATGGTAGTGACTTCTATAGCCAATCGGTCGCCTATCACGACCTGCCTGGCAGAATATATATATATTCTGCCATATACAGAATATACATATATATATATATATATATATATATATATATATATATATATATATATATATATATATATATATATATATATATATATATATATATATATATATATATATATATATATATATATATATATATAATCACCATCTTACACGCCTTGATTCTCTTTATTAATTCATTAATTAGTTGAACAACACATACACCGTCAATATTTGCATGATTCCAGTCTTTGTCTTGTTGTCATTAGATCAAGGATTATGGATATTGCCAGCAAATCCTCTCTGTAACAAGCCTCTATGTGTGATAGTGTAGCACTATATTACAGTTAGATTTGATTTTAAAATAAGTCTCCTAGTTTCCTTTAAAATAATAACAGACTATCTGTTATTCTGCTCGGCAGTTCGTAAAAGGAAAATAAATGGCCAACTATATCACAATCGTGGTCACTATTAGACATGGAAATTATTGTTAAATTAGATTTTAACTATTATGTTGATAAAGTTAATTAATATTTAACAGTTATTTATTTATGTTATATTATATCAGTAGCCTATATATAATAAGTATTAGAAGCATTAAAAACACGAAGCTACCAAAAAAAGGTCTTCTAGAATAGTTTTAATAACTTTTAACAGTTATTATTATCACTGTCTCTCGAAATATTTTTAATAACATTTTTCATATACCATATTCATATAATCATATATCAAGTTATTAGTAATTTTAGTGATGCATAAAAATTACTTTTAACGGTATTTGCTAATATAAATAACAGTCGTTAATTGTTAAAAAAATTTAGTACGAAATTTAATATGTTAACTGTTATATGATGCATGCCTAGTCACTAGTTGGTAGAGTTCTGTAACATCTTGCCCGGGTTGAGTAACACCACCTTATACAAATAATTAGAAATACGATAGTACTAACCAAAATTATAAATGTGAATTTCATGTGTAACTATGAACTTATTTAACTAATTATTTTTGTGTTATAGCACTTACCCCGTGCTTGGGAATCTGGAAAAACCTTAATAACATAGTGATACGTATGTATAGCTAGCGATCAGTACAATCAACATAATCGATCATATAGCGAAGGAGAATTTCGCCGCCTCGAGCCTGTCGACACTAGCTCAGCGGAAGAGCGTCCCGGCTTTAGGGAAATGGTCGCAGGTTCAAATCCCGCATGTCGATATTTTCCTTTGTTGTTTTTAAGGTTTCTCATTTAACTAGTTATACGTATGTAAACCTAGTGATCAGTACAATCGACGTAATCGATCATATAGCAAAGAAGAATTTCGCCACGTCGAGCCTATCGACACTAGCTAGAGCGTCCCGGCTTTAGGAAGATGGTCGCAGGTTTAATATCTGCGTGTCGATATTTTTATTTATTGTTTTTAAAGTTTTTTCAGTTTTCCCAAACACGGTATGAGTGCTATAACATAAAAATAATCATCAGAAGTTTAGCACATTTATAATCCTGAATATAAATTAAATATACGTGAATTGAAAGTACAAGAGTGTTTATTTGTAATACATGCTTTAAAATACAGTTTCACCAAGAGCCGAAGATGGAAATCATCCAATGATTTTTACTGTTGTGTTCACGTTTAGGGGGTAATGTAGCCGGTAAACTGCATAGTTGGCATAGCATGTCATCCACCACGCGTATGGCAATGCACTATCAATATTCTCGGTATTTTTAAGCGAACTGAGCATTTTGTTAACAACCGCGCATAACGACAAGTGCTAGCTGACCAAATGTGCGGCGCACCTGTTATTGTGAGATAAAGACGTCATAACAACAATGAACAAAATATATAAAGAAAAATGGCACACATAGGCGGGGATACCATGTTTTCAATTCATTGTAATTCTATCGCTTCTTGAGGCTGGTTACTCTGCCCAAAATGCATGTAGAAGCGATTCAAGTATTTTATTCGGCCAATTTGCTTCTCGGTAATAATTTCCATCAACAGAACTATCTTTTTGGAACGAAGTTCCTTACGGCAGGCTTGGAGGGGATAGGGATTTTGCTGCGCGACCGAACTGAAAAAAATGTGATAGTAAAACCGTAAGAAAAATGCGTGGAATAAAAGCGTTAAATGAGACGTGCGCAGGCGCGACAGTCGCGTACACAAGCGAGTAGTGCCGTTTAGCCGAAGGAAGTTCGTTCCTACCTGGTGTCCCGCGACACCACATCATTTTTTATTTATTTTTTTATATCATAAGATAGCAAACAAGCGGGTAGCTCGTCTGATGGAAAGAGAAACATCGCCTATAGATGCTACCCTTGTGGCGGAATGGCAGTACCACATGCATAAGTCTACCGGCTACTTTACCCTCCAAACTGGAACAAGACAACGACTAGCATTGACACTATTGCGGCAGGTGGTAAGGCGTTGGTATCAAATAATCAGGCGAGTTGTGGAACTCTGCCACCTAGTAGTCACGAAGGCAGAGACACATATAGCCAGTCGGTCGCCTTTTAGGATCTGCTTTGTAGAATGGCAGTTGGTCTATTCTTCAAAGGAGCTCGAATCAATACGGGGAAAGTTATATATCTATCGATTTATTCGATGACCTTGATATAAAAAGTAATAATAATGAATTACATCCTATTGTGTACCGTCAAATTAAGTAATTACTCGTATTATAGGGTAGCCGTTTTCTGCGGGATAATCCACGCAAGACCAGGTTCTGCGATAAATCGGAGAAAATATAGCCTATATTTCGCACGATTAATGTGGTTTTACATTGATTCAAGAATTTTCGAATTCGGTCTTGTTGTTTCAGAGGTTAATTCCTGTACGGTGCAACCGTAACACGTTGCAATTCATCATTTTACATGACACACATCATTCATTATTATTTTAATTAGTGTAATAAGACAGTTTGCATTCAGCCATCAAGAGAGCTACGCGTCCTCACTAATCATTAACTATCAAGTGTATCAATATTAAATCAATCAATAATCAATATCATCTATCATTTATCAATCTAATAGTGTAATCTAATAATTAACAAGAACCCGTACATTATTAAATGGTCCTTCGCCGTTTAACCAGGGATTTATAAAATATTAATTATTTTTAAATAAAATTAACCAATACCTAACTATCTGATCAATCAATATCAAAAATTATTAAATGGACCTTCTAGGTTAACCAGTGACTTATCAAACATTTTTTTTAAACTAATATTAACCATTACAAAATATCAATATCAATACCTATCAATTTATTAACCAAAAATAATTCGCGTCGTAACTATAGCAATACTTGCTTCGTGATTTAATGAACAAAAAATAAACTGACTTTTAAGTGTGTACCAGCGTGTGTGCGAAAACCCCTGACAGTATCCCGACTAACAAACAACAGAAATTCTGCAACAGCAACTACTGTAAGCAGTCAACAATGAGCTTTCAAGTAAGATCTTTGCCTTTTATTTGACTTTATTTCATCTGTCACTATGGAAGCCATCTACCAAAACCAACAAGGTCTTTATGTAGCGATCAGTAAAATGATTACGAATATCAAGAAAGACTCGGCAGAACGCAAGTCTGTCGAATACTTTAAGAAGTGTTTAGAGACCCTGGAGTCATATTGGGGTGATTATCAATATAACCACGATCGTCTCAGTACGGAGGGAAGCAGATTCCATGTTTATTTCATTAGAGCGGAATACGAGAAAACTTACGAGCTCTACAAGTTAACTCAAGATTTCATTAATGAACAACTTTAAGCATATTTAAAAAATAGGTCGGGGGAACAGCCAGGTGCAAGCGATCCTCTGCAAGAAGACAGGGATGTTCCATATGAAGAATGTGAGCGAACCTCACCTCTCAAATCTTGTTTTTTAGAGCAACTTTAGAGCATTCATTCGAACCGTATCAGGAATACAATTGGAACATCTTAATCAAAAATGTAAGAAGACGCTTTAAGAACTCTGCAATTGAGATGGTCTATTATTGATTCTCTGCACCTGGAACTAGATAGTGAGTTAGAGGGTGTGAATAAATCCTATGAAAGTTCGTTCACGAAACATGAGTTAATGTTCAATAAGTTAAAAAAGGAAATAAATACAAAGTTGTTGTCTTTGTCGCATAGGGATAACTGGTCCCCGAAAATGGATATTCCCGTATTCAGCGGTAATTATCAACAATGGGTATCATTCAAAGATCTCTGTTCCGAAGCAATTCATAACAATATTGCCCTTTCAAACGCCCAAAAAATGCAATTTTTAAAGGGAAGGCTTAAGGGAGAAGCTGAGCGGTTAATTCAACACCTACAGATTACCATAGAAAATTACCCCGTTGCTTGGAAAATATTAAAAACCGGCACAACAATGTTAGGTTGATTTTTGCGACACACGCAAATACTTTACTTAATTTGAATGAACACACAAACTTACAAACTTTTCCTCCTTGTAATATTAGAATAGATATATTAGTATAGATAGTATATATTAAGTCATATATATGTGGTACTCTTATATATATTTGACGGCGTCCGCGTCATCAAATGCAAGAATATTGTAAACAACAGGTGTACGCCTGAGCAGTCGAGCGCATCGTTCGTTATCCCTACTACTCAACTTGTTTTGCTACCTGTATAAAAGGCTCTGAGCGCCCGCCGATAAGGCAGGATTGCCTCGGAGCGCGCGCACTTAACAGCAATTCTCGTTCGGTCCGTACAATTGTTATATGTGTTTTCCCACTATTTTCATTAGAAAATAGCTGGGAAAAACCCCAGTGAGGGGAACGCCCCGCCCGCGAATGCCCGGCGGCTGCCCGCCAGCTGCCGCTAACGGACGCGAGTGCACATCCGACCTGTCGTGCTCTCCGACTTATCGTCGGTAGTTCGAAAATTTTCTGCAAAAATAAAAATGGATGTAAACAATTCCAAACCAGGACCATCTAGAGGTCGCCGGACAACCAGCCCTGAAGGCTCACCGCGACGTTCGCGGTCACTATCATGTCCCGATTCAGACATTAGTGAAATGTCTGAATGGGAACAAGTACCAATACGTAGGACACGCATTCCTACACCTAGTACGTCGCCCAAAAAAACGTCTCCATCAAAAAAAGACTTTTTGAAGGACACGTACAGACGAATGAATCCTGATGGTACTTCTACCACCACCAGCATGACATCCCACAGCTACACGCCCAAGGCGGCACCACCTAGACATGCGAAGGCGGCACAGGCGGTGCAACCAAAGGCGGTCTTAGCTGAGACATCGAAGGCCCAACACCTAGCTGATCCAAAGGCGGCATTACCTTGGACTCCAAAGGCGGGCCATACTGAAACTTTGTCGCAACCAACAGCGACTATCCCAATGACTCCTCAACTGCCGCGCGACCCCCGCCTATATCGCCGGCCGTTCGAACGCCGTGCCAACCGCGACCGGACCGATTCCGGACCGCGTGAATCGTCGTCGCGCGACTCGTCTGCGCGCCGCGATTCGTCCGCGCAACGCGAATCGCTTCCGCGCCGCGATGTCACGGCCGCCGAGCGCCGCGATACCGTGACCACCCGCGAATCTGTACCATCATCATCAACACATGATGCTGCAGAACCGACACCAAAGAGATCTCCAAAAAGTATATTGGAAGAAAACTTTATACTAACGGCCCGCCTCGCAGAGGCTAACCTTCTTGATAAAGAACTGCTACAAGTGATGGCTGCCCACTTGAACGATCGTAGCGCGAAACTTCAAGCTACTGGCGCCGCCACCATCCCTACTACTGCAGAAGACGAAGCTGCTATACAACAAGCAGCAACTAGACCGCTTCCCCTCCCTCCTTGCGCCACCCCGCAGCGCAGGAAGAGAGAAGATGACAGCCTTACTTCCATCGAGGACCCAAAGAGACAGTGTGTTCCGGCGGAGCCGTCACCGCCCAGAAGCTTTGCCGCAGTAGCAGCAGACGCCGCTACAGCTCCCACAGCAAGCAACCAGCCACGTACTCAGGTAAATGCTAACCAGCCTGCACAGGCACCTAAACAAAAATACCCACCGTTAGTGGTAGAGGTCCTACCCAACTGGGCCCACCACTTCCGTGCCCTAAAAGACCAACTTGGCCACTCCCCTAATGCCAGACCTTGTGGCAGAGGGGTGAGATTCTCACCGAAAGACGAAACAGAATACCGGGTGATACAACGCTATCTAACCGAGCTGGGAAGAACCGAGCGCATATCCTGGTTTTGCTACTCGCTCCCCAGCGAGAGAAGCATAAAGGTTGCGATTAGGGGACTCCCGGCCGACACCGACCCCGAGGAAATTAAAGAAGACCTGTTGGCCCACGGACACGAGGCGGAATATATTAGACCTATCAGGGCGCGTGCGGGTCGCCCCGGCTGTATATTTATGGCGATACTGAAAAGAAAGGAGAACACCCTGCCTGACATCTATAACATCGATGAACTCTTGTACATGCCGGGTGTTAAAATAGAGGCGTGGAGGGGGAAGAAAGGCCCGGCGCAGTGCCACCGGTGCCAACAATTTCGCCACTCCTCCCATAACTGTCACCGCCCACAAAAATGTGTGCGGTGTGGCGAAGAACACCCAGCCAGAGATTGCCCACGCCCCCGGGAGGAGCCACCAACCTGTGCAAATTGCAGTGGCCCCCACACCGCCAACAGCACCACTTGTCCAATCTTCCAACGTGAGGCAAGGAATAAAAGGGCTGGCGCGGTGGCACTGACCACACCTTTACCGGTCACCAGAAAACCCGAGCCACCACCGACAACCACCCAACCCAGAGTACCAGAGGCGCCTGCGGAGGTGTCAACCCTTACCGCACCGGCGAACGACCCCATTCCCCGCTCACAAGGTGGCATGATTGAAAGGAAGAAAAAGAAGAAGATGAATAAAAAGAAGGCCAGGCCTCAGGAAAGTGGTGCTGAAACAGAAGTAGAGGAGCAGCCAACCACTCACGTGGCCAAAGACCCAGTGACTCCTGCTCCCCCAAAAAGGGACGCATCAACAAGAAGACCGATGCCCTCAGTGACCCCGGACGAAGGGAAGCTTGTGGTGCTTGAGAAAGCGCTACAAGTTTTCCAAGATGTGCTGGGGGCACTAAGAGAGGGCACAGACCCCGTTTCGGCCGTCCTCAGGGGTATGACGGACCTATTGGCACTATATGGATCATAGGACCCTGAGGACCGTATTCTGGAATGCCTGCAGCCTTAGGGAAAAGGCTGTACTCTTTCGTCAGCTCCTGAACGAACAAAACATAGATGTCGCGTTGATCAACGAATCAATGTTAGGTCCGAGGGATAAACTCCATGTACCAAATTATTTCTGCTACAGACAGGACGAGCACAGTGGGCGTGCACCATACCGTGGTCTGGTGATACTAGTGCATCGAAGAGTCATTCACCAACCGCTACCTCGCAAACACCTCTCCTCATTGCAAGCGCTGGGTGTAGAAATTTTGATCGCCGGCAATCCCCTGCGAATATTCAGTGTCTACAGACCACCACAACAAAAATTCTCACCATCAGAACTTATGGAGATATTTGACTCACCACTTCCAACAATCGCAGCCGGTGATTGGAACTGCAAACACCTAGCGTGGCATGCAACCACCACCTCAACAGCAGGCAAGAGACTCTTCGATGCTGCGGAACAAAACCAACTGACAATCTGCAGCCCAGAGGTACCCACCCACTTCCCATTTTATGACGCTCACAACCCAGACGTCCTAGACTTTGCCGTACACAACGGGATCCAGCAAAGGATAGCCCTAGAAGCCATACCCGATGACATGGGATCTGACCATCTCCCCATCCTTCTTACCATAGAGGATATTCCGGTTAGACTAACTCCACCTCCTCCCCGCCAACTTATCGACTGGCCAAAATTTTCTTCCATCTTGGAAAATAACAACATCACCCAACCAGTTTCCACCCCGGCTGAGGTGAACCACTTTGCAGAGGAACTAACACGGAATATCCAAGAAGCTATCCAAAAAGCTTCTAAATCCCAATCAGCTACCCGTACCCCCTCGGACCTACCCATTAACATCCGGAACAAAATTCAGGAAAAAAGGAGCATCCGACGATTATGGCAAGCCACAAGATGCCCATCTCTAAAGGCCAAACTAAACAGGCTTACCCAGGACATCAAGACCGAACTCAAACGCCACGCCAGTGAAAGTTGGGAAACCCGCCTCGCTGAAGCAGAAGAAGACTGGTCGTCGCTTCATCGTTTGTGCCGCTGGCTTACAAATAAGCCAGAACCAGTCCGCCCACTTCGTCACGCGGACGGTACGCCTAGATACCGAGCGGAAGACCGTGCTGAAATTTTCGCCGACCACCTGGAGGAGCAGTTCAGCCCAAATCCGATCGTAGACCAAACTCTTACAGCGGAGATAGGAGAGTTTCTCAAAGATTACTTGGCAACACCCCCAACAACTTCAGAAGACCCCATAGTTCTCACCCCGAATATGGTGCGCAACCAGATCAAGAAGAGTAAACCACGCAAGGCACCGGGCGCGGATGCCATTACGAACAAGGCTCTACTGCACCTTCCTTTCCGCACTGTGGTAGCCATGACAAGACTTTTCAACGGCATCCTGCGTACCGGTGAATTCCCCGAGATATGGAAGACTGGACGGGTGATAATGCTACCCAAACAGGGGAAAAATATTACCCTGCCAGCAAGCTACAGGCCGATTACCCTGCTTCCTACAATGTCCAAGATCTTCGAGAAACTCGCCTTACAACACATAGATCGCCACTTCAGTCCACGTCCCGAACAGTTTGGTTTTAGGGCTGAACACAGCACGGTCCTCCAACTGACCAGGGTTCTGCACATCTTAATCGAAGCTCGGAACAAGAAAGAGCAAGCCGCCGCGGTCCTGCTAGACATGGAAAAGGCTTTCGACCGTGTCTGGCACGACGGCCTAGTCTTCAAGCTAGCCAAAACAGAGGTCCCCAAAAGAATCGTCAGAATCATCCACTCCTTTCTGTCAGGAAGGAAATTCCAAGTAGTAGTGGAAAACACCGTCTCGTCATTGAGGAATATCACAGCTGGAGTCCCGCAAGGCAGCTGTCTCTCACCATCGCTGTACTCTGTCTACACGAATGACATACCGGTGGGAGATGGCTGTCAGTTAGCACTGTACGCCGACGACGCGGCATACATCGCCGCTTCCATCAACGCTGTCTTCGCAGCCAAGAAACTCCAAGAAAGCCTGAACCTGCTGCCTGATTGGCTGTCCAAATGGCGCCTGACAGCCAATGTGGGGAAAACGCAGGCGCTACGTCCCAGGAGCTCAAAGAGAATTCCGGACCTCACTCTGAACGGCCAGAACATTCAATGGACCACAGTAGTCAAGTATCTTGGCGTGACTATTGACACTAGACTTACCATGGGCCCTCACATCAGGGAAATCGTAACTAGGACACGTATGGCTATGGCAGCCATACGACCGATCTTCTCATCAACACTCCCAACCAGTATCAAACTGGGGGTGTTCAAGACATACATCAGATCAAGACTTACCTACGCAGCAGCTAGCTGGTACAACTTGACATCTCCAACATCTCGAAATATCCTACAACAACAGCAAAACCTAGCGCTGCGTAGGATAGTGAACGCCCCCAGATTTGTCCAAAATGCAGTTATCCAACGTGACCTCAAAATAGAAGACCTGGATGAATTCATCCGCAAAATAGCAAAGAAGATGTACGAACGCGCCGATTCGTCATCCCAGCCCCATATCCAGAGCATAGCCCCTTACCACTCGCGTCCCCCGGACGCTAAACCCTTCCCAAGGGATTTAATTTCTTAAAAACCCATTTAGCCTTTCGTACCCCCCCTACCGTCAAAGTCGCTGCCGTGGTCGCTGATCGCCTTGCTCGGCTTCCCCTATGGGTCTAACCGGGTGTGGTTGATCGCCTGCGGTGGCGTGAAGAACTCGGGAAGGGGGGTACAAATCTTCATACAGATAACCATCTCACATATACACCTTTTCTTCTCCTTAGTGAGATAACCACCACCTAGAAACTCCTATGCAACCAATGAAAATTTCAAGGGTGTCTCAACCCACTCCAAAGACCTGGTAGTATTTACTACCAGCGCATGATACCATGGCAAGGGGGCCATCAGCCCCGGAACCATTTCCCCGCCCCTCCTTCAGGGGGTGAGAGAAGATACACGACGACCCGATAAGGCAGTCTGGGCTTTGGCGTGGCTCGGTACACTTGTTGTATCTTGCTAGTAGCTTATCCTCGACTCTTGGATAATTAATTTGTGCAAACAAGTTAATTATTATTGTCAACTATAAATTAGTCGCAGTACAATTTATAATTGATTATCTATTGCTCAAATTATGACTTATTTGTAGTAAGGATTAATTGAGTTACTTGGAATTGTTAAACGAGAACTAGTCATTAATAATGGAAAGCTTTAATAGTGATCTTATGTTATATTTTTGATACAAGTTGAACAAAATATAAAGAGCTGTTATATCACCACATCCGCATTTTATTTATCATATCTGACCCTCTTCCTACATATTTTTATTTTCGCATGCTGCTCTTTAACCAGCTTGAATGGCTTTGTTTTAATTAATTTAACATTTTATTATAAGTAGTATATATAAGCTTCTTTTATATAATCTACAGTATTATTGTTATAATAAAATGTTAAATTAATTAAAACAAAGCCATTCATATATATATATATATATATATATATATATATATATATATATATATATATATATATATATATATATTATATATATATATATATATATATATATATACGACGATACTAATACATAGAAATGCAAGAATATGCTTCTCACACAAATGCTTGTCCCCGTCAGGGATCGAACCTAAGCCCCGTCAATCGCGTAGTCAGGTTCGCTAACCACTCGACCAACGGGGCGGTCAAAAAAAAATAAAAATATATATATATATATATATATATATATATATATATATATATATATATATATATATATATATATATATATATATATATATATATATATATATATACATACGTGTCACGTTATTTGTCCGCGATAGACTGTTTTTTATAGGCGTACAAAAATATTCTAACCTAACCGTGGTCAAATTTTTAACTAAGATAATTAGCTTAAATAGTAACCTATAGCTGCTTTATGCTATCGAAACATTGGCGGTACAGTGACACGAATAGTTGGCAGTAATGCCAGCTATCCAGTATGTGTCTTTATTAGTTTAATTACTGGAACTACATTAGACTTCAGTAATACCGTTGGTGCTAATGAGGCTGGAAAATTACCCAGTGTTTTCAGTTACAAATCAAATCCGTATTGTAAGATCAATAAGGTCTGTTTTTAATAATGTCTATTTAGACCACTCCGTTGGTCGAATGGTTAGCAAACCTGACTATGCATTAATGGGGCTCGTGTTCGGTTCCAGTCAGTGTGAAAAATATATGTGGTGCAGAGTGCATCCCGTTGCGTTATAAAAATTCTAGTGAAACCTGGTATAAAAGGTAGCCTATGTGCTATATTACAGGTTATCATCTTCCTGTGTGCCAAATTTCATCCAAATCGGTTAAGTAATGTTTGCGTGATTGAGTAACAAACATTCATCCATCCAAACATCCCAACTTTCGCAATTATTATATTAATGGGTGTTTCTTCTGAGTATTTAATATTTATATATGTAATGTATTAGTATCTTTCACTGACAACCATACCACAAGCAAATAAATTGTTTACTTTGGGGTATAATTATCTTCAAATTTTGCATGTTTATAGATATATCTAAGTAATGTGATAAAAGAACACATTTTTAATTTATTTTTTTAATATTTCTAGGTTTGGGTGTTTATGTATTCTTTTTAGTATTTATATATAAATTAATATGTATGATGTTTTACCGATGAACCGATAGATTAAAATAGAAGAAGAAGAAGAAGAAATAGAAAAAAAAGAAAAAGAAAAAGAAAAAGAAAAAGAAAAAGAAAAAGAAAAAGAAAAAGAAAAAGAAGAAGAAATAGAAATCCCTTAAAATTTTAATTCACACTGCTTAAAGAAAATGGTGTGAGTATACATTCTTTTATACGTAAAATAAAAGTTGCAAATTAAATAAACTTAATTGTTCTTTAAACAATAGCTGAACATTTTTTTCTACTACCATTAGATATCGATTCAAACGCTGTGCTATCTTCTTGAGCACTTGGAATAATCAAAGCTAATTACCTTCGAGCATTAAATGTTAAAGAGTCTTAATTAGGAGCTTCGTATTCAGAGAACTACTTATGGAGGGATTGTCTTTAGTTTTATTGAGAATTTAATTTAAATGCCTTGAGTTGTTCTTAGTGAAGAATTAGTGTTCATAAAGGAGCCACAGCATTTACATATAAAATAACTTAATAAATAAATGAATGAATTTATTTTAGGTATCAAGTCCCGTGGATTAACAGACTATATTACATAATTATAAATTAAAACGGAATCACTTCAATGAAATTGAGTTACAATAACGGAATTATATTAAATTATGTATAAAATTTTTGTGCCTAGAATAATAATAATTTTGCATTATGATTTTTGATAAATAACAAGTTAAATACATAAATAAAAAAGTACAAACAACTTACAATAATACTAACGAGTGATCGTCTTGTGGCCAAATTCCACCATTGAGACTATTTAGTGTTCGACAAGAGACTTATCACTTAAGATGCTGTCAACACCAAAATCGCGCACTCTGTCTATTTTTATCGGAGTAAACGAGAGCTCACTATCAGTGTAACTGGGCGCTAGGTCTTGTTACTAAATACATATTGAAATTTCTAAAAAAAGGGTAGATTATTTGTCAAATATGATTCAGTAGCGTTTTAGATACGAATATGATGACTTCATGTTTTTCAATGCAGATCCATACGTCAAAAAAATAAAGATATAGAACCGTTAATGATGATTTTAAGACGAATCTTTGCAATTATTTTCCATCGACCCAATTTAGTTTATTCATGTATCGGGTCCGGTCACGGATTTTGGCATATGATGAATATTAACATATATTTTTTGTGATCGGCTATAACAAATAGTTTTTCTTATAAAACTGCTTAAATAACATCAATTTCAACAAATTAGGTCTTGTCAGCCTCTTGAGTCGTAAAGAAAATAGTAAAGGGTGTATATTATCCGTATATCACTTGAAAGTAATGTGTGTAATGTTTATTTTTATTAATTTAATGTATTTCTAATGCACATTATTTAAAACTATTATTTCTTTCCACATTCCTCCAAAATGAAAACATTGACAGTGTCAAATTACATACTCGATGTTTCTCGTAACTATCTTAATAAAGGGTACAAAGTTTTTGCTTTACATATTAATAAACATATAAAATTGAATTACAAAGATGGAATAAAATTATATATTAAAATTTTATGACTAGGATAATATTAATTTTGGATTATTATTTTTGATAAAAAACAAGTTAACTGAATAAACAAAAAAAGTGCAAACAACTCACAATAATAAGTAAATATTTAGTCTTTTTTTATTACATAAGATAGCAAACAATCAGATGGGTGTCCTGATGGATAGAGTCAACCATCGCTTGTAGACCAAAGGTGTTAATGGTGCGTTGTTATCTTGTTGCTTGTTTGCTTATACACCAAAGGTGTTAATGGTGCGTTGTTATCTTGTGGCGAGGTCTAATGCCACATGCATAAGTTTACCGGCTACCTTATCCTCTAAACCAGAACACGAAAGTGACAAGCGCTGACGCTATTGTGGCAGGAATAGGTAAGGTGGTGGTACCAGACTCGGGCGAGACAATGCAAAACTCTACCACCACCAGTAGCCACGATGTTAGTGACTTGCATAGTCAATCGGTCGCCTTTTACGACCTGCCTGGCAGAACGGAAGCTGATCTATTCTTCAAAGGAGCCCGGAACCAACACGGGGAAAACGTCTACGTTAGTTAGTCTACGTTAATACCCAGTATCTCGTAAGTCAGAAAAATAGCCTGAGAGTAATTATATATTACCGAGAAGCAGTTTGCTCGAATAACACACTAGAATCACTTTTACATGCACAGTATAATTTTTGGTCAGAGTGACGCCCTTAAGAAGCGATAAAATTACAATAACATGAAAATAAAATATCCCCGCGTATTTATACTATCCTAATTTATATTTTATTTGTCCACTGTTGTGTACAATGACGTCACTATCTCACAATAACAAGTGCATAAATCACACAACTGCGCCACAACTGGCCGGTTAGTACTTGCCGTTAAATGCAGTTGCTAACATATATGTATGTCACTGTTCCCTTTTAAAGAGTAAGCTAACCGCAGGATAGATAGAGGGCTCGCTAGGGTAGTGCACCGGGGTCCTCAACCATGATATGGTCACAGTTAACCCCTCAGCCCCAAGAAAAATCCTTATAAAACTTCGTTTAACTTCGCTATACTAAAGTAGTCTGTATTTTTATTAGTGAAAGGTTTAAAACCAAATGGCAATATGACACTTAAGCGTCGTATGGGTGCCAACTAAATTCCACCGAGAATCCTTGTGGCGCTTAAGTGTCACACAGGGTGTTGTCGGGTTAATATCTACTAGCTATCCAAGTATCCAGGTAAGTCCAGGCTGCCTTGAAAGAATAGACCATCTGGTGTTCAGCCAAGTCGTAAAAGGCAACCGATTGACTGTGTCACTACCATCGCGACTACTGGGTATAGAAATCCGCAACGTGTCACTCGAGTGTATGGTATCATCATATATTCTTACTGCTTACAAATACATACTAATATTATAAATGCGAAAGTAACTCTGTCTGTCTGTCTGTCTGTTACGCTTTCACGGCCAAACCACTGAACCGATTTGGATAAAATTTGGTACAAATATAGTTTGAGACCCAAGAAAGGACATAGGATAGTTCTTATCCCGGAAATCCCACGGGAACGGGAACTATGCGGGTTTTTATTTTAGAAATTTTTCCACGCGAACGAAGTCGCGGACACCGCTAGTATTTTATATATTTGTAAGCATATAAGAATAAGTAATCATAAATTACCCCCGTGTTGTTCCCAGGTTCTGTCAGGCGGGTCGTAAAAGGCGACCGATTGAATGTGCGAGTCATTACCATCGTGGCTATTAGGTGGTAGAGTTCTGCACTGGCATTGGATAAATCATTGAACAATAATTTGTCAAGGTCAAATAAAAGCAATTTATTTTATAAAATTAAACCTTAATGCGTTGAAATAGAGTTTGAAATTTTGTATGAAAATTATATCGACGACATGCTAATCTTTTAACGGGTAAAACTGCGCGTGTCAGCTAGTTAACTACAAAGTTTCGCTCAAAGTTCTACGAAAACAATACAGTATATAAAGTTATTACGAAGCTTTTGTTTTCCAGTTACCCGAAATAGCCCGTCCTAATTACGGTTGAAACATGAAGTTGATATTTAGTAATCTTAATTACGTTATGGGATCCCTATTAAGGAATATTTAGCTTGCATAAAATATAATATAATGTATATTATCTAAGAGTATTTGCAGTAAATATTATCACAAACATCATTACCAGAAACCTTATCGTAACATATTATAGCCAGACCTTTAATAACACTTTTACCACAAATTAAATTGGTACAGACTACATAAGTCAATTTACATACAAAGGGCGTCAAGCAACGCACACATAGATAACTCTCACGGAAACGATATCTTGGAATGGTTGGGAATATTGCAAGCGCGATTGTCACTTGCTTGGATACGCATCAGTAAATATTTTGTGCGGAAAATTTGTAATAGGTATAAAAAACTAAAAATTTTAGTTATTATTAATTTACTTTCCCATTCTTCCTGAATCATTCTCAACGAAAAATCAAGCGTATTTGTTAAAAACACCAACATTTGTTTAAAACAAATGCCAAAGTATTCGTTAACACATATTTTAGAAATAGTGATCAACTGCATGTGCCGAGGCCAAAGACTACATTTTTTTAAAAAAATCCCTATTGTGTAGCAATTAATATATACATTCATATCCGTGATAGTCTTAAATCCTTACCTCTTAATAAATTCCGCAAACAACTACTTGATTTACTACTAGATAAATCTTATTATAAGGTAAATATTAATCTAATAAGAATTCTTTTATTGTATAATTACTTACGAGCTTACTCATTCTTAAAAGGCCGGCAACGTAACTACAAACCCCCCGGTATTGCAGATGTCCATGGGCGGCGGTGATCATTTACCATCAGGTGCACCATCTGCTCGTTTGCCCCCTCTACTATAAAAAAATAAAAAAAAACGTTGTAATTAATAAATTTAAATTATTATGAATGTAAAAATTGCTCTAGTTAAATTAAAAGTATGTAGGTTTATGAAACTGTCAAGAACATTTTAAAAAATAACATTAAATTGTACAACTTGTGACACCCATATTGTAAAAAATAATCTATTATCTTTCTTCTGTCTTTTAAATTTGCAAACTGTAAACATTTTAATTAAACAAAAACTGAAATTTTGTAAATTATAGAAATAAGTGTTGTTATGTGAAATAGTTTTTGTAATTTGTAAAAAAAAACACAAGCGTGCTGAGTTTCTTCCACCGGATCTTCTCAGCGTGTGCCCATGTTCCGATCCGGTAGTAATTATAAAAAAAATACGACTCACATCATTTTTAATTTCATAATATATAATTATAAATTTAAAATATTTCCACACCATACCATGGTAGAGTATGTTGGTAACTTAATAAAATTTTAAAAGCTTGTACCTTCTATATTTTGGCAAATAAATAATTTCATTCATTCATTAATTCATTCAAAAACCTAAATACGAGTGCCACTACCAGAATTTTGAGCATAAACCAAAGTTGATAACCCTAGCGCGAACACCGAGCGTAGGTATTAAAATAAATTACATACATGACATTGATTTCTGTACTTACCTATTTATTTTATGCTTTAACGGCCTTAATAAACTAATTATGTGCTATGATATGCGTCAGTTAGAACTCATTCTGTCTCGTAGGTATCATGTCGTAGTAGAGCTACGCCGTAGACGATGTAATAATTGATTTCCGTATTGGTTCGTATCTTTTTTGAAGAATAGATAGTTTTTATACTAAGTATCTTCACGACCGTATCTCCGAAGGGGTAGGTAGAGGTACCACAAGCGCACCCACGATCAGCCGAAGATACTTGGTACAACAATGTGATAGGTGGCAAGCCTATCGCCAACCGGGCATTTTCTAATCCTGGGCAACTTTGTGTTTATCAAAAAACTGAAAAATCACTTTTTTTAAGTGCCCGACTCAAGAATCGAACGCGAGACCTCATGTGGCCAACGCCAACACTGGACCACTATACGGTAGACCACAGAGAGATTTTATACTATTACTATTTTTATACATAATGTTAGTCCATTATATCACTCTTTAAATTCCATGCCTAATATATTTGACGTAATATTATCGGCGTAGCTATAACACCGTAATCGGTTATAACCAAGAAGTAGTTTGGTCTAATAAAACACTAAGCGATAGAATTACAATTAATCGAAAACCTGTTATCCCGTCTATTTATACCATTTTTCGTTATATACTTTGTCCATTGTTGTTATGAAGTTATTACCTTATACATAACAGGTGCATAACACAGATGCGCCACACATCTGATGGGTTAGAACTCGTCGTTAAGCGCGGTTGCTAACAGGATGCAATAATCGATTCCCGTGTGGTTCGTATTCTTTTTGAAGAAAAGACAATTTTATACTATTACTGTTTTTATATATAAAGTAGGTCCACCTTTTACTTTCCATGCGTAATTTATTCAGCGTGAAGATAAATGTCGTTCTATTAAAGCGCCTCTTGGAGTCAATCCCGGATAGACCTTTTTACGAATAAAAACTTTATATGTCAATAAAGCCCATGCGTGTACTAAATTTTATGCAAATCCACTGATTGGGACTGATGGAGCGTGATTGAACAGCAAACATATATAATATTCATACATTCAAATGTAAAAATAATGCCAATTTTAGATCTGTATTAATAATATAAATACGAAAGTTTAGATCTATAGATGGATATGGGTGAATGAATGGATTCATTACTCAATCACGCATAAATTACAAACGAATTTGGATGAAACTTGGCACACGGGTAGATCTTATGCGAGATTCACGAAAGAATTTCATAATCCCCCCCTCCCCCACCTCCGTGTTAGTCCGGGCTTCTTTAAGTAAAAGGCCAACAGTCGCTCTTCCCGGCAGGTCTTAAAAGGTGACCGATTGGCTATGCGAGTCACCTGTAGACACCAAAATTGTAAATAGTCCGTTGCTATCATTGTGGCTAAGTCTTAATGTCACATGCATAAGTGTACCGGCTACCTTACCCTCCAAACTGGAACATGATATGAACAAGAATAGGTGGGGCGGTGGTACCAGACCCGGGCGAGACAATGCAGAACTCTACCATCAGCTAATCGGAACTATTTGAATTTCGAATGCTATATTTTTAAAACGTTGCAACCTTCTTAGTAATAAAAAAAAAATTGGCGGGAAATGATTTGTCAATTGTTTTTTTTATCACACATCAAAGTTCTACGTATGCAACGAAAATGGAATTAAGTTGAAAAGATTTTAGAGCGATGATTTTTTATGACGTGAGGCGTGAGGCGATGGTTTGTTGAATTTGAGAGAGGTCGAGTTTCTTTACATGACGAATTTCGTGAAGGGCGGCCTTCAACTGCCGTCAGCGAAAATAATGTGGCTACTGTTAAGCGGTTAATTGAAGAAAACCCCCGGATTACCTATGAGACAATTCAAGGACTATTGGCGATTGGTATGAGTCAAATTCAGAAAATTTTACACCAAGAATTGAAAGTTCGGAAACTTTGTTGTCGTTGGATCCCTCATGAACTGACAGCGGAGCAGAAGCGGGCTCGCGTGGTGTGGTTCTCACAGATGCTACTGAAGTACGACCACGGACATTCTAATGCTGTTTATGACATTGTCACAGGAGACGAAACGTGGATTTATTATTTTAAACCCGAAAAAAAACAGCAATCTTGTGAATGGGTGTTTGAAAATGAGAACAGGTCAATAAAAGTGAGATAGGCGAGAAACGTTGGTAAAAAAATGATCGTGTTTTTTTTCTCAGCTACGGATCCCATCTGTGCAATTCCACTTGAAGATCAAAAGAGTGTTAATGCCAAGTGGTATTCTACCATTTCTTTACCCAGGGTATTAGAAAAAGTTCGCGAAAGATGACCCAAAACCGTATTTTCCTACACCATGATAACGCTTTTTCACACACGGCCAAATAAACAAAGTCATTTTTAGCTTCCGAAAACGTACATTTCGTCACTCATCCTGCACATAGCCCCGACCTAGCACCCTGTGATTTCTGTATTTTCCCCAAAATCAAAGATTTGATGAGAGGTTTTACTTTTATCAACTCAGAAGAGGTAGTGATAGCGTTCAGTCAGCACGTAGAAAACATGCCTTCAGATCTGTGGTCCTCCTGTTTTAAAAAATTTGAAAAGTAAAGGAGATTATTTTGAAAAGCAATAAACATAATATTTTGGTTATAACATGTTGTTTTTTTAAGTTACGCAAAACTTATAGTGTGGCCTACGCATTTTAATACTTTTAGACTATTCTGAACAAAGACAACCCAAACCCACAAAAATGCGTCTAGTGGCACTCTATCGCTGTCAGTTATAATGCCGTAAATTGCGGAATAAAAGCTGAATACCAAATATGGAAATTCAAGCGCAAATGTGACAAGATTATCACTATCTGACTTGTTACATAAATATGATGAAAGTTTGTTTGGTTGATTTTATATTGCATATAAAAAGAAGCTTATCGCAGCGGGCTTCATCGACGGAGTCCATAGTGGTTACCTACTTATATAGTTATTTAAAACAAGTATAACAAGATTTGCAATAAAATAACTAAAAACAAAAATCTAACCTGATTTATCACAAATACGCAGGAAATTTTTTAAGTTGCCCTATAAATGACACTGCGATGACACTTTACGGCATTATTTTGAATTATTACGGGTTATTTTGAATAAGCATCATACACGCTTATATATATATATATATATATATATATATATATATATATATATATATATATATATATATATATATATATATATATATATATATATATATATATATATATATATATATTTGCAAAAGTGGATGCATGAATGGATGATTATTATTCAAAACTACTGAACGGATTTGGATGAAATTGGGCACACATGTAGATGATAACCTGAAATAGCATATATTGGTATATTATAGTAAATAAAAGTACTCTTTTATCCCGGGAAAATGAGTTGTTTCCGCAAGATTCACCAAAATCTTTTATAATCCAACAGGTTCTACGGTGCACCTAGTATGTATTTAATTTAAGGTTGGACTAATTATTCGAATTGATCTAGTACAAAAAAGTTATTTACTTAAAAATTAAAAAAATATTTACTTGTGATATAGGTGGTAGTTAACAAAATTATTAGTTATATAGAAATACATATAAAAGACTGAAATATTTTTAATAAACTCCGAAAGCCAGAAATACAAACATCTATAATTCTCATCATACAAAGATTGTCACTGTCAGGAATCGATGCATAAAAAGATCAGTTACTTTTGTAAGATAAAATATAAATTACCTCTAGCATTCTTTAAATATATGTTTCATTGAGGCTGCCCGAACTAATCTATCTATCTTCTTCTATACATAATAAAATCGTAGGAAAGTCATAACTGTACATTGAATATTTTTTAAAAGAATACTTGAGGCGTGATCTACAATCGATATCGAAGCCAAAAATATAGTTTTTAGAATTTTTGTGTTTGTCAGTATGTATGTCCGGGGTAAACTCAAAAAGTACTGCATGGATTTACTTCAATTTTTTCATGAGTATTACTAGCAGGTCGGGTCAACATATAGGCTATATATTATCACGCTATCACCTACGGGGGAGGAGCTGTGCGGAGTAAACGAAGTCCGCGCAGACGAAGTCGCGGGCAACAGCTAGTTTCGAAATAAATGCGCTCGGTAAATCCCTTGCTATATCGTTAATATTAAACATTTAGCTATGCAATTCATACGTAAAACGCTAAAAGATTCACGCCATAAATTATATAACTTACAAACATAATAACTTAGTTCCCTCGATAGAAAAAAAATCAAAGTTATCTCTGAACAAATAGGAAAACCCTTAGTATAGTGTAAATATTTAACGGAAAGTCATCAGTTTTTTAATCATAGTAGAAAAAGTCATGATTTCTATAACTTGTATACATTATATTTATAAAATATATACAAAAAATCCGCTTTCCCCTTTCCTGTAGAAGGCCAAAATATCGATTCGCTCTAAAAATCTCGATGTCCTCTTAAGGTCAATATGAAAGAAATAGAATAATGAATATTTACCCAATTGTAATTAACAAAAGTCCTTTTAAATTATTTGGTTGTACCAACAATTAAGAATGCTTTTAGCATTGTTAATTATGTATTATTCTGAATAAGAAAAGGCAAACAATTTCGTTACGATTTCGAAGAATTCCAGATTACTTATTCAGACAACAAAATGCGAAGATCAACTTGAATTAATTTATCACAATTGAAATTATATTTTAATCATAATTAAGAAAACATCAAGTGCAATTGATATTGTTCAGCATGAAAGGAAAACCAAAAGGCCTAAAGGCTTACTATTCAATTTTAAAATCTTAATAGTCAAGTGAAAACGTTATTATTTAGAGAAATAGATATTTTTATACATCACTACAGATAGCTGAACTGGTAAACGTTGTTTTGCCATATAAATTATTGAATTAAAAAGTAGGGGTTGATCGTAGAGGGTTGAAAATTAAGGGTTGTATATATTTTTAATGCTGTATCATAACAAAATAAAAACAAAAAAAAATCTAAGAAATAATATAAAAAATTTAGAGGTGGACTTACCTTAGTCCTTAGCATTTATGGGTATGAGAAATAAATGGTGGCCGATTCTCAGACCTACTCAATATGCTCACAAAATTTCATGAGAATCGGTCATTTCGGAGGAGTACAGGAACGAACATTGTGACACTAGAATTTTATATTTAAGACAAATAAGCAAACAAGTAGATGTCTTCCCTAATGAATAGAGATAACCATCGCCTATAGACACCAAAGATGTTAATAGTGCGTTACTATCCTTGTAGCGGGGTCTTAATGTCACATGTATGAGTTTACCGGCTATCTTATCCTCCAAACCAAACACGACAGTGACAATCACTGATGCTATTGTGACATGAATAAGTAAGGTGGTGGTACTAGACCCCGACGAAATAATGCAAGACACTACCACCCAGTAGCCACGATGGTAGTGACTTGCATAGCCAACCGTTTGCCTCTTACAAACTACTTGGCAGAACGGCAAATGATCTATTCTACAAACGATTCCCCGTGTTGATTCCGGGCTATTTTGAAGAATAGACCAACTGCCGTTCTGCCAGGCAGGTCGTAAAAGGCGACCAATTGGCTATGCAAGTCACTACCATCGTGACTACTAGATGACAGAGTTCTGCATTGTCTCACCCGGGTCAGGTACCACCGCATTACCTATTCCTGCCGCAATAGCGTCAGTGCTTGTCGCTGTCGTGTTGTGGTTTGGACGATAAGGTAGCCGGTAAACTTATGCGTGTGGCATTAGATTTCGCCACAAGATAGCAATGCACCATTAATATCTTTGTTGTCTATAGGCGATGGTTAACTCTTTAAAAATAACGAGGCCAGGACCGTCAAGGGTGACGTTCTTTTTCATCATGATCCTGTCATATCTTTACCAACAATGTAATCAGATTAAAAAACGAAGAAATAATAAAAAGAAGAGTGTTTCGTACGACCAGTGACGTCGTGTTGGTTCGGGCTCCTTTTAAGGCGAGGTATTTCGACGCGCGTCAATTCTATAGAAAATGGGTGGCGCGGTATGTTCTGAAACCGCTGGGAAACGTGTTAATTTTCGAATAAATAAATATATGACTTCAGCTGAAAACTAAAATTTAGCACATTCGTTTTTGTATTTACAACTAAATATCACCGTATAAAAATCGTATAAAATCATGTGGAAGATTAAAAATATTATTAACAAATTATTTGTTTTAGAGATACTTTTAGCCTGTTTTCGGAATTTTATATGATAAAGTAAAGTACATTCTATCATGTAATGAGTTAGCAAATTCCTTAGATAATATCTTCAGGTATATTGTGTAATTTTTGTAAAATTGTTATTTAACAATCAATACAAAAACAACTTAATTTAGCAAACCAGCTTTTTCCCGTTTGTCGCGATGCCTCTCCTTAAGAATAGACCAACTGCCATTCTTCCACGCAGGTCGTAAACTTACTTATGCATGTGGTGTTAGACTTCGGCATAAGATAGCAATGCACTATTAACATTGATGATTTCTCTTTCCATCAGGAGAGCCATATGCTTCTTTGCTATCTTATGATATAAAATAACACAATGTGTATTTTACTTGATACTCGTTTGTTTAGAATCATCAGAAGAATCGGTAGCAATAGTTTTTATGTGAAGCATGCGATATTTTATTTTGTTTGTGCAATTGTGTATCCATCCATACTAATATTATAAATGCGAAAGTCACTTTGTCTGTCTGCTTGTGTGTTACGTTTTCACAGCTAAATCGCTGAAACGATTTGAATAAAATTTGGTACAAATATAGTTTGAGACCCAAGAAAGGACATAGTATAATTTTTATCCCGGAAATCCTACGGAACGGGAACTATGCGGGTTTTTATTTTAGAAATGTTTCCACGCGAACGAAGTCGCGGGCACAGCTAGTATTTATATAATTATGTAGTAGTAGCAGTAGTAGTAGTATCTTCACGCCCGCATCCTCGAAGTGTTAGGCAGAGGTACAACAAGTGCACCCACGATTAGCCGATGATACTTGGTCCCACAATGTGATAGGTGGCAAGCCTATCGCCGACCGGGCACTTTCCAATCCGGGGCAAAGTTTTTTTATCAGAAAACTGAAAAGACACATTTTCTTAGTTGCCCGACCAGAGAATCGAACCCAGGACCTTATGTGGTCAACTCCAACACCGGACCACTACACCACAGAATCGATATACCTATAATAATGCTTCGCTTGAATCATCAAAATTCTCATCTATCATTGATTTAAAAAACCCAAGATACAGAATCAGTGTCTCAAAAACGTCCTCGAAAATAGAATCATCAAATAGAATCGTGTCGGTCGCGACACTTGTCAGTTTTATTACTATTTGTACATTGTTTTGTTAAAACAACTATAAATATTGCGCTTAAGTTTGGATATGCAAAACATATGTTTTTGCCATATCTATAAAATTAAGGACACTTTTGAATGTCAGTTTTGTTCGAGACTGTACATCTTGGGTTTTTTATATCAATGTCACCTATGAACCATTCTGACATTTCAAAGCCTGTAAGTGTGATGAGAAATATATTGTAAACGCTTTAGCGTCAGCACTGGGCGAAACTCCATTTTATTTGCAATATTTTATATATAAACTAGCTGTGCCCGCAACTTGTGTCCGCGTGGAAAAAATCTAAAATAAGTCTCGAGGTTTTACCCCTATAGTTCCAGTTCCCGTGGGATTTCCGCGATAAAAACTAACCTACGTCCTTTATCAAGTCTTAAACTATCTTTGTACCAAATGTCATCTAAATCGCTTCAGTGGTTTAGGCGTGACGAAGAGACAGACAGAGTTACTTTCGCATTTATAATATTAGTATGGACACTAATACGAATTGGTAAAGTATTAAGTAAAGATTTAAGTCAAAATTTTAATAATTTTATAAGTCGACTATTACTCGTAACTTGTAAAACCTACTTAACCTTAATTATATTTACTACTATCGTGAATTTTTCCCACCCCTAAAACCAACCCAGCTGGCAGAAGGGGAAGGACTTTTGGCTCTAACAACAATTAGCATTTTAAAGCTTTAAGTCTTCCAAATGATTCGCTGAATCGAAAAATTGTTTTCCAAACCTATATTTCTTTAAAGACCTTTTGAACGATTGCCCATATTATGGAGTACGCGAGAAAAAAAAATTAAATTCCCCACTTTACATATAGAGGAGCTACCCTAAAAAATGCATATTTTTCAATAAAACTAATATAAAAACTTTTAATAAAAAAATTAAAATTAAAATTTCTGAATTAAAATAAAATAGATCCATACTAATATTATAAATGCGAAAGTCTATCTGTCTGTCTGTTACGCTTTCACGGCTAAGCCGCTGGAACGATCTTCATGAAATTTGGCATAGATGTAGTTGAAGAGCCGGGATCAAACATAGGCTATATTTTTTCAAAAATCATTCCCTGAAGGGTTGAAATAGCGGATGAAATTTGTATGAAAAGCTTTCTAGACGACATGTTAATCTACTCGCAGGTGAAGCTGCGGGGTCATCTAGTGTAAAATAAAGTATCAATTTAAACCCAAAATAACTTTGTACCCATTAGATTTTATACCTGAAAACAAAATACTTCCCCAGTGTTGGTCCCGGGTTCCTTTGAAGAATAGGCCAACTGCCGTTCTGCCAGGCGGGTCATAAAAGGCCACCGATTAGCTATGCGAGTCACTACCATCGTGGCTACTAGGTGTAGAGTTCTACATTGTCTCGCCCGGGTCTAGTACCACCGCCTTACCTATTCTTGCTGCAATAGCTTCAGTGCCAGTCACTGTCGTGTTTCGGTTTGGTGGGTAAGGTATCCGGTAAACTTATACATGTGGCATTAGACCTCGCCACCAGATAGCAACGCGTCTTTAACATCTTTGGTGTCTAGAGACGATGGTTGTCTCTTTTCATCAGGAGACTCATTTGCTTGTTTGCTTTCTTATGATATAAAAAAAATAATAATTTAAAGTCCCCGTGTTGGTTCCGGGCTCTTTTGAAGAATAGACCAACTGCCGTTCTGCTAGGCATATCGTTAAAGGCGAACGATTGGCTATGCAAGTCACAAACATCATGGCTACTAGGTGGTAGAGATCTGCATTGTCTCGCCCGGGTCTGGTACCACCGCCTTACCTATTCCTGCCGCAATAGCGTCAGTGCTTGTCACTGTCGTGTTCCGGTTTGGAGGGTAAGGTAGCCGGTAAACTTGTGGCGAGGTCTAATGCCACATGCATACATGTGGCATTAGACCTCGCCACAAGATAGCAACGCACCATTAACACCTTTGGTGTCTGTAGGCGATGGTTGACTCTTTCCATCAGGAAACCCATCTGCTTGTTTACTATCTTATGATATAAAAAGTTTAAAAAAAATAATCAGCAGTGGAGAATTATTAAGATCTAATTGATCATTCAGTAGATTGGGTCTTTATTTTAGTTCATTAATTTCCAGCGCTTCCAAGGCATTGAGTTTTCTGCCTTTGTTACATAAATGGATCGGTTTAAAGTATTCTTTTGGATTAGAACCAAGCTTTTCATCCACTAAATGTCTAGCAAAGGTAGAATCTCTTTTTTCTGAGCACCAGATTCTTGTATGATCCTGAAATCTTACTAAAAATGACCTTCCTTCCTGACCAATAAATTTGCTATCACAACCTTGGAATTATAACTGCTACGCAGCACTTTTTTTATTATTATCGATAGGGAAGCGCTTGACCACGGTCTCGCCTGATGGTAAGCTAAGATGCGGCTTAAGACGGAACGCGCTTCCCTAGAAGGTACCTGTTCACTCTTCTCTTGAAGATCCCCAAATTGTACTCGTTGGGGAACACAGATTCAGGAAGCATGTTCCAGTCCTTTGCGGTTCGAATGAAGAATGTGGAGTCGAACCGCATAGTCCGGGTACGTGGAACGTCCACCATATGGTGATGCCTAGAATCTGTGCGCCTCGACGATCGATAGAAAAACGGGGATGGCGGAATTAGGTCGTTGCACGATTTAATTACGCAGCGCACTCTCCAAAGTGCAACCGATAAAAAACCGATAATCTAGCCACTCTGCGTCGATGAGGGAGGCTCTGGAGTTTTTTTCCTTACCAGATCATCGTCGTTTATGAGCTTCTAGCACGCCTCTCTATCGTCTCAAGTGTATCCAGCTGGTATTTCGCAGATCGATCTCAGAGGTGAGAGCAGTATTCCATGCAGGAACGAACTTGTGCTTTATTCATATGGCATCTTTCGTTCGTTATTGAGAAATAAACTTTTTAATTATCTAGTGCTATAAAAGCAGGTTTACGGCCTGTTTGTTTGTAATCCTTTGCTTAATTACATTGTCTATAATTAATGGTACTACTTGATCATGATAGCCGTATGTATATTTGTAATCATGTGATTTAAGATGCCCATATTCCGATAAAAGACTTTTTTTATTTCACCAAATGATGACCAAACAATTTAACAGAAATCTATATCTATATTAATATTATAAATGCGAAAGTTTGGATGTTTGGATGGATGTTTGTTACTCAATCACGCAAAAACTACTGAACGGATTTGAATGAAATTTGGCCCACAGGTAGGAGATAATCTGGAATAGCATATAGGCTATTTTTATCTCGGGAAAATTAAGTGATCCCGCGGGATTGACCAAAAACTTATAATGCAGCAGGCTGCGCGCTGCAGCTAGTTTGTAATACGCATGAGAAGACACACGTAAGGAGACGTACCTACTGACGACTATTTGTCGCATACTCACTTAACATTAACTTTGAAAAAATAGCAGAAAAGACAAGCCCGCTAATTTTTTTCCGTCGGATCTTCTCAGTGTGTGGCCGTATTTCGATTCAGTAGTAATTCCAAATAGGCGCCTCGTCATAAGTACTGAAAAAGATTTATTTGAATAAAGTATTTTTTTAAATCTACCTAGGTATCTTTCTACACGTCCAAACCAACGAAGTATGCCGTTTCTCAATTTTACACTGACATTTTCCTTAGAGTCTAAGGGTCTACCTCTCTCTTCCTTCAAATTTCAATATTACGAACTAGGTCTGCTAGTGTTACGCCACATAATTTCCATAACAATTGCATCTCGATCGCGTTGACTTTACTTTCATGTTCTTTCTGATATACCCAACTCTCACTTCCAAACAATAGTGTTGGGATAAGCACATAATTATCATTTAAGAATAAGCTGATATATTCCTCAAGGAAATATACAAAAGGATTTGTATTGTAATATTTATAAAAGGCTGGATCTCGTTATAATAATAAATTTCCTTATTTTTTCCCTTTTCTATTCTCACTTTGGTGATTGGGTATGTATGGAATTTATGATCCGAGAAATTGAACCGCTTTTGCGTTGGTATGCTGATGCCAAGGTTTTATTAAATATAACGCTCAGTATGGCTTGGCTTGTATATTTATTGATGTAAAAATTGAATCAGCAGGGATTATAAACATTTTTCTGTATCTACTTTCAAACACAATATTCAATAAGTATATAGTATGTAGAACCTAAGTAATACTGAACCTTTTGTTTCGCTCATTTGGTGATACATCGGCGGAAATGTATTTTATTTTTAAATTGAAGGAAATATGACGGATTGCTTGATTGATTGATAATGAGAAAAAAGTTAAGTTTGTATCACTATTGTTTAAATAAAAAAATAAGCATGAATTGCTGTAATAAGACCATTAACTTATTTTTTTTTAAATATCCTGTAAAATACGTAAATCTGTAAATATGCCAATGTTCCACCAAATGAGCGGTATGTTAGTAAACACACTATCTCACTAATTTTTTTCTCTGCGAAAATTGAAATACCACTAAAATATAAAACGACACTGTGTGAATTATGAGCATAAGTGTAGATAAAATATATTAAAATGAAATGTAGACACTGCATCTTATAGTTATAACGCTAAAAATAAAAAGCAAAATTTTCTTATCATCAATCAAGATCAAGTCTGTATTACATGTCAGGCACTTGAGATAACTACTCTCCTTCTACTCCACGTATTTACCATCACTGTACGAACATAAAAATGCATAAAATTGAAGAATATTTTTTTGTTGTGTTCATTGTTAGAAAAAAAAATCGTAAAATAAATTATGTAAAAATCACACCTTTTTTAAATCTCAGAAGATCAAAAGTGGGTAAGACAAAATATATAGCGCGAGGGATCTTTAAAATATTCACAAAAAAAGTAGCCAATAAAATTTGTAATTTTTCTTACTATATGGTCGTTTAGATGGAAGATTTTGTCTTATTTTTTTATTAGGTACACGTGTGCGAAATCGGGGCGTGTTGCTAGTGTTAATATAAAGATAAGATGATTGTATTGATGTTATATAGTGTCATATATCTTAAATGTATCTCAAAAATGCAAACGTATCTCAAATAAACCTTTACTGGCATTTATGACGAGTTGACATTTTTAGAATTACTACCAGATCGGAATGCGGCCATATACTGCGAAGATTCGACTGAAAAACTCAGCGGGCTTTGTTTTTTTTTTTCTATTTTTTCATAAATAATGTTAGGCGAGGCATCAGGACAAACGGGAAAAACTGGTTTGTTAAATCACGTTTTTTATATTGATTGTTAAATAACAGTTTTACAAAAATTACACAATGTACCTGAAGATATTATCTAAGGAATGTGCTGACTTATTACATTATAGAATGTATTTTACTCGATCATATAAAATTCCGAAAACTGGCTAATAAAATTTCTAAAACAAATAATTTGTTAATAATATTTCTAATCTTCCACATGATTTTTATATGGTTACTAACTGACCCGGTAAACGTTGTTCTGCCTTTTTAACTACTCTTATTTTTTTCTTTATTTTATCACCTTTTAAAACTTCCCTGGACTTCAACAATTAATTCAAAACCAAAATTAGCTAAATCGGTTAAGCCGTTCTCGAGTTTTAGTGAGACTAACGAACAGCAATTGATTTATATATATAGTTCTAAATACAGAAAAGAATGTACTAAATTTTGGTTTTCAGCTGAAGTCCTGTATTCATTTATCCGAAAATTAACACGTTTCCCAGCGGTTTCAGAACATACTGCGCGGCTCATTTCCTGTCAAATTGACACGCGTCAAAATACGTCGTCTTAAACACACGACAAAGAGTTATCAGTATGCACATCTCCTTACTTGCGTATTACAAATGTCTGTTATGCTGGGCCGCATTTGCGACTATAGTCCCGAAGTTATATGCGCGCTAAGGCACACGCAGTCCGGAATGTATGCGAAAATAGCCGATAATAGCCGGTCACATCTTTTTTTTAGATAATATATAAGATAGCAAACAAGCAGATCCTCTCCTGATAGTAAGAGTCAATCGTCGCCTATAGACACCAAAGATGTTAATGGTATGTTACTATCTTGTGGCGAGGTCTAATGCCACATGCATAAATTTACCGACTACTTTACCCTTCAAACCGGAACACGACAGTGACAAGCACTGTCGCTATTGCGGCAAGAACCGGTAAGGCGGTAGTACCAGACCCGGGCGAGATAATGCAGAACTACCACATAGTAGCCACGATAGTATTGCTCACATAGTCAATCGGTCGCCTTTTACGACCTACCTGGCAGAACTGCAGTTGGCTTATTCTTAAAAGGAGCCCGGGCAGGCGTATTACCTAACGTTTGCAATGCGCCAGCGATCAGCGATGACTTTTAAACGTAGTGAAAAACTCATCAAAAACGTCGTTAATTTCTTGCTGGTCACTGGACGAACTTTTTACAATATCACAGCACCAAAACTAGCCAAGCGGCAGCGACCGCCACTAATATACAAGGCTGTTATGTGCCTTGCAATAACTAAACAATTACAATAATTAATTTCGCTTTGCGAGTTACGTGATACCCCCGCGGAACCAACACGGGGGATTGCATTTATTGTGTCGTTTTTTTTATAGTAGAGGGGGCAAACGAGCAGATGATGCACCTGATGGTAAGTGATCACCGCCGCCCATGGACATCCGTAATACCGGGGGTATTGTAGCTGCGTTGCCGGCCTTTTAAGAATGAATAAGTTCGTTTCTTGAAGGTCCCTAAGTCGTATCCATTCAGAAACACTCCCGAGGGTAATTGATTCCACAATGGAGTAGTGCGAGGCAAAAAGTGTCGATAAAAGCGCACGGTTGTGGATTTGAAATTCATTGCACAAATATGGGTTTCTTAATTCACATGATTACAAACAAACCTATGGCTATCGTGATAAAATAGTACACTTATTTATAAGACACTATAAATTGTAATTGCCATTCATAAGCTAAATTGAATTACTAAATACATAATTTAAGCGTCTACCTTACCCTTGAAACCTGAAAATGACAGTGTCAAATACTAACAATAATGCAACAAAAATAAGTAAGTTAAGATGACTGTTACTTCTTTAGCTAATCCTTGGTGTTTTACAAACTACCCGGTATTATTTCACGGTATTCCCCAAGTTGGTCCGGGCTCCTTTGTAGAATAGGCCAACTGCTGTTCTGCCAGGCAGGTCGTAAATGGCGGCTGATTGTCTATGCGAATCACTACTTTTATCATCATGGCTACTTGGTTGTAGAGTTCTGCATTGTCTCGCTCGGGTCTGGTACCACCGCCTTACCTATTTCTGCCGCAATAGCGTTAATGCTTGTCACTGTCGTGTTCCGGTTTTGAGGGTAAGGTAGCCGATAAATTTATGCACGTGGCATTAGATCTCGCCACAAGAAAGCAACGCACCATTAACATCTTTGGTGTCTATAGGCGATGGTTGACTCTTTTCATTAGGAGACCTATTTGCTTGTTTTGCTGTCTTTGATATAAAAAAATATTGTAAGTAGTTTCATAACTTTGTAAATATTTTGATAAGAAAAAAAAATTAATTTAATGACTTTTGTGATGTGAAATAATTCTTGTTCATTAGTAATCTATACATATAATAAAATCGTAGGAAAGTCAAAACTGTACATTGAATATTTTTTTTAAAAGAATACTTGGGGCGTGATCTACAATCGATATCGAAGCCAAAAATCCATCCATCTGCTTGTTTTTTATCATATGATATTAATTATTAAATAGGTATTATAAAATGAGAAAGAGCGATCAAACACAAAATTGAATAATATTATTTTTGTCTACTGAAAGTGTATGTGTATGTGTTTGTGTGTATGTGTGTGTGTGTGCATTCTTTAAAGTTTAAACTAACTGTAAAGTAGTGCTCTAGTTTATTTGTTTATTTTTAAATATATCAAACTGTAATATGTTGGATAAATTATGTTCAATTTAATATATCAATCCGTAAAGTAGAAAATAAAACATTATCTAAATCAGCGATTTATATACAAGTGTCTTGATGATAATGTCACTTTGAGATAGTTTCCAAATTGCTACGGAGGTTCTATACCATAAAAACTTAAGAAAATGAAGCATTTTCCTAGAAATATCGGAGAAAGTCGGTGAACTAATCCACAAAAACTTTGTAACACATTGGAAGCGCTATCCTTTTACGTAGGATCCACAAATATTTGGCTATTTGCCAAAGCTAACTTACTGATGATACCGCGTATTGGGGCTATATATTTTGCTATGATGTAATGCATGTATTCTCAATACGAAGAAAATAAATATGGCCGCAAAAGGGAATCAATAAATGTATTTATATAAATTAAAAGAAATAAAACAGTACAAGCAATAGTAAAAGTGGTTAGCGACCCTGACTACCCAATCGAAGGGGCTCAGGTTTAATCCCCGACGGGGACAAGCATTTGTGTGATGAGCATAAATGTTTGTGTTTCCGGGTTTGGGTGTTTATTATGTATGTAAAATTATTCATATATGTATTTCTAAGTATTAGTATCTTTGACTAATACCGATAACACAAGCAAATAATTTGCTTACTTTGGGGTTAGGTCAGTTAGTGTAATTTGTCCCGTGAATATTTATTTATTTAAATTATATTATACCAAAATGCGTATAAATATGTCATTTTACAAAGTGTAAGGTTAAAACCGAAATGTCAAAATTTTCTTTAAATATACTTCTTACAAAAACAATTTTAATATCTGAAATTGGATCCATACATTTATGAATTTTATGTACGAGTCTATCATACAATAGCAAACATGCAGATAGCTTTCCCGATATAAAGACTAAAGAGCAACTATCGCCGACAGACACCGTACCTGCCAGGCAGGTCGTAAAAGTGTAAAGTTTGCTTTTGATATAAAAAAATATCGTAAGTAGTTTAATAACTTTGTAAATATTTTGATAAGAAAAAAAAATCAATTTAATGACTTTTGTGATGTGAAATAATTCTTGTTCATTAGTAATAAATACTTAAAATAGAGAAAAACCAAGCCCACTAAGTTTCTTCCGCTTCCGCTTTTTAGTGTGCGGCCGCGTTTCGATCTGGTAGTAATTCCAAAAAAAATCGACTTCAGAATTTTAAATTTCATAATGTAACTTTAAATTTTAATTTATTTTTTACTAGCGACCTGCCCGCGGTTTCACCCGCGCAGCTTTTGTTCCCGTGGGAATATCGGAAAGGTTTATACACTTAAACCTTCCTCAAGAATCAATCTATCTATTAAAAAAAACCGAGTCAAAATCCGTTGCGTAGTTTTAAAGATTTAAGCATACATAGGGACATAAGGACATAGGGACAGACAGAGAAAGCGACTTTGTTTTATACTATGTAAAATGATTAAAAGTTTCATTAAAAAAATCGTTTCACTTTACACAAATTATGTAATCAAAATACGTTTCACTTCGTAACCGAAGCATCTTAAGGAGAACTGAATAGCACTTTACCCTATAAATATATAGCACTAGTAAATATAGTTCTTCACTCCATTAATTTTTCACCCTTGATAGAGTAAAGTGCTATTCGACTCTCCTGAAGATGTTTCGGTTACGCAGTGAAACGTGCGTTGAGTACACAATTTGTATATTACTGCCTTTGCTACGGACGTGGGACTCCTTGAAAAAAAAAAAACAGCTAAATGTGAGTCGGACTCGCGCATGAAGGGTTCCGTACCATTATCTATAAAAACAGCAATAAATCATGTTTGTTGTATGAGAGCCCCTCTAAAATATTTACTTTATTTTAATTATTTATTTTAAAAGTGAATAACTAACTATTCTGTGAATATTTTAAACGTCAACCAGTTTTCCTTATAAAGACAAAAAAAATTGCAAAAAAAATCACGTGTGTTGTATGAGAGCCTCCTTAAATGTTTATTTTATTCTGTTTTTAGTATTTGTTGTTATAACGGCAATATAATACATTATATGTGAAAATTTTAACTGTCTAACTATCACAGTTCATGAAACATAGCCTGGTGACAGACGGATAGACAGACAGACAGATGGAGAGCGGCGTCTTAGTAACAGAGTCCTGTTTTACACTTTGAGTGCGGAACCTCAAAAATAAAATATACCACTATATTTCTTTATGATAAAATTAAAAACAGTTTTTAATTTTCATATTTTTTCAAAGTAAGTAATAAACAGTAATTAAGAGTGCTAAAATTAATAGGGTGGTAAAAATAATACTTCAAAGATATTCATGAAAACGTCGCCACATAATATTTATATTCAAATTTTATATTAAAATCTAATACAAGTCCAAACTAGGTTATAATCACTTGTACTTTAATTTCACTACAAATATATTATAATATTTATTGACATTAATTATTCAACCGCAATTTAATATTAATTTTGACATCTTTATTTTACATTTTGACATTAATTACGTATTATCATTCTTAATTTAGTTGACTTTATTTAATATTGACATTTTTGACATTATTTTGTAAGTAATTACAATTAATATTATAAATTAGAATAAGATTATATATTGAAATTACCTAAAATTTAAGGGAGAATCCTTTAAGCTAGCAATACAGAGTATATTTATATTTAAGTTTACCCCCAACTTTTAAAAAAATGCTTTGTTTATGCCTTATCTAAAGTTAAACTCTCAGTAAAGAATATTACGTTCTGAAGATGCTTTAAAAAGCGAAACCGGTCAATTAATCTAAAATTATATGTTTATATTTGTAGTGAAATTAAAGTACAAGTGATTGTAACCTATTTTGGACTTGTAACAATGGAATTTCACCAAGTGCCGACGATTGAAAGTGTAAAATGTAATAGACGGCTTTGAATTAAAACCTCAAATTATTTAATCATTAGCTAAACCAAGAAGGCTTAATTTTACTGAACGTAATAGCATCGTTTCAATAGTATAGCGTCGTTTCAATCACGCTCATTACACTGAATTCAACTGACTTAATTGCATGCTTCCACCGTACATGTAATTAAGTTAGCGTTTATCCAAACTCAATCAAGCGTGTTAAAATATTCGGTTTGATAGCTCGTTGAATCCAACATGTGTTTTTGGAACATTTATTACTTCTTTTGTGATGGATAAATAAACATTGATAATGTACTTGTATCCATTATAAATAGATTGAATATATTGTACTTTTAATGATTTATAATGAAAAGTTACGGATTAAAAATAATAATTCATTTTTTTTTAAAAGTCCACAATTTTTACATAAAAAACTACATAATATGATAAAATATATATTTATAAAATCACGCATATTAATTTTACTCATAATTATTTAAAAGTACTAATTTTTTTTTGAATTGTGCAAAGGCCAAGAAGTTAAGATTTTGGAGCTTTGGTGAAAAGTTAGACTTTATGGTATTATCATGTTTTGCTCTATAATTCCTCAAATATAAGGAGATAACAAAAATTAAAACATTTAAATAAATAAATATTCACGGGACAAATTACACTTACTGATCTAACCCTAAAGTAAGCAAATTATTTGCTTGTGTTATGGATGTTAGTCAACGATACTAATACATAGAAATACATATAAAAATACTGGAATATTTTCAATAAACACCCAAACATGAAAATACAAACATTTATGCTCATCACACAAATGCTTGTCCCCGTCGGGGATCGAACCGGAGCCCCGTTGACTGCATAGTCAGGGTCGCTAACCAATAGACCAACGGGGCGGTTACATTTGTTAATGTTAATAAGGATTAATTATATTTTTTAGGATAAAAATTGGGCAAAAATAGTTATTAAGTCTTGTGACAGTGAACACAAATCTGGGCTCATTTTAGGTTACGTCGATATAAAATATCGTCTTGTTGTAATTTTCATAGAAACCACAAGTATGTACTATGCGTTCAAATTGTCTGTCAAAAAAAAATGTCAATAATATCGCGCTTGTTATCAACTTCATACCACAACAAGTGTGAAATTAGTAATGTCATCATAAAAATATTTGTTAAAAAAATATTGCTGATTTATTGATGAACAAATAACGTTTCAATAATGTTATTTTCATCAATAAAAATTATTAAATAACATCAGTCTAGCTGCTCATCTATATAAATGTAAAAAAGTCGTGTCAGTTACACCACTTAAAGTCAAAAACGACGCGGACAATTTATATATGTATATATGTACATATAAAAGTCGTGTTAGTTATTTTACACCCTATTTTAATACATGGTAACATGATCTGTTGGGAATCTTATTAAAAAATATACCAATTAGAATGAAAATATTTTTTAAAGTATTTCTTTGTTAGAACTTTTTTGCACACCTTACTCATCACTTATGAAGTTTTTGCAAAATGCGGAGCAATACTTCATCCTGACAGTCCTATTCTCAGTTGGAACGCATAGTAATGTAGATATTATAACAGCGTGATGTCAATTGGTTTTCATAACAGTCCAGAACACTTGGGCGGTTCAATTTTAAAACGCAAATTTTTTATCATAAATGTACGTTAATTTCAAAAATAAAAAGTTTTGTGGTTAATATACTTTATATTTATGTATATTTTGGCGGTTAAATTTAATTTCAATTTTAAAACGCGAAATTTTTGGTATAAATGGACGTTAATTAACAAAAATAAAAAGTTTTGTGGTTAATACTTAATATACTTCATATTTATATATGCTTTGGCGGTTAAATTTAATTTCAATTTTAAACCGCGATATTTTCAGTATCAATGTACGTTAATTAACAAAAATAAAAAGTTTGGTGGTTAATATACTTCATATATACTTTGGCGGTTAAATTTATTTTCAATTTTAAAACGCAAAATTTTTAGTATAAATGTACGTTAACAAAAATAAAAAGTTGTGTTGTTAATATAATTTATTAAGTATATATAACTTTATTAAGACGAGTTTCGCGTTTAAAAATTGAAATTAAATTTAAGCATCAAAGTGTTCTGGACTGTTATGGTAAGTATTATTAAGTATACTAACCATAAATTTGTATTAACTTCGTAATACGTAGGTCACACTATAAGTTTTGCGTAACTTAAAAAAACAACATGTTATAACCAAAATATTATGTTTATTGCTTTTCAAAATAATCTCTTTTACATTTTAAACATTTTTTAATGCGATCGAACCATTTTTTAAAACAGGAGGACCACAGATCTGAAGGTTTTAGGTACCTGTTTTCTACGTGCTGATTGAACGCTATCACTGCCTCTTCGGAATTGGTAAAAGTAAAACCTCTCATCAAATCTTTGATTTTGGGGAAAATACAGAAATCACAGGGTGCTAGGTCGGAGCTATGTGCAGGATAAGTGACGAGATGTACTTTTTCGGAAACTAAAAATGACTTTGTTTTGTTGGCCGTGTGTAAAGAAGCGTTATCATGGTGTAGGAGAATGCGGCTTTTGGGTCATCTTTCGCGAACTTTTTCTAACACCCTGGGTAAACAAATGGTAGAATACCACTTGGCATTAACACTCTTTTGATCTTCAAGTGGAATTGTACAGGTGGGACCCGTAGCTGAGAAAAAAAACCCGATCATTTTTTAACAATGTCTCTCGCCTGTCTCACTTTTGTTGGCCTGTTCTCATTTTCAAACACCCTTTCACAAGATTGCTGTTTTTTTCGGATTTGAATAAATCTAGTGATAATAAAATATTTTGTTACCTTTTTTATTTTTACTTAATAAATTTATAGCATTAGAAAAATCTCAGTAATTATTTAGAGTCTCTTCGTGATTTATTAACATTCTCAAACCCTGAGCAGTCTATGACTTATTTTTTATTTTGTAATATAGGATAACAAAAAAGATTGCCACCCTGACGTAAAGAGACAATCATCGCCTATAAACACTAAAGATGTCAAAGGTGTGTTGCTATTATTATGGCAAGGATGAAATACTAAATGCATAAGTTTACTGGCTATATTACTCTCTAAACCCGAACATTACAGTGACAAGTACTGACGCTATTTCAGCAGGAATAGACAAGGGGATGGTACTCAATATCCAGACGATACGCTGCAGGACTTATACCACTGAATAAGTCATGTTTAGCCCTTACTTGCCATTTACGAGATTCCTAACTTGAAGGCAGTTGATCCATTTCCCGAAAGGGGCCTGGATTAATATGGAAATTTCGGTAAGTGCAACAAACTAGCAAAGAGTTTTCTTTCTTTAGGGTTAGATCACTTCATTTAATTATTTGACCTTGAATGTTAATATAATTATAAGCAAATTTAATTCATATTTAATAAAAGTTTAATTGATAAACCTATACATTTGCAAGAAAATGGGGTATATATAATATTACAAGTTCTACTACTAACACAGGTATTATAATTTTCGAGTAATATTTGTTTGCAGAATTACAATATAAATCAACTTAATACTAAAAAAATGATTAATTAAATGGTTGACGAAATATTTAAAAAATATTTTAAGTAAATAAAATATAAATGTTGAAACTGAGGACAAAATATTTTAAAAGTAAAAATAAAATTGATTCAGTTTATCATTTATAAATCATTTGCCGATAGTAAGTTTTTCTAAATAATAAATTATATACATACACACATATCTTCACGCCAGATCCCTTACGGGGTAGGCAGAGAGAACCGAGTGCCATACATCACGATCCTTGCAGGCTTGTCTCGCTTCCTCCACATTCATCACTCTCTTCATACACACACGCCGGTTGCGAAGACTCTTGACACCACCTTCGGACAGTACTCGATCAATCTGATCATGGTATGTCAGTCTTGGTCTTCCCTGGTACCTATATCCTTCTAAATTTGCTTGTATATCTGTTTTGTTAACCTTTCATCTACCATTATTTTTACATGTCCGAACCAACGGAGCATGCCCTTTCTCATCTTTACACCGACCCTTTCTTTCAAACCTAACCTCTCTCTCACTTCCACATTACGAACCCGGTCCGCGATTTTACACCACATATTTTTCTTAGCGATCTCATCTCGACCGCGTTGATTCTACTTTCATGTCCTTTCTGACATACCCAACTCTCACTTCCATACAATAGCGTTGGGATAAACACATAATTATGCAGGCCTAGACGGGCACCCTGACTTAAAATTGTGCTATTAAGTAATCTCCCTAACGCTCCATTCATTCTGTTCCCTGCACATACTCTTCTTTCAAAATCAGCGGTCTACCTACCTACCATTTAACAATTTAAATATCATCATAAACCGTTGGTCGGTATTTAATAATAAATTAAATAATGTAAAACGTATTATTTCATGTCAAATCTGTGATATTTTCGGGAATATGATTATTAAAGCGATTACTCATAAAAAAAAATTCTCTCATATAACAGAAGTCTTTGCATGAGGACAAATAATTTACTTCTAAATCTGGACTGTCCGTTAACCATGGTCTAAAGGTTAACATAATCTTAAATAGATTATGAAGTCCGAATTCAATCCTCGGGTCGAGCACAAGTGTTTCTAAGCTATTTTTCAGCACGTGAACACACAAAACCGTTGATCGGTAAAATGAGGCGATAGGGATCACCATGACTCATTTGAGCATCCGAGAAACCGATGAAATGTCATAAATTGGAAAGTCTATAGAAGTTTACTTCACTCTACCTACGCTTTGTGTAGAGTAAGTTTCTTTTGGGTGGATGTGTATCTTCATTGACACTTTCCATCGAGTGTGATGTGTCTACAAACTCTTATTTCAGTTAAAATTTAAAAAAAATAGGCAATAATCGATATTAGGTCGGCAAATTGCAGTGATGGGGATCTACTCATCTCGCAAACCGACAAATCAGTAAAAGGTGGTGAACCCGAAAGTCCATATACGTTCAATTAATTCCTCCTATCACGCAAGACACTCACGTAGTAATATTTGCTGACTTAAATTTAAGTCTAACATGAATTTGACTTTTAATTAAAGGCACAAATAATTTAATCGTCACCTTTATCAAAAAGACGTAATTTAAATTAACAGTCTAGCAATCACATTACATCGTTTCAATCACGCTCATTGCACTCAATTTAATTGAGTTAATTGCGTGCCTCCACCGTACTTGTAATTACGTTAACATTTATTCAAACTCAACTGATTTTATTTATTTGGTCATATTATAACTTATTCATCGAAGGCGACCCATAGACCATAGACCAATAACATTGCGCAAAACTTTTATTGTGCAATAATAATTGGGACAAGGTATTATAATAATAATTATCTGTGGACGTCAATAGATGGCTAACGGTTAGTAAGAAGTTAAGAATAGGTGGTGCAAATTATAAATTATTTATTTATTTACATTAGCTGTCCACGTTAAAGGATTCATTGCAAAGATTGTATTAACTACTAAAAATCTGACTTAAAGAAAGTTTATAAATATGCCAGTTTTTATAATAACCGTCAGAAAAGGACCGAACTTAAGCTACGAAGAACGCATGTTTATTACTTATAAAGAATTGTTTTCTTTTTTCCTGTAACGCTGTAGCCATTAATATTAACTCAAAGTCACTTAAATTGTCAGTTTGTTTATCGCTGTTAAAGACCAATATTCATTAAACTAATTGAAAATCAGTGCATCCACATTAGCAAATAACGATTTGCTACCATAACATAATCTATTACTATCGCAATAACGGCGCTGTTTATCACTATCGTGTTCCGGTTTGGAGTGTTAATTACACCCATGTCATATGGATAACACCACGTAATTATCATCCTTCCTTTATATAGGCTATGGTTATCTCGGGAAAATAATCTCCTTGTTTGCTGTACTATGATGTAAAAAAGAAACTTTTACTAAATAGCTTATAAATTTGATTACTAAAAGTGAAGAATAGAATATTGGAAAAAATCTAGAAATAAAAGAAAGAGATAGCTGCTTCTATCGATAAACAATCTATCTATCGAAAAACAAACAGCTTTGCCATAATTGGTCTTCTAGCAAAAATATAAGGGTGAAAATAGCGTGTAGCTTGACTTGTATACATTTAGTTCCCCCGTGTTGGTCCCGGGCTCCTTTGAAGAATAGGCCAACTGCCGTTCTGCCAGGCAGGTCGTAAAAGGCGACCGATTCGCTATACGAGTCACTACCATCGTGGATACTAGGTGGTAGAGTTCTGTATTGTCTCACCCAGGTCTGGTAACACCGCCTTACCTATTCCTGCCGCAATGGCGTTAGTGCTTGTTACTGCCGTGTTCCGGTTTGAAGGGTAAGGTAACCGATAAACTTATGCATGTGGTATTAGACCTCGCCACAAAATAACAACGCACCATTAACACCTTTGGTGTCTATAGGCGATTGTTGAGTCTTCCAATCGTTATACCCATCTGCTTGTTTGCTATCTTATGATATAAAAAAAGCTTGTTTACGCGTTATTTTCGGAACTTTCGGGAATATGGTTGAACTTTACCTTATGTAGAAATAAGGACGTATTGGCAAATAGCGAGTAGTTTTATAAAGTAATTCGGTAGCGATAGTTCAGACGATCAGTATGAAGCAATACAGTACAGTGAAAAGTGATACGAAAAGTGTTTAGTGTTAAAATATTTTATAGATACAGGCGTTACTTTGCGGAAATCCATTGTTCAGACGAAGAACAGTAGTTATTTTGCAAATTCCGCGAACTTTGCAAAATAACTAGTTTTTTTCGTCTGTTTAGTATTAGGTTAGTGATTCGGTTTAGTCAATTTGTTCTAATGGAATAGACACCAAGGGTGTTGATGGTGCGTTGCTATCTTGCGGCGAGGTCTAATGCCACATGTATAAGTTTACCGTCTAGTTTACCCTCCAAATTGGACCACGACAGTGACAAACACTGACGCTATTGCGGCAGGGATAGGTAAGGCGGTGGTACAAGACTCGGGCGAGACAATGCAGAACTCTATCACCTAGTAGCCACGATGTTAGTACTCGTGAAGCCAATCGGTCGCCTTTTACGACCTGCCTTGCAGAACGGCAGTTGGCATATTCTTCAAAGGACCCCGGGACCAACACGAGCGAATTGTATAGGATAGCACATAAGCAGAGGATTCTAATAAAAACTGACAACGATCGGCTTTTTAATTAAATGTGTTAGTTGTGTGTTACAATGAGCGTAGCGTGATTGTAATGCCACATGCATACCGGAAAACGACAGTGGCACATCGACACTTGCGGCAGCAATAGGCAAGGTAATGAGTACCAAGGTGGTGGACGAAGCTTTGTAGAACTCCTAGTAATTTCAATTATACTATAATGTACGAATAAGTATTAAAAATTAATAGTATGTATGTGTGTGAAAATATTCTACTTGACGCACTTTGCACGGAGAAGCACCAGAAATATCAGTGACCCTGAAAACACCACCAAAAATACAACGGAATATTCGGTTGCAATTCGATTGTTGATTTTCGTTTGAATCAAAATGTTGACATTCTCACTCGCTGTGTTACCATTTTTCTGACAGTAAAAATATTTTTTTAATGTTAGTCACTCTAAAACAAAATCACTCGTACATGCCAACCAATCAGAATATAGTTGATTGTTTATGGCCTCGAGCAATAATGTCAAAATGAGCGCGCCGCACACAGGTGCAACGCCTTTTATAGACGCGATGACGTTTGCTATTCTGGCGGAAAGGTGATTGCTAACACCATTTTTATGTTTGTTTGCATATTTGTATATTTGTCTTTGAATTTCTCAGAAACTAAAAGTCATATTGAGATAAATCATAGTCTGGAAGTCTAGAGTCTGTAATTTCTTTCCATCAGGAGAACCATTTGACATCCTACGAAACAAAAAAAATTAAATATTATGGCATGATGTGGGTAATGGTTACCTGTATTTGTACGTGCCTTTGAAAAATAGGCCCTGTCTCGTTCAGTAGTTTTTGAGATATCAGTATAATTGATATTTGAAGTCAGTTTAATTTTTTAATTAACTATTATTATAAATTAGACTTTTATTTATTTATTTATTTATTTTATTTAAAAAAGCATACACCATAATTATTTGCTAAACATCCTTAAACCTATAATTAGAGGTTTATGCGGATGTTGCACACTCCACATATAAATAGGTATAAGTTTAACACTACAGAATATATTACTAACAGTTACAATACTTAGCTTAAACATACTCAGTACCAATATTGCTCAGTACTTTAACGCTGCACACAAAATAAAACGGTAGATAGGTATTTTGTTGTTTACACATATTTTCCGTGACGTGCATTACATTTCTTGGGTCCGAGCGTTGCGTAGGGTTTAAATACAGATTGCTCCTGTTGATAACGCGTTAAATTACTTTATTGAACTATATATTTCACTTTCTTTAAATAAATTTATATATGTGTGTGTAATATTATTACATAAACATTTTAAATTTATAGTAAGCCTATATAACTTCGTATGTATGTCTTAATCACTTAAAAGGCAAGAGATAGCCAATAGGTGACACTAATATCGCGACTACTCACTAAGTGGTAGAGAATGACAAGCCGGCTTCATACCATCCATCGCCTTATCTATTCCTGCCACAATAACATCGGTAGTTGTAGCTGACGTGTTCTAGTGTAGAGGTTAAGGTAGCCGATTAACTTATGAATATGGCATGAGACCTTAAGATAGCCACACACCATTAACGTCTTTGGCATCTATAGGCGATGGTTGACTCTTTCCACCAGGAAAGTCATCTGCTTATTTGCTATCTTATGACATATAAAAGAATCAATTTCTTTAGTCTCGTCTTCAATTACCTATTGAAGACTTTAAAATTGAATAGTAAGCCTTGAGTACTTTTGGTTTCCTTTTCACGCTAAACAATATCAATTGTACTTGATCTTTCCTTAATTGTGATTTAAACATAATTTCTATTGTAATAAATTAATTCAAATTGATCTTCGCATTTTGTTGTTTCAATAAGTATTTTGAAATTCTTTGAAATCGTAAGAAAATTGTTTGCCTTTTCTTTCACAGAATAATACTTAACAATGCTTAAAGCACTCTTAATTGTTGGTACAACCGAGGAATTTAAAAGGACTTATGTTATTACTATTTAGTAAATATTCATTATTCGTTTTTTTTTCATATTAACCTTAATGAATAATAGAGTTAAGGAAAGTAAGCGTGTAATTTATCCTATCTGCTTGTTTGCTACCTTATGACGCAAAAAAAGAAATATATATACGTACATATCTTCACGATATTCCTTACGAGGTAGGTAAGAAAAATTAGGGGCCATATATCACGGTCCATTTAGACTTTTCTTCATTTCTTCAACATTCATAGCTCTCTGTATGCAAACACACCTGTTTCGGAGACTCTAAGTACGACTATTAGACAACACTTGACCAATTTAATCATTGTAAGTCAGTCTTGGCCTTTCTTGGTACCTACATACATCCACATTCGTATTTTTTTAATTGTTTAAAACATATTGAAGTTTTTAATTCTGAATTGAAAACCATAAAAATTGGAGCTTTATAAATGAATAATTAAGAAACTCTCATTAATTAAGAAGCTCTCCACTAACTTAATTCAAAAACAAAGAGAGTTTATTATAATGAGCCGTTTGTTTTTTCGAGTACGTACGTTGTTAAAGAGATTTTAGGGGAATTATTTTTAGATGTATTCTTTATTTAGGTTAGGCTACCTTATTTTATTAGTTATCTTATCTTATTATCTTATTGGGTTAGGTTATCTTTAATAATAATAATATTGTTTAACAAATTACACAAATCGATCTAACCCCAAAGTTAGCAAATTATTTTGCTTGTGTTATGGGTGTTAGTCAATGATACTAATATATAGAAATGCATATCGATGCTTGAAAGGCAATTTTTACTACGCAACATTGAGTAAACTTTGCAGGAGAGTGATTTAAAGTTCAAACATAAGATATAATAAATAAAAAGAATAAAAAATCAATCAGGAAAAATCACCTAATTTAATTGTAATTAAATTTATTACAATTCATTGTAATTAAATGTAGAAAGAATGGTAGATGAAAGGTTAACAGAACAGATATACAATGCGAATGTGGAAGGATGTAGGTACCGGGGAAGACCAAGACTGACATACCACGATCAGATTGATTGAGAACTGTCCGAAGGTGGTGTTAAGAGTCTTTGCAACCGACGTGTGTGTATGAAGAGAGTGATGAATGTGGAGGAAGCGAGACAAGTCAGCAAGGATCGTGATTTATGGCACTCGGTTCTCTCTGCTTACCCCGTAAGGGATCTGGCGTGAAGATATGTGTGTGTTAAATTTATTACAATTAGGTGATTCTCCTGTAAAGTTTACCGCTTAGTGAGGATTGCCTTTCAAGCGTTGATATATAAATATTGTTTCGCTCATAACATCCATACGAAGTTTGTATTTCTATACAAACTCATCAAATCAATGCTCATTACACAAATATTTATCATTGTTGGAAATTAAACCCCAGACGAATCGATTCGTAGTTAGATTCACTAACGACCCGACCGACGCATCGGCAATTCGAAGCGTGAGGTAATACATTTTTGTTTCTCTCATAGTTGATTTTAACCACTGATAAGTTAAAAGATGAACGTTCGTTTACAATAACAAAGCAAAATATTTATTGTCACTCGTTTACAGATTAAATAGATGACACTTTTTTCGTTTCCTTAGGATGATACTGATAGTAACTTGTTTATACAGCCTTCAGCGTTATAAGTTTCAATTATAGTAATAAATACTTTACGTTGCGTTTTATAAAAAAGTTTATTAAGTTTGGTTGGTCATCAATAAAAGGCTTCAGAAGGTTTTCTACCCAAATTTAATAATATTATTAAGGTTCTTTAAAGACATTATATCTCATGGAATTCTTCTCTGGGGAAATTCCGCTGGTATAAAAAATATTTGTATTACAAAAGAGAGCTGTAAGGGAAATTTAAAATCTTGGCCTAAGAGATTCCCTTAGAGAAAAAATCAAAGAAATCAATATTATAACTATAATATTCCAGTGTATATTTGAAAATGTAATGTATATTCGTAATAATATTGCATCGTCTATATATTAATAAGTGAAGGAAAAACTTTGGACCCCTTTTTAAGACAATTGCGGAGGACTACAAAAACGTAATATTCATAAATAATATGCACTAGAAATACGTGATATTAATAAAAATAAATATTACATACACTAAATTTATGTGACATATATGATCTTATACACACATGTTTAAGATTTTCTTTACGGCTAAAGTCAGTTGTCAAATTTAAAAGATATTTAGTATATAGTCCTTGGTTAAATTTCGGCCACAGGCGATCGCTAGTTTAAAGAAATGCTGATGTTTACTAACTAAATAGTAAATACAATGAACGAAAACAATTTAAGGTTTTGTACAGTAGCGGTACAAATAGGTTCGTCAGTTTTCAAATTGATTCATTTAACAAGCTGCGAGCACATATGATCTTTTGAAAATTCGTCCCATAATAGACTGTTGCATAGAAAATTATGCTTAACTGTTTGATAACATGGTTCAGACTTGCTTGCATCAACACTATTTCCTTATTTTATCTTGTGTAAATGATTATTATCTAAAGAGATGCTAATGTCTTTTTTTTAATTAAAACCTTTTTATTGATTTGACCTGCCGTTAATATTTATGATAAATGTCATGGTTATTGTCACCGTTGTTATTTCTAGATTTCTAGTGTTATTTAATATTTTATTGCAAAATATATTTGCCATAAATATAATATCCTTTATTTTCGTAACGTTATAATAATGACGAGACCTTTAAGAATTGAAGAACGAGCAACAATAATTGTTAGATTAACGTTATTTGATAGAAAACGTCACATTTATTCAATATTAGTAGAACTGTTTTTTGTACTGGTATGTTGGCATGATTGATTCGTACACTAGTGCAAGCGAAACTAGATCTTAAGGTAACGAACCTATTTTAGCGTGACTAAACAAGCATTTCATCTCCACAGAATAAATAACTAATTTATGGGGCAGTGTATACGCTATTTCAATAAGATTACCGAAGGTATAAGAGAAAAAGGACCTCAAGCCCAAAGACGTAGGCAGAAATACAACCAGTGCACCCACGATTAACCAAGGATACTCAAACCCATGTGATAGGTGGCAAGTCTATTTCCAACCAGGCACTTATCCAATTCTGGAAAAAGTTGTTTTTTTCAGAATACTAAAAAAAACATATTTGAATTACCCGACTCGGGAATTGAACCCACTGGACCACCATCCAATATCGGACTACTAGACCACAGATGCCATTGATATAAGAGACTTACAAACAAATAAATTTAAAGATATCTTAAAACACAATTACATAGAACAATTATATAGAAGGTTATCGTAAAATTTTAGATTGGAGAACATAAAAGCCTGAGAATGACTTCCCATACCAAATCTCTAATAATTATTGTAATTGACTCAATATTGTAATCTCTAATAATTATTGTAATTGACTAAATATTGTAATCTCTAATAATAATTGTAATTGACTAAATATTTTAATCTCTAATAATAATTGTAATTGACTAAATATTGTAATCTCTAATAATTATTGTAATTGACTAAATAATAATTATTGTAATAGTTATTGAACAATAGACAAGATCCGGATCTTCTTAGTGTGAGGCCGCGTTCTAATCCGGTAGTAGCTATATTGTCGACCCGTCAAAAGTGTCTATTTAGTTTAATCTGAATTTAAAAAAAACAGTCAAGTGCGAATGGGACTTGCATACCGAGGGTTCCGTACAAACTTGTACGTAACCTCGAATCTAAACAGACTAGATGTACATTTCTGCTAGGTATGCGCGTTCCATCTTAGGCCACATCTTAGCTTACCACAAAACGAGATCGTGGGCAAGCGCTTTCCTATCGATACTAAAAAAAAGAAAAAATATATAATTCTAGGTCAGCTGGATGTATAAAACCCTATAGGTTTTGATTCCTGAGTAAAATCGCAAAATATGCGATATAAACAGTCACATCTTTTGATTCCATTTTTTTTTGCGATGTAAACGTTTTTGTTACGGTTTTCGGATTATTTTTTTTACATGTGTTATAAAACATTGCTTCTTATCAAAATTCTATTACCTAATAAGTATTAATTCCCTTTTGAAACCGCAAAAAAATGCAAAATATGATACACATCTTTTAATCATGTTGACTTACAAGTTTGATATTTTCCCAGCTGAGAGCGAATTATTCACAGAGATTATTATTTTATTTAAATATAAAGGCTTGAAAAGACAATTGGTATACAAAGACTTTTATGCATAAAAAAATGACGTGTGTCGCGGGACACCAGGTAGGAACGAACTTCCTTCGGCTAAACGGCACTACTCGCTTGTGTACGCGACTGTCGCGCCTGCGCACGTCTCATTTAACGCTTTTATTCCACGCATTTTTCTTACGGTTTTACTATCACATTTTTTTCAGTTCGGTCGCGCAGCAATTTCCCTATCCCCTCCAAGCCGTAAGGAACTTCGTTCCAAAAATATTGATTATTATGTATAAGATAAATAAATAAATAATAAATAAATATTCACGGGACAAATTACACTGACTTATCTAACCCCAAATTAAGCAAATTATTTTGCTTGTGTTATGGGTGTTAGTCAACGATACTAATACATAGAAATACATATATAAATACAAGATGATATTATTTAATAGGTAAAAATAAAATATTTAATTTTAAGTATAAATTAATATATTAAAATAACAAATTTGCATGCCATCTATAGCGAAATTGGCTTGTTCACTAACATATGTTAAGAGATCTTGTTACCCTATTTCAGGCAAATAAAGAATTTTAATTTTAATTTTAATTTTAATTTTAATTTAATTTAAGAGAGGGACTGTAGATCTGGGTATTTTACTTAAATTTCAACTTTTCCCATTTTCTTAGGAATCTGTAAAGGTACTACTTATTCCTGAGAAAATGGGATTTTTTCTTTATAAGATAGGGAACCCTAAAAACTGCCTTTGACTTTGACTAAGGGTTAAGCCGTAATTGAAATAGAATATGATTTGTCTATAAGGCGATAATCATCAACTGTTCGCTTTATTATATGAAAAATATTCAACCTAAACGACGATCCTTCAAATATTCAAATATAAATCAACACCGAGCTTAGCGGTGGTGTGACAAAATTGCTAGCACGAAATCCGGCGTTGCACTGCACAGCCATAAATCTAACTTTAAACAAATTTAGTTTTCCGTTTCTGCAAAAAACAAAGTGACACTTAGTCTTATTAGATAAATGGATGTAGAATGCTGCAAACTGTTTCAATAAGGGAGTGAAATATTGTTTTCTAGAAGTATTATAACGTATCTAATCACAAATATATTCATAATAAGATCTATGTTTTAAAAGAAATGTTACTATTGGGCTGATTTCAATGCAGAATTCTATCAGCTAGTAGCCACGACGGTAGTGACTCGCATAGCCGATCGGTCGCCTTTTACGACCTGCTTGGCAGAACGGCAGTTGGCCCATTCGTCAAAGGGGCCTGGGACTAACACCGGGAAAACTTAAACAATTTAAAATAAAAAAGAATTTTTATTAATATTCAATTAATTTTATTATCACTACATAGTATAAAACAAAGTCGCTTTCTCTGTCTGTCCCTATGTCCTTATGTATGCTTAGATCTTTAAAACTACGTAACGGATTTTGATGCGGTTTGCTTCAATAGATAGATTGATTCTTTAGAAAGGTTTTAGTATATAAATCTTTCTGATATTTCTACGGGAACAGAATCTACGCGGGTGAAACCGCAGGCAGGTTACTAGTAAAGTATTACAACATATTCTATTCAAGATTTTTTCATTCATAATTTCTTTGAATGAAAAGAAATAAAAATATTACGCTGCTTCTAACTATTCGTAGCCGACTTCCGTAGAGTAGTAATTGTAAAAATCATCCAGACTTTTCTCATTCATTATATCTATCATTTTATTATTATTTTCTAACCCACATCTCACATTCTACGTCCCAATTTAAAAGACTTATTTCATTTGTCCGAGTTTGTTTTATATTTTACTAGCTGATCCGCGCAGCTTCGCCTGCGAGTATATTAATAAGTCATCCAGATAGCTTTTAATAAAAATTTCATCCCCTATTTCAGCCCTCCAGGGACTGATTTTTGAAAAAAAATAGCCCATGTTTGACCCCGGATCTTCCACTATATCCATGCCAAATTTCATGAAAATCGGTCCAGCGGTTTAGCCGTGAAAGCGTAACAGACAGACAGACAGACAGACTTTTGCATTTATAATATTAGTATGGATTCTAATATTATTATCTACCCGTGTACCAAATTTCATTTAAATCCGTTCTGTAGTTTTTGCGTGATTGAGTAACAAATATCCATCCAAACATACAGTACCCGGCGATAAATATTGCACATCGACCTTTGGAAAGAGACAATCGGCTAATTTCGGCTTCGTAGAGCGTTATCTCTGTCGCACAAAATACAAACAGTCCGGTACCTATTAGGAGCTGTTAAAACAAGTATGATTTGCTTCTTTTGATATTTTTATTCTTTGTATAAAATACACTAATTTTTCTATAAGTGATGGCTTTAGGTTGGGGTAAAATAAAATAAAAAAACATTTTTACATTATGTTTACGTATTTAATTATTTTGGAACATTACAGCTTTAGTGTACATAATAAACACCATTATACCTATTGCTAAAATGAGACATTGCAATAAAAATAATAACTTTCACCCTTGTGGGTAGGCATCAACACACACGTGTTTTTAGAGCTAAAAGTTATTATTTATTATTAAATTAGTTTATTGTTACTTACAATCACATGTGTTAATTATTTAAGCACTTAAGCACCACACATTTACAAATTCCTATTTGATTTCCCTCTTGCACCATAATTGATCTACATAAAACAATGTCTTCAAATCTTGAAGAGATCACAAATTTTTTCAACACTAAGATGGCGGAATATGACGAAAAGATTCTGAAATTGGCGTCTTCATCTACTGTTGGAGTTGTCGATATTAATTCTTTATCTCAAGACTTTGCTAATTTCAAGAATTTTGTTTGGAAAGCTTTGTCATTACTTAAGAATCAAACTGAGCTCCTGTCGTTAAACATAGAGAAACATGAAGCATTTTTACGAAGAAATGTTTTGTTAATCCATGGCGTTCCTGAAGATCAGCAAGAAATATTGACTAACAAAGTGACCAGCATTTTTTGTAATCAGTTGGGTATGTCAGAATTTTCTAACTCCGGTATTGAAGTTTGTCACCGTCTTGGTACACAGTCACACAAAGGAAAGGCAAGACCTGTTCTGATTAGATTCCGGGAACTTCATCAAAGAGATCTAGTTTGGACTAATAAAACATCTCTCAAAGGTTCTGGTCTTACTATTTCGGAATTCCTCACCAAAACTAAACATCAACTGTTTCTGGAGGCTCGGAAGATTTTTGGTGTCAACAAGTGCTGGTCCTCAAACAGTAAGATTATTATTATGCTACCGGACAAAAACCGTGTCACAGTTGAGCAGATGGCCGACCTTCGCAAGCTAATTTCAAAACATCAAAGCCAGGTGTCTGAGGCTATTTCTCCTGTAATCGCAACTGAAGCGCCTTTAACTAAGTCTCCACGTAAGCCAAGGCGTAGATAGTGGTACATAGCTTTTACTTACAAAACTGTGTGTATTTATTACAACCAAACATTCTACTTATAGCTAAAAGCATGTTTCGTTTTTCCTTGTTATTGTAGCTTCTCACAATTTATAGATATATAACTTGTTGCTAAGTATATGTATAAGTGCATTGCTTTTCCGTTTTAGATTCTATTTAAAGTTCTTTATGTAACATATTAGTTTCACAGTTCACTTTTGCCGATTTATAATTTGCATTGCGGGTGTATAGACTTACAGCTGTAATAAACAATTACAGTTGTCAATGTCAGATGTCGCCAAATGTCCTATTGTCATTGTTTATGGCTTACAATAAAGTATCGGCAAAGCACTTAACTCACATAATGCCATCACATTTTTTTTTTTGTTTTTTTGTTTTGCGATCTGTAATATGTTAAATTTTAATTTTCATTAATTTATTAAATGTAACAATATTACCAACCAGACAGTTCTTGCGCATCTCACCTTAGATATTTTTAATCCCTTTATAAGTTGCTCTCTCTGGTGGGCTGTATTAATTTTTTCTCTTATAAAACCATTGTTAATATTATTTTTCATCGTTAATATTATATTTCATTTTTGTTTCTTTATCTATTATAGACTTGCAGTTATAAATATCTTATTTATAAGCTGTAATAGTCTATATGATTATGGTACCTATTATATGTATCTGAATCAAGGAACTTATATACGATAACTGGAATTATTACGAAGCAATATTTGAGAAATAAAAATGTACTTTATTTCGTTACTTATAAAGTTGACATTTGTTTCTAACTTAACAGAAGGGAAAAACGTTCTGGGCAAGACAGCGACGGGAGTGGATGTTGTCCCTTTCTTGCAATTGCCAGTGTAAATAAAACTATCTAGATGGGAGATTTTCACATATTCGGTGATCGTTAAATCCTTTTTATTTATACACGTCGTTAAATAAATTAGCATAAAATATATTGTAATAATCATAGTGAGTTCTAAAATGTGCTTATTTTAATTATTACGTAATTACTTATGCAATGCAAAAACTGTTTCTCAAATTAGTAGAATTACTTAGTAGTAATTTGTAAACTACGCATGGCCGCGCTTAAATATGGCGATTGGCGCTTTATTTAGTAGAAAGAGACACACTCCACCTATGTCGTGGTACTCTTCGGAACGATTTTTAAGCGTAAACAATGTTATTGTTGCATCTTTTTATTCTGTTTATGTTTTTAGTAACTAGGTTTTTTCTCTCTTTCTTCTATTATTGTTTTGGTAAGACAATGTAGCAACTTTTACTTAGAATAATTATTATGTAATTTTGTTAATTTTAAGGGGCAAGTTCTTCTTCCACCTTCCTAAGTGTGTGTTGTTTGAGTGTTTGTTTTTGTGTTTTGATTTTTAAATTTATAGTTTAGATCTTTGTGCTACTATTTGTAATATATTATTTACTATTTATATATTTTTATTTATTTATTTTTGTATGTACAATAATTTACTTGTTTTTATTTGCTTATTGTTTTATTTACGTTTTTAATTAAATATATTTCTTTTCCAGGCTGCCTAGTAGCCTTTGTATTTGAGTTATTCTTAAATCAATTGTCACTGAATTTCTAATATATTCATATATTGTATTTTTGCAGGTTATCTGTATCAGGGTATATATTTTATTATGACATCTCATACTCAATTTAATAATAGTTTCACGTCATGCTCCTCATCTGATGATGATTTTCTCAGTGCAATAAGTGATTCTTCTACGGACTCCTCAATTAACGTAGCGTCTGTTTTTGCTGATAATCCTAACAATTTTAACGTTGTTCATATCAACGTTCAGAGCATTCCTGCCCATTATTCCGATCTCCTGTCAACTTTTAGTAGCAATGATACAGATGCTATTCTTGTGTCTGAATCATTCCTTAAACCATCTCTCTCATCACTTCAATTTTCACTTCCTGGCTTTGTTTTAATTCGGAATGATCGGACAGAGAAAGGTGGGGGCGGGGTTGCCATTTATCTCCGATCCAATATCCCTTACAAAATTTTAACTTCATCCCCTAATGCATATCACGAAGCAGCTGAGTATCTAATATTAGAGATCTGTCTTAATCATTCCAAAATTCTTTTGGCAGTGCTATATTGTCCATCCCTCCACATAGACTATTTTACCACATTAGATAATTTGTTACATAATTATTGTCCATTTTACCGCGATGTATTATTGTTAGGCGATTTCAATACGTGTCTACTAAAGAATGATATGCGGGCAAACAAGCTTCGGAATCTTTTGTCTTCTGTCAATTTAAATATACTTCCCTTGTCAGCAACTCACAAATCTCCAAACTGTATACCTTCTCTTCTCGATATGATTATCGTCTCACAGCCCAATAATGCCAAAGTTTACGGACAAATGCCATCATGTTTCTCCTATCACGATCTCATCTTCTTGTCTTATAATGTTCGTTCCCCTAAAAAAAAGCTGAATATTCCTTTCGCCGTTCATTTAAGAATATTAATCCCGTAACATTTGATAGGGATATTAAGGCTATAGACTGGTCCCCTGTATTTCGTTGCAATAATGTTGATACGGCTATTTCACTTTTTAATTCCAGTATTATGTGTTTGTACGACCGCCATGCGCCACTTAAAAAGCTGAAGATAAAACATAATCCTTCACCCTGGGTGACTGATGACATCAGAAACGCTATGGCAGCTAGAGATAGAGCCAATAAACGCTATAAAAAATATCCTTCCGGTGACAATCTCTTGCAATACAAGATGCTTCGGAACAAATGCAATAAGCTTTGCCGCATTGCTAGGCGCCGTTACATCCACAATACTATTGCTAAATCCAGTTCGCAAGAGGTGTGGAAATTTCTGAAATCTCTAGGTCTTGGGAAATCACCTGCCCTTACCAGTACTTGTATTAATCTCAATGATTTAAATTCTCACTTTACCACTCTTCCTTTCGCAATTAATACTGTAACCAAAAATGACACACTAAATTATTTGTCTACTGTTTTGCGTCCCTCTTGTTCTTTTTCGCTCGTTTCAGTTACAGAAAAAGAAGTCGAGAAACATATTCACTCTATCTCATCTTCTGCGATTGGCACTGATGGTTTATGTTCCAAAATGTTACTCAGTATTATCCCTTATATTCTTCCTGTTCTTACGTATATATTTAATCTTTCCCTATCATCTAGCACGTTTCCCTCTATATGGAAGGCTGCCAAAGTAATTCCTCTGCCCAAAAGCGCTAACCCGAAAATTCCTTCTGACTATCGGCCCATCTCCATACTACCTTTTCTCTCAAAGGTCTTAGAGCACATAGTACATTCTCAATTATCAAATTACCTTCGCTCTAAAGACCTTTTGAGTCAGTTCCAGTCAGGTTTCCGGCCGGGTCACAGTACTGTGACAGCACTTGTCAAGGTATCTGATGATATTCGGTTGGCCATGGACTCAAAACACCTTACCATCTTAGTGCTTTTGGACTTTAGTAGCGCCTTCAACTCCGTTGATTTTGACTTATTGATTGGAGTCCTGCGCACTCTTAATTTCTCACCTTCGGCTTTAGGTTGGTTTGATTCATATTTGCGGGGTCGAACACAATATGTTTCTCTGAATGAAGTTTGCTTTAACTGGTGTGACATTATTTCGGGGGTTCCGCAAGGCTGCATATTATCTCCTTTAGTTTTTTCTATATTTATTAACACTGTTACCAAGTTTATCTCTTCTAACTTTCATCTGTATGCCGATGATTTGCAGATATATCGTCATTGTAGTTACGGGGATATAACGGAAACTTTAGGTTTGCTGAACAAGGATCTTAGCGCAATTTATTCTTGGGCTGAAGCTTTCGGTCTTATGGTTAATCCATCTAAATCTAAAGCAATCATTGTGGGTAGTCGTCAGATGATAAAATCCATTGATCATTCAAATTTACCACCATTACTTTATAATGGGACTCGGATCCCTTTTTCATCTAGTGTAACTAATTTGGGTGTTATTTTTAGCTCTGATCTATCGTGGGATGATCACATCAGTAGCATTAGCAAAAAAATGTATTTCACTTTTCACTCCTTACAGTTATTGAAAAATTTCCTGCCTATTAAGACAAAAATTTCTCTTGTGCAAACTCTTGTCCTTCCTATTCTGGATTATGCAGATTCTTGTTTCCTTGACGCTACTGAAGTGCTTTTAAATAAACTCGAGAGGCTTCAAAACTCATGTATAAGATTTATTTTTGGTCTTCGTAAGTACGACCACATCTCTACTTTCAGAGTCCAGCTCAGGTGGTTGCCTATCCGTTTTCGTAGGAACACGCATATTCTTTGCCTTCTGTTTAACATATTGTTCAATCCTGCTGCTCCCAAGTACCTTCGTGAGCGTTTCTCGTTTTTGCATTCCTCCGATTCCCCATGTCGTTCTCATATTGGCTCTCTTCTTCGTTTTCCTGTGTCACATTCTCAAACGTATTCATGGTCATTCACTGTCCACGCAGTGAAATTGTGGAATTCTCTACCCACTGAGATCCGCAGTAGCCCCTCGTTGCTAGTTTTTAAGGATTTAGGAGGAGGCGGATTAAGGAGCATTACTTGTCATTGTCGTAGTTTTTTTTTTCTGTCCTATTTATTTTATTACTGTGTTAACTTCTCTTTACTATAGTCATCAATTTGCGTTTTAGCCTTTTCTTATCTATGTGTAATCTTATCCTTGCAATGTATGAATAATTAGAATTTCAATGTAATTTATATATTTGTGTTTGTCTTTATGCTTGTGCACGATGCCTTCCACTTTCCTTTCCCAGCTTCACTTTCTGGGTTAGCTGGAAGAAATCTCTGTCGTTAGGGATAAGCTCACCTTTTGTGCATTATTTTAAGTATCGTTTAATTTTTTGTCATTATATAAGTGTACAATAAAGTATTAAATAAATAAATAAATAAATAAATAATTCTAATTCTCAATTACTTCCATTTCACTATCTGTGCTCTCAAAGAGGTCAATATCACTGTCACTATCAGCCGTATTTATTACTAATCTATCAGTGTAATTGTCTAAACTGTGTTGAATGCTTCTATATTCATTCTCACATTTGATTGCATGATCGCAAACCTTTTTCCACTCTTCAGCGCCGATCATGTTTACTTTTTCAGTCAATAATGTTTTTACTGTAGTTAAGTTCATACCCACATTTCTAGAGGCTACATAGCCTTTCAGTTGAGACCATATATTTTCAATTGGATTAAAATCCGGATGATATGGTGGCAATCGCAACACAGTGTGCCCATGTTCGGCAAGTATTTTGTCCACAGAAAACTCTGTATACCTCTCCTTGTGCTGACATATAATAGCGTAAATCTGGGTTTTTGTTAATTTTGGATCAACTGGAATTTCATGTCTGTTTAACCAGTTGATCATTTCCCGTTTAATGGTGTTTGAGTTGGGGGGTCTCTCAACATACTTGTTGTGATAGGGTGCGTTGTCGATAACTAGAACAGAATCACTGGGTATATTTGGGATTAATTGGTTAACCAGCCATTTCTCATAGTTATCGTTATTCATTTCATTGTGATAGTCACCTGTAGTGTCCGTGGATTTATACGTTAAAAAAGCACCGGGTACAAAGCCTTTTTCATTTCCCGCATGAACTATTATCAAACGTTGACCTTTTGAAATTGGCTTTTTTACTCCTTTTTTCTTATCGTCACTCCAAGATTTCCCTTTAGTGTGGGATGCATGTATATATGACTCATCCATGTAGACGATATTTTTTCCTGTTTCGCGAAATTTGCGTATTTTATCAAGGTATTCCATTCGTTTGAGACTAACGTCGTGCTTTTCCATTAGAATTTTTCGATTATCTTCCATTTTAGTGAACTGAAATCCCATGTCATGAAGTATTTTTCTCAATGTTTTTTCAGACCCATTGTAATTAATAGCTTCAGATAACTTAGCTTTTAATGATTTTATTGTTGGCAGTTCATTAAATCGTAAGTAAGGCTATGTAGCCTCTAGAAATGTGGGTATGAACTTAACTACAGTAAAAACATTATTGACTGAAAAAGTAAACATGATCGGCGCTGAAGAGTGGAAAAAGGTTTGCGATCATGCAATCAAATGTGAGAATGAATATAGAAGCATTCAACACAGTTTAGACAATTACACTGATAGATTAGTAATAAATACGGCTGATAGTGACAGTGATATTGACCTCTTTGAGAGCACAGATAGTGAAATGGAAGTAATTGAGAATTAAAATTATTATTATTTTTATTGCAATGTCTCATTTTAGCAATAGGTATAATGGTGTTTATTATGTACACTAAAGCTGTAATGTTCCAAAATAATTAAATACGTAAACATAATGTAAAAATGTTTTTTTATTTTATTTTACCCCAACCTAAAGCCATCACTTATAGAAAAATTAGTGTATTTTATACAAAGAATAAAAATATCAAAAGAAGCAAATCATACTTGTTTTAACAGCTCCTAATAGGTACCGGACTGTTTGTATTTTGTGCGACAGAGATAACGCTCTACGAAGCCGAAATTAGCCGATTGTCTCTTTCCAAAGGTCGATGTGCAATATTTATCGCCGGGTACTGTACATCCAAACATCCAAACTTTCGCATTTATAATATTAATATAGATTAATATAGATGGTCTATAACACGCTATCATAAAATAGTTGATTCAAATAATAAACCACACCTCTAACTCTAATGCAGGGATGGGGGAACTTTTTCGTTCGCGTGCCAATATTTACTAACGAAATATATGGCGGGCCAAGTTTTTATTTTTTATTTTATTTATTTAAAGTATTTCCAACAAAGCATGCATTATAAACATTAACATAATATTATATTTAACACAATAACGAAGGTTAAATGCTGCCTCAATTAAAGGCAATAACGACATTCTTGAATTTAAAAAAAAATAGTATTCAACTAGGATATAATACATTAACAAAAATATTAATTAATAAAATAAAATAGTCATCGATTGAATAAGGTAGTTAAAATTAAACAATAAAAAATTATAATGAATGAAAATTTAAAAATAATGGTTATTTAAAATCAATCAAAACCAAAAAAATATATTTAACTTGAGACAGGCCAGAAGCTCCTTTTGAATGCATTTATACTGTCTGCAAATATGTCAAGATTATGTGTTCTTACAATTTCATTATGAGAGTAGATCATTCTATTAAGAGGAGAATATTCACCCAAATTTGATTTAGATCTAGTTGCGTTAAACAGATTGTTTTTGCCATAGCGTGGTATTCGCGTCGGAACCGATATACTTACGTCAGAAAGAAACTCAGGTAAGTCGATTTGACCTCGAAAAAGTTTGTAGAGGAAAAGTATATCGGTACAACACCTTCTGTCTGATAAAGCGAGCCTCTCCTCGTAAGTTGGGATTTTTTTCGACATGAACTGCGAGAATGTAAGCTGTCTAATAAATCGTTGTTCTAATAAGTTGTTGCATTTTTGGCTATATTTATAACAATTTAATTAATGAAACAAAAATATTGATATATGTTTTCTGAAACACGAATTTATTATGCAATATTACAAAATAACTATTAGAAAAAGAAAGAAATTTGATTTTTTTTTTTGATGGATGAATGATTTTTTTTGATGGTCGTGGGCCGGATTTAGACGCTTCGCGGGCCGGAGATGGCCCGCGGGCCGTAGTTTCCCCATCCCTGTTCTAATGCATTAAGTTTTCGCACTCCTCCGCAATTTACATTTACTGCGCCAAATTTTATACTCTTACATTCGAGTAATTGTCTGTTTGAGTACAAAATTTTTGCTTCACATAATAATATTATTTATAGTCACGCAAAGTTTGCTTCCTAGAAACGCACGAACTTACAAACTTTATCCTCTTACAATATTAGTATTGATATATTTAATGACTATACAATTTGATACAAAAGCCCTCTCCGATCGTTAAATGCATTATATTTTGGTATGAAAACGATCATAATATAAGTGTTATTACTTTTTGGATACATATAGACAGATAAATTCTACCGATTAAAATAATAAATCTTAAATTCTATTTTTAAAATTACCCATGTAAAATGTGACATATGCAAATCGTAGTAGAAAGAAACGATTTAAAGTCGCAGTCGCCTCCGTGTCGAGTCGGCTACAATGGTAAAGGCTTGGGTGTTGTTGACTAGACACAATGTTGTTAAGTTTTAAATATTTGCTAAACTTTATGGTCCAAGAGCTGGCGACGAATTTTGGAAAGGTCCTTTTAGCAGATTGGAACTGTGAAAATATATAATATTAAAAAAATATATAATACGTCAAATGGTGATACCGGGCCTGCGAGTCTGGTAGAGCGTTTGCGGTTATTTCACTACTGCCCAGTATATAAAATTTGCAAAACAAAATCCAAAAAAGGGATTTTTAGCAACTTGATTTTTATTTCATCTTTTAATTAGGTTTTTTAGAATTCAAAAAAATATATGCCAGACATTTTTGTCGGTTTTGAAGTACTTCCAGACACCTTCAAATACATTTAACGAAAGTTATCAACAAATTTAATTTATATTTATTTATTTATTTAACATTTTATTGTACACAACAAAATATATAGTAAATAAATATCCCCCGTGTTGATCCGGCTTCCTTTGAAGAATAAACCAAGTTCTGCTCTGCCAGATGCTGCTCTGCCAGGCAGGTCGTAAAAGGAGACCGATTGACTATATGTGTCACTATCATCGTGACTATCAGCAATGTCTCGCCCCGGTGTTTAGTACCACCGCCTTACCTAATCCTGCCGTTATAACGTCAATTCTTGATATTGTAGTGTTCCGGTTTAGAGTATAAGGTACCCGGTAGATTTATGCATTTGGCATTGCCATCCCGCTACACGGATAGCAACGCACCATTAACATCTTTAGTGTCTATAAGCGATGGTTTCTCTCTCCATCAGGAAATCCATGTGCTTGTTTGCTCTCTCATGGTGAAAAACCTGCAAGCTTTTCTTTTGCAATATTTTTATATTATTGGATAGCAAACCAGCTATAAACTAGATAACGAACAAAGATGTTAATGTGTACGTTGTTATCCATGTGGCGGGATGGCAATGCCACACGCGTAAGTTTACCGGCTACCTTATATACCAAACTAGAACACGACAATAGCAAGCATTAACGCTATTGCGGTAGCAACAGGTAAGGCGGCGCTACCAAATAACCGGACGAGACGTTGCGAAACTCTATCACCTGATAGAACACCAGTTGGCCTATTCTTCAAAGGAGCCCGAACCAACACGGGGAATGTTTATTTATTTGTAATAAATATATTTTGTTTTGCATAATTTAAATGTAAAATAAATAAGTAAATATAAAATAAACTTATTGGCAACTTTCGTTAAATGTGTTTGAAGGTGTCTGGAATTAATTTAAAACCGACAAAAATACCTGACATATTTTTTTCGAATTTTATATAAACCTATAAAAGATGAAATAAAAGTCAAGTTGCTAACAATACCTTTTTTGAGATTTTTTTTTACAAATGTATACTGCGCAGTAAAATATCCGCAAACGCTCTACCAGACTCGCAGGCCCGGTATCGCCATTTGACGAAATTATAAATTTTCGCAATTCCAATCTGCTAAAAGGACCTTCCCAAAATTTGTCGCGAGCTCCCAGTCTATTAGGGGAATTAAGCACGAAAACTTTAAAACAGCATCGCTAACTACTCGACCTCGTTGGTAGAGTTATTGGCGAACTTGATTACGCATTAATTCGGACAAACATTTACGTGATGAGCATAGATGTTTATATTTCTGGGTTTGGGTGTTTATTAAGTCTATTTAAGTATTTATATAGGTATGTACCTCTATGTATTAGTATCGTTGGCTGACACCCATAACGCAAGCAAATAAATTGCTTACTTTGAGGTTAGATCAATTTGTGTAATTTTTCGAGTGATATTTATTTATTACTATTATCTATATCTATACATATAATAAAATCGTAGGTAAGTCAAAACTGTACATCGAATATTTTTTAAAAGAATACTTGGGGCGTGATCTACAATCGATATCGAAGCCAAAAATATAGTTTTTAGAATTTCTGTATGTATGTCCGGGGTAAACTCAAAAAGTACTACATGGATTTAATTCAAATTTTGCACGAATATTACTAACAAGTCTGGTCAACATATAGGCTACATATTATCACTCTATCACCTACGGGGGGAGCTGTGCGTAAACGAAGTCCGCGCGGACGAAGTCGGTGGCAACAGCTAGTATATAATATAATATTTTCATTTTTATGAATTGAATTATTTCGTTATTGTATTTTATCATGATATCTACGTATATGCTACTTTCGTATTAACTGTATAAAAATACCACTGACATTATTAAATTATTTTTACACAAGACTTATCTAATTATCACTGTTAAATATCACTATTACACGAATTGATCTAAACCTCAATCGCCTCTGTGGTCTAGTGGTCCAGAGTTGGCGTTTACCATATGAGGTCCCAGGTTCGATTCCCGGGTCGCGCACATAAAAAAGTGATTTTTCAGTTTTTCTGAGAAATACAAAGTTGCCCGGGATTGAAAAGTGCCCGGTTGGCGATAGGCTTGCCACCTATCACATTTGTGGGACCAAGTATCTTCGGCTAATCGTGGGTGCACTCGTTGCACCTCGGCCTACCTCTTCGGGGATATGGGCGTGAAGATCTAAACCCAAAGTAAGCAATTTAAATGCTTATGCTCAAATAGATTTAATAAACACCCAAATCCAGAAATACAAACATCTACGCTCATCATATTATATATATTTGTCCCTGTCGGGAATCAAACCCAGACTCAATTGATGTGTTAGTTAGGTCCACTAACACTCGACCAACGGGGCAGCCAAATATTCGTAATAGAAAATTAATTTTTCTTTTTTATATTATAAGATAGCAAACAAGCAGATGTATCTCCTGATGGAAAGAGTCAACCATCGCCTATAGACACCAAAGATGTTAATGGTGCGTTGCTATCTTGTGGCGAGGTCTAATGTCACATGCATAAGTTAACCGGCTACCTTACCCTCCAAACTGGAACACGATAGCGACAAGCACTGACGTTATTGCGGCAGGAATAGGATCAGTGGATGCGAAATATCTAAAATGCAATAGGAAATCTTGAAGCTAAATTCTAAAACGTATGTAACGAACTGTTAGGATGTCCCGCGTTGTAGTCTTAAAAAAATCTAATTTACGAGACAACCACTTTTATTCAACTTTACTTGTTACACGTCACTTTTATTAAGCACTCAGATCGCACTATTATTTGTGCACGCGGTTAAAGGGGGTTACGACGCGGATGCTACTATCCCTAGTCTCCTCACTGAAGGCCAGCCGGCGGGCAGAAACCAGGTCCGTTGCTGGGCAGCGATTTGACTAGTTCAAGTACTGACTGGCCCTGCATTGGAAAGGCACGGCTTATATAGTAAAATAAAAGTTTGACTCAGCGATTTATAATAGCCAACAATTAAGGGTTGTAACAGAACGTATTTTCAGACCATAACTAACGACGTATCAGTTAACCTTATACTATCTCCTCATTCTTATTAGCTATTCATTAAGGATAGACAAGACATCGTGCTTCATTGCGCGGGACAGACTTTTTTATATATATTTTTTATATCATAAGATAGCAAACAGGCAGATGTGTTTCCTGATGGAAAGAGTCAACCATCGCCTATAGACACCAAAGGTGTTAATGGTGCGTTGCTATCTTGTGACCAGATCTAATGCCACATGCATAAGTTTACCGGCTACTTTACCCTTTAAACTGGAACACGACAGTGACAAGCACTGGCGCTATTGCGGCAGGAATAGGTAAGGCAGTGGTACCAGACCCGGGCGAGACAATGCAGAACTCTATCACCTAGCAACCACGTAGGTAGTGACTCGTATAGTCAATCAGTCGCCTTTTACGACCTGCCTGGCAGAACGACAGTTGGTTTATTCTTTAAAGGAGCCCGGGAATTAATTTTCATTGATTGGGCTTAAATTTCATTGATTGGCCCAGTGTAGTACTAGTTTCTTATTGAATGAATTACCTATTTTTTATCTAAATTATATATATATATATATTATATATATATATATATATATATATATATATATATATATATATATATATAATTTAGATAAAAAATAGGTAATTCATTCAATAAGAAACTAGTACTACACTGGGCCAATCAATGAAATTTAAGCCCGTTTATTTTAATTTTTTCCCCATGTTAGTTATACCATATTAGTACTTCATATGGATAGTAGTAGATAGTACTCCATACTTCCATATGGATAAAATAAGTAGAAAGAAAATTGGAAAAAAGTAGCCTGTATTTATGATACTATTATGGATGATACTAGTATGGATTATTAATTAAATGATCAGTTAAGCATTTAACCACGCTACGGTAAAATTGTTACCTTACTTCTTAAGATCTTTCGTAATCCTTTGTTTTATTACCAATTGTATTTTATACTCTTGTGATATTTTTATGAATATTATTTTATTCTTTCTTACCAGAACAGATTCTTTTACTCCCATAACGGCTCAACAGACTGTTTTTACGTGATGCTTCAGAAATTATTGTTAGATCATGTATCGATTAAGAAATAATATAACGCACAGATTCTAGAAATTGCCATATGGTGGACATTCCGTGTACCCGAATAAAGCGAATCGAATCGGCATTCTTTATTCGAACCGCAAGCAACTGGAACATACTTCTGAGTCCGTGTTCTTCGACGAGTGCAATCTGAGGATTTTCAAGAGAAAAGCTACCTTCTAGGGAAACGCGTTCAATTTTGGGCCACATCTTAGCTTACTATCAGGTGAGATCATGGTCAAGCACTTCCCTATCGACAGTAAAAAATAATTAGATATTGCTAAGCGAAATACTAGATTTCACGTCTTGTATTTTTTTTAATTTTTATTGGTCGTTTGTTTGCTGTCTTTGTTTGTAATATTGTTAAACAACATTTTAGATTTTAAGCATTGATTTTAAGACTTGTTTTTGTATTTGCCTGCATGTTAGTTAAATGCATATATTATTATGTTACTGATCCTTCCATTCATATTACAATTATTCACTTAGTTTGACCTAAGTATCCTTTCCTAATTATCGTCCTTAAGTGCATATTGTTAGTTTAAGCCTCAAATTAGAGTTAAAAAATTTACTTCAGTGTTTTATAAATAAACATCATTAATAATGATCAGTTTCTTCTCTCATTTTGACATATCGTACGTATATTACGCTATGGAAAGCGTTTGATCTCAGAAAACGGAGACCCTGAAGGAAATAAGCACCGTAACGAAGACGAGAATATATAATATATGTATAACCAATTTCCGCATTCCGTGGTTGACGCACACCCTTTTAGGTGAATATAGATTGTAGATAGTTAATGTAACTAGTTATTGTTACCTTGTGTGTTTTCCTATCAAGTTAAGATAAGACTTTGCATGTAGGAAAGTTTCGGTATCTTAATTGTCTGTAGTAATTATTATGATTTTACATAGAATTTTAAAAAAATAACTACACTTTGAATATCAGTCAACAATACCCATCTCTCCAAAACTACTAAACCAATTTTAATGAAACCATGACTGTTTCTTAAGAACTATATCTGATATAGAAATTTTATGGATATAATTTAGACTTACGAAATTTAGAACACATACTTTGACACAATATATGACCTATTATACTCAAATATTATCCAATTTCAACATTACCATACAAATATATCAAACTGATAACCCCCGTATTTACTTTGGTTTAAAATAGCATTATTTACAATGTAAATAATCCTATTTTGTAATTTTTAACGAACTTCCCGAAAAGAAGAGGATTCTCAATTGTGCTGTATTTTTAAGTTTATTACTTTAGAACTTGTTAATTTAACGGATTTGGTAAACTTATGGCCAATTGCACTAACATTGTCTTAGCTTAGGACAATCCTAAATAGTATGCTGTCACTTCTTGTCTTAAATGAAAAGAATGTGACAGATTTTTAGGACTATTTAGGAATACCCTAAGTTAAGCTATTGCGATTGGCCATTAAGTGGTGTAATTAGGCAACTACTTCAAAAAAAAAAGAAAATAAGAACAAAAATAAAAATATAAAGAGGTTTCTCTAGTGCAAAACTTCAAACAACCAATTTGTAAAAGTAAGATCTAAATATAATTTGTAGAGATTAAAATAACAGACTCCAAAAGTCGTTGAAAATGAACAAAAAAATGTTTTAGATTATTTGCAAATTTGGTAGCAATTAATTCCACAATCCTAAACACTACAAGGGTTTGAAACACTACGAAGATTTTGGAAAAGAGAAGATTATTGACACTAGACCTAGATCATATATCTAGATAAGTGAAGAAGGCAATGTTAAACATAATGTTATATAGTGAGCACAAAATATGGAAATTCCTGTGCAGACGTATCGAAAGCCACTTGAGTTGGGTATTATACTTAGAGATATAGTCAAAAATTTCAAAAATTACTACTTAACAGATGCAAGTGTTTTGTAAACTTTTCAGCTTGTTCATGCATTTCAGTAGCATCCAGTAAATATGAATAAGCTTAATCATTTGTTGGTAAAAGAGGTGCACTAAGGAAAGTAAAATAATTTGCTAACATTTTCATAGTCTTTACTAGAGTTATAGGCTTTTACTAAGATTATAAAATATAGCCTACCACAGAACAAAAGTTTTCATATTAGGCAAACTTTTGGTAAAAGAAAGTTTTTCTATTCATTTTAACTACCTTTTCGGGACAGTTTATGTTAATAGGTCTTCTTATTACTCATTCTGAATCTAAGCGCATGTAGGTGACTCAGTGGAAGAGGATTTTAAGATAATTTCTGCTAATGTCTCCCGACTTATGAATAACAGCATACAATAGTACTGTAGGTGTGATTATCTAGAAGACGTCACCTCTGTAGAGGTTAATGACGTCACACACATGGATCGATAAGTGATAGATAAGTATAGAATAATAATGTTGTAAGAGAAAATATTGGAATACGGCTTTTTATTATCCTCGGATTGAACGAAACGTTACAGATGTTTAACTGTATAACAAACGCTTGTTGACACTGCCTACTCCAGGATAAGGGCAACGAATATTTATGTTTTATAAGCAGTCATCCCTATGCTGTCACAAAATTGAATATAAATCACAAAAATGCCACAAAAACCAGGTTATTAATCACAACAATTGTTTTTAAGTTTGAATCTCGTTGATAGATGGAAACTCGAGCTCGTTGGCTCTTCGTGATATTTATTGTCGTTTTGATAAAAAAAATGGAGATTGGTGGAGTTTTTAGGTGATACAACAAATCAGAAATTTAAATAAAGAAAATTTTCAACACTAGCTAGATTTAAACCAACTTTCATGCATAGGTAGTATGTGAAACAGTAGTTAATATTTTAAACTTCTTTATTTGCATAAAATAGGGTACATGATTATATTTTATATATGATGATAATAATGTTCCTTATTCGTGTTTTGCACATTTGTGGCGTGCAAATTTTGTAATCTTGTTTCCTTAATATTAAATTTAGGTAAAAAACAGTAGTAATAATATTCACATGTCTCATCTCAACATTGCCTGTTAGTGCAAATATAAACAATTTTACTAAGTAAATAAGCAAATAAGAAAGGATAATTGTATATTTTCAAGCTAATTATTATAAAAATATGAATAATACAACTGAAATAAAAAAATTAAGAAGGAAATATAACCATAGGAATGAAATATAACTAAATCACTAACTTTACTAATAATAAAAGTATCTTTACAAATTAAAGTGCTAGTGTGGTTTTTCGAGGTTTGTCCTCAAAAATCCAAGAATCTTGGAGTCTAACAAGTAGTGTGTTACTACCCATATGTCGGTCTCAGTTATTATTAGAAATAGGCGATAACTAATAAACCGTTGAAACGTGGTGATCTGGTCCACACACATTCCCCTACCTCGCAAGAAAACCAGTCTGTGGATACGTTGGTTGTCCGATAAAGCTTGGTTTATATATTAAGATATTAAACAAGTAAATGGGTCTCCTGATCGAAAGAGACTACCATTGCCTATATACACCAAACGATGTTAATGATGTTACTATCTGTGTGGCGGGGTCTTAATGCTACATGCAGTATACTGACTACCTTACCCTTCAAATCGGAACACGACAGTAAAAGCACTGACGTCATGGCCGCAGGAATTGGTTAATATTCGGGTTTATCTCGTATCTCGCAATGCACCATTATCGTAATTATTTAATTATTGCAAAGTGGCAGTCGTTGATGCATGATTATTTTCGGTGCTATGACATCGCAAAAAGTGTATCCAGCAATTAAAAATGTTTTTGATGATTTTTTTGTTACATTTAAAAGTCATCGCTGACCGCTGGTGGATTGCAAATTTTAGGTGATACGCCTGGCCTGATATCACAATACAGAGGGGATGTTGCGACGAGCGAGACCAGTAGTCAAGGTTGTAGTCAAGGTGGTAGTGACATGTATAATTGGTCGCCTCCCACATGGTCTATTCTTAGATTTTTCTAGAATTTAGAAAATATTTTATTAGGATTTGGGTATACTATAAAAACTCAACCAATAATTCGTTTCCTCATAATGCCTAACGTTTTTCTTAATATATTTTATAATCACATATATGTATCGCCCGATTGATTTGATACTTATCTTACTTACTATACACGAACTAGGAACTAGACATCACAAACTGACTAAAGGTTCTGGTATTTGAAAGGGAAGTAATAAGAAGACATGTAAGGGTAGTGACAGATTAGCAGTGTTAGAACATGCGGACGAGTTTGTATATATTGGATGTGATTTTAGCAGGAATGACGCTGATATAGAAAGAAGAATGTGAGCGGGGAACATGGTGAATGGAGCGTTAGAGAAACTACTCCAAAGCACTGTCTTTAGTTGGGGTGCCCGCATTGCCTTGCATAATTCCATGCTTGCCCCAACGCTATTGTATGGTAGCGAGAGCTGGGTATGTCATAAAAAGCATGAAAGTAGAATCAAAGCGGTGAAAATTAGAGCGTTACGAAAAATCTGCACTGTAACACTCGCGGATCCTGTTTGTAATGGCAAAATGAGAGAAAGTTTACGCCGTGTTGGTCCCGGCCTCCTTTGAAGAATAGGCCAACTGCCGTTCTACCAGGCAGGTCGTAAAAGGCGACCGATTGGCTATCGAGTCACTAACATCGTGGCTACTAGGTGGTAGAGTTCTGCATTGTCTCGCCCGCGTCTGGTACCACCGCCTTACCTATTTCTGCCGCAATAACGTCAATGCTTGTCGCTGTCGTGTTCCGGTTTGGAGGGTAAGGTAGCCGGTAAACTTATGCATGTGGCATTAGACCTCGCCACAAGATAGCAACGCACCATTAACATCTTTGGTGTCTATAGGCGATGGTTGACTCTTTCCATCAGGAGACCCATCTGCTTGTTTGCTATCTTATGATATAAAAAAAAAAAGTTTGGAATTTAAAGATATGTATGACGCATATCTGTGTAAAAATGAGAAAGGCCATGCTCCGTTAGTTTCGACATGTATAAAAAATACATATGAAAGTTAACAATATGTAATTTTTCTTTTATTTTATTTTTATTGAGTTATAATGAGCTATCGATTTGCTAATTTTATAATTGGGATCAATTGTTGAAGTCACGAAATGGTAATCTTAAATTCTAATATAAATATGTGTAGTACTAATTGATCTAAAAAATCAAAGATTCACAATCCCGAACAAAACTGACATCCCGAATCAAACTGACTGTCCCCAATTTCATTTAAATATTATAGATATAACAAAAACATAATATTATGTCTTTGCATATCCAACCTTAAGCGCATGGTTTATAGTTGTTTTTACGAAGCAATGTATGAAGAGAAATAAAATTGACAGTGTTGTGACCAACGTGATTCTAATTGAAATGGATCATTTTTGGAGGACGTTTTTGGAGTTACTGATTGTGTATATTGGGTTTTTTATATCAATGGTCGCACGTTCTTTTAAAATAACAATTCTCAATTCTAATCTTATTATTTTAATTCTCATTTGACATATTAATTTTCAAATCTATTCCAATTTGAATTTTATTGATTTAAATTATTCAAAACGTAATCGGTAATGTTACATAAAAATAAATATATATTATTTCTTTTTGTACGCAATTTATTTGGCAAATCAGGTTAAAGGTACTTATACATAAAAAGAGTTGTCGTCATATGTAATGATTTATCCAAAATAAATAATTCGGGATTTTTGAATATACACATGTTGAAAAGTTACTAAGCCTACCAAATATAAAAAGAGACATTATAGTAAAAGCGACCAGCACTGACGCTATTGCAGTAGGAAAAGATAAAGTGGTGATACCAAGCCCGGAAAAGATTGGAATAATGTTTAGCACTGTCTCATATATTTTGTCAAACGAAGTATTAAATTATACATCCCGAGCTGCAATTAAGGAAATGCTTAAATCCACTTTGCTGTGTTGTTAACTTTCCTGCAGAAACTTAATTAAATGCAGTTACTTAATTATTCGCTGCATACACATTACACAGCTTGTAGCTGTGTCAAGCAGATTTTAAATTCGAAGATGCAAAGTATGTAAGCATATTTGTACAGATTGTGTAATGAGCGACCTTGGTTACGGAATTGATGTAGCTCGGGTTCGATTTCCGACAGGGACAGACATTTAAGCAAAAATGTTTTTATTTCTGGGTATGAGTATATTTTTTACATTTTTTATACATTTCATTATTTGTACAGTACTCTTTGGCGTCGCTTCTGTAGTATAGTAGCCTGATGTCTGTGTTCATCATACGAGATCCCGCGTTCGATCTCTGATCGGACAAATTAAAAAAAGTTTGGTTTTTTGTTCCCTGATAAAAACAATGTTGCCCGGAATTGAAAAGTATCTGGGTGGCGATATTTTTGCCACCTATCATATTATGGGACTTCTTCGACATAATCGTGCGTGCTCAGGTTATACCTCTGCTTACCTACTGAGGACATGGGCATGAATACAGAATTTTTTTTCTTTTCGTTACTTTTGTTACTTGTAAAACCCTTACCGACTCGAAATAGAAATATAGGCACATCGATAACATTATCGAAAATATTAACGAAATTATTATTATTTATCGAAATAAAATATTATGGTATTATGAAATGCTCCATTTGACCTTTCAATTTCGGTAAAATTAGCGAATATTTTGAACCAGACAACACCACTTCGAGTCGGTGTTTTTGTCGTCAGCATTTGGTTAAATATGTGGCACCGCAGGTGGATACTAGAGATTCGCGGTAGAACCAGCGGCCAACTATTGTTAGGGTGATGCCATAACTATGGAGGTTGGTGACGTCATATTCGTAACAAGGATGTGGAAAAGGAAAATCTTCCCAGCCAGGCAAAGTGTACTACTGTCTGGTGACCGAAGTCCATTTGAGAAGCGTCGAAACTCTTATATAGTGTGTACATGAGAAATAATTGTGATATCACCGTTAATTTTATTTTTGAATGTCAATTTTTTTCGATTTTTAACATTTTTTCTTGTAGCGTTTGTAGATTAATTGGACCGCTACAAATACCATTTGTAATTATGTTAATACACTTATACTGTTTCACAAAACACATTTTCTTTTTATTAAAATTTCCGACCGGTTTTTTACGCTATGTTCAGGGCTACCTAGTCCCAAGTCCCTAAAGATGTCGTATAAGTGAAGTCACTATATATATATATATACGCAGTAAACTTATGCATGTGGTGCAGCCCTTACAACCCCCTTCAAGGCTTAGGTCGTCTTACCTAACACGCCGTATATATATCAATGTATAAATATTGTCGTCTAGCACCTATATCTCAAGCAAATAATTTATTTATTTTCAGGTAAGTTCAGTTCGTGTAGCTTGTTAAGCGAATATTTATTCATTTCTTTTGTGGTAAGTTTATATATCATAACTATTACCGAGAAGCAGTTTGGCGGAACACAATTGAATCACTTTTACATGCACAGTATAAGTTTTGGTCCGAATAACGTCCTCAAGACACGATAGACTAATAATTAACATGAAAACATATTATCCCGCCTATTTATGCCATCCTTATTTATATTGGTGTTTATAACGACGTCATTATCTCACAATAACAGGTGCATAAATCACACAGGTGCGCCACACCTGGCCAGCTACTCACCGCCGCACTTATCGTGAAGCGCAGTGGCTGACATAAGTTATAACATAGCAAATAAGCAATAGCTTGCCTGATGTAAAAAGTTGATTATGCTCCCTTTGAAAAATAGGCCATTTGCAATTCTGCCAGGCGTTGGAAAAAGGCTAACGATAGGCTATATGTATCACTACCATCGTGAGTACTAGGAGATAGAGTTCTGCAACGTCTCACCCGGATGTCTAAAAGCCTTGCCTATTCCTGCCACAATAGCATCAATGTTTGTCATTGTTGTGTTCCGGTTTGGAGGCTAATACCTTATGGAGAGTAAGGCAGGCAGTAGATTTATGCATGTGGTATTGTCGTCTTGCCGCACAAATAACAACGCATCATCAACACCTTTGGTGTCTATTGGCGATGGTCACTATTTCCACCAGAAGAGCCATCTGCTTATTTGCTATCTTATGATATACAAAAAATATACGAACTGAAGGAAAGTGGTCAGTATTCGATTCTGATACTAAATATGTAAAAATATTTGGTATTTAAATTTTGACCCAATTATCCAAAAATATATGGATACCGGAGCATTGCTTACAAACACAGATTTGCCGAACTTATGACTAGACTCGTTAAAACACTGCTATCGCGTTGACCATATTGTTTGAATATTTCTAGCTACTTTTATTTCGTTGAGGAACAAAATGCTTCAATTTTGACCTAATTATCAAATAAAAGTGTTTTGTGTGGATACCCGCGTATAGATATTGAAGTTAATTGTTTACAAACACTGATTTGCTTGGGATTATATTTATCAATAGCCAACTATCGCGATTACCATATTTTTTGAATATTACTGCACTAATTTCCATGAGGTTTATGATGTAGGTACTTAAACAATTTATTTATTACTAGCAATACCCCTGCGAATAATTCGCACTAATTTCAAAATTAAAACCGTCAAATGTCAGCATTACTGTATTGCGTCTTAATGTATACCTGTATAAATAATTAATTTACAAAAACCAAAGCAGTAATATTTTTTTTAGTTGTTGATGCCAATAGAGCAAGCAATTATCTATAAAATGATATAAACTTTATTTGGAGTAATTGTGAGGTTTTCTTTAAAAAGGGAGGCAAACATGTTAACCTTAGCGTATAATATCTATATATATAAAAATCAATTGCTGTTCGTTAGTCTCGCTAAAACTCGAGAACGGCTGAGCCGATTTGGCTGATTTTGGTTTTGAATTAATTATTGTAGTCCAGGGAAGGTTTAAAAGGTGAGAAAATATAGAAAAAAAAATAAGAGTAGTTAAAAAGGCAGAACAACGTTTGCCGAGTCAGCTAGTATGTATATATAATACTAATATTTTATGGGTTATTTATAATTATTAACTATCGTGTCTTTCAATATCTATAGTATAGTTTTTATCAGTTGATATGTATTTTCGTCGAATTGCTGTAATATAATATTTTAGCAGTCAACATGTATATTTGCCAAATTGCCATAATGTAGTATTTTATCAGTCAACGTATATTTTTGCCGAATTGATATAATATAGTCTTTTGTCAGTCAACATGTATATTTGCAAAATTGCCATAATATAGTATTTTAGCAGTCAATATGTATTTTTGCCAAATTGCCATAATATAGTATTTTATCAGTCAACGTATATTTTTGCCGAATTGATATAATATAGTCTTTTATCAGTCAACATGTATATTTGCCAAATTGCCATATAGTAGTTTAGCAGTCAACGTGTATATTTGCCAAATTGCCATAATGTAGTCTTTTAGCAGTCAACATGTATTTTTGCCGAATTGCTATAATATAGTATTTTATCAGTCAACGTATAATATAGTCTTTCAATCAATTGATATAATATAGTCTTTCATCAGTCAGCATGTATATTTGCCAAATTGCCATAATATAGTCTTCTAGCAGTCAACATGTATTTTTACCGAATTGCTATTATATAGTATTTTATCAGTCAACGTATATTTTTGCCGAATGGATATAATATAGTCTTTCATCAGTCAACATCTATATTTGCGAATTTGCCATAATATAGTCTTTTAGCAGTCAACATGTATTTTTGCCGAATTGCTTCAATATAGTATTTTATCAGTCAATGTATATTTTTGCCGAATTGCTATAATATAGTATTTTATCAGTCAATGCATATTTTTGCCGAATTGATATAATATAGTCTTTCATCAGTCAACATGTATATTTTCCAAATTGCTATAATATAGTCTTTTATCAGTCAACATGTATATTTGCCAAATTGCCATAATATAGTATTTTATCAGTCAACATATATTTTTGCCGAATTGATATAATATAGTCTTTTATCAGTCAACATGTATATTTGCCAAATTGCTATAATATAGTCTTTTATCAGTCAACATGTATTTTTGCCGAATTGTTATAATATAGTCTTTTATCAGTCAATATGTATTTCCAAATTGCTATAATATAGTCTTTTATCAGTCAACAAGTATTTTTGCCAAATTGCCATAATAGTCTTTTATCAGTCAACATATATTTTTGCCAAATTTCTATAATATACTAGCTGACCCACGCAGCTTCGCCCGCGAGTAGATTAACATGTCATCGAGATAGCTTTCCATACAAATTTCATTCTCCATTTAAACCCTTTAAAGGTTGATTTTTGAAAAAAAATGTTTGACCTCGGCTCTTCAATTACTTCCATGCCAAATTTCATGAAAATCGGTCCAGCGGTTTAGCTGTGAAAGCGTAACAGACAGAGAGACTAATAGACAGACAGACAGACTTTCGGATTTATGATATTAGTATGGATTCTTTTATCAGTCAACATATATTTTTTCCGAAGCTGAATATAGAATCTTTTTCGAAATCGGTTAAGAAAATACAAATAATAAACAATGTTTCACTTACCTCCATGGACTTAAAAGGGTACGCATGAACCACAAAATGCGGAAATTGATTGAAATCCATACATAGGTACATATTAGCGTCTTCGTTAGGGAGCTTATTGCCTTAAAGGTCTCCATTTTCTGAGATCAAACGATTGTTCTTGGGTAATATTATACGTACCATATATTGTCATAAGCCGAGAAAAATGATCGTTATTAATGATGTTTGCTTCTGGGACACCTACATCCAATTTAAGCTAAAATTTGTGATTGATGCGTGATGACAAACGTGATTTAGTTCAGTTTCTACATAGCGTGTGAATTTAATATAGCCAGTGTAAAAGTTTCGTTTTTCGAACCGATTTCCGAAAGGTAATCAAACTGACAGTACTTTTCAACCGACGAAAAAATAGAGGTTATCACTTTGACATGTATGTATGTGATATTGTTGAAATTGGAATACGAGCACCTATCCCTATAAAAATCAGAAATAGAAGTACTTTATTCAATAAAACTTTTTTCAAGTTATTTTAATACGTTAAAAAATAGGAAGAAATACACGTGAGTCTAAAAAAAAACAGTTCTTTCAATTCGCTGAGAGAGAAGGTGTGATTCGAGATTCGAGAGGCATGTGATCGCTCCGAAGATCTTCAAACGATCGAGTTCGTTCGAAAATTCGATACGATTACGTTTTGTAACGATATCGATAAAAATATGCTTATGTTTGGTTACGTACCTATTTTCTAAACCGTTGATAAGCAAACATAGGGCTTCAAACATTCAGTTTAAAAGACAAAGTATTTTTTTATTTTGTTACAGTTTGTTAAAAGCAAATGATTGGCTATGTGAGTTACAACCATAGTGACTACTAGGTTCTGCATTGTATCAACCTGTAGGGCTACTCTTAATAAAAGGTGAAATTAATTAAATTTGCTATTATCCGCGAACTATTATTCTATGTATCCTCCGTGATGGTACCGAAAAGAGAGACGTCGGTTTAATAAATGGATTGGACTCACCGATGGTTCCGATCAAACGAAGACCCCAGCGGCACACTTATCCGCCCACATCCACCACACTTTTACAACCACGACCACGCCGGCACCAATCACAAAAGCACACAATTCATGTACGTACTCAACGCACGTTTCACTTCGAAACCGAAGCATCTTCAGGAGAAACGAACACTACTTCACTCTACGCGAGTGTAATACTGATTCGCGCCGGTGTTTGACGCGCTTTTTATTCTATTCGCAAAGTGTGGCCAGCCCAAACGCTCTTTTGTAACAGGGGTGAATTTGAAAGATTTATTTGTTCATTTAACAATTTGATTGAACCGTTATTATGTTTTATGATCTCTAACTGCTCTAATATATTTAATTTTAAACCCTTATCACACGTATGTAATACTTCAAAAGTATGATTCGCTGTTAAACTATGACCGGTTTCTAAAAGGTGTTTAGCAAAATGAGACTCATCGGGATGTTTATTTTTAAAGGCGGATATGTGTTCTTTATAACGTGACTGGAAATTTCGACCGTTTTGACCGATATATACGCTGCTACATTCGGAACAACGTAATTTATAAACTCCAGATTTATTATTATTATGTGTTTAAAATTTGAAATCAGCCTGTTTTATTCAGACTCTTAATAAACCGATTTCAATTTTAAATGAATATTTAATGAATTTTGAAGTATTTCGTACTCTGGACAACTATATTCAATTATTGGATTCGGCGACAGCGCCTCACGGATTTCGACTTTTTTTTTTGGAACTACTCATTATTGCTTCTATTCGGTATTTTGTTTAAAACGGTACTTAAAATTTCCAATTGTAACACTAGATTAACGTGTAACGATGATATTTATTTCCAATAATTAGGTCGTTACTATACTGAATCAATGTTGGCAATATTGGTTTCAAGAGTACCGTTTTTTGACGATATTCGAAACTTATTGCTTTTAAAAGGTGAAATTAATTAAATTTGCTATTATCCGCGAACTATTATTCTATGTATCCTCCGTGATGGCACTGAAAAGAGAGACGTCGGTTTAATAAATGGATAGTATGGATAATACGTCCAATCGTTTCGTATGTTAGGGCCCCCGCATACGAGTTATCAAAGTCATTAAATGTAAAACTTCATTTGATCGGAACCATTGGTGAGTCCTATCCATTTATTAAACCGACGTCTCTCTTTTCGGTGCCATCACGGAGGATACATAGAATAATAGTTCGCGGATAATAGCAAATTTAATTAATTTCACCTTTTAATAATGGATTTCCGCAAAGTAACGCCTGAATCAATAAAATATCTTATTGCTTTTATCAATATTGGTTTAAGATTTATATTGTTTTCAAGAGTAGGCCTGCTGGTCTGGTACCTTCCTTATATTTCTGCCACAGTAGCTTAGCGTTTGTCACTGACGTGTTCCGGTTCCGTACCAATAATATCTTTAATGTCTTTTTTTTAGTTGAAACGAGTTTATCAGACACTTGTACTTTTATTTCACTATTATTATACACTAAATTATTTAATTTTATCGACCGGTTTCGCTTTTTAAAGCATCTTCAGGACGTAATATTCTCTACTGTTTACTTTTCTTTATTCAGTAAAGAATATTACGTCCTGAAGATGCTTTAAAAAGCGAAACCGGTCGATAAAATTAAATAATTTAGTGTATAATAATAGTGAAATAAAATTACAAGTGTGTGATCAACTAGTTTCAACTAAAAATAATGGAATTTCACCAAGTGCCGACGATTGAAAGTGTAAAACTTTGATGTCTATAGACGCCAGGATTAACTGGTACTTTGCTTGTGATATAAAAATAAAGCAAAGAAGTAAATGGCGCTACTAATGGAAAGTGGCAAAATGATGTTAATTTTGCGTTACTATCCATGAGGTGTGATGGCAGTGCCTATGTGAAAGTTCACCGGTTTTTTATAAACATTTGTGCAAATTGCAAAAAAGCTTGATAGAAAACAAAAGTCAACCAAACAATTCCTTTATTGTACGCCAAAAAGGACACATACAAAAAAATATCAAATTTTATTGAATTTGGCGGTATTTTCGCCTAAAGCGATCTCTACCAGACAACCAGCAGGTTGAGGATTTCTAGAAAATTAAGCAAAAATATGCAAGTTGGTGCAAAAACTACACGATATAGAAATTACAGTTACCATACATAAACAATAACCATATATATATATATATATATATATATATATATATATATATATATATATATATTAATAATTACATATATATTAATAATTTCTCCTTCACCACTCGAGCAAAGAAAAATTGGAATTCTCTTCCATTGACCATTATAGAGGCTCCTATCTTTTCTCCTTTAAAAATCTAGTTAGGGAATATAATATATATATATATATATATATATATATATATATATATATATATATATATATATATATATATATATATATATATATATATATATATATATATATATATATATATATATATATATATATATATATATATATATATATATATATATATATATATTATATTCCCTAACTAGATTTTAGTTAGGGAATATAATATATATATATATATATATATATATATATATATATATATATATATATATATATATTATATTCCCTAACTAGATTTTTAAAGGAGAAAAGATAGGAGCCTCTATAATGGTCAATGGAAGAGAATTCCAATTTTTCTTTGCTCGAGTGGTGAAGGAGAAATTATAAAATTTGAATAAATGAGAAGTGTAGTCTAAGGTTTTTTTTTAAACGTTATGCTTTATCAGACAAAAATTGTATAGAATAACATAAAAAATACCACAAAAATACCAGATATTAAAAAAAAGGTTATTAATACCGCAAAAGTACATAACCACATAATGAGTTACAGATCACTATTTTCCAATATCCATAATCGTGTCAGCAATGTCACAAATATTTCCAATAAACAAAAATGGAACAGAATATTCAAATAGGGTCATAATATTTTTATGAGTGTCTTTCAACGATGGTCTAAGTAAAATACGCCATAAAGAGGTCACCGGCAAGTAATCTCTGGTGAGCCCACGGTTAAATTGCTCGTTTGTTTTTATCGTCAGCTACATTTCACTTATTCCGTATTATAAATTTGAATGAAAGTAAGGACGTATTTGTTTACATGATTTTGAGACGATGTAAAATAATAACATTGACTTTGCTCGTGGTCTAGTTTAATTAAATTTCCTTAATTCTACTAAAATTTGAAATCAGCCTGTTTTATTGAGTCCTTTCTTATTGTTTCTCAAATGCTGCCATACAAAATTTATATGATTAGCTGTTACCCGCGGTTCCGCTAGCGCATATTTACTTTAGGACTTATTTAAACTTTCTTTATAAGTTACATCCCTTATTTTACCCCCTTAGGGATCGAATTTTGAAAAAGGCTTAAACACGTAATTCATAATTTTTTTATTCGATTATAAAATCGATTTTATCCAGGGTATAAAAAGTTTCATACAAACTTTTATTTCCCCTTCACACCTTTCAGGGTTGAATTTTTAAAAATACTTCCTTAGTGGATGCTTACATTATAAGAAAAATACGTGTGCGAAATTTCAAGTTTCTAGCCCTAAGGGTTTGGCCTGTGCGTTGATACACCATATATAAATATATATATATATATATATATATATATATATATATATATATATATATATATATAATAAGAATACCATGGTGAAAAAGAGGGTGAAATATAATATTAAATTTCACGCATTGAAAACATATTAATAAACTCCCGGCGAAGCAGCGCGTGTCATCAGCTAGTATTTGTCAAGTATTTGCAAAGTCACTGATGTAATGAAAGCATTACATCATGTTGCTAAAGCTTAGAAACTCAAACATGAATACTATGCTGTTTGTTAGTTCATAACAATAAACGGATTGAGATCTGGGGTTTTACTGCCAAAACTTTGATAATTAAATGCGCGTTTGAGATCATGTTTGAAAAAACTTCGTTGCCTAGTTGCTTTATTCATTTTGTACAACTATTACATATTCTTACAATATTTTTTTTGGCTACTAGGTGGTAGAGTTCTGCATTGTCTCGCCCGGGTCTGGTACCACCGCCTTACCTATTCCTGCCGCAATAGCGTCAGTGCTTGTCTCTGTCGTGTTCCGGTTTGGAGGGTAAGGTAGCCGGTAAACTTATGAATGTGGCACTAGACCTCGCCACAAGATAGCAACGCACCATTAACATCTTTGGTGTCTATAGGCGATGGTTGACTCTTTTCATCAGTAGACCCATCTGCTTGTTTGCTATCTTATGTTATAAAAAAAATATATGTATTGAAATACTAGCTGGCCCGCGCAGCTTTACACACGAGTAGATAAACATGTCGTCTATATTGTTTTTTATACAAATTTCATCCCCTGTGTATGAAAAAAAAAGTTAGCCTATGTTTGACCCAGGATCTTCAACTAATTCCATGTCAAATTGCATGGAAATTATTGAAGGTCCAGTTGTTTAGCCGTGAAAGCGTAACGGACAGACAGACTTTCGCATTTATAATATTAGTATGGATACATCGTGTAAGTGATGATCTACAGAAAGTTGAAAGCATGGTTTCGGACCATGATTCTGAGACGAAACCCGTTGGAATTTTGTGTAAAAAATTGTTGGTTTTTTACCGATTTTTTTACCTTAATATTGTAAAAATTCATTTGTTTTAATACTCTACAGTGCTTATTCTAAGAAAATAGTAAAATTTAAGGATATACACAAAATAAGCACTATGTGCTACATACCACACAAAATAAAAGGCTGAGTACTGCGATCGTGACGAGTCGAAGCAATGTACCTACCTACGCTTCTCATTGCATGGAGCGAAAAATGAAAAAATCTTATAACGCAAACGACCTTTCGCATCATTACTAACATAATATAATTGTAATACTAACATAACGAACACACTATAATTGGTTGCAATAGTTTGCTGCTAGCGCGACTTTATCTAATATACATTAATAATATAATCGCCGTGTTGGTCTTGGCCTCCTTTGAAGAATAGGCCAACTGCCGTTCTACCAGGCAGGTCGTAAAAGGCGATCGATTGGCTATCGAGTCACTAACATCGTGGCTACTAGGTGGTAGAGTTCTGCATTGTCTCGCCCGGGTCTGGTACCACCGCCTTACCTATTCCTGCCGCAATAACGTCAATGCTCGTCGCTGTCGTGTTCCGGTTTGGAGGGTAAGGTAGCCGGTAAACCTATGCATGTGGCATTAGACCTCGCCACAAGATAGCAACGCACCATTAACATCTTTGGTGTCTATAGGCGATGGTTGACTCTTTCAATCAGGAGACCCATCTGCTTGTTTGCTATCTTATTATATAAAAAAAAAAAATACAGAACCGATTTCAATGAAGCTTTGTAAATACTGTTTGGTCCTACTTAAAAGATTAGATAGTTTTTTAACTCAATTAACCCCTCCCTCCCTCAAGCACCCCACCAAAATATTCAATACAAGTAATTTGTATAGCAAAACAACGTTTGCCGGATTAGGTAGTATATTCTAAAGATGGGCGATTGGGAATGACATTATTCGAATAATTCGATTGTAGAAATCATTCAAATTATTCGAATAAGTTTATAACTCATTAGAATTTGAAAAGAAGCGAGAAGCAAATACGTATGTATTGCGTCGTCTCATTCTTTCGATTGAAATTTCATTACTACTAGTTTATATATTCGAATATTCGTAACCTGATCTAAAAGTAAACTCTATGTACTGTGAAAAAGTACCCAGTTTTGTGTGGCAAATTGAATAATCGAAATTAACGATAATTACTAGTTTTTATTCGAATGTCGTAGTTTTTATTGCACCCATATAAAAATATTTTGATTTTAAAAACTAATTTAACTAATTAATGTTATCAAAAAAAACTTAAAAGTAACCTTTATAGTACGAAAAAGACAGACAATTTTGTATGGCAAACTGAATGAGTAAACTAGCGGTTCGTAATTCTGTAACTACTTAATTATTACTACGAATATCAATTAAAAGTAGACTTTATTATAAGTGAATACAGACCAGTTTTGTATGGAAGAGCAAATGAATGAAACTAGCGGTTTTATTCGAATTTGCAAACTAGCGATCGATTGTTTTTGTATTCGATTAATATTAGTAGTATCAAACCATTCGATTGTTGGAATCAGTAAGAATCGCCCATCTACAGGCCACAGATTAGAAATATGCATGACAGATCCGGATAGTGGATAGGTACTATTGACCTAGATATATTTCTATGGTAGGTACCTACCTACCTACATCTATTACATATAATAAAATCGTAGGAAAATCAAAATTGTACATTGAATTTTTTTTTTTAAAGAATACTTGGGGCATGATCTACAATCGATATCGAAGCCAAAAATATAGTTTTTAGAATTTTTGTCTGTTTGTTTGTCTGTTTGTCTGTATGTATGTCCGGGGTAAACTCAAAAGGTACTACATGGATTTACTTCAAATTTTGCATGAATATTACTAACAGGTCGGGTCAACATATAGGCTACATATTATCACGCTATTACCTACGGGGGAGGTGCTGTGCAGAGTAAACGAAGTTCGCGCGGACTTGCAAACCGCTAGTTTACTAGCGGTTTGCAAGTCAGTAACTACTTAATTATTACTACGAATATCAATTAAAAGTAGACTTTATTGTAAGTGAATACAGACCAGTTTTGTATGGAAAACCAGATGAATGAACTAGCGGTTTTATTCGAATTTGAAAACTAGCGATCGATTGTTTTTGTATTCGAATATTAATATTAGTAGTATCAAACATTGGATTATTGAAATCAGTAACAATCGCCCATCTTTAGACTATATTTTTATTTTTTAATTATAAAATGTATTATTTTTTGTATCTGGCAAAAACATTGGGCCATTCAGCCTACTTCAACACATAATTTTCAAAAGTAAAAGTTAAAAAAATAAAAACTCACTTTTTTTGCAAAACGATTGAATTTGATTATAATAACTTTATATTTGTGATCAACATTGTAAAATAAAAGGCAAAAAATTCTCAACATACCGAATTCACAGTTAAAATTACACTCGACTAACATAATAGCCTACGTATTGCTACGAAAAATAAGGTACAATATAAATTGTGAGGGAATAATTCTCCGCCTTTCTTATTATGTGGATGGTTTTATGCAATAGAATTGTATTTTTATTTGTTATTAATTTGTTTAGTTAACTTATTTTTTTGCAAATATTTTCCCAAAGAAATTATACGCAAAGAAAAAATAACAGGCACAAAATACCCTAAGTATTTTAGTAATGTTTTGAAATAGCACATTGCTATCTATAATAAATAGTGTACTGCTATTCGTGTGTCAGATGATACTGACACATGCGTATGTTTACCGGTAACTTTGCCTAAATCGGAACATAATAGCTCCAAGCTAGGACTATATTGTTACAAACACAGGTACAACTTTTGCCAATGCATTGACACTACTATGATAAGGATAGGTGTAATGATACTATACCGAAATTAGTAATGCCTACACAATTATTAGCAGCTAGTAGTAAAATCTACTAGCCATAATGACAATAACACGTTTGGCCAACTGCGCTTATCAACAAGACTAGCCGGCCAGGTGTGGCGCACCTGTGTGATTTATGCGCCTATTATTGTGAGATAATGATGTTATTGTTAACAACAATTAAAAAATATAGATAAATAAATTAATAAATATTCACGGGACAAATTACACTTATTGATCTAACCCCAAAGTAAACAAATTATTTGCTTGTGTTATGGGTGTTAGTCAACGATACTAATACATAGATATACTAGATTATAGAGATATATTTACATACATAATAAACACCCAAACTCCGAAATACAAACATTTATCATCACACAAATGCTTGTCCCCGTCGGGGATAGAACCCGAGCCAACCCAACGAGACCAACGGGGCGGTCAAGGATAGTATTATAATTAATAAGCTGGAATCAGACGTTTTAGATTCATTGTAATTCTATCGCTTGTTGACGGCGTTTTTCTGTCTAAAAATTATACGGTGCGTGTAAAAGTGATTCTAGTATTTTATTCGGCCAAACTGTTTCTCGTTTATACACAGTAACAACAAATTACTTTAAAAATAATAAGCAAAATTTATATGAAAAATTTTTGGTATAATCTCACCACGCTATCAATGTGAACTATTCCAACGTGCAATGTGAATTTGGCAGAACAATATCAGTTAAAGAGGTTTACCATCAAAACTTAGTTTGTCAACTTAATATGAATATTCATGTAATTTGCTACTGTATGAATTCTGTATTATACAAAACTTTGGCTAGAATTTGAGATATTAGACCACAATTTCTATGTAGTACTAGCTTTTGTCTGCTATTCAGTTTCCGTGACCCATAAACATCATTTTTTTCGTCTTATTGAGTGAAAGTGTGGCCAACAACTTACTCTGAAACGTACAACGCAGTCATATTAACTTGATGCAAATCTGGAATGTAAGGCGGGGCTTCTCTTAGCTCGCCCGGTTAATAATGTTACGAATAACCTAGAAACCTGTAGAGTTGGAGCGCTGGAGAGATCTAGAAATAAAAGAAAGAGATAGCTACTCCTATTGACAAACAAATAGTTGACCTAAGCTATGCCATAATGGACTTTGTGGTATATGTCATAAGGTTGAAAGTAGCGTGCACTAGGAATTATGACTCATAACTTGACTACAATAAGAAGTGATTCATCGTTTCCTGATACATTAAAATTTTTCTGGATCCAGGTAGAACTTTACCCTGGCTATAAATAGAGATGAGTTGACAAAAACAGGGCAGTTTTTATCAAGCAATCGAGAGCGATACTTAAAGTGAACAGTGCGAAGCGAGAAGTGTTTTATTGTGTAGTTCAGTGATAGTATAGTGAGCGACTAGTGTGTAAAGTGTATTTTAGTATTATATTGTGTTGTCTTGTGTATTTGTATACTAAATACACGGATTTAATATAAGTGGTGTTTTCTTACAATTACGAACCCGAAGTACGTAACAATAATATAAGTGTCAGTATGGCTATGGTCAGCATTTTTGTTACCGATACGCGCGTAGATAATTTGGTTAGTTTTCTGTTATTGTTATGTTGTTTTTGGACATTATTATTACACTAGCTGACCCGCGCAGCTTCGCCTGCGAGTAGATTAACATGTCATCCAGATAGCTTTTCATACAAAATTCATCACCTATTTCAACCTTTTAAGGATTGATTTTTGAAAAAAGTTAGCCTATGTTTGACCCCGGCTCTTCAACTACTTCCATGCTAAATTTCATCAAAATCGGTCCAGCGGTTTAGCCATGAAAGCGTAACAGACAGACAGACTTTCGCAATTATAATATTAGTATGGATACCATACACATTTAACCTATTTAACGTCTGTAACGATGATGGATATATCAGCACTACAGGTTCACCGCCTTAAAAAACTTCTTTAAGTACACTTTATAAGTTGATCGAATATTACTCAAAAACTTGTACAGCCTTCTAAGTCGTGATCATTTTCTTTTTAACTTTGTTATATTAACTATAACCATGATTTTTTTTCCCAACCCCAAAACCAACCATTTAACTGGCAAAGCCCCCCTTCTCCACCTCCACTTGACTTTAACAAAAATTAGCACTGTAAAGCTTAACATTTCACAAACGTGTCCCTTAATTGAAAAATTGTTTTCACACTCTTACAATAGTTTTAAAATAATCTTTAACGATACCCCACACCATAGACTACACGAAAAAATTAACATTCCCACTTTACATGTAGAGGACCTACCCTAAAAAAAATGTTCAAAATTTTATGTTACAGCTGCCGTGACTATACAATATGTATATTCATGCAAAATTGCAGCTTTCTAGTAGGTACTAAGGATGTCTACGCTAGACTGCGGACGGACGGACGAACGGACGGACGGATTGAAGGACATAGTGAAACTATAAATATTCCTAGTTTACTTCGGAACTCTAAAAAAACAGAGCTTGGCTAAGACCAGAACATATGTTTTACTTCATTTATATTGTACTAGCTGTGCCCGCGACTTCGTTCGCGTGGAAAAAATCCTAAAATAAAAACCCGTATAGTTCCCGTTCCCGTGGGATTTTCGGAATAAAAACTATTTTATGTCCTTTCTTGGGTCTCAAACTATATTTGTACCAAATTTTATCCAAATCGGTTTAGTGGTTTGGCCGTGAAAGCGTAATAGACAGACAGACAGACAGACAGAGTTACTTTCGCATTTATAATATTAGTATGGAAGTATGGATTTTGCGCTAAATTACGTCATCAGCAGCATGCGTCAAGTTAATCTGATTGCGATGTAGCTTTCCATAAATAGAAGAATTATTATAATCTACTTAGTCGTTTTTGAGTTAATCTACTGCAAATAATCAAATCTTTTTTCTATTATACAGGTAGTACATGTAATTGATATCTACTATTATATATGTAAAGTATGTATTAATTATATATTAAAAGCGTGTGTAATTGATACAACGTAATAATTGATATTGTGGTTCAATTAGGTTATGTAATTACGATGGTTACCGTTTATTATATCACTAGCATTTAATGATATTATTAATTCAATCAAAACATAAATGTGAATATGTATATCCGTCGACTTCTCCCGTGTTGGTCCAGGATCCTTGCGAAATAAAATAAACGCCGTTCTGGCAGGCAAGTTGTAAAATACGATCGATTGACTGAGCTCATCACCACCATCATGATTACTAGGTGGTAGAGTTCCGCAACGACTCGCCCCGGTATTTGCTACCAGCACCTTACCTATTCCTGCCATACTAGCGTCAATGCTTGTCATTGTCGTGTTCCGGTTTGGAGGATAAGGTAGTTGGTAGATTAATACACGTGTCATTGCCATCCTGTTACATGGATAGCAACGCTTCATTAATATCTTTGGTGTCTATATGTGAATGTTTCTCTTTCCATCACGAGGTCCATCTTCTTGTTTGCTATCTAATAATATTAAAAAAGAATTGAGAGCTATTTGTGTGCTAAGTTTTGTAAAAAGCTCCCAACCTTTTAGTAACGTGAACATACAACTATCTAAAGTAAATTTATATAATTTTTTATTTCTTGGTACTACTTACCACAAAGTTTGCTACTTAAAAAGTAACAAAATCTTAAATTTAGCAGAAAAAATATTTAGACAATGCATTTATTTCACTTGGAGTATATAATCTTACGCTCAAAATTTAATTTGGCTGGTTTTGACCTGTGCACACAATTGGTGTAATATTTTTTTTTATTCCTTTATTTAATAGCGATTTTTTTCATATAATGAAAATGTCAATCACATCGTTACTTATTATATGTTGTCTATAACATTGTCTTAGATCTAGATTGCTTACATTAATATATACAGCACCTTGCTGCGCCAGATGTTGGCTCAGCTAAGACACTATTGCACAAACCCACATTATTTTTAATTAACTTATTTATATTAATAAATCGTTTACGTTTCTCTGCGTTCCTGACACATTCCCCTAAAATGTGCCGAACATCATCTATATTTTCACATACCTCGCATTTAAATGTTTTTTTTTTCATAAAAAATGCAAAGCTTTTACTAATCTGTCTGGAGCGCAGTCTATGTGCTTTTATGATTTATTTTCTGATTAAACCAGATATAGAAAACCAGGGTACGTGAGGCGGCTTAGCCTGTATGGTTTTATACCATATACCTTTAATTTTGGATAACTCGTTAAAGTATTCTTTCCACAACCCCCAGCATTCCCTCCTACAAATATTATAAGCTTTTCTGAAAAATGAGGCCGACAATTAATGTGTACGCCATTTACAATAGCTTGTTTAGCTAATTCATCTACTTTCTCATTTCAAAATATTCCGATGTGTGCCGGTACCCATTACAAAACATTAGAGGTTTTTCTTTTTTGTAAAGTACATTAATTTTCGTAATAATTTCATAAGCTACAGGAACCGATATCTTACCACAAATGCTACTTTCTAAATATTGTAATCCACTTTTGCTATCCGTATAGATGACTAATTTATCTTGTGTAACCATACGCTCGTTAGTGTACTTTCTGTTTATACTATTGATAAAACTGTTGGACTGGATAAACGTTGATAAAAATAAAACTTATTTTATCTATGATTATGTATATTTACCTATATAATGGAACGTGACAGTATATTTAGGTGGAATGTTTCATTGATGCATATTTCTATTTTCTAACCTAAGCAGCAAGAAATAAATTTGTTACATTACTTATTTTCATTACATACTACTAAAATCGCTGAGCGAAGATAATAATCATAGCGACGCAAACGTTTCCAACATGTTTATCTTAAATAAATGTTATTACATAAAAACAAAGGTAGTAAAGACGTAATGGCTCTATATTACATTCGTACTCTGAAAATGGTAGCTGAAAGCCACCATTACAAAGAATAAAGTTAAGACAATTTATTTGTGTTACTTATTGCATAAATAAATCACTGGTATTTGCACGATCTTGAAGGCAGTTCATTGTGTTTTTCAACATCTTGGGATCAAACATAAACATATACATATATTGTAAGAGAAATATACACAAATTATATGGGATTTTTTTTATTATGATATTTTTATAGCATAATAATAAATGCGAAAGTTTGGATGTTTGGATAGATGGATATTTGTTACTCAATCACGCAATCACATAAAAACTACTGTATGGATTTGAATGAAATTTGGCACACAGGTAGATGATGACCTGGAATAGCACATTGACTACTTTTTTTCTCAGAAAAATTAGGTGATCCCGCGGGATTCGCCAAAAACTTTTATAATGCAGCGGGCTGCACGCTGCTTCTAGTTACAAATAATATGTAGATGGCTTCATATGATTTGAAATATCTAGCACTAGGTGGTAGAGTTCTGCATCGGCTCGACCGGGTCTGGTACCACCGCCTTATCTATTCCTGCCGCAATAGCGTCCGTGCTGGTCTTTGTCGTGTTCCGGTTTGGAGGGTATGGTAGCCGGTAAACTTATGCAATAGACCTCGCCACAAGAAAGCAACGCACCATTAACATCTTTGGTGTCTATAGGCGATGGTTGACTCTTTCCATCAGGAGACCCATCTGCTTGTTTGCTATCTTATGAGATAAAAAAAAACTTCATTGCGTCTGTGATCTAGCGCCGATATCGGCGTTGACCACCTAAGATCCCGGGTTCGATTCCCGGTTTTTTCAGTTTTCATTCAGGCGTCGTACCAAATTCCTGGAAAACAGCTTTAGTTAACACCCAATACTCGAGAAAGACGATTGTTCGGCGAGGCGGCGGTGACCACTTACCTTCAGATTAGCCTCTTGCCCGTTTGCCCCCTATTCTATAAAAAAACAGACACTTATCCAATACCGGGGTTATTTTTATCAGTAAAATAAAAAAACATATTTTTTGGTTTGCCCGACCCGGGAATCAAACCCTTGACCTCATGTGGCTAACACGGATACTGGACCATTAGAACTCAGAGGCGACTTTGTCATGTATACTCCAGTAAAATAAAGTTTTAAAACAAAATATGTCACTCTTTGTCTCTTTCCCCCGTGTTGGTCCCGGGCTCCTTTGAAGAATAGGCTAACTGTCGTTCTACCAGGCAGGTCGTAAACGGCGGCTGATTGGCTATGCGAGTCACTACTATCGTGGTTACTAGGTGGTAGAGTTCTGCATTGTGTCACCATTTGGTACTACCGCCTTACCTATTCCCGTCATAATAGCGTCTGTCCTTGTCAGTGTCATGTCATAGAGGTTAAGGTAGCGGTAAATTTATGCATGTAGCATTAGAACTCGCCGCAATATAGCAACGCACCATTAATATCTTCATATATATAGGCGATGGTTGACTTTTCCCATCAGGAGACCCATCTGCTTGTTTGCTATGTTCTTGGTCGAAAATCACTGGCAAAAATTGAAAAAAAAAATATAAAAAAAATGTTTTCTTGCAATTATTCAAAACCGGTAAAAGTTAGACAATTTTTTTTAAATAATTTTATTTTTGTAGAACTTATAAATGTTCGCCTCTATGGTCTGGTGATGCGGGGTCGGAGTTGATCACATGAAGTCCCGGGTTCGAATCCAAGGTCGGGTAATTAAGAAATTGTATTTTTTAAGTTTTATGATAAAAATAATGTTGCCCGGGATTGAAATGTGTCCGGTTGGCGATAGGCTTGCTACTTCGAGCAAACTTCTTCTCGGTTACAAAAGTTTTAAGTAAAATGTGTAAAACTTATAATATTACATCAAAAAGGTTATATGACTTTTTCTCCTCTGGTCAAAATTAACCGAGTTAGAGAGGATTTTAATTTTAAGGGGACTCGGTTAGTTAGAGGTTTAAAATTAAAAAATCGTCCTTAAAAACCTCTAACTCGGTTAATTTCGTCCAGAGAAGAAAAAGTCCTAAAACCTTTTTTATGTACATTTATAGGTATCTTCACGTCTGTATCCCCGAAGAGGTAGGCAGATGTACAACTAGTGCACCCACGATTAGCCGAAGATACTTGGTCCCACAATGTGGCAATAGGTGGCAAGCCTATCGCCAACCGGGTACTTTCCAATCCCAGGCAACTTTATGTTTATCAGAAAACTGAAAAAAAAACACTTTTTTTAAGTGCCTGACCCGGGAATCAAACCCCGGACCTCATGTGATCAGTGCCCACACTGAACCACTAGACCACAGATTTAAAACTTTACTGTACCAGATACTGACCTGTAGCGATTATATACATATTTATTAGTAGTTATGGCGAATTTACTTGCAATGTATATTACATACAAAAGTATAATTAATGAACTTTATGGCAAATTTACAATACCACCAACCAACCAACAATATTTTTAGTTGAAACTAGTTTATCACTCACTTGTACTTTTATTTCACTATTATTATACACTAAATTATTTAATTTTATCGACCGGTTGTCCGACGAAACCGGTCGATAAAATTAAATAATTTAGTGTATAATAATAGTGAAATAAAAGTACAAGTGAGTGATAAACTAGTTTCAACTAAAAATAATGGAATTTCACCAAGTGCCGACGATTGAAAGTGTAAAATCAACCAACAATACCAAAACAAGAGGTGATTAACTTGAATTAAAAATACTAGAAATAAAGATATAAACAGTCCATATATATTCCATTAGATAGCCAGATTAATTTGCATATTGTTCACTCGGTATAAGCCAAGAGATGTTTTGTGGCAAAATCTAACATCTGATAAATCCAAGCTATAAATGCACGTAATATTCAAAGCTTGTTTTAGCCGTACATGAAACATAATATACACGAACCTATATCAAATTTAATTATTATATTGTTAGCAGATTCCATGATTTTTACCTGAAAATATAACCTAAAAAGTAAATTAACGATTAGTATAGAAATATGAATGATTCAGATGTACATGAAACATAATATACACGAACCTGTATCAAATTTAATTATTATATTCTTAGCAGATTCCATGATTTTTAGCTGAAAATATAACCTAAAAAGTAAATTAACGATTAGTATAGAAATATGAATGATTCAGATGACTTTACAAGTGAATTAAATAATGCGAGTATTAGGCAATTGTGTGAATGCCTCACGGGCAATACTCATAAGCAAAAAAGTATAGACCGTATAGTCTATGGATGCAGCTATGTTAAATGACAGTTGTTTCCACCCCCTTACTCCCCTCTTTAAAATGGCGTCACACAAGTTGTCAAATCACTAATGTGACATGTGTCAGATTCGCTAGTCAATTAAGATATGCACATCAATATTTTACTATAGGTACGTCACTGAACGGGAGTGCTTTTATGATGATGATCTTATAGTAGTAGTCTGTGGAATGCCTCGAGCACTAATTCCAAAATGAGCGCGCCGCACACAGGTGCAACGCCTTTTATAGATACGATGACATTTGTTGCTTTAGCAGAAAGGGATTGCTAACTATATTTCCTCACCTTTTAAACCTTCCCTGGACTTCAACAATTAATTCAAAGCCAAATCGGTTAAGCCGTTCTCGAGTTTTAGCGAGACTAACGAACAGCAATCGATTATTATATATATAGATTAAAATAACTAATAACTGTCTGATGGTAAAAAGTTAACCTTAACATAGATTAATTTTAATCCTTCTAGACATTTTCTTCATACTAGCGATAGTCCGCTACTCAAAGCTTTAACGTAATTATTCTTTAACATTAAAGCAAAAATATTTATATCAAAACTATGACTCAGTTTACCATAGCCTAAACAATAAAATCTGTCCTAAGTTTGATAGCAGACGTTAACCACAAATAAAATAGCAGATAATTATATACGTGTATGTGGGTCAAACGCATAGTAGTGTGTAAAAACGTATTTTTTACGACGCTAAGCGTGAGGTAGTGCTCCTCTCTTACTTTACCAAATTATGCGACTTTCTGAGGTAAAAATATCTCTATAATATTCAAATTGCACTTATAGAATAATACAAACATACGTATCTCGAGAAAGAACAATCGCATTTGATATTTTTAAAACAACCTCCATTTTACTCCGTATTAATTCGGGCTCCTTTGAGAAATAAACTAACTGCCGTTCTGCCAGGCAGATTGTAAAAGACGACTGATTGGTTATTCAGCTACCTTTTTCATGACTACTAGATAGATAGATAATTTCGATTGATAATTAGTTCCGCAACGTCTCGCCCTAGTATTTGGTACCCGCACCTTATTTATTTCTGTCGCAATAGCGTCAGTGCTTGTGATTGTCTTAATCCGGTTTAGAGAATAAGGTAGCTGATAGACTTATGCATGTGGAATTGTTATCCCGCCACACGAATAACGTCTATAGGCGGTAGGTTTCAGGTTATCAGGACAGCCTCCTGCTTGTCTGCTGCAAAAAACAGTATTTTCCAATTTCTGAAACAATTATTATAATATATAAAAAATCCAAATCTTTCCGGATCTAATACGATTACGCTCGCAAAAGACCCAAATCCAAATCTCTCAGGATCTGATACGATTACGCTCGCAAAACTTAGGGTCCTTGATTTAACTTCGAGAGTCGTTTTTTAATCGAACACATGATTCTCGAAGTTAAATTGCGAACCCCAAAACTTAATATATATTTAACTAGTGTCAGAATTACTTACATTATAAATGCAAATAATTCATTTTAGTAATATTTAGGTACACAGATGCAATAGCATCATGTAGCTCCTGTACTGTCAATAATATCACCAAAATAGAAACGAAGAAGTAAGAAGGCGGAACAATCTTATATATATAAAAATCAATCCCTATTTTCCTTGGTCACGACATCACGCCTGGATGGCTGAACCAATTTCGGTATTTTTTTTTTGTTGTGTTTGTAATTGTAAAGAGAAGGTTAGGTTAGGTTATAAAAGAAAATATTAAGAAAATTGCGCGGAAAAATAGAAAATTTAAGAATACTTAACCACCATATAAAGTTTAATGCCATTTTGGCTGCGTGGAAGGACAATCCCGTAGGGCGTAGACTTATATAAATTACGTGTCACGTTGTTTGTCCGCTATGGATTCCTAATATGAATGGCAAAACAACGTTTTCCGGGTCAGCTAGTGAATGATAAAATCAACCTGGCCTTTTGATAAACTTCTAAACAGCTGTATGCCCGGACACTATAGGCTTAGAATTCCAAGTCGGGACTTACTAAAGCCGCCTCCTCGATAATCGGTTTATGTTCATAGCGATGAGCAGTTTCATGGATTACTGCTCTCCCAACGCTATTTACAATGGCTTGTTAATAAAGGCAAACAATACATAGAATGCGTCAATTTATATTTTGAAACGGTAACTGTTTAATTAATCTAAAATTTAATCAGTGTAAACTATTTGTTGTGGTAAATTATAAAATATACAAAATACTAGCGACCTGCCCGCGGTTTCACACGCGCAGCTTTTGTTCCCGTAGGAATATCGGAAAGGTTTATACACTAAAACCTTCCTCAAGAATCAATCTATCGATTAAAAGAAACCGCATCAAAATCCGTTGCGTAGTTTTAAAGATTAAACTTACATAGGGACATAAGGACATAGGGACAGACAGAGAAAGCGACTTTGTTTTATACTATGTAATGATAAGGAACGTAATTAAACAATGCGTCGGTTGGCACAACAGATCACATGACTACTAATAAACACGCTATTAAGAAGGAAATTTGTCGCATGAGCAAACGCTCCAAATCACTCTCAAAAATGTCATACATCATTACATAGTATAAAACAAAGTCGCTTTCTCTGTCTGTCCCTATGTCCCTATGTCCGTATGTATGCTTAAATCTTTAAAACTACGCAATGGATTTTGATGCGGTTTTTTGTAAATAGATTGATTCTTGAGGAAGTTTTTAATATATAAACCTTTCCGATATTCCCACGGGAACAAAAGCTACGCGCGTAAAACCGCGGACAGGTCGCTAGTTTGTAGATAAATTATATGGTGAAAAAATATAAATAAACCATGTTGTACAGTTTTATCGTACCGAATGAGATGACAAGGTTTAAAAATTACCCTTGAAGTGATTTTATTTCATCGGTATAACTCGGTATTTCTGAGTGCAGATGCTAGTTACAATGACAAACTACGAAATTGTCTTGAAAGGCGTATAAATTTTATTTCATCGTTGGCATAGACTACAAGTTTTATTAGTTTATGCATAGAAGGTAACATACTTTACACTCTAGCCACAAAAGATGGCGCTACATGTCTAATTTTGTAATATTATGATGTCCAACATCAACAAGGAAATATTTCAAAACAGTGTGTGTATGGTTGTGCTGTTTACATACTGTAGTTGTAAAAAAAAGGAAAAAGAAACGTATCATCACGCCCAGTTCCCTTGCGCGGCATGCAGAATAAACCAAACGTCTATAGACTTTCCGATTCGCCGGTTTGTAGGTCGGCGAGATAAGTGGTGATCCTCATCGCTGCATTTACCGACATGTTAACGATTATCGACTATTTTTAGCGATAACTGAGACCAACAGTTTAACATGCTCAGTTTAACATCTAGCGGAGTGGTATATTGGCCATGGGTGTGGCCAATATACCAATAGACTCCGAGCTGCTACTGAGGATTAGATTTTTGAGAAAACCTCGAGAAAACCTCAATAACCCTTTTGCCCGAACCAGGGATTGAAACCGGGACCTCATGGTCTGAGCTGAATAGGTACCCCTAGACCACGAGATAACCACCACCAAAATACTACATTTGAGAGAAATTGAGATTAATGCAGGGTATTAAAAGTAGAATAATACATATACGCGTGTTAAACGCTCAAATAAATGTAAGTATTAGACAGTATACGACGCCTTCTCTCTCAGTTCGACTCAGCAATATACATGTATACGCAAGCTGATATTGGAAAACTCAATAGATTAGTCTATAGAATAATAACCCAAAAGAGTGAGCCACGAATTATACATTGAGAAATACAGAAAATATTAGATGTAAAGAGGAGACAGTGTAAACAGTATAAAAATATATTATGAAAATATTGCATGCAAACAGTATTCGATCTCATTCTTTCGCAGGTTAAGTCCTATAGATGCATTTGCGATTATTTACTATCCTTGTTAGTTTTGTCTTGTTTCAATTTCCAACGATTCATTAAAAGATTCTTTTTAAATACTCATGACACCTAAGATAAATATCTATCTATTTATATAAAAATCAATCGCTGTTCGTTAGTCACGCTAAAACTCAAGGACGGCTGAACGGATTTGGCTAATTTTAGTTTTGAATTAATTGTTGAAGTTCAGGGTAGGTTTAAAAGGAGAGAAAATATAGAAAAAAATCTATATACCTATATAAAAATCAATTGCTGTTCGTCAGTCTCGCTAAAACTCGAGAACGGCTGAACCGATTTGGCTAATTTTGGTTTTGAATTAATTGTCAAAGTCCAGGGAAGGTTTAAAATGTGAGAAAATATAAAAACAAATAAGAGTAGCTAAAAAGGCAGAAAAATATTTGCCGTTTAGCTAGTAAATAATAAATATTCACGGAACAAATTACACTTACTGATCTAACTCTAAAGAAAGCATATTATTTGCTTGTAGTATGGGTGTTAGTCAACGACACTAATACATAGAAATACATATATAAATACTGGAATATATTATAATATATAAATACTATTATACTTATATATATAAATACTGGAAATAAAAACATTTCCAGTGTTGTTTTCCGGCTCCTTTGAAGAATAGAGCAAATGTCGTTCTGCCAGGCAGGACGTAAAAGGCGATTACTTGACGAATTGACTATGGAAGTCACTACCATTGTGGCTACTAGGTGGTAGAGTTCTGCATTGTCTCGCCCGGGTCTGGTACTACCGCCTTACCTATTCCTGCCGCAATAGCGACAGTGCTTGTCATTGCCGTGTTCCAGTTTGGAGGGTAAGGTAGCCAGTAAACTTATGCATGTGGAATTAGACCTTGCCACAAGATAGCAACGCACCATTAACATATTTGGTGTCTATAGTCGATGGTTGGCTCTTCCCTTTAGGAGACCCATCTGCTTGTTTGCTATCTCATGATATAAAAAGAAATTAAGCCCATCACATAAGTGCTTGTTCCCGTCGGGGTTGGAACCCGAGCCCCGTCGACTGCGTAGTTAGGGTCGTTAACCACTTGACCAACGGGGCGGTCATATAAGATGTAGTCAAATTTTCTTAATATAAATAGTCCAAGGAATTGACGCAAATATTCATTCCAGTGTATTCATAACTTTGTAATGTAAATGTGTGCAAATTGCTGAAAATTGCTCAATTTAAGCTCTATTCAGTTGGCCTACAACTAGTGATAGATTATTCAGTAATTGTGGTATTCGCTGATTTGCAATGCCTATAATTTGTATTTTATTTTGCCAATATGGCTAATGAAAGTTTGTATCGTAAAATTTATATCGATACGTGTAATAAACACAATATTGTAATGAGAGGAAAAGGTGTTTGTTTCTTAATTTTCCTTTTTTATAAAATATGCAAATATATAGGCTACATTCTTTTATACATCATTGGTAGATAAGCAAACAAGAAGATGGCTCTTCTGATGGAAAGAAAAACCAACGCCTATAGTCACCAAAGATGTAAATGGTGCGTTACTATCTGTGTGGCGGGATAGCAATGCCACATGCATAAGTCTACCTTATCCTCCAAACCGGAACACGACAATAACAATCATCGACGCTACCCGTATTGGTCTTGGGCTCCTTTGAAGAATAAGCCAACTGCCGTTCTGCCAAGCAGGTCGTAAAAGGCGACCGATTGTCTATACCTAAATTTCCGTCGCAGTATTTTTTTAATCATAAGATAACAAACAAGCAGATGGGTCTCCTATTGGAAAGAGTTAACCATCGCCTATAGATACCAAAGGTGTTAATGGTGCGTTGCTATCTTGTGGCGAGGTCTTATGCCACTTGCATAGGTTTACCGGCTACCTTACCCTACAAACTGGAACACGACAGTTAAAAGCACTGACGCTATTGCGGCAGGAATAGGTAAGGCTGTGGTACCAGACCCGAGCGAGAAAATGCAGAACTCTACCAACTAGTAGCCACGATGTTAGTGACTCGTATAGCCAATCGGACGCCTTCTACGACCTGCCTGGCTGAACGGCAGTTGGCCTATTCTTCAAAGGAGCCTGGGACCAACACGGGGAAAAAATACCGCGATTGTTATCTTTCAAGAAGGCCGATAGTTTCAAAGTGAACCAAACGTTAATAACGTACCATTTTGCCATGATTTAAACCCTTACTTAACACTAGAATAGTATACACTTTATGGCCTGGCGAAGACGCACGTCGCCTTTTTCCATTAAGTGCATTTTATTTTTTATGGATATAAAAATTTTTTTTTGAAAATAAAAACAAAACATCAAATAAATACTATTGTGTGTCAGAACTAGCTGGATATTAATAGATATACCATAATACAATTTTTTCACAAGCTTGTATTTTTTTCTTGTCACAACATCACAAACGATCAAATAAATAAATAATCTATACATATAATAAAATCGTAGGAAAGTCAAAACTGTACATTGAATATTTTTTTAAAAGAATAATTGGGGCGTAATCTACAATCGATATCGAAGCCAAAAATATAGTTTTTAGAATTTGTGTCTGTTTGTCTGTATGTATGTCCGGGGTAAACTCAGAAAGTACTGCATGGATTTACTTCAAATTTTGCATGAATATTACTAATAGGTCGGGTAAACATAATGTCTACATGTTATCACGCTATCACCTACGGGGGAGAGGCTGTGCGGAGTAAACGAAGTCCGCGCGGAAGTCGCTGGCAACAGCTAGTAATAAATAAATATTCACGGATCTAATTACACTTTCTGATCTAACCCCAAAGTAAGCAAATTATTTGCTTGTGTTATGGGTGATAGTCAACGATACTAATATATAGAAATACATATTATATATGTAAATACTAGAATACATTTAATAAACACCCAAACCCGGAAATACAAACATTTATGCACATCACACAAATGCTTGTCCCCGTCGGGGATCGAACCCGAGCCCCGTCGATTGCGCAGTCAGGGTCGCTAACTACTCGACCTACGGGGCGGTCTCTCCTGACGGAAAGAGGCGAGCTTTACACCCTTCGTTTATATAGATAATCTATAGAAACGAAGGATGTAAGTGCTGTATTCAAAGTAGGATGGTGATGAAACATGCATAAAATTACTGGCTACCTTACTCTTCTAGCCCGAATCCGACAGTGATTCTATTGTAGCAAGGATAGATAAGACGGAGAGGCGTTGCAGAACTTAGTAGTCACAAAGGTAGTGAGGAGTAGTCACAATAAATTACACTTCCTGATCTAACTCCAAAGTAAGCAGTTTACTGCGCACAGCACCTCCCCCGTAGGTGATAGCGTGATAATATATAGCCTATATGTTGACCCGACCTATTAGTAATATTCATGCAAAATTTGAAGTAAATCCATGCAGTACTTTTTGAGTTTACCCCGGACATACATACAGACAAACAGACAAACAGATAAACAGACAAACAGACAAAAATCCTAAAAACTATATTTTTGGCTTCAATATCGATTGTAGATTACGCCCCAAATATTCTTTTAAAAAAATATTCAATGTACAGTTTTGACTTTCCTACTATTTTATTATATGTATAGATATTATATATAATGAGGGAACCCTAAAAACGTCTAAAGTAATAAAATTTTATTTCACGGGAAATAATTTTGAAATATGCGACGAAGAATATTGGACCGACCGTAATTATTTGGAGCAAAATTGAAGTTGGAAAGCTTCCTGAGAAATATCTCAGCTCCTCACTTTATGGAGAGGTTTATAATATGGTCGCCCATTGTTTATTCACTTGAACAATGAAGGTGGAATTCATTGATATTTATCTTTACACGGTTGAAACACAGAATATTGTCCAGTATTCTGTAGTTGAAATGTGAGATCTTATTTTCAAAAAAATTTGAACACATTTTCAATCGATTTTAAAAAGGCAGGTTTTCAGTTTGACATGTATGTATGTAATATTAACCTTATTTTCAATAAAAATTTAAACACATTTTTTACCGACTTTAAAAAGGAGGTTATAAGTTTGACCTGTATATGTATGTAATATTAATATAGTTTACTTGTAACACCCCTCGGGTTAAAAATACAAACTTTTTGAAAATTTCAAGGGTTACTTCCTTACAGTAGGGTTCACAAGATACCTATGGTCTTGCGACTTGTGAATCCTATAACTAACATTTATAAAACAAAAACCGACAATGTGTGAAGTGGATTTACATAAGAAGGGTTCTGTACTCTCTGTAAAAAATTGCAAAAAAATCACGTTTGTTATATGAAATATATAAACATCAATTGCTGTTCGTTGGTCTCGCTAAAACTCGAGAACGGCTGAACCGATTTGGCTAATTTTAGTTTTGAATTAATTTTTGAAGTCCAGGGAAGGTTTAAAAGGTGAGAAAATATAGGAAAAAAATAAGAGTAGTTAAAAAGGCAGAACAGTGTTTGCCGGGTCAGCTAGTATGAAATAGAACGATCAGATGGTGGAATCACAAAAATAAGTTTCTGTTATCACCTTTTCGAACATGGAACCCTAAAAATCAACATTGGCAAATTCGTGGGCATCTATTCAAATAAAATATATTTTTATTACGACTAGATAAGAAAAAAGTGAGTTATAAAATTTATATCTCAAGGTAATAGTTAAAATATCGTAAAGAAAAACAAAAGACTACACTTAGGTGATTACACGAAATGTATTTTTGTATTGCGTACTGTTTTTTTTCTTAAAAGCACTTTTAACGGTGAAAAGGCTTTATGTCGACGTGAATAAAACGAAACTGAACAGATTTATTTAGCAGCCACGCCGAAACGTGTCAAAATAAATACTGCTTAACATTTCTGTTAACTTGGGAATACCTTGGTATATTTATTTATACGAAATTGCGGATAGGAATGGGTAAATGTTGTGAAAGTATCGATTATCGATAACGGATAAGTAACAATCTAATATCGGAAATATCTGGCTTGTATATGGAATCTTTAGATTGTTATTATTAGCAACTTGCTCTGGATAATATTTTGAGCATCAAAATCATTTGTATTAGATTAGAGGGAAGATTAATCATTCATAACTTTAGTTATTCTTTTATTCTATAGAAATTTATTCATAGAATATAAAATATTATCGTATCATATTATATCCTACATCTTTCTATCTATTCCTTACAGAATAGTAATTATATCGTCTTAGTCGAATTATATTTTTCTTCTCAACAAATATATTTGTCATGCGATCAGAATCAGATTTTTTATTCTACTTATGTTATTTTACATTTATTTATTTAAACTAAGCAGCTTCCTAAAAGTACATTGTGCATAACGTAACAAAGTAGTATTTTTTTGATATTTTAATATATCAAACAAGCAAATAGCCCCTCTGATGAAAATAGACCACCATTGATTGCCTAAAGACACCAAAATTTTTAATGGCGCCTTGCAAGATGTTAATGATACATACATAAGTTTACCATCTATCTTATCCTTTAAACTGGATCATGACAATGTGAATTACTGAAGCTAATGCGGCAGGAATAGGTAAAGTGGTGATACAATATACCCGGATGAGACGTTACGGAACTCTACCTACTAGTAATCATGATGGTAGTGATATGTGTAGAAATAGTTCGCCTTTTACAAACTGTATGGTAAAGTATTTATTTATTTATACTTTATTGTACACTTACATAGGTAAAATTGTACAAAAGGCGGACTTAATGCTAGTTGCATTCTCTCCCAGTCAACCTTTGGGCTAACAGAAACAGTAGTGTGTAGGTACAAAGAAAATATAGATATATAAAATTTAAATAAGAATACATATTTAAATAATTATATAAGTAATAATACAAAAATACTACTATGAATAAAACATACTAATATACTATACTTAAACGGATATACTAATATAATATTAAGTAGTAACATAGACTACATAAACAAATAATATAAAATAAATACATACATACTATAATATACTTAACAATACTTAATATGAAAACATTATGTATTAAATAATTATCGTAATTTTTCAACAGCCAATTTATCTATACTAAATATCTCTGTAACAAACTCTCCCGAAGACCCTCTAAACTCACATTTTTAATATAACAAAATTGTCTGTTATATTTCGTTTATAAAGGAGTCAACAGAATTATAATCATATTATCTGGCCAAATGATTCATCTAGTGTTAAATTGAGGACCTATTTGTGTTATATAGTTTCCCCATTCATTCTTTTCAAAGGTACACTTCATCTCTTATAAACAACCATACTTTATCAGGAAATGTATACTATAAATTGATTTAAAGGACTAAAATTTAATATATTGAAGATATTTGGCATAAGAGAGGGAGTAATATATTACATAAATACATAAATACATAAATACTTAATAAAGATATTTGACTTTAAGGAAGGGAATAATATATTAAATATATACATAAAATACATAATAAAATATATAGCTTAAGAGAGCGATATGATGATATTAATAATTACATTGACTTCATCTAAAGGAAAGAAGTATGGTAGTATGGAATATATGGACAAAATTATTGTAATATTTAGGTTGGGAGTTGTAGAGCACTTTAGTGCCGCAATTTTATTATTGTGGGATATGTAAGAGGCGCCGCCTCGCCTCACATGTGTGAATACCATTCCGGCTGAAGGCCATCCTAGCGTATTCCCCAGAAATATATTGAAACTAAAAGGAACTAAAGTCCTTAATCTCAAGAGAAAATCAATATATTATGAAGAGCCAAGTTAATGGCAGGTAGGCATTACTATTGTGGGGTCACAAAGTGATAGCCATATAGTTTAATGTCCAAACTTGTGAATACATTGTTTGGAAGTTGATGAGTATAGGCATGACCAAGGTGCATCATTAATATTGAGCACAGCCAAAAGGCCAAATAATAAATATATTCCTCAAGTATACAATTAAGCATTGACTTGAAGTAAGCAAATGTTGATAAAAATATATACTGTTGCTATTTTTGTAACAAACAGTTTAATAAAATAATAAATAAATATTGGCATGACAAAGGTGCATCATTTGTATTGAGCACAGCCAAAAGGCCAAACAATAAATATGTTTCTCAAGTATACAATCAAGCATTGACTTGAAGTAAGTAAATGTTGATAAAAATATATACTGTTGTTATTCTAGTAACAAACAGTAACAAAATAATAAATAAATATTGGCATGACAAAGGTGCATCATTTGTATTGAGCACAGTCAAAAGGCCAAACAATGAATATAATTCTCAAGTATACGATTAAGCATTGACTTGATCAAAGTAAAATAATTAAAATAATATATAAAATACTCAAGTTTGAGATAGCATTGACTTGGAGTTCATAAATGTTGATAAAGTATATACTGTTGTTATTTTAGTAACAAACAGTAACAAATTAATAAATAAATATTGGCATGACAAAGGTGCATCATTTGTATTGAGCACAGTCAAAAGGCCAAACAATGAATATAATTCTCAAGTATACGATTAAGCATTGACTTGATCAAAGTAAGTAAATGTTGATAAAAATATATACTGTTGTTATTCTAGTAACAAACAGTAACAAAATAATAAATAAATATTGGCATGACAAAGGTGCATCATTTGTATTGAGCACAGTCAAAAGGCCAAATAATAAATATATTTCTCAAGTATACAATTAAGCATTGACTTGAAGTAAGTAAATGTTGATAAAATTATATACTGTTGTCATTTTAGTAACAGCCAGTAATAATAAATATTGGCATGACTAAGGTGCATCATTTGTATTGAGCACAGTCAAAAAGCCAAATAATAAATATAATTCTCAAGTTTACAATTAAAGTTTGTGCAAGTTTGTTTTAACAATTACTTGACAAAACTAAGACAAGATAATATGTTGTCTTCAATCACAATACCGAAACATTAATAGCCGGTACGCGATAAATAAACATATATAAAAGTAATCATTGTTCGCAATGAACTTCAAATAGTCCAAATCATAAAAATTTCATAAGTAAAATCAATTAAGATAATCCTTATGACGAAAGTCAAATGAACTCAGGTTAATGTATAAAAATACATTAAAACAAGCAATTTAATATATCCAGCTCTGTGATGTAGCTCATACCTGGTTGAAGATTTGATTGGTTATGTAAATAGTTCAACTTTGCTAGGCGTTAGATAGTTGGTGTTTATCTGGGTTAACCCTCTGAATACACTGTTTGCGGTAGGACTTATCCGAATACCACGCACTGGTAACGAGGAGATAACCATAACGACAACATTACATGTGTGTCTTTATATAGATATACACAATGCATGCGACATGCATACAACCCTGATGCCTTCACAAAGCCGACACTACCTTGTGACGAAGGTATGGTCCAATCAAAAAGCCAAATAATTAAAATAAATTATTACTGAACGAGAAATTAACCTTTGTTTCTAAAGATATTATAGTCAAATTTCCTCCTATAACCCTAATAATTTATAGTCACCACAAGCAATGAAATATTACTTATTAATCGAATTTGAAGTTATAGATGAAATTTAGTAAGATCTTTGAACTCTTTAATATTGTGATTGAATACTCAATACATCTTAGAATCCAAACAATTCGTCTTATACTCGTTTTCCAATGAAACTAAGTTATTTATATCTTCTCCTGACTATTAGAGTTCTATTACACTTATTTCAATTTCTGTTTAATCAAATTTCAGAATTTAATAAGGTCTGAACTTTTAGAAATCAACGCTTATTAGATCTATTGTTGCTTTAAGTGAACAGTATTATGAAACGTCTAGCCACCCGAATAATCATAAGTAAAGTTCATTTGTACAATCCTTATGATGTAGAGATTCAATCATGGAATCCAGGTTAATACATGAAATATACAGATAAACAATTTAGACAAATAACTCTAGTTCTGTAAAATAGTTCATGTCTGAGATGATTAGATATGAAAATGGATCAACTTTGCTTGGCGGTATAGTTGGGTGTTTATCTGGGTTATCGCCCCAAACACCTTGCTCACGACAGAGGGGCATATTAACCGTGTGTCTGCACTGGTGAAGAGAAGATGACCATAATGACAACATTACATGTATGTCTTTATATAGATACACCCAGCACAACTTGTTGCCTTCGTAAAGTCGATATTCCCGTGAGATGAAGATGACATGATCTATTTACCAAGGTAAAAGGTAAAAATATCTAATCCAAAATTAGTAATTAACCTTAATTTCAGATTTATTTAGTAAACTTCCTATCTTACTAAAAGATCTGTTATGCACTGTCACTATAAACAATAATATTTCAATTATCCAAAAGAATTAATTTGATAAAGAAGTTTAATATTATAATTCCTATCCTCCTAAATCCCTATATAAATAATATAAAATAAGAATAAAATAAATAAATAATTAATTAAATTAAGTAAATAATTTATACAAAATATGGTTAAATAAACATAATACGTTTGGACTAAAGTTCATTCATTCCTCTCTTGTACTCTAACTCCCTGAAGCTTTATTAAAGTCATTTAAGATTCTCGCTCCAAATTTAATTCAACAATTCAGTTCATATTAATTATTCCTTTGTTAGACACGAAGAGAGTAATTTGTATTAGTTTGTGATTATCTCGTTTAATATTTGTACTCGGTTTTAAATTTGATTGTAAATAAAATAATGTTTTATGAAGATTTGATTTTAAGAGACTGGCCTATGCAATCAATTTACGTATTAGTTAATATTTAGTTTTATAATAGGATATAATAATTCGTATTAACATTTCATAATTTTAATAATTCATATTAAGGTAGGTTTTCGTGTGAATTTTGTGTAGATTTATGCCCCCACTTATTGGTTGTAATATATTATTCCTACAGTAACAGACCTTCTGCCTTCAATTCCTAAAAGTTCCTATTTCCTCCTAATCCAATTTGAAGCATTAATTCAAGTAATCATTTTAACTAGAGAAAGTTTCTATAATAAATATTTCCTAAGCTTGAATCACCTAGTTTTAATTGAAAGTCAATAATAAACAAAGTATTCCTTAAATTCCTCAATATATTAAAGCATCAATTCTTCCACCTAATATCTACACGCCCTACCCTATCACGTAATTGTTCCTTCATAAAAAAAAAATTATAACTGCCCAAAATTATAACAATGCAGAAATTAAAATCGTATTTGCCATACCTCCAACTCTGCAATAAACCTACAGTAGCTCTGCCTTCAGCTCCGACGACAGCTAAGAAGTCACCCCCACGCGGCCTCGAAGGCTCCAAAGGAATCAGCTCTCGATCCCTAAAGTTTAAATAACAAGCAGGATCAACTGTACTATGGAAATTATTCTAGGAACTTCCTAGCCGGTTCTCATCTATAAAGATATGTGGTAGTTATCACCAGTTAGTAGATTTTAAAAGATAAAACCGCACGCAAAACTTCGAAACGGATTTGAATGAAATTTTACACACAGATAGTTGATGACTTGGATTAGCACATAGGCTATTTATTATCCCGGGAAAATCTAGTGATCCAGCGGGATTCGCTTCTATAATGTTGCGGGTTGTACGTTGAAACTAGTTGATAACATTAATTCAGGTGCAGTAGTATTAGTATCTAACAATGGAATTCCTTCAAAATGACGAAGATGAAAAGTATAATTTAAAGTAGTTAAAGCACTTAAATCTATTCCTAATTAATAAGCTATTTAGCCAACATGCTTTTGAATTTGGTAATGCAAAGCCATTTCTTACTCCTATGAAAAATAAACAAACATAGCAATATCGGCCATTTGTAAGGTAAAGATGCAATAATGATAGTTCAAATGCATATGGTAAAAGTATAATATAAACAATTAAAGCACATAAATCTATTCCTTGTTAGTTAATAAGCTATTTAGCCAACATGCTTTTGGCATTGGATAATGCAAAGCCATTACTTATTCCTGTGAAAAATAAACAAACATAGCAATATTAGCCAATTGTAAGGTATAGATGCAATAATAAGTGTCTAGAGACAACGGGATTCCTCCAAATGCCGACGATAAAGGTATAATATAAAGTAATTAAGTCATTTATTTCTATTTCCTAGTTAAATAATAAACTGTCTTGCCAACATGTCCTGAAATTTGATAATATAAAGCCTTTTCTTTATATTATATGAAAATTAACAAACATAGCAATCTTAGTCACTTGCAAGGTATAGGTATAATAATAATAGTGTCTAAAGGCAATGGGTTTCCTTTAAATACCGATGATGAAAATCTATAAACATATAATTAAGTCCATAAATCCATTTCCTAATTAATTAATAAACTGTTATCCGTCAAGCACTGAAATTTGATAAAGTAAAGCCATTACTTAGTCTTGTATAGTTATACAAACTTAAATTGTAGTCTTGTATTGTTATACAAACTTAATTTAATTTAAATTGGAAAACTACATCACCTGTGTTGTTTAGAATTCCGATTTATCCTGCGTCTTGATTAGCAGCCCTGCTGCAAAACTGTAAGACAGCAATTGCTCCACAACCATTGCTCACATTTTTATGGAAAGAAAAGAACATTTAAATAACAGGATAAATTATGGTTTTATTTTCCTAAAATCAAAATAGACTTCCCTAATAATAATATCACACAATTTCTATAAAGCAAACAAGTCCACGTTTCTCCTATGTTATTAAACATCTTTTCAACAGCTATTCCTTAAAATAAATAATTTCCTTCCTTCATACAACAAACATTCTTCACTCAGTCAAGGATCGATCCACCTTTACACAACATTTTGCACAATTTCATTCTTGTAAAACTAATCACATATTTATCGGTAATATGTTTATTAAAGTTGTATAGACAGCATTCAAAAGATTTACCTTCTAATAAAACTACATTCTACCAATACTGCTAGATTTAAATAAACCAACGACTACCATATCAAATACGAAGTTGCACAAGTACATACGTAATCCCTGAATAAATCCCTATTCTACATACTCACGGTTTTTGATCAATAAAATTTTTACCAATCCCTTTTCCTCCTATCTTTTCTCACATTAAGAGTATTTATATTATTATTTACACTCCGGAATATCCCTGATATATCTATATTATTGTCTCAAACGAAGAATCTCTTTTATAACGCCCAGAACTTTAAAACAAATCCCCCGTTTTCTCTCCATTTTTCCATTTTTTTCAATCCTCTCATTATTTTTTCTATATCCCCCAATTTTCTTTCCTGTCATCCTCTTTTTAAGGTTTTATATGTTTATATCTTAGGTCTTATATATTCTTGAGAATTAGTTTTCTTTATTTATTTTCGTCTTTAATTCCATTGATATTATTTATTAAACATAATTCAGACATATTTTTAACAAAAAAAATAGTATAGATTCTTATTATTTTCTTTTATTACACTAAACCTCTTAAGGGATAGATGAAGTCTGTTACAATCTCCTTATATAAAATTAAAATATATCATTGTTAAGTAAATGATCGTGTACTTTCTTTTTGAATAGCCGCTTGTTACTAGATTGTCACTCAAAATAAAAGAGTTTGAAATAAAATTTGTGCGATGAAGCGGAATAGAAAGAGTTTGGGAAGCAGACGATCGAAGACTTAAATTTGTTGACTTAAGTGGTTGACAAAAAATTTAAATTTAGACTTGAGGTTTGCAGGGGATAAGGGATCATAAATAATAGAATACAAAGTGCATAAAATCCTGAGCTTCCGACGTTGTGGTACTGTAAGCCATCGCAGCCTTTTTCGATATTCGGAGACATGATCAAATTTACGGAGACAAAAAACGAAACGAATGGCTTGGTTTAACAATTAATCGAGTTTGTTGAGATGGTAAATAGGTGCATCAGAATAACATACATTACCTTAATCTAATATTGGCATAATGAGCGCGTGCACTAGAGACACCTTCGTTTTTACCGGCAAGAGATTACGAAATCTATTAAGAGACCTCAATGCTCCAGTAATTCTGTGACACACATTATTAACCTGGCAATTCCAATTAAAATGACAGTCGATATAAAGTCCTAAGTTTTTAACAGATGAGGAAAATGGAATTTTAGTGTCATCAAAAACAATTGGGGAAAGTGAATCGATGTTAAATTTCGTCGTTTGACGGACACTCCCAATAATTATCGACTGACACTTCAATGGATTGACCCTGATCCCAAATCTAGCTGCCCAGTCCCTAATTCGGTCAAGGTTACAATTTAGATCATAAATAGCTGACTCAATAGAGTTAATATCGGTATGTATACATAATTGAAGGTCATCGGCATAAAAATGATAAGGACAGTCTATCGATGGAGTGACAAAGTTAATAAAGATTGAAAAAAGTAGAGGGGATACAATGCCCCCTTGCGGAACACCTGAAACGAGATCTTGCCAATCAGAGAATACTTGCCCAAGGCGAACAACTTGACGACGACCACGAAGATATGTAGAAAACCATTCCAACGACGAGTCAGAAAATCTAAGATATTTAAGCATAGATAGCAATTAATATGTCATGATCAACTGTATTGAAGGCATTAGAAAAGTCAATACGTACCAAAACAGTAACAAGCTGATTTTCCATACCCTCTCTTATATCTTCCGTCACTTTGAGTAAAGCAGTTGTGGTGCTGTGACCGGGGCGGAAACCTGATTGAAATGGATAAGAATATTGTTATTATAAATGTACGCAGAGACTTGCTTATGGCAAACGGCTTCTAAAATTTTTGATAAAAATTGTAAAATTGAAATGGGTCGGAAGTGGGAAGGGGCTGTCGGACAGGGAACTTTGGATAGTGGAATTACGAAGGCATTACGACAAATTGAAGGAAAAAAACCAGTTAGAATAGATGTATTGATTATGTGGGTAATTGCAACAGCGATATGCTTAAGGATTGGAATAATCATAGTACGGCCCAGACCGTCACTTCCGGTAGCTTTAGATTTTATAGAAGCTATGATTTTAGATACTTCGTCTTGAGTTACTGGTGAAAAAGAAAATGGCTCAGATACGTCCAGAGGATGAGGCAAGACATTACATAAATTCCATTCCTTGATTTGAGTAAGAGTAACAGATTTGTCCGTACTATTTAACTGTGGGATTGACGTGAAGAAGTTATTAAGATCGTTCAATGACATCGAACCAACGTCATTGCTTAAAGATTTGTTATTGACGCCAATTGTTTTTAGAAATTTCCACACATAAGAAGCGGAAGAGTTAGTAATACTCTCGTGTATGTAGCGACGTTTAGCAGATCTTACCAATTGATTGCAACGATTACGTGCTGTTTTATATGCTTCCCAATTGACATTGGACCTGTTACGCTTAAATTTACTGAAAGCACGGTCACGACGTGTCATTGCCTTACGAACACCATCAGTTATCCATGGCGCTGTGAGACGATTTAATTTAATTAATTTAAATGGTGCATGTTTATCAAATAAAGCAAGCACAGCAGAATTTAGCTGATTGATCTTATCGTCCACAGACTTTGCATTAAAAACGTTTGATAACTCCATATTTCTTGCATCTTCAACAAATGCTTGAATGTTTATTTTATTAAAGCATCTCACCCGAATTGTGGTGGGACATAGCTTAGGGGACTTTAGCTTATAAGACAGAAATAGTAAGTTGTGATGTAAGAAGCCAGGGACCATAAGAGTACCATAATTTATAACGTGGGTGGGAGATGAAATCAGGGTCAAATCGAGTAAAGTATCGGGAGAGTGAAGGTTATGATGAGTGGCATCTGATGAAAGTACAGTGAAATTGTAAGAATTAATTAAATCTAACAGTCGTTGTGACCTGGTTGACATTTTGATTAAGTCGGTGTTAAAGTCGCCCATTATGATAGTGTGATCATAATCAGTGGAAACATAATCTAATGCACTTTCAAGCCTAGAGAAATAGTCAGCATTAGGAGGACAACACACTACCCCAACAACTACCTTAACTCCGTTTAGCGAAACTTCAAGGAATAGAAATTCTGCTGAATTTGAGTACAAATTAGGTGAGGAGGATAGAACACGATACTTAAAATCACTACGTAAGTATATTCCTACACCCCCACCACCCTTACCTACACGATCATTACGTATCAGGACGTACCCGGGAAGAGTGTATGAGAAAGTTTCAAGTTGAGGTTTAAGCCAACTTTCAGAAATCAAGATAGCATGGGCTGTACAAGAACGGAATGTATCGAGTAGCTCGGCGTGATGGGAGGGGATACTCTGGCAATTTATGTGACAAACATTAAAGGAGTAACGATGTTTTGAAAAGGCATTTTATAATCCATCACAAAGCGTAAAAGGAGTATCAAAAGAGTCATCACTTGAGACTGAAGAAAAACTATTATAGGCTGAATAGAACGAATCTTCTGACATGGTAATAAATAAAATATACTAACAATATATATAATAATATTTTAAATAATAATATACCTAAATAATATAAAGATAATATATATAATAATATAATAATAAAAAAATATAGTAAACCACAATAATTTGAGAAATAATTATAAAAACAACAAAAAAAATAATATGCTAAATATCATCAAATACACACATACATTTCTGACCTGCCGGTTAACAAGAACAATATAATTTATGAGAAAGCTTGAAGTATGTTATTATAGATAATTAATATGTTACAAACTGTTTCAAACTTAATATAGACGTTACTAAAACTAACACACTGTTTACAAATACACTGTGTTGAACATAAAATAGGCTATGCAAATAATAACAGAGATTTTATAGTGCATCAAATTAGTCTAGCTGATTTGCTTAAAATGGACCAATAATTATCACGTATACACACCATGTACTACTATTAACCTAAAACTATGTTAACATTAACACTAGGTACTTATGTAATGAAAAAGATAGTAACGGTGATTAAAACAAAAATTAACTACTGGTATAAAAAAAAGTCACAGTCGTAAAAATGATAATACACATAGCGCAATGACTCAAAGAAAACCCTTAGAATAAACAAGTTGAGAACCACGTTTACGGGTGTGGGAATAGTATTTAACTACTACTTGTAACATAGAATTGAACAGCATCGGCGACGAATATGGCAGCATGGCCCTTGGTCTTTGCCTTGATAAAAAAAATACACGTACATCAGCTGCAACTGTCAATAATTGTTACTTGATATTTGACAGTTGCTCCAATAACAAAAAATAACTAAACAGATGTTAAGTAGGTAGGTACCCAGCACATACATTAATACCATTAAAAACGGCAAAAGATTCAACATAGCATGTAAACAAGATACAAATGAATCTGTATTCCAAGTTATTATCTACTTATGAGAAGAATGATTACAGTTATGGAACAAACTAATACTATAAATTCTAAGTGAGGTTCTCAAATTTAGTGTCCTCCATAATATGTTAGAAAACAGATCATTTTAAAAAGGAACTATAAATAGTAACCTACTTATGTTTAACAGGAGCTTCATCCAAACTTTGGTATCTAAATTAGAATCACAAGTCAAGTGTCTTTATAATAATAAAAATCAACAAGTATAAATTGGTTGTGCGTTTCAAACTCAAAAAAGTAGCAGTTGGTTTATTTTTTAAAGGAGAATGGACTAACGTGGGGTACTTGGTGGCATCCCATTGTCTACAACACTATAATAATAATAATAATAAATCTTTATTTCAAGTACCATGCCCATAGATTTCATATTACATGCTTATAATGTTAACACAATAATATAATTAAATTAAATTAGCTAATGTTCAGATTTTATTACATTATAAAAAAATAATTATAAAACTTACATTATTAATTACAATTGAGAATTTACATTATTAAATTATTTTATTTAAATTACTACCTTATATGTTATTGATATTTAATTGAATTAAAATTTATTTGTAAAAACTTATAATTTATAACTTTAAATTCACACACATTGGCCCATGTAATGAAAGTCAGTGTTTTACAAAAGGCCCATCATTACGATCAGCCGTAATAGCCAACAAACTGTTGCCGCTGTCCCGCATCATTCTCAGCATCGAAGCAGCTCTCTTTCGCATAATGGCATAGAAATCATCTATGCTTGCCTCCGCGAACATTCTCGAGGCGCTACAGAAGCGGGGCAGCCGCGACATTGCCCTGAGAGCGTTGTTATATTGAACGTGAAAAGCGTCGAATGCCCGAATTGTGATCTAACCCAAAGGCTACGAGTGTAGAAAGAGATGCAGTAAGCCCGAAACAAAGTTAACTTTACTGGTTTTGAACAATGGGCAAATCTACGTGCAATCATATTTGCCCGCCCGCCTTTCGCGCTCAATATCTTCGTCATCTATATGGCACAAATTCAGCCTTTTATTAACATTATACTCATTGCAAGGTTCTTCAGTATTGTTTTCTTCCTCTTGCTTGTACTCAATATATAACGGCTCGAATCATACACGATGATGCTATTTTTGCAAATCAAATCGATTCAGTGGCATTGCAAAAAAGGGTGTTATTTTATTCGGATTTCCCATTGCTTCGATCATGAGTAGTATTCTAGGCAATTGCCTAGATTTATTACGTCGTTAAATTTTATCATCAGATATTGCGTTAAAATTCAATGTTCTATTGTTACCATCTAAATATCCATAACCGGGGAATTTTTGAGGCGCTTTTTATCCCGCACTAATCTTGTTTGCAATAAATTACTAATGAGGGAATTTCCTAACAGATATGGCTTTGGGATCTTAAAAAAACTTTCTCATTTTTTTTATAGTAATGGGGGCAAATGCACCTGATGGTAAGTGCCACCGCCCATGAAAACATCTGCAATACCGGGAGTCTTGCAGCTGCGTTGCCGGCCCATGAATGGAAGGAAGGAATGTTCCCAAGTTGTATCCGTTCGGAAACACCCCCGCGGGTAATTGATTCCACAAAGATGTAGTGCGAGATAAAAATGCCTACAAAAGCGCACAGTTATGGATTTCTAAACATCGAGGTGATAAGGATGGAACTTGAAATTTTTACGCGATGCCCGATGATGGAATTTAGAGGCAGAAATTAATCCAAACAACTCCCCATGATAAATGTAAAGATGCAGAGCGATTTCTAAAAGTACAGCATCGCAACAGCAAGAACTTTGGTTTTGAATTTACTTGAACGGTGGTGATCACTTACCATGAGGTGAATTACTTACTCATTTAACCCTTATTCCATTGAGAGTAACAGACGTAGCGGAATATATCAAAATAATTAATTCTTAAAATTTATGCTTTTCTTGTTATTAGTACAGAAATTTTATTTATTTAAACAATATTTTAGATAGGTATTGAAAAATGTAATAGCAGTATCAATAATCGACAACAATTTCAGCATCTCAGTATCAGAAAATATTAATTGATGATACAATACATATTTACGTTTTTATTTACTTTGTACCTGTAAGCAATTTATGATACTTATAGGTACAAAGTAAATGGCTCTTCTGATGGAGAGACAATATCGGCTATAGAGACCAAAGATGTTAATGGTACGTTGTAATTCGTGTGCCGAGAAGTTAATGTCACTTGCACAAGTTTACCGGCTACTTCACCTTCCAAATTGAAACACGACAATGACAGCATTGACGTTATTGCGGCAGGAATAAGTAAGGCGGAGCTACCAAATACCTGGACGAGACGTTCTTGAACTCCACCACCTAATACTCACGATCGTAGTGACACCTATAGCCGATCGTTCACCTTTTAGGAAGACCTGGCTGAATGGCAGATGGTCTATTCATTGAAGGAGGCCCGGACCAGTACAGTATTTCTAGGCAGAGTAACAATTTTTGTGATATTATAAAAAAAAAATAAGCAAACGTGAATGGAAAGAATAAATTATATATCGTAATTCAACGACAACAGTTAGTAATATTTATCATTATATAATTGCTACCATCACGGATTAAATGGAAACGCCTTTCAAGACATCTCGGATTAAATAGATACGCCTTTCAAGACATCACGAAATAAATGGGTACGCCTTTCAAGAGCAATACAGAGTTATCCCACTTAGCGATGAAATAAATCATTTCAAGGGTAATTTTTAAGCCTTATCATCTCAAGAGTTATCCCACTTAGCAATGAAATAAATCATTTCAAGGGTAATTTTTAAGCCTTTTCATCTCATTCGGTATGATAAAACAATACAATATGGTTTAATTCTATTTTTCCACAATATAATATAACCTACAAATGAATGACATTTTTGACAGTAATAGGAACGTGTGCTCATATGCGCGGGATACGTTTCTTTCCCAATGGCGTGTCTATTAGTATTCATGTGGTCTGTGACTACCATACTGTATATGCGGCTGACTATTTCATGAAATAATTATATTTGCATGACCATATCGTTTAAACATTAACGCTTGATGATACTTCCATTGCGCAATGTCCATCACGTTGAGCGAATCGTTAATGAGGAGTTTCCAATAAAAGGTTTAATAAAATTCAAAATTAATAAGGAACTTATTTCTGAGGGAATTTCATAAAACTCAAGAAGTTTTGTGTCATAAAAACATTTTTGATTTTACTTCAATTTTGTCTGCAAATGTAATGCATATCCGCAATGCATATCTACAAAAATAAAGCAATATCAGCATCTCTAAAAGTTGATATTATAACTATTTTCCGATATGAACATTAATGTTTGACTATATATTATTAATTAGTCGTGCGTTTAGCTATTTATATTACCAAACACCTGTTGATTATTGATCTGATCAGATCTTTGATAGAGACAAAGGGTATTTATCATTTCATTAAATACGACTATTTCCTGAAATGGTCGGCCATATCATAATGTAATCAATTCTAAGACCCGGCCACGATATACGTATACTCCAAAGGTTATCACTACTATATCTATGAGGTTTCAGTCTGTATTACATTACAAGCAATAATAAAGTGTTTTAGGTAAATACACACAAATAAAATCTTAAACATATATGTTTCTTGGCATATTTATTTATTTAATACTTTATTGCACACATTTAGAAGAGAAGTAGTACATAGAGACTTATTAAAAACAGACTGTACACTGGGTGAGCTTATCCCCTTGTTTAATAATTCAAGATGGTGGATATGAACAAGAAAATGTAATAATGGTTATCGATAATCGATAACGACTTACGTAACAATATTTGTCAGCAAAATATTCAGGTAGCAAGCCTACCTAAAATATTTATAGCGCTCTTTGAGCTTAGGTCGTAAAATTTGAAATTCCTGTCATCGCAACGACCACGATGGATACTAACTTCTTCTTCCGACATATATAGTATGGAAAATATTAAAATAATATTTTAATGTACATTTTTGATTGTATATCATTGATATAAGAAATCCAATATGCACAGTCCCGAACAAAACTAACACTCAAAAGTGTTCCTAATTTCGCACAAGTAGTTACAAATATGGCAAAAATATATATTTTTGCATATCCAACCTTAAGCGCCAGACTTATAGTTGTTTTTACAAAGCAATGTACGAAAAGTAATAAAATTGACAGTATCGCAACCGACGCGATTCTATTTGAAATGAGCGCTCAATTTAAAATATTGTGCTCATTATTAGAGGACGTTTTTGAGACGCTGATTGTGTATCTTGTATTTTTTATATCAATGTTATATAATATATTTATATATAATAAATTTCTGAATGGGGCTCGGATTTACTTGGAGAGATATTAATTCTGGTGAATCATTTAGTTTTATTTGACAATTCGAAAACTTCATCTCGGCACTCGTTAAAATGAATATTTGCCAAACATATCCGAATTTTTCCGGGAGTTCAGCAAATATTGCCTAACTGTTATCGAGTTTTGATACTTTTATTATATTTTCACTTTTATTTGTAATTTCCAGTCACTAAATATCCAAGAAAGCATAAATAATAAAAACTTTTTTAATATGTACCTATTTGTAAGCATTTTCTCAATATTCTCTCTAGTTTGTGTTGTTTTTTTATTCTTTACAAAACCTTAGAGAATTCTTCTTTCTTTATATCGTTAGATAACAAACAAACAGATGGTGCCTGAAGGAAAGAGAAACCATCTTCTACAGACATCAAATATGTTAATGGTGCTTTGCTACTCGTGCGGAGGGATGGTAATGTCGCATACATGATTCTGCCGGCTACTTTACTGTCTAAATTGAAACACGGCAATTACAATCTTTATCATGTTTAACACTGGTACTATTGAAGCAGGAATAGTTAAGGCTGTAGAATATACCCGGAAATTCCACCACCTAGCAATAGTGACAGTTTGAAGGGCGAGCGGAAATTGTATCATTTTTGTGTATATCAATCAATGTTTATTGGGATTTGACAGCAATTATATAGATATATAAGGCATATCAAAGTCATTTCTATTGTAATAATTCAGAATTTTTAAATAATTTAAGGTATAAGATAAGGTATTTACATTATTTCTTTTTTTCTGTGATATTATAATGCGTTTTTTTTGTGGTAATAGTTTTGACGTTCAAAAAATGTATTTTATATACTCATTTTGAATAAAAATATATTCTATTCTATTCTCCTCTGTTCTGTTCTGTTCCGTTCCGTTCCGTTCCGTTCCGTTCCGTTCTGTTCTGTTCTGTTCTGTTCCATTTTAAGGCTTAGATAAATAATTGGTCTCGCTGTGCTTGACAAGATACCGCTCTATCTAAAAACAACTCCGTGAATGCGGCAACTCAATATATATATATATATATATATATATATATATATATATATATATATATATATATATATATATATATATATATATATATATATATATATCCGAATCTCGGAAACGGTTCCAACAAATGAAATTTAGTATGCAGGGGATTTTGGGGGCGATAAATCAATCCATCTATTTAATACCTTTAAACGAGCAACTCTTATTTATATGTAAATATATAATCTGAATCTCGGAAACTCCAACGATTTTCTAGAAATGTAGTACATAGTAGTAGTAATAGGGGCTTTCGGAGGCGATAAAGCAATCAAGCTAGGTTTTATTTTTAGAAAACTTCGTTACTATCAAAAAATACCAATCAATATTCATCCATCCAGATACTGTTTTCAAGTTCCGCAAAGGTCACAAAAGTTGCGAACAAAAACATATGGTATCAATGTATCATGAACTTATTTGGTATGTACAGACATAAAAAATCAGATATCAGAAGTACTTAATTCAATGGAACTTTTCACAGGTTATTTGACACATCAACATATTTTTTAAAAACTACTACCGGATCGGAAACGCGGCCATAAGGGCGTATAGTCCCTTTCCATCAGGTGAGCTCTTTGCGTGCTTGCAGAAGAACATGGTGCATAATAAATAAATCAAAAACTGTAGCGATTCAAGCAATCTACAAACTCTACATGAAAAAATAATAAAAAATAAAAAGTGATGAAATTCAGAAATAAAATACTGAATCGCGGATTGCGGATGAGAAATCTGTAATCTTGAACACACTATATACAAGTTTCAACGCTTCTCAAATGGACTTCAGTCCTCAGGCAGTACACTTAGGCTGGTTGGTAAGATCGTCCTTTTCTCCTTACTTGTCCTCATGTGACGTCATCAACCTCCACAGTTATGACGTATGACTCTGACAAAAGTTGGCGCTGGTTCCATCACTATGACTCTTCAGCGGTATGGACCAACGGCTTCATAAATATATCGATGGTCACTACATATAAAGAGACATGTCAAAACTGAGGTTTACAAGAGAGCGTAATTAATGTTCAAATCTCTCTTGAAATAATTCTATGCATAATTATTAACAATTTTTTTTTGCAATGAGTTATTAGTTTTATAGAGTGCATAATAGTATTTAAGTATATAACTTTTTTAATATTATCCCGAAAAAACTGATATGTGACTGTTTTTACATTGACATTGATATCCGACAAGTCGGAGATACCTCTTTATACGCTGAAAACAAAAAAGCTATAAACATAATTTGATAAATCCATTAAATGTAAATGTTTTATGAAAAACAACCACTTAATTCATTTTAAATACTATATCTTACACGACTTAAGATTACCATCCAAAAATATTGAAAATACATCAATAAAGACATGTCTCTTTATACGGCGTTTTAAATTTTAAAACGCGTATTTTTAAACACCGTACGGAACAATAATACTATAAGTATAGATATCCGCATTCCCCGCATTCATCCCTTATTTGATTTGTATAAGTAGCGAAATACATAAAATGAAAAAAAAAATATTATATAGATATAAGCGTTTGGACAATGTAAGGCCATATGTAATAAAAAAAAATATATTATGTAATAAAAAAAATACATTTTTGACATGTCCTTATATACGTAGGGACCATCGATTAAGATAATGATATCTGATTATATATTTTAGTTTCGGTTGAGAACCGATGAAAAGCCTTATCTTTGAGCTAATTTAAATTTATATTTCAAAGTTTTAATCAAGAGATCTAGTCTTCTACCTTTTAATTCAACTTCTTAAGTTTCAAAACTCGAGGGCAAATTTTCTGTATTTTAGATCGAGTTTTGATTTATATATTTTGGTATTACAATATTTTACTTTGTATTTAATCTGTGAACCCAAAGTAATATTATTTATAGTATTATAAAACTTCATCTTTCTTCATTTATTGTAAATTAACTTTAATCTAACAATTGTTTATGTTTATTTTATATTTTATTGCTCACTAGCTATTGCCAGCGACTTCGTCCGCGCAGACTTCGTTTACTCCGCACAGCCTCACCCCCGTAGGTGATAGCGTGATAATATGTAGCCTATATTTTGACCCGACCTATTAGTAATATTCATTAAAATTTTAAATAGATCCATGCAGCATACTTTTTGAGTTTACCCCGGACATACATACATACATACAGACAAACAGACAAACAGACAAACATACAAACAGACAAACATACAAACAGACAAACAGACAAACATACAAAAAGACAAACAGACAAACAGACAAAAAGACAAACAGACAAACAGACAAACAGACAAACAGACAAACAGACAAACAGACAAACAGACAAACAGACAAACAGACAACCAGACAAAAATTCTAATAACTATATTTTTGGCTTCGATATCAATTGTAGATCACGCCCCAAGTATTCTTTTAAAAAAATATTCAATGTCAAAACTGTATTTTTACTTTCCTACGATTTTATTATATGTATAGATTTTATTCTTTTTTTAATATCATAAGATAGAAAACAAGCTGTTGGCCCTACTGATGGAAATAGAAACCATTACCTTGTTCCCCATGTTGATTCCAAGCTCCTTTTAAGAATAGACCAACTGCCCTTCTACCGGGCAGGTCACAAAAGGCGACCGATTGGCTATACGAGTCACTAACATCGTGACTACTAGGTGGTAGAGTTCAGCATTATCTCGCCCGGGTCTTTTACCACCGCCTTACCTATCCTGCCGCAATAGCGTCAGTGCTTGTCACTGTCATGTTCCGGTTTGGAGGGTAAGGTAGCCGGTAAACTTATGCATGTGGCATTAGATCTCGCCACTAGATAGCAACGCACTTTTAACACCTTTGTTGTCTTTAGGCGACGGTTCACTTTTTCAATCAGGAGCCCCATCTGCTTGTTTGCTATCTTATGACATGAAAAACCTATAGATACTAAAGATACTAGTGGTGCGTTGCGATTCGTGTGGCGGGATGATAATGCCACATGCATAACTTTACCGGCTACCTTACCCTACCCTTAAAAATGGACCACGTGATTGCGGCAGGAATAGGTAAGGTGATGGTATCAAATACCCAAGCGAGACATAACGGAACTCTACTGGCTAGTAGTCACGATGGTAGTTCTGACATATAGTCAATCGGTCACCTTCACGACTCACTTGGCAGAATGGCAGTCGGTCTATTCTTCAAAGGAACTCAGAACAACACTGGGGATAACATAAATAAGATTGTCACCATTTTATATAAGACATATTTTTTTATATATTATAAGGTAGCAAACAAGCAGATGGGTTTCCTGGTGGAAAGAGTCAACCATTGCCTATAAACACCAAAGATGTTAATGTTGCGTTGCTACCCTCCAAACCGGAACACGACAGTGGCAAGCACTGACGCTATTGCGGCAGGAATAGGTAAGGTGGTGGTATGTAATTAATGTAAGTATCAGTACCAGACCCGGCGAGACAATGCAGAACTCTACTACCTAGTAGTCACGATGGTAGTGACTCGCATAGCCAATCGGTCGCCTTTTACGACCTGCCTGGCAGAACGGCAGTTAGTCTATTCTTTAAAGGTGCCCGGAACCAACACGGAGAATTATAAAGAAATTCTCGAAAGATTCTAAAGAATTTTGCAAATTAACCTATATTTTATGAGGATATACCCGAATATTCATAAAACATACAAAAACCATATCAAGAACCCTCTACCTTTTGGTAGGCCGTATTAAAACTTAATATATAATAAGAATTTAGAAAAAATATGTTGGTCTGGGGGTTTGAAGAGTATACAGTCTGTCACTTTATCAAGTTGCTCCTAAAAGGCGAGCAATTGGCTATAACTGACATTAACATTGTAACGTCTTGCCTGGTTTTTGGTACCACCGCCTCACCTATTACTGAGTCATTGTCGTTTTTAGGTTTTGGAGAGTAAGGTAGCTGGGAAACTTATGCATATGGCATTACCACCTCACTACACAAATAGCAAGGGATCATCAACAGTTTTTGTATCTGTTAGCGATTGTTGTATTTTTACATCAAGTGAGCCATCTGCTTGTTTACTGTATTATTAAAAAAAAACAAAAGAAAAAACAAAAAAAAAGCCATTCGAATCATTCCAAATCAATAAATTCTAAATTTAAATCAAATCCAAATTTATTCAAATAATATTCATGATTATTAAACGAAAGTATTTATTATGTAATTTTGAGGATCATGAATAATTAAAATAAATATACGCGGAAGAATATTTACGATACCTAATTGTGATTCGATACGCTTTTCGTTTTCCTCTTACGAGGGAATATTACCGAGAGTCTTGTTTTTGGGTCAAAGAAATATTTTCAAAAGGAAAGATGTTAGTCAGAGAGGAAATATTTTAGTGAAATAAATTTAATAAATTTATTTATAAATACGATCTTGTATAATGTTTTAAAAACGTTTGTTTATTCGCCCGTATTTTGTTTTTACGTATTTATTTCAACTGTGGCAATATATTTTTTCCATGTTAAACAGGCCTTTTTTTAAAGAATAGATCAGTTGCTTTATTTATAGGCATATCTTTCTATACTTATACTCCATATAAACTTTAACTGTGCTAAATTTTATAGTCCTCCCTCGGCGTGGGTTTCGTAAAATGGGGCTTAAAATTTTCGCTTCACGCATTAGTGCATAGACTAGTGATCATCCTTTGGTTGACATTCAACAGCGGACTAAACGAAAAAAATTCCTTTTATTTTGACAAGACAGTAGACAAGACAAGACAAGAAAATAGTATACATGTGTATACAATTGTAAAAAAAGAAAGAAAATAGTATACATGTGTATACTATTGTAAAAAAGAAAGAAAACAGTATACATGTGTATATTATTGGAAAAAAGAAATAAAATAGTATACATGTGTATACAATTGTTAAAAAGAGAGAAAATAGTATACATGTGTTTACTATTTTAAAAAAGGAAGAAATTATATACGTACGTATACTATTGTAAAAAAGAAAGAAACTAGTATACATGTGTATACAATTGTAAAAAAGAAAGAAAATAGTATACATGTGCATACTATTGTAAATAAGAAAGAAAATTAGTATACGTGTGTATACTATTGTAAAAAAGAAAATAATATACATGTGTATACTATTGTAAAAAACAAAATAGTATACATGTGTATACTATTGTAAAAAAAGAGAAAATAGTATACATGAGTTTACTATTTTCTTTCTTTAAAAGTGAAACCGGTTGAGTGACATGGTAAAAAAAGTGAAACCGGTTGAGTGATATGTTAAAAATAAAGTCACAAAGATGACCACCAAACAAGACACCAAAGATGTTAATGGTGCCTTGCTACCCTTCAAACCGAAACACGACAATGACAAGCACTGACGCTATTGCGGCAGGAATAGGTAAGGCGGTGGTACCAGACCCGGGCGGCACAATGCAGAACTCTACCACCTAGTAGTCACGATGGTAGTGACTCGCATAGCCAATCGGTCGCCTTTTACGGTCTGCCTGGCAGAACGGCAGTTATTATATATACGGTCTAATCTTCGAAGGAGCCCGGAACCAGAACGGAGAAAAAATTGTGTGCCAAGTTTCATTCAAATCCATTCAGTAATTTTTGCGTGATTGAGCAACAAACATCTATTCATTTAAACATCCAAATTCCGCATTTATAATAATTAAATATAGAATATGACTTTCCTATTTTTTCAGCATATCCGAACAGCATATTCTCATACAAACCGATATTTTTACCGACTTTTAAATCTAATCTCTCTGTCTCCAAATTACTACGAAGCGAGAGATTTGTAATCCCATAAAACAGTAAATGTCCATCGGACATAAACCTTTTATTGACGAGACGGTTCTTGTTAAATTCGAGCTTAAACGCTAAGTCTAACGAACGATACCGAACTTGCTATTGCTTTAAAGCTGATTGAAGTAACGGATTCGTTGAATTACATTAATATCACTTTGTGTTTTTTTTCGATAGGCAAAAAAAAGCAGTGTGGTGTTGAAGAACACTAGATAAAAAAGTTTCTTATTATAAAAATACAAGCTTTTGCCCGCGGCTTCGCTTGTGCAAAGTAAGAATCAAAAAGTAGCCTATGTTATGGATAGTATTCAACTATTTCCACTTAAAAAATCACGTCAACTCGTTGCTCAGGTTTGCGGTGCAAGACGGACAAATAACACGTACATTTTCCCATTTATAATATTAGTATGGATTGATTTCAATTTCTATTCAAGGATAAGGAAAATAATTGTTCAGGTATTTTTATTATGTTTTTTTAGACAAAAATCAAAATAATCATAGGAAACTGCAATAATAATACAGGCATCACGTAGACTATACATTAGACACTGTATAGCCATTATTTAATAAATTAAGCACGGGTCTGGTACCACCGCCTTACCTATTTCTGCTGTCACAGCATCAGTGTTTATCACTGTCATGTTCCGGTTTAGTGGGTAAGGTAGCCGGTGAACTTATGCATTTAGAATTAAGAATAAATTTAAATATTTCTAAAAAATGTGATATATTCCTTTCTTATACCAAAAACTAATACTAATGGTATTAGTTTAACATCGTTAATAATTTTTTATTCCAAACGGATACCACTCATAAACGACTCCTAAAACAAATCAAATGGTATGAGATACAGTCGGTAATAAAATTGCTTTTAAATTTTACATAATGTGTTTAAATCATTTAGGCTTAGTAATAGGGTCCCGTCCCGTAACTCACATTTTATGGTAGTAAAATTTTTTCGCAAATTATTTTTATTACTTAATTTTAGCTCAAGTTAACTTAAGTTTTTAAATAAAAGTGCTGGAATAAAGTGAATTAAAGTTTAGGATTGTACTAAGATCATAATATTACCCGCGTGTTGGTCCCGGGCTCCTTTGAAGAATAGGCCAACTGCCGTTCTGCCAGGCAGGTCGTAAAAGGCGACCGAGTGGCTATGCGTGTCACTACCATCGTGTCTACTAGGTGGTAGAGTTACTGTCGTGTTTCGGTTTGGAGGGTAAGGTAGCCGGTAAACTTATGCATATGGCATTTGACCTCGCCACAAGATAGCAGCGCACTATTAACATCTTTGGTGTCTATAGATGATGGTTGACTCTTTCCATCAGGACACCCATCTGCTTGTTTGCTATCTTATGATATAAAAAAAATGATTAGAATGCAAATAAATTGTTTCTGTGACTGTACTAAAAGTTATGTTTTGGTATTCGTTGGGAATAGATTTTGTACTTTATTTAAATATTCAAAATTTGGTATTCGTTAGGAATAGAAAATGTATTGTGACAATAAACAAATAAATAAATACCACTGGTATTAGTTTTTGTTATTATAAAGGAAAAGACCAAAAATGTTACTGTTTCAAAATATAAATTGAAGCATTATATATTGTTTACTCTTATTAAAAATCCATTGTAAACAGCGTCGGGAGAGCAGTAATCCATGAAACTGCTCATTACTATCGAACGTAAACCGATTATAGAGGGGTGGCTTTAGTTAGTCCCGACCTGGAATTCTAAACCTGTAGTCTCCGAACATACAGCCCTATATAGAATTACTAAGGTGCCAGATCGTCGTCGTTTCAGTGATCTGGTTATATTAATGACAGTACAGGAGTTACATAAATAAATAATAAATAAATAAATATTCACGGGACAAATTACACTCACTGATCTAACCCCAAAGTAAGCAAATTATTTGCTTGTGTTATGGGTGTTATTCAACGATACTAAAAAGTATCTTCACGCCCATATCCCCGAAGGGGTAGGCAGAGGTACAACAAGTGCACCCACGATTAGCCGAAGATACTTGGTCCCACAATGTGATAGGTGGCAAGCCTATCGCCAAACGGGCACTTTCCAATCCCGGGCAACTTTGTGTTTCTCAAAAAACTGAAATAACACTTTTTTATGTACCCGACCCGGGAATCGAGCCCGGGACCTCATGTGGTCAACGCCAACGCTGGACCACTAGACCACAGAAGCGACTATACTAGTACGTAGTATAGTATATGTAGTTCAACGATACTAGTACGTAGAAATACATGTATAAATACTAATATATATATATATATATATATATATATATATATATATATATATATATATATATATATATATATATATATATATATATATATATATATATATATATATAATAAACACCCGAACCAGGAAATGCTTGTCCCCGTCGGGGATTGAACCCGAGCCCCGTCGACTGCGTAGTCAGGGTCGCTAAGCACTCGACCAACGGGGCGGTCAAGTTACATAGTGTGCCTGTATGTATAATTTCGTGTATGTACGTATGTTTGTGTAAATGTCGCCATTTCACCTACCTACCACCAGGCAGATAGGTGAAGGCAGATTGTTTTAACCACATGTGTACATCTTTTGTTCAATATATTATTAAATGTTAACCAAAAAAATGGTGTATTCCATTTAAGTATTTCAAAAATACTTCTGACTTTTTAGTCTTGCTGGGATTTTTGTGTTTTTAATCTATTCTTAGTTGTACTGTTTGTAGCTGGCTACTTTTGATACCATCTGATACTTTGAAACTTTATTTATTTAACACCTGAAAAAAATTATGTATTTCAATGTCATAACATTTAAGGTTTTATTATTATGTTTGAAGACTGGATGTCGTAGAGTTAAACTTTAAAGTTTATCTATAGTTAATATAAATCTACAGTATCTGACTGCACGTTTATTGGAACGAAGTTCCTTACGGCAGGCTTGGAGGGGATAGGGATTTTGCTGCGCGACCGAACTGAAAAAAATGTGATAATAAAACCGTAAGAAAAATGCGTGGAATAAAAGCGTTAAATGAGACGTGCGCAGGCGCGACAGTCGCGTACACAAGCGAGTAGTGCCGTTTAGCCAAAGGAACTTCGTTCCTACCTGGTGTCCCGCGACACCACATCATTTTTTTTCTTAATAATTGTAATCACCCCGTTGTTTGAGAGGTTACCGAGCCGATTAAGCATTCGATTGTGATTGGGTTCGATTCCCAAAAGCGACAAACTTTGCGTGATAAGCATAGATGTTTTGTATTTCTGGTAGTGGTGGGCGATTACGAATAATTGGTATAATCGGATAACTTTACGAATACTAACATAGATAATCGATTATGATATTAGTAACTAATTTATATATTGGTGTGTATACTTATTTATACAGGGTTATTTCTAAAGATTAAGTCAAATTTTAAAATTAGGAACTAAATATTGAATTGAGAGTGCGTTTTAATTATTATTATAAAATTATTACAAGATAAAAAATAATAATAATTGAAATAACATTATTACAATAAGTGTCAAGAGTCTTTGAAACCTGCGTGTTTGTATGAAGAGAATTATGATTTATGAATGTGCAGGAAGCAAGGCAAGGCTGTCTGAACCGTCACATATGGCACTCAATTCTCTCTGCATACCTCTGCATTAAAATATGTTGTTGATGTTGTTATTATTACAAGATAATATAAAAAATATTCGTTTAAAAATATCCCACTAACTTCATAAATTTAATGCACCGAGTCTTATTAATGAACTCTATATTGCTGAAAGTGTGTCATTTTACATTAAACTATAATTATGATAGTAACTATTGTATAATCTATCGATCTAAGTACATTTTCGCGATCACTTTTAATTTGGTTAAAGGCAATAAAATATTTTATTTCGAATTTGCGTAATTGAAATAATATCCATGCGCTTTGTTTTTTGTGTCGGATAAAAATTAAATTTTGAATTTTTTTTTTTTCATATAAATCGAACATATATCGATTCTGAACAGCTTTTGAAATTTTGAAAATAAAATTAACTCAGTATAAGCACGAAAAAACAAATTAAGTAGCCAAAGCTGTCATGCCGTATGCCACAACTCTTTGTTTATAAGAAGAATAATAAATTAATAAAACAATGGCCTATCGTTTACCACAATATATAATTCACAATCACATACATGCATGTATATTCATGAATATTTTTTAACTTCTCACTACGTATGCAGATAAAGAAGTTACTGATTTTACCCCGATTTTCGAAAATCGAGTTTTCACCAGATGTCCTCGGAACTTTTTCCAACTATTTTCACGATGACGTCAGTATGTCTGCATGTATGTATGTATGTATGTGTGTGTGTAAACATCTCATAACTTTTGAACGTCTGAACCGATCGAAACGCGGTTAATGGCATTCAATTGGATTCCGCTCAACTTAGACTTCCTGAATATTTGAACTGATTCGGTCTTGGAGATTTTGAGAAATTTTGAAAAAACACCAAAAAATTTAAAGAAACAGTATTTTTTTAATATAATTTCCAGATTTTTGTACGGATTGAGTACAAAAACTAATCAGCTCTATTCCTCAAAAAATTACGTCTAATACATAAATTGCATCAAATCGTTTTATCCGTTTGGGAGTAATCGTTGACGAAAAATTTTGAAAAAGTGTTTTTTCGACGTAGCTTGGAAATTTTTCAACCAATAATTTTTTTGTATTCTACGATATTTTAGTACTAAAAAACTACGTCAAATGCCGTTTCAAAAATCAAATTCGAATCTAATTCTCAAAACTTATATCTTTTAAAATGTTAAAATAACGTTGTTTTTAGCAAACTTACTTTATTTTTAAAAAAAATAACTTTCAAGTTAATTCACCGATTGACTTAAAAATCTTATCAGTTTTTCTTCTTTAAAAACTACGTCAAATACCGTTAATTTAATCAAAATCGGTCACTTTGTTTGGGATGTATCAATGAATGAAATTAAAAATAAAATGTTTTTTGACATTGCATCGAAAATTTTCAACCTATCGGTTATTTAGCTAAAGCAATATTTTAGATCTCAAAAATTGAGTTGAATGCTATCATTGTTTTCAAAATATACTGCTTTTCAAAAATTAATATCCTGCCATTTTAAAAAAGTAGATGTTTGAACTGAAAAGTCTATGCTTATATTTTTTACTCTTTTGAGCTTAAAATATCTTAATTTAGTGGGAAGTTGCAGGGATGGCCTGTAGGGTCAACCGTTTACACATTTTTTTTGCCAAATTTGCCAAATTGTTAAATCTTACAAAAGCCGCGAATTAAATAAACGTTTATGATTTAATGTAGTCTCAGTAAGAGTAGCGAAAATTGATATACGTGTTTCACTGTATAGCGTATAGCGTCGGAATTTAATGTTATGAAAATATTAAAAGATAAAAATCGATCTAGCAAAATGTTATGATCAATATGAGGTTTTGTTATACTAGAAGCAGGGTTAGAAATATTTCAGTCATCGTTGATCATCATGATCTATGAATAACATTTTCTGACATTGAGAATCGAATAAAATAAATGGAATAATTATATGAAGGAAAATGTTTATTTACGATACCTAATGGTAATTCGATATACTTTTCGTTTTCCTCTTACGAGGGAATATTATTACCTTGGGTCTTGTTTCGAGATCAAAAAAATATTATCAAAAGGAAATAAGAAAATCAGAAGGCGAAATAATTTATTAAAATAAGTTTAATAAATTTATTTGTAAATACGATCTTGTTCAATGATTTAAAATACGTTTGTTTATCCGCCCGTATTTTGCTTTTGAGTATATATATATATATATATATATATATATATATATATATATATATATATATATATATATATATATATATATATATATATATATAGAAGAGGGGGCAAACGAGCAAGAGGTGCACCTGATGGTAAGTGATCACCGCCGCCCATGGACATCTGCAATACCAAAGGTCTTGCAGTTGCGTTGCCGGCCTTTTAAGAATGAGTAAGCTCTTTTCTTATGGTCCTTATGTCGTATCCGTTTGGAAATACCCTGCCGGTAATTGATTCCACAACAGAGTAGTGCGAGGCAAAAAGTGTCGGGAGAAACGCACAGTTGTGGATCCAGACATCGAGATGGTGAGGATGGAACTTTAAATTTTGACGCGATGTCCGATGGTGGAATTCGGTGGCAGGAATTATTCCAAACAACTCATCGGAACACTCCCCATGATAAAGACGATAGAAGACGCAGAGTGAACCTACATCTCTGCGTAATATCAAAGAGTCGAGCTGTTCCGAAATAGCCTGGTCGTCAACGATTCGAACCGCTCTACGCTGTATGCGATCAAGAGGAAGAAGCTGGTATTGGGGAGCTCCGGCCCAGAGATGAGAACAGTACTCCATGTGAGGCCGAATCTGTGCCTTATAACGTTGAAGGCGATGGGCCGGCAAAAAGTACTGTCTCGCTCTGCTTAGCACACCGAGTTTTTTAAAGGCTAGTTTAGCCTTGCCTTCCAAATAACCGCGAAACTGAACGTACGTTACGTACGTTGTTTTAGTGTGTCAATTTTACTACAAGCTGACTCGGATAACGTTGTTTAGCCATATATGTTATTGAATTAAAAATTAGGAGTTGGTGATAGAAGGGTGAAAATTTAGGTTAGTATGTATTTTTAAATGCCACATTATAAAAAATCTAAAAAAAGTTTTGTCCAAAAAACAAAAAATAAATGTTTGGGGTGGACAACCCTTATCACAGAGGGGTATCAAAAATAGATAGTAGCCGATTCTCTGTCCTATTGAATATGCATATAAAATTTTATAAAAATCGGTCATGCCGTTTCAGAGGAGTATGGTAACTAACATTATGGACGTGAGAATTTTATATAAGATATACTTTTATATGATATTTTTTATGCTATATTGTTGAGGTTATTATAATATATATTATGGCATTTATTATGAACTTTATGCATATATCGTCCCCGTAGTTGGAAAATTAAATAACTCTGATTTCGTAGTTCTGAGATAAACGCAGTTTAGTATTTTTTTTCAGTTAATATACATTTGTTAAAAAATGTGAGACAATTTTACTTTAGGTAATTTTATTTTTTGTGCATCTGATTATCTTTAACCAACTGAACTCTATTTTTTACTATAACTAAGTAACACATTAAAAATCAAGTCAATATCGCCAAAATCGGACTTATTTAATTTTCCCACTACGGGGACGATATATATGATGTCGTAAGTGGTGGACAAGGGTGGATAATTACTGTCCCACTGGATTCTTTAGACCATTTTTCAGGCCTACGATGAGTTTGTTCCATTTCTAATATGGCTTTTTTATTTTTGTCTTTTAATGGCAGTGGTACCGCTAGGACACACGTGAAAGATTGCGAATCTTATATCTTACTAGCTGCAGCGTGCCGCCCGCTGCATTATAAAAGTTTTTGGCGAATCCCGCGGGATCACCTAATTTTTCCGGGATAAAAAGTAGTCTATGTTCTATTCCAGGTCATCATCTGTCTGTGTGCTAAATTTTATTCATTTCCGTTCAGTAGTTTTTATGTGATTGAGTAACAAACATCCATCATCCATTCATCCATTTATCCAAACATCCAAACTTTCGCATTTATAATATTAATGTAGATACGTTTATTTTTTGCTTGATTTTTGTAATAATCCGAAGTGAAAGCTTAGCGTGATTATCTACGGAATGAGGGCAACCGTACACCACCTGATTCTGATCTAAGATTTATATTTATAAAGATAGACTCGCAAAAAGCCGGTTACAGGCGCTAGTTTTTTGAGGTTACTGCTTTTATTTTTTATTTTTATGTTTTCGTTTTTATTATTGTTATTACTTTATTCTTTATATAATTTGAATTAATAATTACGTATAATTGACATTCAATAATGATAATTTAATACTAGAATTTTGAATAATTATTTTATATTATATAATGTATCACGACATTTAATTATTTTAATTGACATTAGAATCTATATTACATATTAATCAATCCAATTGTACATTTTTACATATTAATCAATCCAATTGTACTATTATTTTGCTCTATTGACATCGACATACTATTGAAATAATAAATTACTATACACAATTCTCCCTGCTTAAAAGGGTAATTATGATGTGTGGGTAACACCGATATTGTGAAATATAATTTTAAATTTAAATGTTCATACTATCTTCAGTATATATTGTTAATTGTCAAATTGTCAATTGTACTAAACAATAATAACTTTTGCCCTGATGATGCGTTAAAACGCGAAACCGGTTGGTTTTAATAAATAAAAAGTCAAGTAAAACAGTACACGTGCTTTAAATACGATATAAATATAAGTTAACCAAGTGCCGACGATATTCAGTGTTCAAAGTATAAATATATAAGGAAATTGTATTATTGAAATCAATTACTTGAATTAAATTCGGTTTTGAACATAAAGGCACTTCGCAAACCTCTTGCTTTGAATCCAATATGTATCTTTATAAGTCCAGAGAATAGAGACCATATTTTCCAATCAGGTGAGTGATTGTCCTTACGTTGGCCCATCGGATACTGGAACAGAAGCAATTAAAACTCGACCACACCTGTTACGTGTTCCACGTCCGATGTCCAAGATACGAGTACAGAGTAATGATATAAACACGATTGCTTAGAAATAGAAATAGTTTATTAATTTAAAAAAATGTCACAATTTTAATATATCAATTTTTGGGACAAGTAATTTTTGTATATCATAACAAGCAAACAAACAAACAAGAGTCAACCATCGCCTATAAACACCAAATGTGTTAATGATGCGTTGCTATCTTTGTGGCGAGTTCTAATGCCATATACATAAGTTTATTGGCTACCTTACCCTCCAAACCGGAACACGACAATGATAAGCACTAACGCTATTGCGGCAGGAATAGGTAAGGCGGGCGTACCAGATCGACCATCTAGTAGCCACGATGGTAGTGACACAAACAGCCAATCGGTCACCTTTTACGACTTGCCTGGCAGTACGGCAGTTGACCTTTTCTTCAAAGAAGCAAAGTAGTTCCATGCCTGTGCCGTATGTAATAAATAAAGTTACGCCTGAATATAAAAATGAGTTATTTTCTACTTTCTATCAGCTTAAGTTTAAATTTTTTTATCGCCGTAAATTAATTAGTTTTAGAGTTTTTTTTAAATGTCAATAAAATATAATTTTAGTTAGTTTAGGTGCAGAGTAAATGCATAATCGTAATATCGTTATATGACAGGAAACTCATTACGTAATATGGTTAAAATTTTGAGACATTTTTTCTCGCCCGTGTTTTAGAAAGATATTTAGTAAATGAGCTATTTCTCTTCATGATATCATTAGAAAATGGGTTTAGAGACTCGAGAGAGAATATGTTATAAAAGATAACATTTTGTCAATACCTCAATATCACCCAAAACTGTATAGTGAATTTTACCTGTCAACATATTGTAGTATATTTACTAACGTATACCATCACAAAGACTAAAGACATTACATTAGAAATATTGTTAAATTATTATGTAATTTTGTGAAATAGCTATATACAAATTATAGTTAACACTGATCTTATTCTTGTGAAAGTTGTGCATATTATTAACCAGAAAACAATAATAAACTATTGTTTATTACGCTTTCAGTAACAGAAAACAGTGAAAATTATACAAAATCATTTGATTTTGTACCTATTTATATATTAAGACGTGAAGAAAAAACTTTGGACCCTTTTAAAGACAATTGTGTGAAAGGTGAAATATGAAATTTGGCACCGTTAAAGTATACATTTCGCAGGAATGCAGAAACCTAATATTTTAAATTAAAATAATAAAATAAATTACACATACTACATTCATGTGACATACATGATGGTATACACACATCTACTTATTTATTTCTTTAAAATTTATGCACAAACATGTACAGAGGTGGACTTAATGTTACATGACATCCTCAACCAGTCAACCTTAAGCAAATATAATCAGTGTTTACGATGGGGTGCACAGAGAAACTTGTTACAATCCTTTACTATTGACATACCTTCTTAATTATTATTAAAATAAATTAAAATTAAACAAAACAATAAGATAATACGTTATTACAATATACTTAGATACAAGTTATATATTACATATATAATACATTATACATATACCTACATAAATACCTAGATATATACAAGTATATATTTATATATAGTTATATAAATATATATATATATATATATATATATATATATATATGTGTATGTATGTATATTATTTTTTAAAATTAAAGTCAATTGTCAAACATACAAGAGATTTTATTTTTAGCCACTAGTTGAATTTCGGCCACAGGCGATCGCTAGTTTTTAATAATTTAAATAATAATGTTTACATACGGTATGTTAATATTATTTTGCTTCTGAATCAGTAACTACACTGTAGTCACACTAACTTTGTTAGTTCTTTGGAAAGTACTCGGTTCCACTTTAAACTCTCTCCGCTCTCATCTATAGATCTCATTGGACGATATTTCATGAAACTTCCCTGATATTAGATAAAGCGCTTAACGTTTCTAGTTTTAGATATAGAGCAGATAGCGTTATATAACATATACTATAGTAAAGTTGTATATTTTGTACTAACGATCTTAGTCGCTTGTGAAAACTGCATAACGGGCTCCACTGAAGAATATACCAACTGCTATTTTGCAAGGCAGGTCGTAAAAAGCGACCGATTGGCTATGCGAGTCATTAATATCGTGACTACTAGGTGGTAGAGTTCTGCATTGTCTCGCCCGGGTCGGGTACCACCGCCTTACATATTCCTGCCTTAATAGTATCAGTTCTTGTCATTGTCGTATTCCGGTTTGGTAAGGTAGCCAGTAAACTTATGCATGTGACATTAGACCTCGCAAAAAGATAGCAACGCAATATTAACATTTTTGGTGTCTATAGGCGACGGTTGGCTCTTTCCATCAGGAGACCCATCTGCTTGTTTGCTATCTTATGATAGAAAAAATTCACAAAAAATTGCGTTGGAGAGATATAACCGTTTGTGTCACATATTTTGTGACAAGGGAATTAAAAAATAACTTTCCGTTGGCATAAAATCATGAAAACGTGTAGCTAAGGTTACCTACAAGTTGCTACGGAACCACCAGTATGCAAGTTTATTACGCACTTGAACGGTATTGTTCTTATGCTTGAATCTCCTCACCCTTTATGACGATCCATCTCCACTTGAACTACTAGGTATTTTCTAAAACATATTTATTGAAACGAATTTCCTTATGGGGCGTTGCGAAGGGGTACCCTAGTCGGCAAAAAACGATCGTAACTTTAAGGCTGCGCCGAGCTAATTTCGAAATAAATACGTTCGGTAGATCCCTTGCTATATTGTTATTATAAAAGATTTAGATATGAAATTCATAAATAAGATACTAAAGGATTCACGCCAAAAATTATACAACTTGGAAACATTATAACTTGTATTTTCATTGATAGATAAAAAATTCAAAGTTACCTCGGAACAAAAAGAAAATCCCTTAATATGGCGTAAATATTTAACAGAAAGTTATCAGTTTTTAAATAATAGAAAAAAGAACATGTTTTCTATAACTTATACATTTTATATTTTTAAAATGTGTACAAATTTAATGATAAAAAGGAAATATCAAATTCTGCATTCGTATCGCTCATCTTAGAACCACCATGCTTCCTTCCTGTCCTGTAGAAGGCCAAAATATCGCTGTAAAAGCTCGGTGCCCTCTTAAATAAAAGCGTAATGTTTTTATGTATAGTCAATGTATAATGGCTCTACAGTGACTAATGTATACGTATACACGCACTAATGCACAAATACACACATTAACAATCTTTATTTACAGCTCCATAAAAACTTATTCACGAGAATTTCATATAACTCTCGTAAAAAGTGGACAGGCCTCTTTGAAAAAATTCGCTTTAATTCGTCTGAACGAAACTCGGTCACCCAGATATTATCATGAAAAAAAGGTTTAAACTGAATCTATCGCTTGACGTGTCACTCGACCGATCGCCTACTTAGATTACAAGCTCACTTGTGTCAAGTGTCGTTCAGCTAGGACTTGGACATATATCTTAACATTGGCATACGTGACCTATGCTTGTTAGTTATTACGTGGCAGACAAATTCTAAAATTCATCCGTTTAAAAACGACGGTGTTAGACTACAAAAAAACTCCCTGTTAGTCCCGGGCTCCTTTGAAAAATAGACCAACTGCCGTACTGCCAGGAGGCCGTAACGGTAACCGTTTCGACAACCACTCGACCGCCTCGTTGGTCGAGTTAAGTTAATTAATTAAGTTAATCATTATGCAATCGACGGAGCTCGGGTTCGATTTCCGACAGGGACAAAAATTTGTGTGATGAGCGTAGATGTTTGTATTTCTATACATGTATTTATATGTAGTAATATCGTTGTCTGACACCCATATCACAAGCAAATATGTTTGTTTATTTTGGGTTAATTTATTTCGTGTAATTTGTCAAGGGATATTTATTTATTACTAGCTGCAGCGTGAGCCCGCTGCATTAAAAGAATTTTCGGCGAATCCCGCGGGATCACTTAATTTTCCGGGATAAAAGGTAGCCTATGTGCTATTCCAGGTCATCACCTACCTGTGTGCCAAATTTCATTCAAATCCGTTCAGTAGTTTTTGCGTGATTGAGTAACAAACATCCATCCAAACATCCTTGCAAACATCCAAACTTTCGCATTTATAATATTAACATAGATAACATAGATTATTTATATTTAATAGTAGAGGAGCTAAAGGTGCTAAATTGGCAGTCACTGGTGCTTCGTGGGAACCTATTGGATTTTGAATATTAAATGATAGTGAAAATAAAAGCTTATTGAATTTTTACTATCATTTAATTGCTTAAATGAAAAGTATTATGTTTTTCATTTCAATGGTGGGGAAAACTCTACAGATGAAAAGAAACAGTATCATGTAAACATTGAAGCATGTCAGATTAAGGTAAGGAGGGGTTAATTGTAAGTTAAATTTAGAAAATCTGAAGATTCAAGTTTAGCGTAAGGGGAGAGTCACAAATATGCAAAGAAAACGTTGTCTTAACATTCTTGAGTGCGTCTAAATTTTCTTTTATTTTAGAGAAAATAAAAAAAAGTATCTTCACGCACGTATCCCTGAAGGGGTAGGCAGAGGTACCACAAGTGCACCCACGATTAGCCGAAGACTTGGTCCCACAAATATGATAGGTGACAAGACTATCGCCAACCGGGCACTTTCCAATATCGGGCAACTTTGTTTATCAGAAAACTGAAAAAACTCTTTTTTTTTTAAATTGATTGACCTGGGAATCGAACCTGGGACCTCACGTGGAACGCCGACGCCGGACCACTAGACCACAGAGGTGATAAGAGGAAATTGTGAAATAATAACATAAAAAAAATTCTGACAACTTCCATAAGCCGGATTATCGGAATTTTATGTTTTACTGCTTTAGACTCCCGGCTCTATATAAAGGGCTTATGTTTGGTGGAAAGCCTCAACAGTAAGCTAGTATCCCCCATTATAATCTGACGCGCTCGAGTAAATCCCAAAATTTCCTTGTTGTCTCCTCTACTATAAGGTTGGTAGGTGTCATTAGATTTGTTTTAATCACAGACTACATGAATACTAATAGACTATAATATTAATAGAGATAGAGTTCTGCATTGTCTCGCCCGGGTCTGGTGCCACCGTCTTACCTAATCCTGCCACAATAACGTCAGTGCTTGTCACTGACGTGTTCCGGTTTGGATGGTAAGGTAGCCGGTAAACTTATGCATGTGGTATTAGACATAGTAACAACGTCACAAGATAGCAACGCACCATTAACACCTTTGGTGTCTATAGGCAATGGTTGACTCTTTCCATCAGGAGACCCATCTGCTTGTTTGCTATCTTATGATATAAAAAAAACACACCATTGGGAAGGAAACCTGCCATCGCCATTGAACTATATTACTAGCGTAAATACCTCAATGGCCATCGCGCATATTAGCAAACGCTCCTATTACATTAAGGTATTACTATACGCTAGTAATATAGTTCAATGTCCTATTACTGTCAAAATACACATTTGTAGGTTATATTATATTGTAAAAAAATATAAATAAACCATGTTGTACTGTTCTATCGTACCGAATGAGATGACAAGGCTTAAAAATTACCCTTGAAGTGATTTTATTTCATTGGTAAGTAGACATCTGTGTGCTAAGTGTGAGTTTTTCTTTTCGCATTCGATCGTGAGCGCGTTTGGAGTTTATTAGGAATTTGTATGTGATTTGTACAGCGCCACCTAGTGGTAAACGTGAGAAACCAGTTTACCACTAGGTGGCGCTGTACAAATCACATACAAATTCCTAGTAAACTCGAAACGCGCTCACGATCGAATGCGAAAGAAAAACTCACACTTAGCACTCTGTATTTCAGTGCGTAATTGCAAACTACGCTGCCAAACTAAGAATTTGTCTTGAAAAGCGTATCCATTTAATTCGTGATTTTAATTATAAGATTGACATGTATATAGTAGTGACCATGAAGCTGTTTTATATCTGGAGGCAGCACTTCTAATATCTAATTGAAACCAAATTTTAAATGCTGCTGTTATCTTCTGAGGTCTTACCCTCTCTTTCTAATACAGCTATATAAATAGAGATGGGGAAACTTCATAGACAGAGATATAACGTAAATATTTGCTTTAATTGATTCAATACGAGTGCTAGCTCCACCTACACCTAATTCTTCATGGTAGTGACATGTATATTATAAGGTAGCAAACAAGTAGGTGGCTATTCTGATGTAAAAAGACAACATTCGAACAATCGGCTATAGACACCAAAGATTTTAATAATGCATTGCTATTATTATATAAGTTTAACGGCTACCTTATCCTTATCAGGTACGCTGACAGCTTGTTTGTAACTAAAATGAGTCGTTTTACCGATAGAAGAACCGGGCATAAGAGAAGAACTCTCGACCAATTGCCGACGATGGAATATATAATATAACTCCCGAGTTTGGAGCTTTTTTTTATATAGAAGAGGGGGCAAACGGACAGGAGGCTCACCTGATGGTGAGTGATTACCGCCGCCCATAGACAACTACACTACCAGAGGTCTTGTAATTGCGTTGTCGGGCTTTTAAGAATGAGTAAGTTTAGACCTTTTTATTTAATTTGCCAAAAAATATTACCCTTCTTAATTTTCTTCTTATATATGTCGCAGTGAAAGTCAACACCGTTAGATTATAATCTACCTAGGGAGTTTATAATTTGGTTAGGTTAGGTTAGCAGTTAAATTATAATATCACTTAGGTAGATTATAATCTAACATTATTGACAATATCACTGCGACATATATAAAAAATTATTGCTGTTCGTTAGTCTCACTAAAACTCGAGAACGGCTTAACCGATCTGGCTACTTTTGATTTTGAATTAATTATTGAAGTCCAGGAAAGGTATGAAAGGTGAGAAAATATAGAAAAAAATGAAATTAAAAAGGCAGGACAACGTTTTCCGGGTCAGCTAGTGTAAAATAAAAATATTTCTTCAAATATTAAACTTCTGAGAATAACAAATTCATTTCTTTATTCAAATATCATTAAATGTCAAAGTTGTATTTACTTCAAAGTAAAAAGTGAACAGGAATCAACTGAATTCATTTACTCAAAATTATATCTTCTGGTTGTTGAAATAAGGTTGTAAGTTAATCGTTCACGTGAATATTATCCAGTCTGAAAATAAAATGTTTCTGTATTACGATGGCTAATTTACTTCGCAATTAAAAGAGAAACAGAAAATTTATTTCATGGAGTATTATATGAAAGGAAAAGAAATATTTTTAGACAATCTATATTAGATTTTCATAGCCAAAGAGCAAATAAATGTCAGCCTGTATGAACTTTATCTATTTGTATAAAGCTAGGATAAGAAAATGTTTCCTTCCTTTCCATTTAATCCTATCATTTAAAGTAGCCTTGATTATTTAATAAGCCTTTATTAAACCATTAACTTTTTAACTTACCGCTACGTATCTAAGGAAGTTACTGATTTTGTTCCGATTTTCGATAATCGAGTTTTTACCAGATTTCCACGTTTCGAGGTCCCAGGAACCTTTTTCGATAATTGTCCAGTTTTTTTTTTATATCATAAGATAGCAAACGAGCAGATAGGTCTAATGATGGAAAGAGTCAATCATCGCCTATACACACCAAAGATGTTAATGGTGCGTTGCTATCTTGTGGCGAAGTCTAATGCCACATGCATAAGTTTACCGGCTACCTTACCTTGCAAATCGGAACACGACAGTGACAAATACTGACGCTATTGCGGCAGGAATAAATAAGGCGGTGGTGCCAGACCCGGGCGAGACAATGTAGAACTCTACCACCTAGTAGTCACGATGGTAGTGACTTGCATAGCCAATCGGTCGCCTTTTACGACTTGCCTGGCAGAACGGCAGTTGGTCTGTTCTTCAAAGGAGCCGGGGAACACGGGGAATGTTGATCCGATGACGTTAGTATGTTTATATTATATATGTAGGTATGTGTATGTTAACATCTCATAACTTTTGAACGGTTTGACCGATCAAAATATGGTTAATGGCATTCGATTGGGTTCTGATTACGGTAGAGTTCCGCAACATTTCATCTGCCTTACCTGTTCCTGCCGCAATAGCGTCAATACTTGTCACTGTCGTGTTCTGCGGCCCTACCATGAACTCTTATAGCAATTCAATTTTAGTCGATAATTAAACTGTCCTGCTATTTCATACCATGAAAGCGTTATATAACAGGCCAGTCAGCGACCACGTGACCTATGCCGGCGAGCGATCATATTACTACTCAAACCTACTTCTGCCCTGCATTAGCGTACCATGAAGTGTTTTTGACAGATCGAAATCGATATTTGAACTGCTAAAGTGTCATAATATTGGCGGTCACTTGCAGCTGTAAAAAAGTAATTTTTATTGGATTGCTTTGTTTTAAATATACTGTAAATGTTTTTTTTTTATATCATAAGATAGCAAACAAGCAGATGGGTCTCCTGATGGAAAGAGTCAACCATCGCCTATAGACACCAAAGATGTTAATGGTGCGTTGCTATCTCGTGGCGAGGTCTAATGCCACATGCATAAGTTTACCGGCTACCTTACCCTCCAAACTGGAACACGATAGCGACAAGCACTGACGCTATTGCGGCAGGAATAGGTAAGGCGGTGGTACCAGACCCGGGCGAGACAATGAAGAACTCTACCACCTAGTTGCCACGATGGTAGTGACTCGATAGCCAATCGGTCGCCTTTTACGACCTGCCTGGCAGAACAGCAGTTGGCCTATTCTTCAAAGGAGGCCGGGACCAACACGGCGGATAAATGTAAGTATTTTTTATAATTACTGCTATTTGTACCTTTTGTATATTGTTTGACATTAACTGTGTTTTAGAAAAGTATTAATATTGGAATAAAATATAGTAGTTCATTATTTCTATATAAAGTTTTTTAAATACTATATTATAATTTTTAATTTTTATTTATTTATTTAAATTAATATAAATTAAATTAACTAATTTTGAATTATTATTTTAAAATTTAAATTCATAATTTTTAATTTCAGATGTGTGTATAACTAAAATATTACAAAAACCGGCCAAGTGTGAGACGGACTCGCGCACGAAGGATTCCGTACGATCATAGCAAAAAAAATACGAAAAAAATTGTTTATTCTATGGGGGAACCCTTAATATTTTCATTTTTTATTTTTAGTATTTGTTGTTATAGCGGCAACAGAAATACATAATTTGTATATATGTGTAATGAATAAACTTAAGCTTTAAAATAATCACAAACTATTCCAAAACTCTAATCTCAAAAAATCAAGTACCTACTCAACAAATTTAAAAACCGCGCTCATAAATATCAATTAAACAGTTCAAGGTCAAGTGTAATATTCCCAGAGTTGTGGATGCCGCTTAACAAATATTACGTGGTTTACTTTATGCTCCATATATTTTACGTAGACTTTAAATAACTTGAAACTCGAAATCGCCTCTGTGGTCTAGTGGTCCAGCATTGGCGTCGACCACATGAGGTCCCGGGTTCGATTCCCGGGTCGGGCACGTAAAAAAATGTTTTTTCAGTTTTCTGATAAACACAAAGTTGACCGGGATTGGAAAGTGCCCGGTTGGCGATAGGCTTGCCACCTATCACATTTGTGGGACCAAGTATCTTCGGCTAATCGTGGGTGCACTTTTTGTACCTCTGCCTACCCCTTCGGGGATACGGGCGTGAAGATATTTATTTATTTTTCGATATCTTGCCAATTTGTATTCTTAATTTCAAGATTTCTAATTAAAAAGCATTAATAGTAATAACTTTATACTAAAACTTAAAAATCGGGAAGTTTTGTGTTTTTCAACGTTAATTTGATATGTCCTAGCTAGAGATAATGTGACCGGCCAGAAGACACCGCATTGCAGATCAATAAAAATTAGTTCATGGTACGATAGTAAAACCTGACAGGTTAGTACTCATAGTTGAACTGCCTGGAACTTGATAAGTATTATAAGAGTTCATAGTAGGCCCTCTGGTTTGGAGGGTAGATTTACGAGTTACGCATGCCGCGTTGGCATCCCGTTAATACGTCTGTGAGCAGTTACGTATGAATTTGGTATTTTTTTACGCATTTTTGTGAAAATAATACATACGTAACTGCTCACCGACGTATAAAAAGCCCAAAAATAGAAGGAAAATTGAAGTATTAGCTCTAATGATGAAGTATATTGAGCTTCTTATAAAGCTTTCAGTTAAAATTCATAAATTAAAGCGATAACAATGAAGGTATTTCCTTGTTAACTATTTTCAAATCTCAAAAAAAATTCAAATTTAATAAGATACTGTACGAATATGGGAGTGAGATCCAAAATTTTTTATGTTATGTGGTACAAAAACTAGTTTTTATCGAATTTCGAAATATAAAAAAATACGAGTGAACGATAATCAATTGAACTAGCCTAACGAAAGTCACGTCAGAGGCTACTTAACATATGTGAGTGGTTACGCAAAAAGGGACCTGAAGGGATTGGAAACGGTTTTTTTTTTTGATAAATTCTGATTCTATGGTCCTTCATCTTTGTTTTGTTCTAATCAAAATAATTTTAGGTGCCGTAGTTTTTTTTTAATGATTTTTTATGTAAGCCGAGGCAGTTTTGAAAATATTACACCTTATACACAGCGCATACTAGTTTCTTTTTCTAGCGCGCACATAAAGACAAGTAAAAGACGAATAAATAAGTCACCAATAATACAGCTATCGCAAACACGTGCTATTTGTCACTGACGAAGTCGCTCACTAACGACACTAACATAAAACACCCCGCGCCTCTCTCATTTCGACTCAACATTTTAAACGTGATTTACTCGAAATCAATTATTTTCCCTTGAGGTCCCTTTTTGCGTAACCACTCACATATAAATTGGCTTGTCTTGCCAAAAAACAGAATGAGAATGCCAAGATTAGACTGCGTGGTATGTATCTTGCAAATGATATATCTTTATGTCTTATTCCCGTTATATTGTAGTAGATGTAGGGTCACCATGAGTTAAAATTTTCTTGGAAAACCTATTTTATACTAAAAACCCTATATATGTAGGATTTTTTATGTCATTAGATATGAAACAAGAAGATGGTTCTCCTGACGGTAAGAGAAACCATCGCCTACATGTAGAATGTCTGATATATCCAAAGATGTTAATGGTGCGATACTGTCTGTGGTAGAATGGCAATGCCATATGCATAAGTCATGCTTTGTGTCTTCCATAGGTACTAGTTTTGTTTATAAACGTTCATAATTTAAGATTTCACCTGTCAGTAATCAAGGCTTGATTACTGATAGGTGAAATCTATTGGCTTTTAAATAAATAAATTGTAATTGTGAAAATAACAAAAGTGTACTTTTAAAAAATCAATATTATGTAGTTTCACCAAGTGTACGGAAAGTATAAATTATATAATTTAAAATCTTGAAATAAAGTTTCCCAGAATGTTAGAAATTCATAAAATTTCTAATGCATTTTATTGGATCACAAAAAATATTAAAATTTACACAGGACAACTTTGTTAGCTAACATAATAATATTTGAATAAAATTTCAGCATCCAATGTTTTATTCTAGCATTTTCACCTATGTTAAATTCGAATGCGCTACACCAACTCGAATTTATTTCGTACAGTATTGGTTCTTTTATCCTTTTATAAGCTTTAAGCGATTGTAGTGGTTATATTGTATTTATATTGTTACTAGACGCTTGACATTTTATAAGTATAGTAAAATCATATATTTATTTAAAACTTTACTGTACATAGAAAATAGCACAAATAGGAGAAAATAAACTTAGCATAAGTACAATAGGCGAACTTATCTCTACTTAAAGAAATTTCTTCCAGCCAACCTGTTAGAGGTAAAAAAAATAATTAAAGTTTGTGTACCAAAACTAGATAGGTATTATGGTTACATGAATGTATATATATATATATATATATATATATATATATATATATATATATATATATATATATATATATATATATATATATATATATATATATATATATATATGAATGATGAGCAAATCCAGTAGTAGGTATGTTAACCGTATTTCTTGGTTTCCGAATCTGTAAACTTTCATTTAATTACTTTCAAAACTGCATCGTTTAACAAGGCAGGTGTAATTTGGGAATTTTTTTTAGTTAATGAATGTAACCATAGTGCTTTAATACATATTTATTAGAATAACTTTGTGTTAATAACATAGATTAACAATAACAAATTAGTGTCGAAAAAGTGGCGAAAAAAGAAGACAAAAGGAAACATGTTTAATTATATTAATTGTACTATTATATTTTAATTCACAATGTATATTTTAATTCCGGGCTCCTTTGAAGAATAGGCCAACTGCTGTTCTGCCAGCCAGGTCGAAAAAGGCGACCGAGTGGCTATGCGCGTCACTACCATCGTGACTATTAGGTGGTAGGGTTCTGCGTCGTCTCGACCGGGTCTGGTACCACCGCCTTACCTATTTCTGCCGCAATAGCGTCAGTGCTAGTCACTGTCGTGTTCCGGTTTGGAGAGTGAGGTAGCCGGTAAACTTATGCATGTGGCATTAGACCTCGCCACAAGATAGCAACGCACCATTAACATCTTTGGTGTCTATAGGCGATGGTTGTCTCTTTCCATCAGGAGACCCATCTGCTTGTTTGCTATCTTATGATATAAAAAAATGAAGATATCTTGTATGCAATGTTAAATATTTAACAAGATTTTTTAATAAGAATAAAACTTGTAACAAAGTTCAGATTGTATTAAAATTATTTAGGTTTACGTAGTAGTAATTTAGACTTTAGATTTTAGGTATTCTCCTACTGAGAATACCTAAAATCACTCATTTATTTGATCCGGTAGTAATGTTATAAGTGTCGGCTCGGAAAAAGACTTCTGTAAATGTAAACAATTCCGTTAATGTAAATCTGTAAACATTTTTTTTGAGTTTGAGTTAAATATATTTGTATTAAAAATATTGATAACACAAAATTCATTAATACTAATATCAAATTTTATGAGCAATTCTTTTAGCACCATAGTAATTTTTATTCGATAACATAAAATATATATCTCTTTCAATGAATACATTATGGTAACCCTATTTAAAGATATTATTTGTGGGTCAACGGATGCTCCAGAGTACAGATAATTTGTAGACAACCATATTGCACTATTACGAAGAATTCTCTGAGAAAACAATTCTCTGGATAACAAATAGTTTTATATTAAGCTTTTATATCATAGTATTAGGCCATATTTTTATATTAATGGCAAAGAAGCAAGTTATGCTTTCCATTTCCGGCATTTGATGAAACTTGTTAAGCCTTCCCAACCAATAGGTTGTAGACCGTTATAGGACTCCTTCAGTTTTATATTTATTTTAGTTGGACTTAAAACTATTTTAAAATATAAATATTTATGCCATATTTTATATTATAGAATAAAAAAGCGGCGATTGTAAGTTATGCTTTCTATATACAGTATTTGGTGAAACTTCTTCTTCTTATTACGAAAACGTAACGCAATTCTACCATGTAGTAATCACGATGTTACTGATACGTATAACCGATAAGTTGCATTTTACGATCCACCTGAAAAACGGCAGTTGATCTATTCTCCAACGGAGCTGGACCAGCATGAGGAAAAATAAGATATCTGGAATATGTATCAGTGTATTTAATAAAATATCTCCGCAGTGCGATAGGACCTGAAAATAGGCTTGAACCTATTATGACCCAACTGACCAATTCTTATAATCCCAGTTTTCTTTAGATCAACGTGTGACCTAGTTCGAATTAGTGATGCAAAACGCAGCTAATAAAAAATCGTTTGTCGATGTTTATAAATAGTAATCACACATATCAATCAAACATAAAATGATTAATAATCATCATCTATTCACTTTTACTACGCTGAGTAGTAAAAGTGAATAGATGGTGATTACTAATCATTCGCAGAGATCAACGGCTGTCATACGTATTTTTTGCTTAATACTAAGCACCTGCATTAAACACTTGCACTCGCATTACACAAAGTGAAAACGGGGCTTTAAATCTAATGCGGAGTGCAGTTATCATTGCCCACCTGCTGCTATTAAATACTACCCCCTCATAATTGTATTTGTGTAAGCTTTTAAGTTAAGTTTATTAAGTAAAAGTGCCAATATTGTAGTGTCAAATAAAAAGATTATTATTATGTTATCTTTGACCGCCCCTTTGGTCATGTGGTTAGTTAGTTAACTGCCGTCCGATGGGGCTCAGATTCGATTATCGACGGGGTAAAAATTTGTGTGGTGAGCATAATGTTTATATTTCTGGTTTTGGGTATTTATTATTTATAATAAGAATCTTCACGCCCATATCCCCGAAGGGGTAGGCAGAGGTACAACAAGTAATAATAAATAGTAAAATTATTTAGCAAGCAGATGGGACACTTGATAAAAAGAGTCTACCATCGCCTATAGATTCGAAAGATGTTAATGGAGAATTGCTATCTTATGGCAAGGTCTAATGCCACATGCGTTTACCCACTACCTTACCCTTCAAACAGGAACACGGCAGTGATAATAAATGAACCAATTGCGGCCTTCGACCAAAGTAAAAAAAATGGACGGGCCCAACCAAGCCGATTTTGAAGACTCTTAAGTGTGCTAAGTCGGTCACTTTGTTGTCGATCTTGAAAGTAATAATACACGGTACAAGAACAACAAATATACATAGGCGATCCTTTTCTCTCACTAACATATTATATTAGCTATCACTTTTTATAGCAATTGTATAATACATATTTACTATTAGCTGTTGAAGTTTAAAGTACGATTATTTTGACTCGTTATTTTTGTAAGGGCAAGGCCCATCCATTTATTTTATTTTAGTCGAAGATTGCGGCAGTATGGTAGTTTTACTTGTTGCCGTACAGGTGTTAAATTTAAATTAACTCTGTTAAAGTTTTCGAAGTGTTAGTGTTGATGCATGGTCGATTTATTGATAATTGCAAGATTATCTTTTTGCTATATCTTTAAAATTCCATGATAAGATCTTATCTTACAAATATCGATATATCGTCTGTAGATGTAACAACACTAGTTTAAAAGCTTTGAACACAGAGGTAATTTAAATTCAACACCTGACTAAGGTAAAACTATTTTTGTGTTTCATTACGGAATTGGAGCAGTGGCGTCTGTGTTGCCAATTTATAATTTCGAGCGAGAATTTTTGCTCTGCTTTGATATTAGGATTGGCTGTATGCCGAACTTTTCTGTGACTTGTAAAGGATTGTTGTAATATTCTTTTGAATCTAAATACAACCCTCTAATTAAATTAACATCTGAATTTTAAATTTAATAAATAATTTTTTGTCTGTTCAAAAACAAGACCCTAAAAAACTTTGTATAACTAATAAACAAGTTTCATTTTATGGATAAGACAACGTTCATTGTGTCTCATTCATTAACTCATTCATATATTTATTCATTCATGCATAATAACGTATTGCTACGTCGTAGTCGATTTAATAATCCACACGTATCACCAATGTAATAGCCGTTATATTAATGAAAAGTGTTTATGTTAAGTATTAAATTTGTTTTTGAATTAAAACTTCATTCGAAACAGCGCCTCTCCCTGTCTCTAGATCCGTGCCTGATATTGCCTATAGGTCACGCACGCATGCACGCTAACACGCACGGATCCAGGGTATGGTTCTTTTAGCTCATGCTTGCTTTTGATATACACATATATATATATATATATATATATATATATATATATATATATATATATATATATATATATATATATAGCCGTTCTCGAGTATCGCTGATACTCGAGAACGGCTGAACCACTTTGGCTAATTTTGGTTTTGAATTAATTGTTGAAGTCCAGGGAATATTTAAATGGTGAGAAAATAAAAAATAAAATAAGAGTAGTTAAAAAGGCAGAACAACGTTTGTCGGGTCAGCTAGTCTTTTATAAAATTATCAAATAAAAGTATCACACGATTCCAATAATTTCAAAAATTGGTCGTGACTCGGCGGGGAGGAAATGCACCTTCTGTCCCCCCTTCCCCACTTTTGATTCTTGCCTGGGCAACTCTTTGTGGGCGATATAGATGTTCACGGTGTTGCCAAAGAATACTGGAGACTAACAGAAGTCAATGTTACATACAAGTAATATTCGAACATAGCACACATAGACACCTCTCATGGACGCGATATCTCGGAATGGTACGGAACAAACTGTCCCGAACTATTGCGAGATAACGCGTTCGTTTGAGATGTCTATATGTGCGTTGCTCGAATATTATTTGTATGTTGATTGACTCCTCTTAGTCTTCAGTATTCTGTGATGCTGCTGTCCGTGTGGCAGGGATGGAATGCCATATGCATAAATTTTGCATAAATTTACCGCCTACCTTACCCTCCAAACTGGAACACTCTAGCGACTATCACCGCCGCTATTGCTGTAGGGATAAGTAAGGTGGATATCAACACACGGACACGGACGGCTGTAAAACAAATTTATTTAAGGTGTACAATAAAGATAAATAAATAAATAAACAAAAACACAAGTTTACCAAGTGCCGACAGTGAGAAGTATTATATCTTTAAATAATTTTCAATAGAGAGAGAATTAGAAACACCCACATCTATACATATAATAAAATCGTAGGAAAGTCAAAACTGTACATTGAATATTTTTTTAAAAGAATACTTGGGGCGTGATCTACAATCGATATCGAAGCCAAAAATATAGTTTTTAGGATTTTCGTCTGTTTGTCTGTTTATCTGTTTGTCTGTTTGTCTGTATGTATGTCCGGGGTAAACTCAAAAAGTACTGCATGGATTTACTTCAAATTTTGCATGAATATTACTTATAGGTCGGGTCAACATATAGGCTACATATTATCACGCTATCACCTACGGGGGAGGAGCTGTGCGGAGTAAACGAAGTCCGCACGGACGAAGTCGTGGGCAACAGCTAGTTCTTCAATAAAAGCGTATTTCTTTCTTTTAAAACTAATTTAATAAAACATATCAGTAAATGGGAAAAGCTGTTAACCGATATCTATTTACTTTTTCTTGTTCCTACGGATCACGCATTTGGGAATATATTCGAAGTAAATTTTAGAGTACGACTTCAGTAATCCAGTCGTATTCTGTTCATAGGCTTTATTTTTATGTGAATTTTTATTACAAGTTTAACCGCAGTATAACGTAAAAACTACCATTGTACCGTTAGATTCTTTTACGCTTTTGTTGATTTTCATTTCATTTATAAAAAGGACGAATTTTTCAATCCATTGTTTTCACACTTTTTTCAGTTGAATAAAAACTTCATAGATCTATGTAGTATAAAATAGCTATTAATTCCCCGTGTTGGTTCCGAGCTCCTTTGTAGAATAGACCAACTGCCGTTCTGCTAGGCAGGTCGTAAATGTGACCAATTGGTTATGTGAATCACTCCCATCATGGCTATTAGGTGGTAGATTTCTGCATTGTCTCCCCCGGGTCTGGTACCACCGCCTTACCTATTCCTACCGCAATAGCGTCAATGCTTATCACTGTCGTGTTCCGGTTTGGAGGGTAAGGTAGCCGGTAAACTTATGAATGTTGCATTAGACCTCGCCACAAGATAGCAACGCACCATTAACATCTTTGGTGTCTATAGGTGATGGTTGACTCTTTCCATCAGGAGATCCATCTGCTTGTTTGCAATCTTACGATTTGAAAAAAAAAACGATTTGCTCTCCCGAGGGTTATAGAAAAAATGTCAAAGTTAGTCCTGTTTTAATCCGGGCCTCTACGAAGAATAGATAATCTGCCATTCTGCCAGACAGATCGTAAAATGCGAACATTGCCTTTTTTTTTTTTTTTTTTTTTTTATAGAAGAGGGGGCAAACGAGCAAGAGGTGCACCTGATGGTAAGTGATCACCGCCGCCCATGGACATCTGCAATACCAGAGGTCTTGCAGTTGCGTTGCCGGCCTTTTAAGAATGAGTAAGCTCTTTTCTTGAAGGTCCCTATGTCGTATCCGTTCGGAAATACCCCTGCCGGTAATTGGTTCCACAACAGAGTAGTGCGAGGTAAAAAGTGTCGGGAGAAACGCACAGTTGTGGATTTCCAGACATCGAGATGGTGAGGATGGAACTTTAAATTTTGACGCGATGTCCGATGGTGGAATTCGGCGGCAGGAATTAATCCAAACAACTCGTCGGAACACTCTCCATGATATATACGATAAAATACACAGAGAGAACCTACATCTCTGCGCAATGCCAAAGAGTCAAGCTGTTTCGAAACGGTCTGGTCGTCAACGATTCGAACCGCTCTACGCTGAATGCGATCAAGAGGAAGAAGCTGGTACTGAGGAGCTCCGGCCCAGAGATGCGAACAGTACTCTATGTGAGGCCGAACCTGTGCCTTATAAAGTTGAAGGCGATGGACCGGCAAAAAGTACTGTTTCGCTCTGCTGAGCACACCGAGCTTTTTGGAGGCTAGTTTAGCCTTGCCTTCCAAATGACCGCGAAACTGAACGTAATTCGATATGTCAACTCCCAGGATTCCGACACTAGCTGAGGCTGTCAGGAGAGTATCCTCAAATCGAGGTGATACGACAAAGGGTGTCTTTTTTGCGGTGAACACGCAAAGCTGTGTCTTCTTGGGGTTAAAAGTAACCAGGTTTTGGCGACCCCATTCCGAGACATCGGTAAGTCGACTCTCGACTTCAGACACAAGCTTGTTTCGGCACTCTTCGACGTGTTCCCGAGAAATACTGCTACGGCCGGAGTATGTAGCATCACCAGTACTGTCATCCGCATAGCAATGTATGTTGCTAATTCGCATCATATCATTGATATGCAGAAGGAACAGTGTCGGTGATAGCACGCAGCCTTGGGGAACACCAGCATTGACAGATTTAAGGTCGGAGCACGCACCGTCGACAACGACCTTGATGCTCCGGTCAGCCAAAAAACTGGTGATCCACTCGCATAATTTCTCAGGAAGCCCATAGGAAGGCAGCTTCGCGAGAAGCGCTTTGTGCCATACCCGATCAAAGGCCTTCGCTATGTCCAAACTAACTGCCAATGCCTCCCCCTTGGACTCAACTGCTTCCGCCCATCGATGAGTTAGGTATACTAGAAGGTCACCAGCTGAGCGGCCGCGACGGAAACCGTACTGACGGTCGCTATACGTATAACGTGGGTTTTGGTACACACGCCTAATCATTTTGTACTAGAATAGCGTCAGTTATTGTTACTGTCGTGTTCTGGCTTTTAAAGTAAGGTAACCGATAAACTTATAATAATAATAATAATGATAATTCACGGGACAAATTACACTTACTGATCTAACCCCAAAGTAAGCAAATTATTTGCTTGTGTTATGGGTGTTAGTCAACGATACTAATACATAGAAATACATATATAAATACTAGAATATATATAATAAACACCCAAACCCGGAAATACAAACATTTATGCTCATCACACAAATGCTTGTCCCCGTCGGGGATCGAACCCGAGCCTCGTTGATTGCGTAATCAGGGTCACTCGACCAAAGGGGCGGTCATCTTATGCATGTAAAACATTAACCCGCCTTACGGATAGCAACGCACCATTAACATCTTTGGTGTGTATAGGCGATGGATTTCTCTGTATGATGTATTTATGCCGGTTCCTTGCGAGTTAAGCAGAGTGAATAATACGCTCGAGTTAAATGTGATATACTGTTTTTTGGTTAATGAAATGAGTGGTGATCCCCATGGTCATATTATACTTTCAATAAACATCAAACAAGCAGATGACTCTCCTAATGGAAAGAGAAACCGTCGCCTGTAGATACGATAATAATCACGATAGACCCGTTTGGCACTATCGTAATTTTGTTAAAACACTTATACTGTTTCACAAATCACTTTAAGTTTAAGTAATATTGTCAACCGGTTTCGCCTTTTACAGCATCTTCAGGGCTACGAGACATTTACAAGTTCGGCATTAACATACATTTGCATATGCTGTTGCGTAGTTAGTAAACGCGCGATAGCATCGCTACAAAAAGTCACCAGGTGCGAGGGGCCTCAGAAACTATTCCGAGGGTTGCGACCGAAGTTACGCGGCTGTTTTTACGTTCCGACGTATTTGGCTGATATACGATAAGTGCTGAACTTACGCGGCAGAAATTCACTTGTACAACTTTGTGTCTATACAGTGTCGCGAGCGCTGTCGTAGTACCGTGTTATACCATCTAAACAGCCCGCAAGACAGGTGCAAAACAAAGCAGATAGCTTTGTTTTGCACCTGTCTTGCGGGCTGTTACGGTTTCGTTATTAATTTTGAGGTGTAAAAAATCGAAAATGTACAATTTCATAGTAATAGCAATTGTAGAGGCAAATCGTCGGATAGAACACAAATTTCGGTTTCATATAATGTGTGCTTTACAGAATACGTTGCCGCCAAATTTCTGCTGAATTTACGCCCGACGGAAGTTCGGCTGAATACTATAACGTGACGTAATTTTGACGTAATATGTCGTCAGTAATTCAAATAACATTACTGGCGTAATCAATAATCATCTCGAACTTTAAAGTGTGTTTAGACTTCATTTTTATAACGCGGTCACATTAACTTGACGCATTTGGCGACGTAAGGCGGGGCTTCTTTTAGCTCACCCGGTTAATAATATAAGTGTCAGTATCACCATGGTCAGCATTTTTGTTACCGATACGCCCCGTAGATAATTTGGTTAGTTTTCTGTTTTTGGACATTATTGTTGCGTTTTGCGCCAAATGACGTCATCAACAGCATGCGTCAAGTTAATCTGACCGCGATGTATGTATCAACTGACTTTCCGCATGGAGCAAGTTATCATATCAATTCGGATGTATGTTTTTTTAAGTTTTTTACCACTAAACTTGGTCATTTATTAACCATTTTGAAATTTATTTTTTTTTGTTTAGTAGGGTATATTTTCCGTGTAGTCTCATTCTAATTTATTGAAGATCTGATGCAAAGTTCCAAATATACTGGAAGTGGGAAGTATACTGCAGTTTTACTGAGTTAAAAAAATATTTATATAGATTTGAAATGAATAATCAAAAATAATAAATGACCGCCCCATTGGTCGAGTGGTTAGTGACCCTGACTGCGCAATCGACGGGGCTCGGGTTCGATCCCCGACGGGGACAAGCATTTGTATGATAAGCATAAATGTTTATATTTCCGGGTTTGGATGTTTATTATTAAATATATTCTAGTATTTATATATGTATTTCTATGTATTAGTATCGTTGACTAACACCCATAAGGCAAGCAAATAATTTGCTTACTTAGGGGTTAGATCAGTAAGTGTAATTTATCCCGTGAATATTTATATTTATTTATATTTACTAAATCATCACGCCCGGTTCCCTTGCGGGGTAAGCAGAGTACACAGAACGTCTATAGATTTTCCAGTTCACCGCGATTCACCGGTTTGTCGGTTGGCGAGTTCGCCGTATTACCGACATGTTAACGATTATCGACTATTTCTAACGATAACCGGGACCGACAGTCGTTTAATCTAATTTACACTCTCCATCGATGAAAAACATATCAAACTTTTGTAAGCAAGTGCATTTTGCCTCGATATGAAGACAGCTTAAACAAATTAGCTTTCTTTAGAAATACAAAACTATTCGAAAAGTAAATATTAAAAAACGACTATTTTATTTTTCCTGAATAATTTGTATTTTTCTATTACCGGAATATTTGTGGGGCGCGTCGATATTATGTACTCTCGCAGTATACTGGAGACTAACAGTAGTCAATCTGCATACATGTGATATTCGAGCAACGCACACATAGACACCTCTCATGGACGCGATATCTCGGAATGGTTCGGGACAGTTTGTTCCGCACCAGTCGGAGATATTGCGTCCGTGAGAGGTGGCTATGTGTGCTATGCTCGAATATTACTTGTATGAAACATTGTCTTCTGTTAGTCTCTAAGTATTCTGTGGTACTGTTTCCTAATTCACTTACTATATATTTGTTTTTAGTTTCATAGCCGACCGTTTTTAACTTTATCATTAGGGCTGAAAACTTAAATTCCGGTTGGCTTTTTAATTGAAACCAAATACGTGTTGGTCCAGGCCTCCTTTGTAGAATAGGCCAACTGCCGTTCTGCCAGGCAGGTCGTAAAAGGCGACCGATTGGCTATCGAGTCACTACCATCGTGGCTAATAGGTGGTAGAGTTCTGCATTGTCTCGCCCGGGTCTGGTACCACCGCCTTACCTATTCCTGCCGCAATAGCGTCAGTGCTTGGCGCTGTCGTGTTCCGGTTTGGAGGGTAAGGTATCCGGTAAACTTATGCATGTGGCAGTAGACCTCGCCACAAGATAGCAAGGCACCATTAACACCTTTGGTGTCTATAGGCGATGGTTGACTCTTTCCATCAAGAGACCCATCTGCTTGTTTGCTATCTTATGATATAAAAAAAACGTAATTTGTGAATTGTGAAATAGTGTTAAATTTAAAATAATCATTATGATGGAGTTTCACCAATTGCCGACAGCAGAAAGTATAAATTAAGGCGAAAGGTATGCCAAACTATGAAATAGACTTCTTTGAAAGCCTAATTCTACTAACCGGTTGGTCCAATAATTTAAAAAATATATGTATATTATACGTATAATATAATTAACTTTAAATTTTAAGTTCGTTTTTTTCAAATTTTATTGTTATTTTTGACGGAAAAAATCAAATATCTCTCTTATTTTTACGCAAAAAATTGCTTATAACTTCCTAACTACTGTAACGATTGTAATGATTTTTTCTTTTTATTGCAGGCAATTTATTGCTTTGTGAAATTTAAGTTCAAAATTTTACAAAATCATTATAGTGTGCCATTAAATCAATAAAAACCTTATTATTTCATTGGCGGACAGCGCTCGCGTCGAAAGTCAGTCTCCCGGTAGCGTTCATACGGGGAGGCTGTGTCCTCCTTAATCGCCTCAACTAACGTAAATTAATATAACATTAAATTTTTCGTACATTGATACAAATGTTTGCTAACAAGCAGATGGGTCTCCTGATAAAAGAGTCAACTATCGCCTATAGACAGCAAAGATGTTAATGGCGCGTTGCTATCTTGTGGCGAGGTCTAACGCCACATGCATAAAGTTACCGGCTACCTTACTCTCCAAACCGTAACACGACAGTGACAAGCACCGACGCTATTGTGGCTGGAATAGGTAAGGCAGTGGTACTGATGGTGGTACCAGATCCGGGCGACACAATACAGAACTCTACCACCTAGTAACCTTGATGGTAGTAACTCGCGTAGCCAATCGGTCGCCTTTTACGACCTGCCTGGCAGAACGGCAGTTGGTCTATTCTTCAAAGGAGCCCGGATCCAACACGGGGGATGATGACATATGACATGATGATGACACATGTATATTACTTTTTTACGGCTAAATTCTTTTGTCAAAGTTAAAAGCTATTTTATTGTTTAATCTTTGGTCGAATTTCGACCGCAGAGCGATCGCTAGTATTTTTAAATTGGTCTATAAATGACGGTGTTAAAATAAATGTATCATTTGAAAATATCCTCTTTTATTGAAATCCTTGAAAATTTCTTAATCTTTGTGTAATATGTAGTACTTTCAGAGGCTTACGTTATAAAAGCGTTACAACGCGTTTCGCGAGTAATTAAAATTAATTTACCCTCGTGGGGGTATTTACAAGACTTAAGTACCTTTAACGAGAGCGGTGAGACAATTTAATTATGTTAATTGTACGCATTTGTTATATTCTTCAAATATACAATGTGTACATGGGTTTTTAAGCGGTTTTTAAGTTCAATCAAGAAATCGGACAAAAGTGTTATTGAGTTTTTATATATGTACTGGCTAAACCAGGTTTGAGGCTAAACTAGTCAGTCCTAAGCCAAGTCAGTTGATCCTAACCTTGTCAGGTTTAACTAGTTTAGTCCAGGAAAAGCTGGTTTGGCCTAAATATTTTAAGTTTAACTAGTTTGGCCTAGGGACGAACTAATTTTGAATTATAGCTGAACTGATTCAAACATTGCAAGTGACAAAATATACACGTAACCTCTGAACGCACAGATACCTGTTTCGTGTCCTCTATAGCTTGCATGTTATCTTTGGAATCATTAACCTTTTTTTCTGTTACCGAGTGTAAAACTCGCCGGCTGGTCAGAGCCGGAATTCCCATTGAAACCCCTGCGGTGTTTCTCCTCGATGCTTTGTAGGCGGACCGATAGGTACGCGTTAGCATTCTTCCACCATCCCGCCAGCATCCATATCCGCTTAGAACCGGGGTTCACTAGAACCGCGGCGAACGACTTTTGGCCATTTTATACGAGGTTGGCCTTTCTCACACTCTTGCGCGGGTGATAGCAAAGCCTCTGCCTTTGCACCGCGGGTCTCGGAGGCCCACGAATCGAACGTCCTATGGCCATTTTTTAACGAGGTTGGCCTTTCTCAAACTCCTGCGCATGCGAGAGTAGTCTCAACTTTACACCGCGAGCTTTTGGGGCCCGCCATCCTACGACTCGAAGGTCCTCTGAGCAAATGCTTATCCGCCAAAACCTTAGCCCATGATAATATATTTCGGCCTAGGCCAAACTAACTATTCAAGTAATTTAATATTTATTTCCTTCTCCTAATATACACTTGTGTCAGAAACTATCTACTGTTATTTATTGTTATATCTACCGATTTATTTGGGTTGGGTCAATCACAACAATAACCATCGCGTAAGTATGAGCAGTAGAAGCAAAAATTTATATCCCTTACAAAAATGTGTGGACAGTTAAAGATTATAGGGAAAAGGAGTGCAGAATGTATATATTTAAATTTAAAAATATCTCTGGACAATTTTACACGAATTGATCTATAGTCAAAAGTAAGCAAATTATTTGCTTGTGATATGGGTGCTAGTCAACGATACTAATACATAGAAGTTTGACTAGGTGGTATAGTTCAGCATTGTCTCGTCCGGGTCTGGTACCACCGCCTTACCCATTCCTGCCGCAATAGCGTCAATGCTGGTCGCTGTCGTGTTCCGGTTTGGAGGTTAAGGTAGCCGGTGAACTTATGCATGTGGCATTAGACCTCGCCACAAGATAGCAATGCACCATTAACATCTTTAGTGTCTATAGGCGATGGTTTACTCTTTCCATCAGGAGTACCATGTGCTGGTTTGCTATCATAAGATATAAAAAAAGTCTTTAATCATAGTAAGTTTGTTTATCTCAATGCTCATCCTATATATTCCAATCTCATGCTATAAAAAATCAATTCAATTTTCAACCGAAAAAATGGAGGTTATCAGTTTGAAATGTATGTGTGTAATATTGGTGGAATTGGATAATATTTGAGAATGATGATCTATCTAGGCGTCCATTATGTGTGCTAAATTTCGTAAGTGTAGGTATGTGTGTATGATTGTCTATGAATTTCTCGGAAAATTAAAATCATATCGAGATAAGAAAAGAGGAATAATCTAAGTTTTATCAAAATCGGTTAAGTAGTTTTTGAAATATGGCTATAGTTGACATATATTTGAGGTAAGTTTAATTTTTAAAATTATTTTTATTATGCCATGTTAATATCCTAGAACATCAACCAAGCTGATGACTCTCCTAATGGAAAAGACAACTGTCGACTATAGACAACATATATATAATTAGGTATGCATTGCTATCTGTGTGGCGGGATAATAATATCACATACATAGATTTACCACCTACCTTATTCTCTTAACTAGAATATAATATAATATAATATAATATAATATAATATAATATAATATAATATAATATAATATAATATAATATAATATAATATAATATAATATAATATAATATAATATAATATAATATAATATAATATAATATGCCCCCTACAAGTCTAACTTCACGTCCGGCTATAACACCTAGGCCACGTGGGGGGCGGACATCAGCGCTTTGCGGCGAAAATAACTCACTGATGGCAAACGAAGCGATAGCACTACCTTCCAAAATGAAGAGTCGATATAATAGTTCAAGTAAAGGGCCGCTTCCCGGGGGTGAGCGCCGGGGCACGTCTGGAGCTGACGCTGGTCGTGACAGCATGCAAACCGTCATCGGCTCTCTGCTGAGCAGGCGGGCAAGAGTCGGGGACCCGAAAATATTACAGCCGATCAACGGGGTGGGGGGGTAACAGGTGATGCTTTGCAGGGTGAGACTTCGCCTTTCGAATGCTCTGCCGGCTCATCTGCAGCGACCACGATTAATAACGTAAGTGACGATAGACGAAGAAAGTGGTCAAACGAGGAGATGGAGGAGTTAATGTATTGTTATTTTAAAGCACAGTCCCAAGGACCAGGTTACATAGCCAGATTAGAAAGATTATTCACTGACAGAAATTTAAACAATCCCAAAATTCATAAATTTAATGGCAACACACTATCTAATCAAGCCCGTAGAATACTAAAACAGAACATAATTTCTCAAGAAGTACTCAACCGAATCAAGAGGAGAGCCGAGTCATTAGAATTAGAGTCAACCGAAATTTACACACAAATTTGTGAACAAACTGCAACACACACGCAAAGAGACATACAAATCACACATGACAACTTACACAATAACATTACGCAAAACACAGAACACAACACTCCACAAGAATACACAACGACACAAGCAGAAAACATAAACCAACTAACCCAAAATATTAACGTAGATGAAGATCAAGATCCATTAATTCTATATTTCCTCCGAACACTAGCTGAAACTAAGGAACAAGCAATAGCAGATCGTTATCTTTTACCGAAAGCTAAAATAAATAGTCAGTTTTTGCAAAATTTACATAAACTTAATGAATATTTACCTAACCTACTAATAATAAATAACTCACTTAGAGAAATTAATGATATTATATACGCCACAGCGAAAACATTAATATTAAACAACAAACAAACACCATTTTTGCCTAGACCTGTAATTAAAGTGAAAACTGAACCAAGTTGGAAAAAAAGGATAGCAACTAAATTAGGAAAGTGTCGGAAAGAAGTCGGACAGCTAATAGAAATAAGTAGAGGATTCAATTCACGTAGAATGCAGAAAATAAAAGATAAACTGTACTCGAAATATAAAATAGAAAATGAGAATGATCTTAGAAACCAGATTGAAATTTTGACTCAACGAATCAAAGCATTAGCAGCTAGAATAAAAAGGTATGATGATATTAATAGTAGAAAAGAGCAGAATAAACTATTTAGTGAAAATGAACACAGATTTTATAGAAGTTTAGGAAATAATAATAGTGATAACATGGACCACGTAATATTACCTAGTAAAGATGACATAGAACAATTTGGAAGTCAATTTTGTCAAACCCCATACACTATAACAAGGAAGCTAAGTAGATAAAAGAAGTAGAAAATTTAACAGATGAGATACACAGGAATGATGCAGAAGGAATTACAGTAGAACAAGTAGAGACGGCAATAAGAAGATTACATAATTGGAGAACACCGGGGATAGACAAAATACATACCTATTATTTAAAATATCTAACAAGTACTCACAAATATTTCGCTTCATTATTCACTAATATAGTCAAAGGCAATGAACTGGTTGAAGAATGGTTCACTACAGGTCAGGTAATACTAATTCCTAAAAATGAGCACACCGAAGACCCAAAGAACTGGAGGCCGATAGCCTGTTTACCCAGCATCTACAAACTACTAACATCAGTACTAGCAAATCAATTGTACTGCCACTGCCACGAGAACAATATTATGGCAGTGGAACAGAGGGGATGCCGACGAGGTGCTAAGGGATGCAAAGACCACCTTATGGTAAACAAAGCTATTTTAGAAGATGCACACTTATCACAGAAAAACTTAAGCATGGCATGAATAGACTACCAGAAAGCTTTCGACAGCATTTCCCACAAATGGCTTCTTAAGATTCTGGATGTCTACAAATGCCCACTCATGATTAAAAGTTTCCTTCAAATTGTAATGCCGCAATGGCGGGTTATAATGACTGCCCGTGGCTCTCATAATACAGTAACTATTGAACCGATTTATATTAAACGTGGGATATTTCAGGGCGACTCGTTATCACCATTGTTATTCTGTTTGGCAATAAATCCTCTCTCTTACATTCTCAACAAATATGAACTGAAAGGATATAAACTCAAAGATAGCGTATATATTAATCACCTCTTGTATATGGATGATTTGAAAATTTATGCGAACCACAGTAATAACTTAAAAGTTTTATTAGACAGTGTAGAAATATTTACGAACGATATAGGTATGAACTTTGGATTGAATAAATGTAATGTTATACATCTGAAGTCAGGATTTAGAAGCAGTACAATAGGAGAAGGGCACGTACTTTTAAGTGGAGAAATATTTAGTCAGTTCGCTATAGGAAATACATATAAATATTTAGGAGTTCATGAATCGGGAAAAATAGAACATAGTGTAGTAAGAGGACAGATTACTAAGAAATATTTTAAAAGGGTAAAATTGTTGTTAAACACACATTTAAATTCACGTAACTTTATCAAGGGTGTTAATACATACGCTATCCCAGTTTTGTTGTATTCATTTGGTATAATAAATTACAAAATTAGTGATTTAAGAAAAATAGATGTAAAAACAAGAAAACTACTGAACATCAAAAAGGCACACCAACAAAAAGCAGACGTAGAACGATTATATTTACCGATTACACAAGGGGGAAGAGGATTAATTAATGTAGAAAATATGTATAAAACACAAATCATAAAATATAAACAATACTTACAAACACAGAGCGATCATCTTATACAAGCAATAGTACAACATGATGAAAATAGAAATAAGTATTCCATTTTAAAAGATTTTGAAGAAATAGAGAGGGAATTTAGTTTGCCACAGGGAAACACTCACTTCAATAAAGATATTAAGGAGGCGATTATTAAAATTCAAAATTACAGATGGAGAAATAAACAGTTACATGGACAGTTTCCAAAAACAGTTTTAGACCAAGCCAACGTAGATAAGGAGCTTTCATTTAAGTGGATTAAGAAGCAAAGAATATCTTCATCATTAGAGTCATCAATATTTGCGTTACAAGACCAGGCTGTTATGACGCGACAACACCAACGTGACATTTTAAAGGAGCCAGTAGATGGAAAGTGTCGCCTTTGTGCCACTAAAGACGAAACTACGCAACACATAATATCGGGATGTGAAAAACTGGCAGGAACGTACTACGTCAAACGTCATAATGACCTGGTCAAATATGTATACTGGTGCCTAGCTAAAAAACATAATATTAATGCATCTGATCTCTGGTGGCAAGAAACTTTAGTACAGCCTCAGGTAAAAGAAAACGATTCTGCTAAAATCCTTTGGGAAATTCCCATTCAAACTGATGTGACAGTAGCACACAATAGACCAGATCTAATTTACGTTGACAAAGCTAACAATAAAACATATTTGATTGACATAACCGTACCATCCGATTACAACATAGGAGCTAAAGAAATTGAAAAGCTTAGCAAATATCACCTGTTGAGAACCGAAATCAGTCGATTGTGGAATACACAATCTTCTGTGATACCAATTGTAGTTGGAGCAACAGGAGTAGTAGCTAAAAGTATTTCCAGATTTATAGAAAAATTAGAGACACCTATTGACATTAGCATACTTCAGAAACAAGCAGCCATAAACACATCAATTATACTAAGTAAGGTACTGGGAGAAACTGTTTTCGTGCACAACACAGACATTCACGACACACAACAAACACAAGTCACGCAACAAACACATGACACACAAAGAACACAACAATCATCTGTCACACAAACCATACGACAAACAGGTGACACTCAAATCATACAACATACAGAAGACGCCCAAATCACACAGCAAACATTTGACACACAAACTACATCAAATCATTCACAAATTACATCCAACACGCACATATCATCCAACACACGAACGAGGAGACGAAAGAAAAATATTATTAACACATAATATATATACATAATTTAAATCTTACATTAAAAATACATTAACACAGAACAATAGTTTTATGGGGGAAAATATAAATTCCTTTTTTCCTGTGGGTCACAGGACGAGGTATTTATTAAACCGATAAAAGTCGAGAGAAAATCAATTCAAACCATTATATAATATAATATAATATAATATAATATAATATAATATAATATAATATAATATAATATAATATAATATAATATAATATAATATAATATAATATAATATAATATAATATAATATAATATAATATAATATAATATAATATAATATAATATAATATAATATTAAATAGACAATTTATAGAAAACCTATATATGCTTAATAATTTTTTACCAAACCTTTTAACCACTATAAGCACACTTAGAGAATTAAATGACATTATATACGCTACAGCAAAAACACTAATTCTTAATAATAGGCAAATACCATTTGTTCCCAAAAAATTAATTAAAGTGATATCAGATCCGCCTTGGAAGAAAAGAATAAAAAATAGAATAGAAAAAATCAGAAAAGAGCTAGGACAGTTTATTGAAATAGGTAGAGGCATAAACACCCGTAGAATGATTAATATAAAAACCAAACTATACAATAAATATAACATACAACAGGAAAATGAACGGAGTAATACAGTAGAGATACTTAAACAAAAGATCAAAGCATTGGCTGGTAGAATTAAAAGATACGAAGAAACCAGCCAAAGGAAAAAGCAAAATAAGCTATTTAATGAAAACGAACATAGATTATATAGGAGCTTAGGAAACAATAGTACCACTCAAGATATAAGACTACCCAGTAAAGATAGTGTAGAAGAATTTTGGAAATCGATACTGTCTAATCCTATACAATATAATAAAGATGCAAAATGGATTGAGGAAATAGAAGTATCGTCGGACAGAATAACCACAATAGAATCACATGAAATCACAGAAGAACAAGTAAAAATAGCAATTACAAAACTACACAACTGGAAGACTCCCGGCATTGACAAAATACACAACTATTACTTAAAATATCTCACTAGTACACATAAATACTTAGCTACAATCTTCACAAATATCATAGAAGGACGAGAGCAATTTGAAGAATGGTTCACCACTGGACAGGTTATATTAATACCCAAGAATGAGAATACACAGGAGGCGAAAAATTGGAGACCGATAGCTTGTTTACCTAGCATTTACAAGTTGCTCACGTCCATATTAGCCAACCTACTGTATGGCCATTGTCAGGAGAACAACATATTGGCGATAGAGCAAAGAGGATGCCGACGCGGAGCTCGAGGCTGTAAAGACCATCTCATGATTAACAAGGCAATTTTGGAGGATGCACATCAGTCCCAGAAGAACCTGAGCATGGCATGGATAGATTATCAGAAGGCATTCGATAGTGTATCGCACGAATGGCTTCTGAAAATCCTTGATATATACAAATGTCCACCCATAATCAAAGCTTTTCTTAAAATTGCTATGCCTGCTTGGAAAGTGATCATGACAGCCCGCGGAACCCAGGAATTTCTAACGACTGAGCCGATTTATATCAAGCGTGGCATATTCCAGGGAGATTCTCTGTCGCCATTGTTGTTTTGCCTGGCCATTAATCCGATCTCATACATCTTAGGCAAATATGAAATAAAAGGGTACAAACTTAAAGATAGTTTCTGGGTAAATCACCTGTTATACATGGATGACTTAAAGATATACGCTAACACTAGATACAACTTAAAAATTTTATTAGACAGTATAGAAGTTTTTACAAACGACATAGGTATGACATTCGGTTTAAGTAAATGTAACACATTACACATTAGATCCGGGCATAGAAGTAATACATCAGGTGATGGACATGTACTACTGAGCGGTGACATATTTGAACAATTAGGAATAGACAAGACGTATAAATATTTAGGCATAAACGAATCAGGGAAAATAGAACATATTAAAATTAGGGAACAGGTTACAAAAGAATATTTTAATAGAATAAAAAGACTGCTTAACACCTATTTAAACTCACGAAATGTCATAAAAGGAATAAATACTTACGCAATACCAGTCCTTCTGTACTCATTCGGAATAATTAATTATAAGAGTAGAGATTTAAAGGCAATAGATGTAAAGACTAGGAAATTATTAGCAATTAAGAAAGCACAACAACAAAAAGCAGATATAGAAAGATTGTATCTACCTATAGTAGAGGGGGGAAGGGGGTTAATTAACATAGAAAATATGTATAGAACGCAGATATTAAAATATAAGCAATATTTAGATAAAGAAAATGACGAATTGATAAAAGTAATAGTACAACATGACAAGACTAGAGACAAATACTCAATACTTAAAGAAGCAAAAGACATAGAAAGAGAGCTGCAATTGACTCCACATAACATACACACAGACAAAGAAATCAAACAAGCAATAGTCGAGAAACAAAAGGCTAAATGGAGAAATAAGCAACTACATGGGCAGTTTCCTAAAGCTGTTTTGGACCAAGCAAATATAGACACAGCAAATTCGTTCAAATGGATAAAAAAGCAACACATAACACCCTCCATAGAATCAGCAATATTCGCCATACAGGATCAAGCTGTTATGACGCGCCAGCATCAACGCGATATATTAAAGACAGACACAGACGGTAAATGTCGTCTGTGCGCCATTAAAGACGAAACGACCCAACATATTATTTCAGGATGTGAAAAGTTAGCGGGCGCATATTATGTCAAGCGACACAACAGCTTGGTTCAGTATGTACATTGGTGTCTAGCTAAGAAACATAACTTTGAGGTGTCGAATTTCTGGTGGAAGGAATCATTAACACAACCCCAAGTTAAGGAAAACGATCGAGCTAAAATTATGTGGGAAATACCTATACAGACTGACGTGACCGTAACACATAATAGGCCAGATTTAATATATTTAGACAAAACCAATAATACTACCTTTTTAATAGATATTGCAGTACCTTCAGACTACAATATAGGAGCCAAAGAGATAGAGAAATTGAGCAAATACCATCTTTTAAAGACAGAAATTCGACGCCTCTGGAATACGCAAACCAATGTTATCCCAATAGTAGTCGGAGCAACAGGCGTAATAAGTAAGAGCTTACATCGATACATAAACCAAATGAACATAAACATAGACATAACAGTTCTGCAAAAACAAGCAGCCATTCACACTACCATAATACTCAGTAAAGTGTTGGGAGACACTGTTTTTGCGAACAGTACATCGCACACACAGGAGACTACATCAGAAACACAACAAACACCACACTTATCGACACAACATACACCACACTTGGTGGTCTCACAACAAACATTAGCCACACAAAGCACACTAGACACACAGGAGATCTCAACAGATACACAACAAACATCAGACATGTCAACACCAGGCACACAACTAACATCATATACAGACACCTCACAACAATTATCTACCACACAACACTCAACACATACATATACAACACACACACAATAAGACAAGCACACAAACAACAACTAAGACACGAAGAAAAACAAGAAGGAGATAGAGATAGGGGGATATAGACATCTTTTTTCCTGTGGGACGCAGGACGGGGTGTTTATTACACCGACACAACGTCGAGTATCTGGAACAGGAACATAATTTAATAATATAATATAATATAATATAATATAATATAATATAATATAATATAATATAATATAATATAATATAATATAATATAATATAATATAATATAATATAATATAATATAATATAATATAATATAATATTCATGGGACAAATTACACTTACTGATCTAACCCCAAAGTAAGCAAATTATTTGCTTGTATAATGGGTGTTAGTCAACGATACTAATACATAGAAATACATATATAAATACTGGAATATATTTAATAAAAACCCAAACCCGGAAATACAAACATTTATGCTCATCACGCAAATGCTTGTCCCCGTCGGGGATCGAACCCGAGCCCCGTCGATTGCGTAGTCAGGGCCGCTAACCTCTCGACCAACGGGGCAGTCAAACTTTGATATGAAACGAAATCTGACATTATTGCGATAGGAAACGGTAAGGTGGTGGTTTAAGACGCGGACGAGATGTCGTAGAATTTTACCACCTAGTAGCCATGATAATTCGCTACACAATAGAAAAAATATTCTCCAAAGCTGTAATTAAACTAAATGGATTAAGAAGGCAAAAATTTAAATATCATTGAAACGACCCTAATTGTTTCCAATTATGTCAGCCCCTAAATCAAATTAATAAGAGGGTTAGACGAATTTCCTTACCGCGCGAACGGAAGACGGTACTCAATTTTTCATCCCTTATTACGGATATAAAACTTAATTATAAATATTTTATGAAACAAGACACTCTTGTTTTTACAGCTAGTACAGTTATTTAATTACAATATTTTCTATACTCTATACATACTCTATATATCTATACAAATAAATAAAATTGGAGTGTCTGTTTGTAATATTAAAATAACCGCATTTTACCAAATGCATATGGATGTATACACGGTACATATACCAAAATAACGTTTTTTACAATTTTTATCTGTCTGTCGGCCTGTCTGTCTGTCTGTTTGTTCCGGCTAATCTCGGGAACGGCTGGACCGATTTTAACGAGGCTTTCACTGGCAGATAGCTGATGTGATAAGGAATAACTTAGGCTACTTTTAATTGCGAAAATGTTCCACGCGGGCGAAGTCACGGGCTCAGCTAGTTTAATTATAAAAAATTGCGTGTGTATGTGATTGAACTTCTCGTAAACGGCTAGACAGATCTTCATAAAATTTTTGTGTCTGTTCAACTTGATTTGAGAATGGTTAAATAAACAATTGAAAACGATAAGTAGAGTTGCAATCGAGCTTGGAAAGTATTCTATATAAAGCTTTCACGGCTATATGGATTAACCGATTTTCATAAAATTTGGTGACGAGATAGTTGAAGATCCGCAGTCAAGTACAAGCTTTTTGGCATCAACCCCTAAAGAGCTAAAAATAGAGCTGAAAGTTTATATGTCAAACCATTTTGATGACATGCATAAAACTGTACTATATATATCGCACACCTAGATCTAAATTAAGACAACTCAAAAAGGTTATTTTTCAGGTGACGAAATAAAAGTATATCTGTAGTTTTTTAGGGTACTTATACAACTTAATTTGATTCTATCTTAGATTAAGGAAATTACTGTCAAAGGATTTTATAGACAATAAATGGCTTGCAAAATATTACTTTATTTAAGCTGGATCTAAAATTTGATAGTTTTAGCTCCGCATTTTTAACTTCCCCTACGTATGTAGATAAAGAAGTTGCTGATTTTACCCCGATTTTCGAAAATCGAGTTTTCAAAAGATGTCCACGTTTTGAGGCCCTAGGAACCTTTTCCAACTTTTTTCACGATGGCGTCAGTATCTCTGTATGTATGTGTGTGTGTGTGTGTGTCTGAGCATCTCAACTTTTGAACGGCTGGACCGATCGAAACGCGGTTGATGGCATTCGATTGGATTTTGCTCAACTTAGACTTCCTGAAAATTTCAACGATTCGGTCTCGGAGGTTCTGAGAAATTTTGAAAAAACACAAAAAAAATGTTGGCGAAACAGTATTTTTTTTAATATAACTTCCGGGTTATTCAACCAATATTTTTTTAGTATTCTACTGTATTTTAGTACTAAAAAAAATTACGTCAAATGCCGTTTCAAAAATCAAAATCGAATCTAATTCTCAAAAGTTATAGCTTTTCAAATATTAAAATTACTTTGTTTTTAGCAAACTTACTTAATTTTTTTAATTACTTTCAAGCTAATTCACCGATAGGCTTAAATATTTTATCAGCTTTTAATAAAACTGCGTCAAATACCGCTAATTTAATCAAACTCGGTCAATGACGAAAATAAAAAAAAAGTTTTGACATTGCATCGAAATTTTTTGACCTATCGATTATTCAGCTAAAGCAATATTTTGGATCTCAAAAATTGAGTTGAATATCATCATCGTTTTCAAAATATACAGCTTTTCAAAAATTAATATACTGAAATTTTTAACAAAATAGATGTTTGAAGTGAAAATTATATGCTTTTATTTTTTACTCTTTTGAGCTTAAAATACCTTAATTTAGTGGGAAGTTTTAGGTGTGCGATCTAGGTGTACTCGCTGGCAACGTTCCGCAAGTCAGCATATTCTTTATATAGTAAGTAACAGAATTTCAACCGATCCGATAGGAACTTAGAAGCAAGTCGATTATCATAAAAAAGTGATGAAATGATGATGAGGTATAAAAATAAAACATATTATGGAATCTCAAAATGCACGCGAAGCGCGCGCGCAAAGCGATTTTACATTTCAATTTTCCTAAAATTTAGGTAATATTTTGAATATGATGTGCGTTCGTAACACGAAATAAAGAAAAAAAGGTTCGTAACAATCACAGATTAAACTGGATACGCTTTTCAAGGCAATTTCTTAGATTATCAACGTCACTTGCATTTACAGAGAGAAAAGGAGAGTTATAACACTTACCGGTGAAATGAAATATCTCCAGAGGTATTTTTAATCCTTAGCTTTTTATTCGATACGATAAAATAGCACAATATGGCATATTCCTTTTTTTTATGATATAATATGTCTACAAGCATTTGACATTTGCTCATATGAGCGGCTACGCATTTGGCGCCAAACACCGTGTCTATATGAACTTATGTAGTCTGTGGTAATAATACTTTCCGATTTTTTACAATTTTTCTTTAATGGTTGTAACTTTGATGGATATAGGTATCGGCAATGACTAATACTATACTGTATAATTATATTTATAGTTCTTATATGATCAGATAACAGAAAAAATAGAATAGAATTTTTATATGATGAACTAGCAGATGGCTCTTCTGGTTGAAAGAGAAACCATCGCCTATAGATACCAAAGATGTTAATGGCGCGTTGCTTTCCGTGTTACTATCCGTGAATGGTAAAGCTACAAACATAACGCTACCGCCTACCTTACCTTCAAAACCTGAACACGACAGTAAAAGTACTGACGCTATTACGTCAGGAATAGTTAAGTTGGTGGCAATATATAAGGTCCACACTTTTCCATCGTCGCCTTTGGTAAAACTCCATTTAAATAAAAGTATTAAATACAAATGTATACTTTTTACCTAGTCACCAACAAACCAGCATTTTAAAACGTTAAAATCTGTTTCGAATTTTTTTTAATATCAAAAGACAGCAAGCTAGCAGATGGCTCTCCCGACGGAAAGAGAAACCATCGCCCATAGACACCAAAGATGTTAATGGTGCATTACTATTCATGTGGTGGGATGGCAATGTGACATGTATAAGTCTACCGGTTAACTTATCCTCCAAACCGGAACATGAAAATGACAAGCATTGACGCTGTTGCGGCAGGAAAAGGTAAGGTACCAAATACCCAGGTGAGACATTGCGGAATTCTTCCACATGGTAGTCACGATGTTAGTGACACGATTAACCAATCGGTTGCCTTTTACGACGTGCCTGATAGAATGGCACTTGGTCTATTTTTTAAAGGAGCCTTGACCAACAGAGGGTAAATTTGAGAAATTACAAAAAATTTGAAATAATAATAAACAATCTTAAATATTGAATAAATTACTTAACTATTATAAACCGGGCACTCGTACAAAAATAAAAGTTTTGAAGCTGTATTTTCAATAGTCTAGCGAGTTAGTTTTATAAAATAGATATTTACTAAATATTTTTCTTGTTGCCAATACATAATATATACGTACAATAATACAAAGCTATACGTGTCACTACTATCGTAATTACTATGTAGTAAAGTTTGGCGATGTCTTGCCTAAATGTTTAGTAACATCGCCTTACCTATTCTTGCCGCCATAGTGTCAGTCAATTGGCCTAAAATTTAGCGAATATTTTAAACATGAAACGTTTGTAAAAATATTTGCTTAATTTTTACACTTGCTCCTAAACGGTCTCAACCTGAATGGGTGTAAGTATCGGAGGTGATCAATGCTGTGCCTTGATCATATTGATCCGATGCTCTCAAGAGTGAAGTCAAAAGTCTCCGAAACGGCATCAATCGTGTATGACAAAAGCATACGCAGTATATAGCAATAAGCAAAAACTAGTGACTAGACCTTGATGATGACACACAGTTCTTTCAGTTTACCTTCAGAATTTTTGTGTGAAGTTCTGTTTGTATACGCATATGTGTTACATAGATGTTTTTTTCTACTAAAATACAGATCTTCATCAATCCATAGTACATTTTTTCTTGTTACGTTGTTGCCAAACTACTTTTAGGAGTAAAATTCTTGTTCTTTTCTTGTGCACTAACCACCACAACAATGTTTCTACAAGTGCAAAGTTAAGTGGTTGAAAAAGTCCTTAGACATTAAGTTCACCTGTTGTATATCTTGCGCCACAGAGTTTAAGTACATAAATAAAATTTCGTAAGGTTTCATTAGTAGCTTCGTAAATATATTCTGAGATCGCTCTGTAGCGATAAGCCCGCCTTTGTACCTATGTACATACTTAGTACAATGTTTATAAATGTTATAGTTATTGGAGCAAAATAATTTATTCATTCATTATAAATCTATTAAATAGCTTCCAATATAAATGCGCACTAAACTATCCTTTTAAATCATAATCCTTTTAAACTTCTTAACATTTCAATGTTAAATAATAACAGATAAAAATTTAAAATTCAAAGAACTTCCAAAGAGCTTGAAAATAAGATAGCGATTCAGAAACTAAATAAAACGATCGAAAAATTAGTATTGCCGAGAAACGCCAGCCATTAGTTACGAAAGAAACAAAAGTCTTTACTAATGAAGGATCTTACTAATTAGAAGTCGTTAGGGATGCTAGCAATTAAAACAGCACATTTTAAGTTTAGACAGTATTGGCATTTGTTTTAACGATACTTTTTTTTATTTAAGATAATATATTTTTAACAAAACTTAAACCGATGAAAATTTATGCGTGGTTATACATTAAAAGCGATGTCACTGAAATAGAATCTTGCAGTGTAGGAAATGGAACAAACTCACCGTAGCTCTGAAAAATAATGAAGACCCCAGCGGCACAGTTATCCACCACACTTTAAACCACAACAGCACCAAGCACAAAAGCATACAATTTACGCACTCCACGCACATCTACCGCTCGAACCACGTGCGAGTCAGTACTACTTCGGCTCTCGTTGAGTGTAGTAGTGTTTGTGTGTCCTGAAGATGCTTCGGTTGCGTAGTGAAACGTGCGTTGAGTGCGTAAATTGTGTGCTTTTGTGCTTGGTGCTGTCATGGTGTAAAGTGTGGTGGATAACTGTGCCGCTGGGGTATTCATTATTTTTCAGACCTACGGTGAGTTTGATCCATTTCTTAAACTGCAAGATTCTCTTTCAGTGACATCGCAAAGTTACACTTAAAAGTTCGCGGAAATTTACAAAATAACTGGTTTTATTCATCTGAAGTGTACCCATAATTAGCCGAAGATACTTGGTCACACAATGTGATAGGTGGCAAGCCTATCGCCAGCCGGGCACTTTCCAATCCCGGGCAACGTTGTTTTTGTCAGAAAACTGAAATGATTTTTGAATTGCTCGACCCGGAAAACGAACCCGGGACCTAATGTGGCCAATACCGACACCGAACTACTAGACCATAGAAGCGATTTTGTTTAAAACTTATTTTATAGGACAACCGTTTTAATTCTATTCGATAAAAGAATAATTATCAAAATTGGATCACCCTGTAAAAAGTTATTGATTGATCTTGAGCTGAACTTTGACATTCGGCCGAAATTCGGTTTCAATGGCGAACATTTTTCACTGGAAAAAAGTACCTACTTGCACTATTTTGACTGAAATCTAGACTAGTATTATAAAGAGGAAACATTAAATTTGAATTTATATATGTGAATCTGAATAAACTTAAAAACACTAGATCGATTGAAAAAAATCCACCATTAGAAAGATATTAAATCATCCCCGAGTGACATAGGCTATATTATATTTTCAAAAAAATTAAAGATCTCTACCTAAATTGTAGCAATGTAATCAAAGGTATCAAAATTTTGCCGATAAGTTTGCCGTTGCGAAAGCGATTAACGATATATAAATTAACTTTAGTAAATTCGTAAACAAGTCACATGTCATTTACGAGAAAGCTCCAGAATTGAACCAAAGTTCGGCCGAAATTCGGCGGATTTTTTTATTTTCACCGAATGTTCGGCCGAAGTTCGATTTCGCTTCAAACCTCATTTGTTCCATCTCTATTAAAAAGATACTGTTACTTTTTGTTATCCCCATATCATAATTAATCGTTAAAAGCTACAATATCCGATTTATTCTTAGCCCATTCTTTTGTTGGATACAGGCCTATTTATTTAGGCACCGACCACAGCCCATAGATACCTAATAACAGGCGAATGGCTCCTGTCAATACACCTGGCTTATAGTTCCAATAATAATAATAATAATAATAATTTTATTTGTCAGAAAAATGTAAACAAGGTCATCAGATATGTTTCAAATATCATCATCAGATAATATAAATGTCCACGCGCCAATACTCAATCGTTGTTGACCAATCAGATGCTCTGTACATCTCGTTATCTTTCACTGTGGCCTTGAATTAGCCAATCACGGCGTTGCAACCCCGCTTCGTCTTACCTCAACTAGTTGCTAGAATGCATTCAATACGGAAAATCAAAAATTACACGTCTATGGACTGTGTGGTCGGTGGTTGCAGGTTTACTGCATTTAAATTAGTATTTCATTTTGAATTCAATTTTAAATTTTATACATTTTAGGTTTCTTTTAAATATATTTTTCATTTAAAGTTAAGATTTTTCCACAGTTACTCTATACATTGTAGATAGGCTTGAGAAAATCATGAATGGGTAATTTTAAAGAGCCACTTGACATGACCTTAATTCAAATGAATAAATGTTATGAAAGACGTTTTTTTTTCTCGACGTATAAAGAAATTTAAAAGATCTTTTATGTTTGGATTTAATTTTATAAATTTAATTTTATTATACTCAAGGGTTTGTTTTTTATTATTTTAGTTTTTATATTTTGAGATAGCAAACAAGCAGATGTCTCTCCTGATGGAAGATGAAATCATCGCCTATGGGCACCAATTGTTAATGTTGCGTTGCTATCTGTGTGGCGGGATGTATATGCCACATGCATAAGTATACTGGCTACCTCTCAGACCACATAAATCCTAATAGACACGGCGTTTGGCATTAAACATGTAGCCGTGCATAGAGCGAACGCTCATATCATTGTCAAAAGTATAAAAAATTATTGACACTAATTGTAATTTAATTTTTATTGTTGACGTACTGTTGCATCTATTCACGTATTTATGTGAGTATAAAATTTAGCTATGCTTGATGTCTAAGTAATGTCCCTCCATTTACTCCGTGGGCTACTTTACCTGACAGAACGGCAGTTGGTCTCTTCTTCAAAGAAGTCCGGACCAACGTAGAAATCAGAAATCAGAAGTACTTTTTTTTATCTTTATTTTTTTAAGAAGACTTTTGGATATGCAATATCCATGTCAGTCCTGTAATCATCTTATACAATATGTATGTACTTATATAATAGTCTAAATTAGTCTAGCGCATTTACATCTTAGTTACCTATTTACTTAATAACTAGATCATATAGCATTCTGGCTGAATCGGATAGCGGTTCAGCCAAAATGCTACAGATTAAACCTATAACTAAATTATAAATTTTTAATTCTGACAAAATTAAGTCTCGTTTCGTTGCGTTCCGGCCGCATTCCAACAATACGTGATAAATGTCCTCCACTTATGTACAATTAGGGGAGTCAATTTTTCTCATTAAATAGGTAAATTTGTTGCATGGAATGTGGCCTGAACGAAGTCTAATTGCTGCTGTAACCGAAGCACGACGATTCAAAAACCATGGGATATGAAAAGGCTCATTTTGTATAATTTTGTACCAAATGCCTTTTAGCTTGGATCTCTCATCAAAATATTCTTTCCAAATTTGTTTGTATTTGAGTTTGAATTTAGAAAATACCTCCGAGTAATGTGGTTTTAAATAAACTTTATCCCCAAATAACACAGCATTTTTTGCTAAACGATCAGCCTCTTCATTATCCCTTAAACCTAGGTGAGATGGTATCCACTGTAATTTTACTTTAACTCCCGCATAGTTGAGGTCAACAATTTTTTCCAATATTGTATAGGCTATCGAAACACCTCTGAGGCCAGAGGCGCATCGAGCCACATGCTGCAGAGCACTTTTGCTATCGGAAAAAATGACAACCCTATCGCAGCCAATTGAATGGATATACGACAGTGCCTCAGATACAGCACACAATTCTGCTGACATAATTGAGATATCAGACTCAATTTTAAATTTTCTGTTTGTTTTGTTTTGAGGGTCGTAATAAACTTTGCACCATCAGTAAAGAGTTTGTACCAGTTGCTATATTTATGACATAATTCTTTAATTATATTGTATTTCAATAAGTTTGGTTCATATAGTCGCTTAGCTTTTTTGTGTCCAACAGAAGTACTTTGTTCAATAAAACTTTTTAGAAATTATTTTGACTCGTCGATAATTTTTTAAAATACTACCGGATCGGAACGCGGCTACATACTGAGAAGATCCGGCGGAAGAAACTCAGCGGGTTTATCATTTTTTCATATATTTTTTTTAATAAGATATTACATAAAGTTTAATTTGTATCTAATTGTAACAGTAATAATAAAGCGTAGGTATACTTTGCCCCATAAAGGAGTTGCTTATTTTGTGGAGACGACACACACGCAAAGCAAGATTGTTTATATTTTTGTTCCTTGTATTTAGGGAGTGAATATCACTATTTTTTTTAAATAAGCAAATATTTTTACGTCGTTATGTTGTCACGACGGAAAGAATCACTTTATAATATTGATCAATACTTTTGTGTTTCTATGTATGTGTTACAGCACTTATCCCCGTGGTTGAGAAAACTTAAAAAACCGGCCAAGTGCGAGTCGGACTCGCGCACGAAGGGTTACGAACCATTATCTATAGAAAAACGGAAATAATACGTTTATTGTATGTGGACCCCCTTAATTTTTTTATTTTTAGTATTTGTTGTTATAGCGGCAACGAAAATATATAATTTGTGATAATTTCAGCTTTATAGGTATTACGGTTTATGAAATACAGCATGGTGACAGACAGACGGACAGACAGACAGCGGAGGCTTAGTAATAAAAAAAATATCTTCACGCCAGTATCCCCGAAGGGGTAGGCAGAGGTACAACAAGTGCAGCCACGATTAGCCGAAGATACTTGGCCCCACAAATGTGATAGGTGCCAAGCCTATCGCCAACCGGGCACTTTCCAATCCCGGGCAACTTTGTGTTTATCAGAAAACTGAAAAAACATTTTTTAAGTGCCCGACCCGGGAATCGAACCCGGGACCTCATGTGGTCGACGCCAATACTGGACCACTAGACCACAGAGGCTTAGTATGCTTAGTTCCGTTTTTACCTTTTATGTACGGAACCCGAAAAAACTGAACAATGAAAATGACTGACGAGTAGTAATGATTTTACTCACTTTGTATGTAAAACTTTTTTTTTAGCGAAGGACTCCCGTGTTGGTGTGAGCTCCTTTAAAGAGAAAATCAACAGCCATTCTGCCAGCCAGATCGAAAAAGTCACCCGATTGGCTATATGTGTCACAACTCCGCTTTCCAGGCTCCTTTGAAGAATAGACCAACTGCCGTTCTGCCAGAAAGATCGCAAAAGACGGCCGATTGGCCAAGCGAGTCACTATCATCGTGGCTACTAGGTGGTAGAGTTCTGCATTGTCTCGCCCGGGTCAGGTACCACCGCTTTACCTATTCCTGACGCAATATCGTCAATGCTTGTCGCTATCGTGTTCTGGTTTGGAGGGTAAGGTAACCGGTAAACTTATGCATGTGGCATTAAACCTGGCCACAAGATAGCAACGCACCATTAACATCTTTGGTGTCTATAGGCGATGGTTGATTCTTTCCATCAGGAGACCCATTTGCTTGTTTGCTATCTTATGATAAAAAACAATGGCGACTATTATCTGGTAGAGTATTTGGTACCACTGCCTTTTCTATTCCTACTGCAAAAGCGTCAACGCTTGTCACTGTCGTGTTTCGTTTTGGAGAATAGGGTAGCCAAATTGACTTATGCACGTGGCATTGCTATCCTGCCACACGGATAGCAACGCACCATTAATATCGTTGCTGTCCACAGGCGATGGTTTCTCCTTTCATCAAGAGATTCATCTGCTTATTTGTTATCTAATAATATTTAAATGTGACTTTTACCTGCAAAAATGAACTCATTTAATTAGCATAATCATAATATGTGGTCTAGTAGTCCAACGTTGGCGTTGACCACATGAAGTCCTGGGTTCGATTCCCGGGTGATAAACACAAAGTTGCCCGGGATTGGAAAGTGCCCAGTTGGCGATAGGCTTGCCACCTATCATATTTGTGGGACCAAGTATCTTCGGCTAATCGTGGGTGCACTTGTTGTACATCTGCCTACCCCTTCGGTGATACGGGCGTGAAGATACTTTATAATACATACGATTAACCGGTCAATACAATCGACGGAATCGATCACAGAATAGTTTAATCAAGCATTACGTGGCTTATTTGTTTAAGGCGTGCCGGCGGGTAAGGTCACAGATTCAAATATAATCTAATCAAAATGTTTCTTTGTTTGGATTTAAAAAGTTTTCCCAACCATGATGTAAGTGCTAAAACACATATATAGTTAGAAACACAAAAGTATTGTACAATATTGTTACACCCAACTAAATTGTTACAAATTATCTATTATATCTACAAATGTCTGTCTAAAATAATCTGTAATACTAAATTCATTTAACTAGTAGACCGAGGGCCCAGAAACAAATTTTTTTGATAAATAAAAAGCTGAACTTTTGGTTAATAACAAGCTGAATTTTTGGTAAATAACAAGCTGAATTTTTGGTAAATAACAAGCTGAATTTTTGGTAAATCACAAGCTGAATTTTTGATAAATAACAAGCTGATTTTTTGACAAATAACAAGCTGAATTTTTGCTAAACAATAAGCTGAATTTTTGGTAAATAACAAGCTGAATTTTTGATAAATAACATGCTGAATTTTTGACAAATAACAAGCTGAATTTTTAATAAATAACAAGCTGACTTTTTGACAAAAAACAAGCTGAATTTTTGGTAAATAACAAGTTGAATTTTTGATAAATAACAAGTTGAATTTTTGACAAATAACAAGCTGAATTTTTGATAAATAACAAGCTGATTTTTTGATAAATAACAAGCTGAATTTTCGTGAACAGCTTCATTTTGTCGAGACGCCCATCTTTTTTTGTATCTTCGAAAAATCTCGAATTTCTTCGGCTTCCAACAATTTAATTCGAAGAAGGAAAAATTTTGATTAATAACAGTAACTATTTTTTTACTTTAATCACTTAATTATTTAATGAAAAACACGAACAAACTTTTGTTCTACACATTCGATGATTTCCTGACGAGTACTCCACTATAAAGTTTCGGAATTACCTATGAGATTTTTCAGTTGATATTAATTCATTTAAAAACTACCCAATTTTCTCACTACAGCATGTTAATTATTATTATTATAATTCAAGGGTTACTTCATTCGTACGTCGTTCGGAAATACGGCCATACACTGAGAAGATCCGGCGGAAGAAACTCAGCGGGCTTGTCTTTTTCATGTATATATTTTTTTAAAGTAAGAAGTTACATAATATTTAATTTGTAACTATGTTATTATTACAATAATAATAAATATTGCTTATATGAGGAGCAGTTAATCCCATGCTTTCTTGTATTCAAATATTTTATAATAACCTTTTTTTACATCGTTTTTTTTGGTTTTCAAACATTCTTAAGGGTAATTTTTAAGTCAAAGTAAGGTCGCTGGTTTAAATCTAAAATTTTTCTGTTTAAAAAAATGTTCAGAAATAACTGCATATTAAGCGAATTTCCGGAAAATTTCCTATAAGCTTTGAAAAATCCTTTGCTTTTATTATTATAACATATTTCTGAGCAGAGTCATAAATTTCCTTTCATGAATTCCACTGTAATAAAGATCGTGTTAGCGTTAGTAATATATTATTACATTAAGGCGAATCGTTGGGGCTTGTAACGTTAGAAGGGTCTTTGTTGTGTAAAACAAAACTTAATGAAAATAAAGATCTAATATAATGCAATCGTGCCTTTCATAATAAAACTTTTTTCGCATTAAATAGACCATGGATTAAATGGATATGCCTTTCAAGACGATTTCTTAGTTTGTTAACGTAGCTTGCATTTACACACTGTTTTTTTTAAAGCCATTTTGTTTCCGCACTTAGCCACTTGGGCCTTTGTACGTAGCTGGCTAAACCTATTCCAGCTATCCTAACTCCTTCCAGAAACTTATAAGACGGCTGATATTTTCACAAGCTTCTTTTGGGTTTTTGGGTTTTTCAGGATGCGTGCCCGTTGTTCGGCCACGCTCCTGCACTCAAGGAGAACGTGAGCGGTTGTTTCTTGTTCCTCCATGCAGCTGCGGCATAGAGGGATGTCTGTTACACCTATGTTGAATAGATGTCGGTTTAGGTGGCAGTGCCCTGTTATAGTGCCCACAACTTTTCTCAGGTCACTTCTGTTGAGTTATATATATATATATATATATATATATATATATATATATATACATATATTAATTTTTCATGAAATAAAAGTTTAAAATTATTAAAAAGAATACTAATTTTAAACTCTTATTTATCTTAGCGGGAGGAAAAATTGTAAATCGCTTTTATAGCTCTTCTTGCTAATACATAATTTGTATTTATTTCAGCGGGATTCCTCTAGAGAATAAATCCAAAAAGCTTCATAGCCCTCCATTTTCTTACTTGTTCATTCTAAGCTTGTTCATTGCCCCATTAAAATGTTATAGCAGTACTTCTGCTTTACTAATGGTCAATAACCAGGTAAATTCTAATTAGTATACAACTTTCGTAGTATTTATATAAGATAGCGCTGTGATTTGTGAAAATATCGTTAAATTGCAAATCACCCTAATCTCGTATTAGATGATCTGTAACTTTTATTGAGACGATAAAATTAAGCATTGATTTTGTTCATATTAGTACGAGCTTCATTTGAAGAAAAGACCATTTTTCATCTTGACAGGCAGTTCGTAAAATGCTAACAATTAACTATTAAAATGTCACGAACACAAACTTTAAACAATGACTTTAAAATGCTAAATCGATTAAAATTATTTCTGCGGTTTAGTTACAGATCACACAAATAATAATATACACGTTGTTTGGTATTACCGAGAAGCACTTTGGCCGAATAAAGCACTTGAATCACTTTTACATGCCTAGTATAACTTTTGGGCAGAGTAACGCCCTCAACATTGAATGATGAATTGGATGATGAACAATGAACATTATTCATCATTCAAACATTGTTGATGAACAATGAACAACAAAGTAGATTATAGTATGTATTTGCACACCGGCATTGCCGGTAGATTATGGCGATCTGAAAAAATGTAAGGCCTATTTATTGTAACCCATATTCATGCAAATAAAATATATTCCATTCTATTCTAACAGGCGATAAAATTACAATGCATTGAAAACATGTTATCTTCACCTATTTGCACAATTCTTCGTTATATATTTTGTCCATTGTTGTTGTGACGTCATTACCTCAAAATAACAGGTACATAACACAGGTGCACCACACATCTGGTCGGCTAATAGTTGTCGTTAGGTGCGGTAGCTAATATGGGCGTAAAATGCGTAGCCTCTCATATGAGCTAATGTATGTAAATGTCAAAAGCTTAAAGATATATTATATGGTAAAAAAATAGAAATATGCAATATTTGCTATTTTTTTTTGCAAATAAAAAGCTAAGGCTTAAGGAATTATTAAGATTAAGGACCTCTGCAGTGATTTTATTTCATCGGTAACTACTATAACTCTTATTTTCTCTCCGTAAATGCAATCGACATTGACATCCTTAGAAATTGCCTTCAAAAGCGTATCCAGCATACTGATATTTAGCAGGGTTGATTCCAGACTTTCCATTTAAAAGAAAGTTTTGTTCTTTTAAATGGCAAGTTAGGAATCATTTAATTGGACGTTAAAAAGGTGTAATTAATTAAATATGCTATTATCCGCGAACTGTTTTATGTATCCTCCGTGATGGTACCGAAAAGAAAGAAGTCTGTTTAATAAATGGACAAGACTCACCGATGGTCCGGATAAAAAGAAGACCCCCACAATTATCCGCCCACATCCACCACACTTTTACACTCACGTCTTACGCCGGCACCAATCTCAAAAGCACACAATATATTTACACACTCAACGCACGTTTCACTTCGAAACTGGATACGACTTTTAAAAACAATAATTTAGATTGTAAATGTAGCTTGCATTTACATAGATAAATACAGAGTTATAATACTTACCGATGAAATAACATTACCCCAGAGGAGGGAGGTGGTCCCGAGCTCCTTTAAAGTATAGGCAAACTGCCGTTTTGCCAGGCACTTCGTAAAGGGCGACCGATTGGCTATGCGAGTCACTGCCATCGTAATTACTAGGTGTTAGAGTTCTGATACTACCGACTTACCTATTCCTGCCGCAATAGCGTCAGTGCTTGTCACTGTCGTGTTCCGGTTTGGACGGTAAAGTAGCCGGTAAACTTATGCATGTGGCATTAGATTTAGACCTCGCCACAAGATAGTAACGCACCATTAACACCTTTGGTGTCTATAGGCGATGGTTGATTCTTTCCATCAGGAGACCCATCTGCGGGTATGTTATCTTATGATTTATATAAAAAAAGCACTATTAACATCTTTGGTGTCTATAGGCAATGGTTGACTCTTTCCATCAAGAGACGCATCTGCTTATTTGCTACCTTATTATATAAAAAAATCCTTAAGTTTTGCTCTTTTTACTCGACATGTTAAAACAGCATAATATATCCATAAGTGTTTGATATTTACATACATTTGCTCATATGAGCGGCGGATTTTGCGCCCAACACCGCGTCTATTGGTATTTTTGTGATCTGTGAATCTACCTGTGTAAATGTATGTGTGCTATAAACGAACTTACTGATTATCTAGAAGTCAAAGCGACTTTCTAAGCAGGTATATTGGTCCATTAAAACATTTTCGCAGTATCTGAATCTGCTTTGATGTCGGTCTTGGTTGAACAGTTAAGTGAATTCTAATTAGTATACAACCTTCGTAGCTACGATTTAAATTGCTTTGCCTGGAGGACCGTCAAATTGTACAATTTTATCTTAATCCAGTATTAAATTGAATTGGAATATTTCGTAAACTTTAGTTTTATCAGTGGCTTATTTTTCAGGTAATTTCATGCGTGCCGCGTGGTATAAGGGCTAACCTATTCGGTTAAAATAATGGAATCCTGGATTCAATCCTCAGGTCGAGTTATTGTGGTTGGTGTTACTGGGGCTTCTACAAATTTTTTCTCAAAAATCGAAATTCTCGCCCTCTTCAAATTCTCGGTAATAATAGAAAAAATCTATTCTAGATGCGAACAAATCCTAAAACACAATATCATAAAAATTGGTCCAGCTATTCTTGTCACAGTGATGTACCTAACACGCCTTTGGTTTATATACAGAGCACAGACGTCATTTATGGAAGAACTCTATGGTTCACTGCATCACGACACCCATGTTTTTGTGTGCTATCTTATAATATATTTAAAAAAACGATTTTGATGGAACTTTCAATGAAATATAAGTGAGTATATAGGGCAGGACATTATAGACACTCAGAACTACTAGGTGATAGATTTCTGCATTGTCTCGCCCGGGTCTAGTACCACCGCCTTACCTATTCCTGTCGCAATAGCGTCAGTGCTTGTCGCTGTCGTGTTCCGGTTTGGAGGGTAGGGTAGCCGGTAAACTTATGCATGTGGCATTATACCTCGCCACAAGATAGCAACGCACCATAAACATCTTTGGTGTCTATAGGCGATGGTTGACTCTTTCCATCAGGAGACCCATCTGCTTGTTTGCTATCTTATGACGTAAAATAAAAATAAAAATAAACTCATGACTTCTTTCACGTGATCCAAAATCGTTACTTCCTTTTACTCACTTTGCTAAAATGTAGCCTATGTCCTGCCATATATACTCACTTATCTTTCATTGAAAATTCCATCAAAATCGTTTTTTTAAATATATTATAAGATAGCACACAAGAAGATGGGTCTCGTGATGCAGTGAACCATCGCCTATAGACATCAAAGGTGTTAATGGTGCGTTGCTATCTTGTGGTAAGGTCTAATGCCACATGCATAAGTTTAACGGCTACCTTATCCTTCCAAACCAGAACGTGACAGTGACTTGTGCTGACGCTATTGCGGCAGAAATAGATAAGGCAGTGGTACCAGAGCCGGACGAGACAATGCGGAACTCTACCACCTAGTAGCCACGATGGTAGTGACTCGCATAGCCAATCGGTCGCCTTTTACGACCTGTCTGGTAAAACGGCAGATGACCTATTTTTCAAAGGAGCCTGGGACCAGCATGGCGGAAAGTTCAGCCGTTCTAGAGATTATCCGGTAAAAACAGAATGACAGACATACGCAAATTTTAAAAATGGCTGTTTAGGTAATAGTATCGTAAAAATAACATCCTACACTTGAAAAATCTAGTTATTTTGAAATCAGAGACAAATTTATTTATATGTGCAGATAATTACGTATATATTATTTATTGTTTCCCAGTGTTGGTCTCCGACTGCTTTGAAGAATAGGCCAACTGCCCGCCCTACCGTTCTGCTAGAAAGGCGTGCACTAACATAGTGGCTACTAGGTGGTAGAGTTCTGCATGGTCTCGCCCGGGTCTGGTACCACCGCCTTACGTATTCCTGCCGCAATAGCGTCAGTGCTTGTCACTGTCGTTTTCCAGATTAGAGACTACGGTAGCCGATAAACTTATGTATGTGGCATTAGACCTCGCCACAAGATAGCAACGCTCCATTAACATCTTTGGTGTGTGGTATTAAACCTCGTCACAAGATAGCAACGCATCATTAACATCTTTGATTTCTATAGACGATGGTTGACACTTTATCAGGAGACCTATCTGCCCGTTTGTTATATTATGATATAAAAATATATTTAGTATATTCTTGATTGATAAAAAATTGCTTGATTTCTATTTTCATCCGAATATTAAGTAACCGAGTTTATTTCATAATAGGCCCGCGTCATTTGTTTATCAAATATTACCCTTGAATAAAGAGAAATACATTTTCACGAACAAAAGTACTAAAATAAATATGAAATACACAATCTCTCCATCGTAATAAAATCTAGTGAATATGAGGACGTAAAAAACCGATAAAAAATAGTCCGCCATATCCTATATTGGATGGGGGATAAAAAAATATGTTTTATTGAAGATTGTATTAACATATTATACGAAACTAGCGTTTCGTTGCAGCTTTGCATGGATATAATGGTGTAGAAAAAGCTATAAAAATATAAGGCCATTCTGTATATAAGATGGGAGAAAATTATATAAGGTGGAGGAGTGAAAAAAATAGATTTTACTATTTCCACGCTAATTTCCTATCGGGGTAGAAAAAGTGAATTGAACTAGATTTTCCGGTTCACCATAATTCACTAGTTTGTCGGTTGACAAAATAAGCGGTTGATCGACAGATTCACCTGATTATTTAAGGCATGGGAGTGGTATAACATTCGCCAAACTCCGAGCTAGCAATGGGACTGGTACCAGAGCCCCAGTAGTAATTTAACTTAAATGTTTTCATTAATAATTTATGTAAAAATAATATCACTGATTTAACTTAAACGTTTTCATTAATAATTTATAAATAATATAATATCACTGGACAAATTATATTCAGCTGATCTAACCCCAAAGTAAGCAAATTATATGCTTGTAGTATGGGTGTCAGTCAACCATACTAATACAATGAAATACATATATAAATACTCTAATAAATTTAATAAACACCCAACCCCAAAAATACAAACATCTGTGCTTATCACCCAAATGCCTGTCCCTTCCGGGAATCGAACCCGGACCCCATTGATTGTGTAGTCAGGGTCTCTAACCACTCGACCAACGGGGCGGTCATTTATATAATAATAATATCACTGGACAAATCGCACGAATTGATCTAACCCCCAAAGTAAGCAAATTATTTTCTTGTACTATTGTACTTTTTGTACCATTTTCCCCGTGTTGGTCCGAGCTTCTTTGAAGAATAGGCTGACTACCGTTCTGCCAAGCAGATCGTATAAGGCGACTGATTGGCTATGCGAGTCACTACCATCGTGGCTACTAGGTGGTAGAGTTCAGCATTATCTCGCGCGGGTCTAGTACCACCGCCTTACCTATTCCTGCCGCAATAGCGTCAGTGCTTGCCACTATCATGTTCCAGTTTGGAGCGTGAGATAGCCGGTAAACTTATGCATGTGGCATTAGACCTCGCCACAAGATAGCAACGCACCATTAAGCTCTTTGGTGTCTATAGGCGATAGTTGACTCTTTCCATCAGGAAACCCATCTGCTTGTTTGCTATCTTGTTATAAAAAATATATGGATATTAGTCACCGATAAAAATACATATAAATACATATATAAATACTAATATAACAATACATACATAATAAATGTCAAGACCAATAAATACAAATATTTATGCTCGTCACACAAATGTTTGTCCCTGTCGGCAATTGAATCCTAGCCCCATTGATTCGAAGCTAGGTTCACCAACCACTCTACCAACGGGGCGGTCATATACAGATTAGGTCATCAGAATCATATACATAGTTAGCGATCATATATGATGAGAAAAAATAACATTAAAAATGAATATTAAAATACTTCTTAGTAAACTTAGTAAACAGTACACCGAGAATCCTGTATTTACCTGCGGCATACTTGGACACCGTGTAGACACATGTGTCGCGTAGCGCGATTTCAACACAGAATAGCGGGCGTGGCGGCAGCGTGTCCTTGATGTCGACTAGCGCGTACTAGAGAGTATAATATCCACATTTCACTTATTTTTAGAGACATATTAGTCAAAAATTAAGCCCTTAATTTTATTATTTCATTTAAACGAGAATCGAGTACCGAGTACTCTTCAGAAGTATCGAAGCTAACTCACCAGTCAGTCCAATAAAGAAAATGGTTTTCAATAACTAAAATGATAGAATGAAGTTAGGTCAATCTTGGTCTATTCTTCAAAGAGGATTTCTTTCATAATATTGTAACACCTCCTATAAAAATCTACAATATCATCTTTGAGTTTATATCGTATTTGAGTTGAAATTATACTATCTGATCCTGACGATCCCATCACAATATACACTTCACAATTCACACGCACACGCACACGCCAAAGTCGCCGCCGGCGGCGACTCGGTCCATTGTTTCGGCCCACAAACACTCGAGACTCCGGCCAAGAGCCACTAGCGAGTCGAAATCCTGATGCCATTTACTCTCCCACCAATCGTCAAGATACTGCCCTAAGCCGAGGTTCGGTCTCACAGGAGACACCCTTAGGGTGGGCTCTTAGCCCACTTAAATTCTGGCTGAGCACTTTGCTCGCCCCAAAAGCCCGGTTTCGCCAGTAGCGGTCATTTGGACCAACTGCTTAAGTTCATTTCGAAAATATTGGATTTGATATCATCTTTAAGTTGATATCATCTTTGAGTCGATATCACCTTTAAGTCAATAACTTTTTTGAGTCATTATCATGTTTGAGTCGATATCATCTTTGAATCAACGTCATCTTTGAGACGATACCATCTTTGAGTCGTATCATTTTTAAATTATAATTGTTCGCAAAGTAACCCTTAAATCTATAAAAGGCTCGGATAAGACTATATTATTATGTGTTTTTTTCGAAATGACAAACTACACATTTTGAACTTTCGGTCATTACTGTGACACCGAAATATGAGGTGAGCACAGGGGCAGATTTGATATGTTGACTATCCTAGGCCTGCGAAAGAAAAGGCCTTGCCACCCCCATATTTGCTGTAACCGAATAACCCTTTATAATATCTTTAGTTTTAGTGAGAAAAATGAAAATTATACAATTGAAATTGGAACAAACTAATAAGTAAAGATCTAGTTGGATGAGTAAAAAACAACCACAAAATTTTAGTTTAGTAATTTCGCCGTAGTCCTGAGCCTGTTCGGCCTAAAGGGAAATCAGTCCCTATGCGACCAGAGCGCTCAGTCAGAGTTTGATGTATGTATGTGTGTATAAGTGTGCGGGAACCTAAAAGATGCCTTATTATCGTCTTAACAAGGATCACAAGTTTAATTTTATTAAGTTAAAGTTCCACAGCCTTCCTTCAATGAGCTCTTCGTAAAGTTTGGTGCAAAAACTGAAACAATGGTTGTCGTCGCAAACATAAAGGGTGCTAGTCGACGGCTGTCTTTTGTTCCCAAAGACGAACTAAAATAAGAGAATTCTGCGACATTGTAACATTTCCGTCAAAACGTTCACGACTTGGTTTAGATATTTCACGGTATTTTTATGTTGTTTTTAAAAGTTTTAGAAGAATACACTACCTGCCGTTCCGTCAGGCGGGTCGTAAAAGGCGAACGATTGATTATTATAAGTGTCACTTTCTTCGTTACTACTAAGATGGTAGAGTTATGCAATGTCTCGCTTGGTTTAGTTTTTGCCTATTTTACCTATTCCTGTTTTTTATATCATAAGATAGCAAACAAGCAGATGGGTCTCCCGATGGAAAGAGTAAACCATCGCCTGTAGACACCAAAGATGTTAATGGCGCGTTGCTATTTTGTGGCGAGGTCTAATGCCACATGCATAAGTTTACCGGCTACCTTACCCTCCAAACCCGAACACGACAGTGAGAAGCACTGACGCTATTGCGACAGGAATAGGTAAGGCGGTGGTACCAGACCCGGGCGAGACAATGCAGAACTCCACAACCTAGTATCCACGATGTTAGTGACTTGCATAGCCAATCGGTTGCCTTTTACGACCTGCCTGGCTGAACGGCGTTTGGTCTATTCTTAAAAGGAGCCCGGAACCAAAACGTGAAAAAATGAGCAAAAAATCATCAATTTGTTTCAATAAAGTTATTTTTATTTGTTGAAACTACTTTACAATACACTTGTACTTTAATCCCACTACAAGTATACACTAAATTATTTAAATTAATCGACCGGTTTCGCTTTTAAAGCACCTTCAGGACGTAATATTGTGTACCGACTGCCTTAGTTATTTTTTTTTGAAGTTGTACTTATTTTAACGCGTTTGTAAAAATAATGAGAGTTTTTCTGAATGGGAAACCCTCGCTTATAGGCACCAAAGATAGTTGTAGTGCATTGCTATCTGTGTGGCAGGATCGCAGTGTCACATGTATATATTATATTTATATTTTTATGTTTTATTTTATAACAATAATGTACAGAGTTTCTTATATATTCTACGCTTTTTACATTCTTTTTATATTCTACTTCGCCGTGTTGGTCCCGGCCTCCCTTGTAGAATAGGCCAACTGCCGTTCTGCCAGGCAGGTCGTAAAAGGCGACCGAATGGCTATCGAGTCACTACCATCGTGGCTACTAGGTGGTAGAGTTCTGCATTGTCTCGCCCGGGTCAGGTACCACCGCCTTCCCTATTCCTGCCGCAACAGCGTCAGTGCTTGTCGCTGTCGTGTTCCGGTTTGGAGGGTAAGGTAGCCGGTAAACTTATGCATGTGGCATTAGACCTCGCCACAAGATAGCAACGCACCATTAACATCTGTGGTGTCTATAGGCGATGGTTGACTCTTTCCATCAGGAGACCCATCTGCTTGTTTGCTATCTTATGATATATAAAAAAAATATATAAAAAAAATATATATTCTACTTTTTATATTCTATACTACAAGTGTTATCAGCTAACAAATATTGTGTTGAGTTTTTTATAATTAATATGTGCCAAACTGTAAGCCAGTTTGTCGGTATCATCCTAGACAAAGAGCTAGTTGACCATTCCTATTACCTATTTCGCACAAAGCCAACTTTTCATTTATATATATTTATATATTCATTCGTCATTTTCTTATATATATATATATATATATATATATATATATATATATATATATATATATATATATATATATATATATATACACTACAGTAATTAAGATTTTATCATTTTATTAAAGTTTTTTTATTATGTTTCAGGTACTGAACCCATAGACAGCAATGTCCGTGGGTCAACGGTGTCTGTACATCGTTGTGCTCCTCATTCATGCTGCAATTGGGACCGGAGAAGGTTTGTACATAAATATATAAATATTTACATACATATCTTCACGCCAGATCCCTTTTGGGGTAGGCTGAGAGAACCGAGTGCCATTCATCACGATCCTTGCAGACTTGTATCGCTTCCTCGACATTCAGGACTCTCTTCACGCAAACACGCTGGTTGCGACGACTCTTGTTACCACTTTCAGACAGCACCGGATCAATCTGATCATGGTACGTGAGTACCATTTTCCAGTTTTTATCATAAAAATGGACATTAAGTTTACGTTAACTACACAATCAATACATAATAACAATGATGTCTGTAGGATGCATTTATTTCAAAAAGAAGAACTGAAATTAAATATCAATGTTAAGTTAGATCTAACAAATGTTAATTGAATAATACACTTTATTGATTCAAGCGGTTTATTTATGGAAATCCATTATTAAAAAGATGAAATTAATTAAATTTGCTATAATCCGCGAACTGTTCTATGTATCCTTCGCAATGGTATCGAAATGAAGACGTTGCTTTAATAAATGGATAAGACTCGCCGATGGTCCGGACAAAAAAGACCCCAGCGGTACAATTATTCAACCACATCCACCACACTTTTACGCCCACGTCCCAAGCCGGCACCAATCACAAAAGCGCACAATGTATGGACGCACTAAACACACGTTTCACTTCGAAACCGAAGCATTTTCACGAGAAACGAACACTACCTCACTCTACGCGCGTGTAAGTAATACTTACTTACACTTGTATACTTGTGTGCTTTTGTGCTTGGTGCTGGCCTTTTTATCTTTTAATTTTATCGTTTTAGAATAATACGGTTTAGTACGATTTTTGTATCAGGCTTATGTTTGAGAGAATAATCGTCAAGTTAGATGAAATTGGTATACAATTTATAACTTTTTGTTCCGTGACTCTGTATATTTTCCGTAAAACGGAACATTTTTATGTTTCTGAAATATATTTGGGGATAACGGGAAAGAGTAGTTGAAACCGAGACAGTCCCGTCCAAAAAGGGACGTTAAATCAAGGAGGAGGGAGGATCAAGAAGAAGGAGGGACGCTCAATTGATAACTTCCTCGTTTTAAAGCTCGTTTTAAAATTAAATGTAAAACCATTATCATTATGTTTATTACACTTTGATGGTTTGAAATTTTTATTCGGTGATATAGCAAAAGGGGAAATCGGTTGCTACAATTTTACTGCGTTAAAATTATATTATTATAAGCTGTAGCGTGCAGCCTGCTGCATTATAATTTTTTTTTGGCAAATCCCACGGGATCTCTTATTTTTTTTCGGGATAAAAAGTAGCCTATGTGCTAATCCAGGTCATCATCTACCTGTGTGCTAAATTTCGTTCAAATCTGTTTAGTAGTTTTCACGTGATTAACAAACATCCTATCTATCTATACAAATGTCCATCCATTAATATAGATTTTTAAACAACGAAATTTTTGTCATAAATAAAACTTACTTACTCCGATGTCTCAGCGACCCAAAGTGGATCTTGGCCTCCGATACGAGAGTACTCCATTTTATTTCAGTCCATTGTGATATCTCGCCAGGTATTAGCTTGAAGCTCACGAAGTCCCTTTCAACAGCGTCGCTCCAGCGGTATCTGGGAATTATCCAATATATACTAATATACCAACCAGCCGTCGACCACTTGATCGGCCCAAATATGCTCTCTTTATTCCCCGATCTTCCCCCATTCTTTCAATATGGCCGAGCCAACGGAATCTTTGTGCTTTTATTTCTCCTATTATGTTAGGAACAGCCACCAGTTCTTCAATCTCAGCATTCTTCCTGCTCCTCCTGCCGCCATCAAGTTCACAAGGTTCATAAGGTAGGGATTTATTTATGGGGTTCCTCCCCCCCCATAAATAGATCCCCAGCTTAATATTTGAAAAGCTGCAACTTTTGAACATTTGATTCGATTTTGATTTTTTAAACAGCATTCAACGCAGTTTTTTAAAAATTAACATATTGTAGGTCAGAAAATACACCTAATTTAATAGCGGTAATATAAGTATTTAAAATCGTTGATCTGAACGTAACATATGCCTACTTACTAGGGCTGAGAGCGTATGAACGCCGGCCGAGCTGAAAAAGTCCTGAAGCGTTCATTTCAACTCTTTTCATGCGTTGGAAGTTTTAAATTTAACCAAGTTAATTAAGTCCGCTACGATATAGCCGCTTTGAGCTCGTTTAATGAGTTTTAGATACTTTAATATCCTCGATGGTATGACGGTGGGTAAATATATAAAAAGAATTTTACAAGGTGATGTAATGGTTTATTTATGTTTGTGGGGACTTAAGCCTCTAGCCTCATCACTGTATTTGCAAATGCAAGAATTGACGCTATTACTACCACCCAAATTCGAGTGATAGCGCAGTTTCACCATCTAGAATTCAAGAAGACGGTAACAGGCTTAGTTCTAATACTTCACATTTAACGAACTGCCTTGCTAGAAAAATATTTTTAAAGAAGTCCAGCCAGTAACTTCATATGATAATTTTAAAAAAATAGCTTCACACCCGTATACCCGAAGAGGTAGGCAGAGGTACAAGTACACCCACAACTAGCCGAAGATATGTTATTACATTATGGTTCCATAATGTGATAGGCGGCAAGCTTATCGCCAACCGGACACTTATCCAATCCCGGGAAATATTAATTTTATGATGAAACTGAAAAAACATAATTTGTTAAATAAATCGATTCTCGGACCTCATGTGGTCAACACCGACATCGGATCACTAAGCCACAGAACCAAATCAAGCCCTCCCCAAACAAAAATGGTAGATCTGTCACTGGATTCTGATCACTGTCCTGTTTCGATTTCGAGGGTAAGTATTCAGTAGTTTTATGCATGTGGAACTTCAATCCAGCACTCTTAAATTTACGCGGCATCATTAATTTTCGTGTTTGTAATGTACGGGCTATACTCTCTCCTGTGTTGATACCGGGCTCCTTTGAAGAATAGGCCAATTGTCCTTCTGCCAAGCATGTCGTAAAAGGCGACCGATTGGCTATGCGAGTCACTACCATTGTGGCTACTAGTGGTAGAGTTCTGCATTGTCCCGCAGGGGTCTGGTACCACCGCCTTACATATTCTTGCCTCAATAGCGTCAGTGCGTGTCACTGTCGAGTTCCGGTTTAGAGAGTAAGGTAGACGGTAAACTTATGCATGTGGCATTAGACCTCGCCACAAGATAGCAGCGCACCATTAACATCTTGGGTATCTATGGGCGATGGTTGACTCTTTTCATTAGGAGACCCATCTGCTTGTTTGCTATCTTATGATATAAAAATAAAACACGAGGCTAGTTTTTCAAGCTAAGATAGCAAGTGAGTGTTAATAAGCTAACAAGCTAGTACTTCTGGCATTGTGTAGATAAAACTAGCTTCATTTCTAAGATAGTAAGCTAGTTTATGAGCTAGAATGTTTTTAATAAGATAGAGTTCTATATTTAAGGCAAGTCGCGCCCCCTACCACTGATTTTACTATCCTATTAGTTTGTTTACTAGTTTCCTGTTTTTTTTTATATCACAAGATAGCAAACAAGCAGATGGGTCTCCTGATGGAAAGAGTCAACTATTGCCTATAAACACCAAAGGTGTTAATGGTGCGTTGCTATCTTGTGGCGAGGTCTAATGCCACAAGCATAAGTTTATCGGCTACCTAACCGGAACACGACAGTGACAAGCACTGACGCTATTGCGGCAGGAATAGCTAAGGCGGTGGTAACAGACCCGTTAATTTAAACTTTGTACAACTGTACCGTGACCATACATTGCTGTTAAACGCCACCCTTCCAAGTAATAAAAACAAGTCTAAACATGATTCAGCACTACAAAAAAAAAAACGAATTGTAACAGATTTAGAAGTAACTGCTTCAGTCGAATAGTGTTTTTTTTCGCATGCACTTCATTTTGGACGTGTTGTCACCTCAGTCACTGCAATAGTACTAGCTTTAATGACCGCCCCGTTGGTCGAGTGCTTAGCGACTATGTCTACGCAATCAATGGGGCTCGGGTTCGATTCCTGACGAGGCAGGCATTTATGTGATGAGCATAGATGTTTGTATTTCTGGGTTTGGGTGTTTATTAAATATATTTGAGTATTTATACATATTTGAGTATTTATACATGAATTTCTATATATCAACATCGTTGACTAACAGCCATATCACAAGAAAATAATTTGCTCACATTGGAGCTAGATTTATTCGTGTAAAATTGTTTAGAGATATTTAATTATTATTATTATTATTATTCAAACAATCTAGGCTCAGGTAAATATAACTAGATTTTTTTAAGCCAGGTCAGTAAGGCAGGAAAGTTTAGTAGAAAACTAGCTTGCTATCTAGCTTCAAAAATTAGCCTCGTGTATTCCGGGCATAAGCGATGGTTGTCTCTTTCTCTCAGAAATTATCGGCTTGTTTGCTAATGCATGTAAACCTGGCCTTGGCGACTAAGTCCAATCGCCATATTTATATTTATCAATTTACTTCTCTTTATGGGCTTATTAGTTGCTAATTATATTTGTAATTATATTGACCGCCTCGTTGGTCGAGTGGTTAGCGGCCCTGACTACGCAATCAACGTGGCTCGGGTTCGATCCCCGACGGGACAAGCATTTGTGTGATGAGCATAAATGTTTGTATTTCCGGGTTTGGGTGTTTATTATATATATTCTGGTATTTATATATGTATTTCTATGTATTAGTATCGTTGACTAACACCCATAACACAAGCAAATTAACCTACTAGGAAGCATGCATGTCTGAATCTAATAGCAAGTAACTTAAATAATGTTCATTCTAACATTCATACACTTGCTTTGTCTGACCATGAAACTGCTCAGAGTATACAAGCCAATATAGAGTCAGTCTTAGAATTTAAACAAAAAAGAGCTTTTTGGTTTGAAGCAAAGCGGATATATGGGCAGGACAATATTAAAAAGTTTCATGAATGTTTATCAAGTTTAAGTTTTAATGAAGTTTTTACAAAGTCAAATTGTGAAGAAGCATTTAATGAATTTCATGATATTTTACTGTTATTTTTTGAGTTATGTTTTCCTAAGGTCCGTGTTAAAGTTTTAAATAAACCTATAAAAAATAAATGGTTAACTAAAGGTCTTCTAAAATGTTGCGGCGGCGGATACACTCGTACGAGCGAAATGGTATTAGCCACTGCGCACGTCGTCGCGATGGTTACTAATAAACAAAATCAGTGATAGGCTGGATATACTCGTACGAGCGAAATTTCATTAGCCAATAGCCACGGACCACCTCATCGCCATGGTTAACGATAAACAAAGAAAATCTTATTTTTAACCAAATTTAATGTTTTAGCTGTACTTACAAATGGAAAGTAATCCCATGTGTCTTATTTTTATCCATGAGTGATTACAACACTGGTTAAATACACAAGAAGGCATTTTGAAGCGTCTTTAATGGTAAAAACAATTAAAAAAAAACAATTTAAAAAAGTAGAAGCGTTTGATGTTACGATGTCCCGCGCGTGACTGAGTGGCATACTACAATGACTGTGTACACGGACCTAGTTTTGTAGGACCAGGCGCTGTGACTAGGTAACATATCTTCCTCTTTTTATATCAATGGTTATACGTATGTATATCTAGTGATCAGAGTGCTAAGTGTGAGTTTTTCTTTTCGCATTCGATCGTGAGCGCGTTTCGAATTTACTAGGAATTTGTATGTGATTTGTACAGCCCCGCCTAGTGGTAAATTGGTTTCTCACGTTTACCACTAGGTGGCGCTGTACAAATCACATACAAATTCCTAGTAAACTCCAAACGCGCTCACGATCGAATGCGAAAAGAAAAACTTACACTTAGCACTCAGTACAATCAACGTAATCGATCACATAGCTAAGAAGAATTTCGCCACTACGAACTAGTCGACAGTGGCTCAGTTGGTTAGAGCCTCCCGGCTTGTCAAGTCAAGTCAAGTCACTTACAGGCATTACAGGTACTTTTGATGAGTCAGCATTTTTTGACTTACTACTTGAGGGAAGGTCGTTAGTTCGAATCTTACGTGTTAAATTTTTTTTGTTGTTTTTAAAATTTATTAGTTGCTGTAATTAAAATTTATGGACTTCCATAGAAAGCCAAAAATACGAGACAAGAGTAACTTTCTTTGAAAGCTAACACCGTCAATGCTGAACTGAAATGAATAAATAAATATTCAAATATATTTAATAATGTCGCCGCTTTGGTCTAGTGGTCCAATGTCGGTGTTGACCACTTGAGGTCCCGTGTTTGATTCCCGGGTCGGTAATTCAAAAATGTTTTTTTCAGTTTTATGATAAAAACAACGTTATCCGGGAATAGATTAGGACGAAATTTTATACTTATAATTTTTACTAGCTGACCCGCGCAGCTTTGCTCGCGAGTAGATTAACACGTCGTCAAGATAACTTTCAATACAAATTTTATCACCTATTTCAACCCTTTAAGGGTTTATATTTGAAAAAAATTAACCTAATTAACCTATGTTTGACTCCGGCTCTTCAACTACTTCCATGCCAAATTTCATGAAAATCGGTCCAGCTGTTTAGCCGTGAAAGCGTAACAGACAGACAAACAGACAGATAGACTTTCGCATTTATCATATTATAGTGGATTTAGGTTAGATTTAAGTTTAGTTGTTTTGTTATTATATCTAATACACCCAGTGACACATTGAAAGTGTTATTACTTTTTGTTGATCCGAAGACAACGCTGTGGGTTGCATTATCATTAATACTCATAAATAAAATACTTTAGTTTTTATTAAGTTTATAATGTAACTGTTTGTTTTTCCAATAAAGAAAATAAAAATAAAAAATAGATAAATACCAGGTTGGCGTTAGGCTGGCCACCTGTCACATAAGTATATTCGGTTAATCGTATGTACACTGGTTGTTCTCTGCCTACCTTTTCAGGGATACGAGCGTGAATATATTTTTTATATTTAATAAACACCCAAACCTAAAACTCCAAACATCTATGCTCATCAAGTGATCACACAAATGTTTGTCCCTATCGGGAATCGAACTCCAGCTCCATTGATGCGTAGTTATTTTCGTTAACCACACTGCTAATGGAATGGTTAAACATACCATAGCTATAAAAGTAATTTACAATATAGACAAAAAAAAGAACTCCGTCACAAAGCAATTTAAAGAAATCAATATTATTACTGTAATACAATATTATATTTGAGAGGCTGAAAATGAGTTCGTAAAAAATATTTGCTTGTTAAAGGAAAACGTTGAAACAAGAAGCAAAAGCAATCTCGTTGTAAACTCATCTCGTTTTTATAGAATAAGTAACTCATTTATGGAGCAACGTATACGCAATATACAAAATATTACAATAAGCTATAATAAATTTACCTGATCTATTATTGCACGGCGTACGGTACATTCGTTAGCAAAATTGTTTTAATTCGTATTTTTTTTAATGTCTGGAAGGTTCTCCTAATTATAAAAGTGTAAGATGACACTTGATATCTTTTGACATTATTATTTAAGCAATGAAAAATTGTATAGACCTGCAAACAATCATGTTTTGCAATATTTTTTTTTAATATTCGAATAAAAAAAACCTTACACCCATTATCGTATCTCTCTCTTATTCTCTCTCTCATTAATTGTTATGAATTTTTTAAAATTCAAAATCACTGAAAATTCCTAATTTTCATGAATTAAATAATATAACTTAAAAATTGAAACGCAATAATTTTTTATTTTTATCAAAAATTTCTACTATATTAAAAAAAACAGCCTTAATAGATTTTCAAATTTTTGTTTACTATTATGTCTTTGTTTTCGTTATAACAATATGCTTTCTACGTAAAAAAGTAGACGAAGAGTTGAGCAAGACTGATTAACAAATGAAAAATAATTTTTGAAGCGACCCAATATTTTCTTATCCCGTTATATATATATATATATATATATATATATATATATATATATATATATATATATATATATATATATATATATATATATATATATATATATATATATATATATATATATATATATATATATATATATATATATATATATATATATATATATATAGGTTTTGATTTCTTTTGAAAATCCTAAAAAATCGCATAATATGTGACATATTTGTCATACTTTTTGATCACGTTGCCTTTGAAGTTTGATTTTTTCATGGCTGAGAGGGGCCGTACACCCACGTATTTGAACTTACGCGTTCCTGAGAAAAACGGCCTTGATAGATGCAAACTGACAGCCAAGTGTTCTTATAAGAATACTGTTTTTCGTTTCAGGTACGGGACTCTAAAATATCTAGTAGCAGATACAGTGGCAGTTTTTTGCCACTATATCTATGTATATACAAACACAATAGATGTATATAAATACGCAATATACAGAGATGTAACATGTCACGAGTTCAAGGGTTTTTTTATTTCAAAAATGCCCATCGTGCATTAAACAAGTTTCCACTTTAAAAATGACCTCAGAATGAATAAAAACAATATAAATGGAGCATTCAGTTAGTAGAAAAAGAGTTTCCACTTCAAAAATGTCCTTAGAATGAATTGAAACAATATATTTATATTGTTTCAATTCATCACAGTTAGGAATGAATTGAAAGTATCTGAAGATACTTTCAATTCATTCCTAATGCAGCGTTCACACTTAGTAGTACAAAAGAGTTTCCAATTCAAAAATTTCCTTAGAATGAATTAAAACAATATAAATGGACCGTTCAGTTAGTAGTATAAGAGAGTTTCCACTTCAAAAATGTCCTTAGAATGAATTGAAACAATATAAATGCAGCGTTAAGTTAGTAGTACAAAAGAGTTTCCACTTCGAAAGTGTTCTTAGAATGAATTGAAACAATAATATATTTATATTGTTTCAATTCATTCATAATGCAGCGTTCATAGTTAGAAGTAAAAAAGAGTTTCCACTTCAAAAATGTCCTCAGAATGAATTTAAACTATATAAATGCAGCGTTCAGTTAGTAGTACAAAAAAGTTTCCACTTTAAAAATGTCCTCAGTATGAATTGAAACAATATAAATATAATATTCCGTTAGTAGTACAAAAGAGTACATACTTTAAAAATGTTCTTAGAATGAATTGAAACAATTAAATGCAGCGTTTAGTTAGTAGTACAAAAAGTTTCCACTTCAAAAATGACCTTAGAAAGATTTGAAACAATATAAATGCAGCGTTCAGTTACAATAACTTCATGTTTTTAGTGTATTTTTACTTAGAACAGGATAAAAATGAATTTTAATGTTAAAACCTGGAACAAAAAATCGTTTGAATGGTTGAAGATTTAAATTCAACTTTTTATGAAAAATTCCCATTTGCTTATTTCCGTTTGTTTTAAGCCGGATTGTTTGGACATACAATTTTCATTTGAATATCGTTTATACGAGCCTGTATTAATGGTTTCGTACTTATTTAATTTTTATAAGCCAACAAGCAGATGATTCTCCTGGTGAATACAGGTATTGGTAGGTAAAGGTAACTATCTTCTTTAGGTACGATTCATTCCAACCGGGTCGTATCGCCTCGTGCCAGACCGATTTCTTTATTATAATAACGTACTAAACAAGGGTTGCGTCACGTCACTTGTATTCCACTAACGACTGCACCTACGTCAGAGCACATTGAATAAAACACGAAAGTGCCACGAAATTCACGGCGGTTACGATTTTTTGTCTCAAATATATATTATACGCCGCAGCGCTGCTGATATGACCTTGGTTGGAAGATTTATTATTATTCCAGCGCTGCAGCGATTATTAATGAAACGGAATAACGTATTAGACTGTGGTCCCAAGAACAAACTTTTTTTTTGAATAATGACAAGCTGAATTTTTGTGAACAGCTTCGCTTTGACTGGAGGCAAATCTTTTCTATCTTCGAAAAATCTTGAATCGGGTCACAAAAAAAGTTAAAAGGCTTCAAATATTTTTAATTCGATGAAAGAAACATATTTTATTAATACCAATATTTTGTTTTTGCTTTAATCGCTTGACAATTTTATGAAAAGCACTAAAAAAATTTGTCCTACACTTTCGATTGATTTTCTGACATGTCCTTCACTCTTAAGAATTTAAAATTATGAGATTTTTAAATTGATATTATTCAATTTAAAAACAAAAGTTTCTCACAACAGCTTGTTAATTATTATTATAATTCAAGGGTTACTTTATTCTACACGTAAAGTGGAAACTGTTTTTAGTCTGACACTCTAAAGTTTTCTTTTTTATCTGTCTTTATTAGTTACTCGATTCGAGATTTTTCAAAAATAGAAAAGATGGTTGTCTCGTCAAAACGAAGCTATTCACAAAAATTCAGCATGTTATTCAAAAAAAAAGTTTTTCTTGGGACCACGGCCTAATACGTCGTTCCGTTTCATTAATAATCCCTGCAGCGCTGAAATAATAATAAATCGTCCAACCAAAGTCATAATTAAGCAGCGCTGCAGCGTATAATATATATTCGCGACTAAAAATCGTAACCGGCGTGAATTTCGTAGCGCTTACGTATTTTATTCAAAGTGGTTTTCAAAAAAAAATTGTTCCCGAGACCACTGTCTATATACTTAGCATAGGTTTTCTAGTATGTAGTACATTAAACTCTCCGGCGCCGGGTCGGATGCATATTAAGCATCCGCATGTGTATTGCGCATCCCACAGAAACTGTCCGCATCCATCAAAGCCGCATGCGTACATAAAAAATACGTCCAAAATTCAATTTCATGTATGTACCTCACTTTTTATACCTACGCTCGGCGGTTGCGCTAGGGTTATCAACTTAGCTTATACACAAAAAACTGGTGATGGCACTCGTATCAAGGTGTTTGATGTATTGTTAAGAATGAAACAGGAAGAAGGTAAATGTAAAAACCAATAAATTAAATATTTCGATGTTATTGTAAAAACTATTACAAATTTTCTGCACAAAAAAAAATCACTGACGCGTGCTATAAGCGAGTGACACGCGCTTATACTAATCCCAACCGTTCCGAGATATTGTGTCCATGAGAGGTGTCTATGTGTGTGTGTGTGTGTGTGTGTGTGTGTGTGTGTTTTCTCTATATGTACGTTATTCAAGCGCCGTTTGCATGTAGATTGACTTATTTTCCTATTTGTTTTGTGGTACGTGTGCCACGGCACCCGTACGTCACCTGAATGATTAGAGTCCGGTACACCACTGTTTTTCATTAACATTCCGCGACGGCCGTACGGCTTCGATGCCGGCAATCTGTCAAGGAGTCCTTACTCCGTTCCAGAGGTAATCTATGTTTGTACGATTACTCCCTAAGAAAGTTTGTTTGAAATATGAACTGTAATTCTACATCACACGATCCAATTTCCTTTTATTTTTTCCTTTACCACCTTTCTGAAATTCCGGCCGGGCCGGGCCGATGTAAGCTGGTCAGTCTAAATTTAAACTGTTTAATATAACTAAAACTTCCTCATATAAAAAAAATAATAATCATCATGTATATCGCTTCTTTGATCTAATGGTCCGACAGTGGCGTAGCGTTGACTAATATATATACGTGGGCAAAGTCGCATTGGCGAGACCCCTTTCCGTTCGTTCCCAAAAGCAACCTAAAGAACACGACAGTGACAAGCACTGACACTATTGCGGCAGGAATAAGTAAGGCAGTGGTACCAGACCCGGGCGAGACAATGCAGAACTCTACCACCTGCTAGTCACGATGGTAGCGGCAGGAATAGGTAAGTCGGTAGTATCAGAACTCTAACACCTAGTAATTACGATGGCAGTGACTCGCATAGCCAATCGGTCGCCTTTTACGACCTGCCTGACAGAACGGCAGTTGGTCTATTCTTCAAAGGAGCCCGGGAGCAACACGATGAAAAACGCCTGGGATTAGATAAGTGCCCGGTTGGCGATAGGCTTGCCACGTATCTCATTGTGGGACTACGTATATTCCGCTAATCGTAGATGCATTGTTAGTACCTCTGCCTACCTCTTCAGGGATACGGGCGTAAATATACCTTTAAAAAATTAAAAGAAAAGACTTATTCTTCAAAATGTTTACAAAAAGTAGTATCTTTTATTGATAACCAAGAAACTAACGACGTATAACTAAATAAAACTCGAAGACCCACTTCGTGAATGTAGCAATCTCAACACTATTGAATTTCTTGAAGCAGTTGATCGTTGACTTGAGGATTTGCTATTTGTGTTTGCCGAAACGATTCAATGGCACGTATAACTGAGTTTTAATTTTCATTAAGTAAAATAAAAAATAATAAACTAGTAAAGAGACTACTTTTTTAAACTGGAAGAAAATAGTTTTGTTCAAATTGAAATATTTTTTTGGAGACAACAAACAGTTACATTATAAACTTAAAAACTAAAGTATTTTACGTAAAAGTATTAATTATAATGCAACCCACAGCACTGTCCATGAATCAATGAGTAATAACGTTTTCAATATATTACTAGGTGTATGTAATATGTAATTTGGATAACTGATGTATTAAAAACTTAAATCTAACCTAAATTAATTAAAAAATATAAAATTACGTTCTGTTTATGTACTGAAATATAAAATATAAAGTTAACAGTTGTACAGAGTTTGTAATATTTGTTTTTTTTTAAATTTGGGAAGTGATGGTGTAAATGGGAATGGGTAAATGGGAAGTGATTTTTTGGAAGGACCTTTAACAATGTAACGAAGAAATTATAAGTAAATAAAACTCGAAGCTCCCTATTTATTTTGGTTATTAATTATAAGAATCTTATAAGACATTTTATACTCTTCATCACCAGTGTTTAGTGAAAAACCATTACAATGTTATTTTTTGTATAAACACAAGGATATTAGGTATATTTATATTAAAGTTTGCTTTAGACCATCGTAGAGTACAAAAAGCGGCTGGTTAATATAAAAACCTACTTTGTTTAATAGAAAAATTGGTAAATTATGATGATTATATTATATTCTATAATTGTGTAACAGTAATTTTGTGTTACAGTAACTATTTTTATTATGTTTGACGACATTCAATTCACTCTGCTTATTCATTGATATTTATTAAAATAAAAGCAACAAAAAAGCGTATATTATTGTTACGTACTTCGGTTCGTAATTGTAAGAAAACACCACTTATATTAAATCCGTGTATTTAGTATACAAATACACAAGACAACACAATGTAATACTAAAATACACTTTACACACTAGTCACTCACTGTACTATCACTGACTACGCAATAAAACACTTTTCGCTTCGCACGGGTCACTTCAAGTATCGCTCTCGATCGCATGATAAAAACTGCCCTATATTTGTCAACACATCTCTATTTATACCCAGGGTAAAGTTCTACCTGGATCCATAAAAATCTAAATGTATCGGGAAACGATGAATCACTTCTTATTGTAATCAACTTATGATAAACAAGTGACTCATCAATGACGCATCAATCCTAGTACACGCTACTTTCAACCTTATGCTTCATACCACAAAGTTCATTATGGTATAGCTTAGGTCAACTATTTGTTTGTCAATAGGAGTAGCTAACCCTTTCTTTTATTTCTAGATCTCTCCAGCGTTCCAACTCTACACGTTTTTAGATTATTCGTAACATTATTTACAAAACTTCAACTTGCTTCACTTCATTAAAACAAATTTAAGCGACTACGTACAAAGCGGTACGTAAAAAGAAGTCAGCATTTAATAAACCTTTGAACCATGTGTAGTTTTTACCACAATCAACAGAAATAAGTCGACGTGTATGCGAATACATGACAAAGCTTCGCGGTTTTTAATGTCTGGCAAAACATTTATTTGTAAGATTATCAGAGTGCATACGGTAAATAGTCTTTTTTGCATGCCGCGGCGCGGCTATGCATTATTATCCGTTGAAAGAAAATGTATGGCTCAAGCAACTTCAATCACATTCAGTATTAAATTCATACACTAATTCGATATAAAAAGTATATGATTATAAAGAGAAACTTTAATTCTTCAAATTCTGTACTTTAAGCTTTTGAAGAGAGTTAATTACTCTAAAAAATTTCGTAGAAAAAAAATTTTGATGACCGTCAGTTGATTATTTTATGTCTGTAAACACGAAAGGTTGATTGGATTTATGAATTCATTTTATTTTATTATCAATATTATCTAATCCAGTCTAGAATAGATTCCTATTGAAAATTACTTCGCATCTGTTTTTTTTTGAAGTGAAAACTTCTTTAGGCGCGTTGAGCGTTTTGGTAGAGGGTAAAATCCTCGGTTCGCGTCACCGACATGCTAATGATAATAGTATATCTATAGCTATGTTTTGCATATAGTTTTAATTACTCTCAACTTAATAGTTCCGTTTTCACTTCTATCGGCAGTCCCACGACTGTTACTGTTTTTTTATAATAAATAATTTAAATAAAAAAAACGTTGCGGCGTGCACTTTTGGATTTTACAAAATTTTATAAAAAGGTTTTATTTGTTTTGGAGGTTATTTCTATAGTAAATTGTCAATGATTATCGACTATTTCACTAGTTTTAAAAGTGAATAAGTTTATTACACTATTTAGGACAATTGTAAAGATTTGTGGCTATACATATCCAAACTCCTTGATTTTAACTGTTTTTTATAATGTACTAGCGACCTGCCCGCGGTTTCACCCGCGTAGTTTTTGTTCCCGTGGAAATATCAGAAAGGTTTATATACTTAAACCTTTCTCACGATTCAATCTATCTATTAAAATAAACCGCATCAAAATCCATTGCGTAGTTTTAAAGATTTAAGCATACATAGGGACATAGGGACAGACAGAGAAAGTGACTTTGTTTTATACCGACCGTATTTATTATGGGAAGTGTTCCGACGAGTTGTTCGGACTAATTCCTACCGCTAAATTCCACCATCGGACATCGCATCAAAATTTAAAGTTCCATCCTCACCACCTCGATGTCTGGAAATCCACAACCGTACGCTTTTGTCGACACTTTTTGCCTCGCACTACTCCTTTGTAAAATATATTACCCTCGGGGGTGTTTCCGAATGGATACGACTTAGGGACTTCAAGAAACGAGCTTAGTCATTCTTAAAAGGCCGGCAACGCAGCTGCAATACCCCCGGTATTGCGAATGTCCATGGGCGGCGGTGATCACTTACCATCAGGTGCACCAACTGCTCGTTTGCCCCCTCTACTATAAAAAAAAAATACTATGTAGTGATAAGCAAAAAAAAAGCTATTGCGGCAGGAATATGTAAGGCGATGGTATCAGAACTCTAATTTTCTTTTCTTAGCACGAGATGTCTAGAATTTAAGCAATTGATATAGTCTTCGAAAAGGGTTCGAATAAATAAGTGAAGTAAATAACAGTAAGTTAAGAGTAATGTATCGATTTCCAAATGCCTCGCGGGATTCACCAATCCCGCGAGGTTTTTATAATGCAGCAGGCAGCACGCTTTTTTATAGTATAAGATAGCAAACAAGCAGATGGGTTTCCCGATGGAAAGAGTCAACCATCACCTATAGACACCAAAGGTGTTAATGGTGCGTTGCTATTTTGTGGCGAGGTCTAATGCCACATGCATAAGTTTATCGGCTACCTTACCCTCCAAACCGGAACACGACAGTGACAAGCACTGACGCTATTGCGGCAGGAATAGGTAAGGCGGTGGTACCAGACTCTGGCGAGACAATGCAAAACTCTACCACCTAGTAGCCACGATGGTAGTGACTCGTATAGCCAATCGGTCGCCTTTTACGACATGCCTGGCAGAATGGCAGTTGGCCTATTCTTCAAAGAAGCCCGGGACCAACACGGGGAAACAACAAGCGGGCTTGATAATAAACCAGTTTTTCGGACGGAAATAACGTTTGACGCAGTGTCGGTTCTTTAAAAATCGAATTTTGTGAGTACATCCGATACATATAGTACATTTTCAAACGACTTCCCAAAAGAAGGAGGTTATCAATTGAGCTGTACGTTTTTTTTATGTTTTCACTTCAGAAGTTAGTCATTTATGAACCGATTTACCCCGTGTTGGTCCGGGCTCCTTTCAAGAATAGGCCAACTGCCGTTCTGCCAGGCAGGTCGTAAAAAGCGACTGATTGGCTGTGCAAGTCCCTACCATCGTGGCTACTAGGTGGTAGAGTTTTGCATTGTCTCACCCGAGTCTGATACCACCGCCTTACCTATTCTTGTCGCAATAGCATCATTGCTTGTCACTGTCGTGTTCCGGTAAACTAATGCATGTGGCATTAGATTTCGCCACAAAATAGCAATGCACCATTAACATATTTGGTGTCTATATGCGATGGTTAGCTCTTTCCATCAGGAGACCCATCTGCTTTTTTGCTATCATATATAAAAAAAACTATCGGAGGTAACAAATTTAACAACGCGCAACAATCAGTGCTATGTTTGGAAAAAACTCAAATACATTTTTTTTCAAATAAAAACTTTTTTATCTTTTTACAATATTACGAATATTTGTTCTGAAAGAAATAAGTATATTTTCTGAATGTATTGTGACAACACATTCAGTATGTAATGTATAAATAATAACTAGTTTCAAGTGTATAATTTTAATTACCTGCGAAATAAATAATATTTGAATTTAAAAAAATGTAACAAAAAAATGTTCTGCCAGGCATTAAGACCGCAAGGCCATGTCTTGTGTCCGTTAACTATACTTTGCCCATTTAATTAAAAGTTATTTTGACAGCTCTACGACTGTATATTTGTACCTACCTGGTAAGCGTAAACTGTCAAAAAACCAATAATAAAATAGGTAATTGGGGGGATTCCGATGAAATAAATACAATACTTTTGTTACAAAAAAGGGCTATAAAGGCCATTTGCAATCTCAACCCTAAAAGAAAAAATTAAATAAATCAATAATTTAACTGTAACGTAAAAATATTTACTTATTAATTTAAAAAAAATAGTGATATTGACTCCCTTAATACAAGGAACAAAAACAATTTTGCTGTGCATGTGTCTCGTCTCCACAGAATATGCATCTGTTTTATGGGGCAAAGTATACGCTTTTACAATAAGCTAACTGATACCATTAGTGATTTACTAGTTAACAAATTCAAAAATTGTGTTAAAACAAAACTGTAAAAAAATTAAAAACATTTGAATATCTAAATAACCAGAAAATATGGGATTAATTGCTCCTCACATTGGCAATCTTTATTATTATTGTAACAATTATAAACTTACAAATAAAACATTATGTAACATCTTAATTTAAAAAAAAATGAATCACCAAAAAGGTTAAGCCCGCTGAGATTCTAAAGAGACATAACGTAAATATGTGTTTCAATGTGGTTTCAATTGATTAATACGTGTGCTAGCTCCACCTATACCTAATACTCCATGGTAACAAATTAAAAACTGACAGCAGTCAATACATAGAAATGTTGCCATAACAAAATATTTTTTTGTAATTCAAACTCGTTATTGAAAAATGTTAAACCCAAGTAAACGGTACAGTACATTCATTCACTTTTCAAAAAAAACGAATGCAGCAGTAGTAAAAAGTACTGAAATATCATCTTAAGAAAGTATTGAGTATATTTTCTGCGTACATATTAAACAAAATATATTTATCCTACATTGTACAGCAATACTTTTGTTATATTTCTCATTAGAAAACAACTGAACAAATCGTTTTTCTGTTAAATTATATAACTATAAAAAGAAATTTATTTCTAAAGAATCTATCAGTTTTATTAAATCTAGTAAAGGTATCACAATTTACGGTTCTCTGCATCTAAACGGCTATGTAAGAAATAACCTCAGACACATAAAAACTTAGACCTTTTTACCGAATAATGAACAGCGTTACGAATAAATGCTCTGCTAGGCAATAAAACCATAAAGCTTTATCATGTGTCCGTAACATTCAGTAAACAGACTAGAGACCTATTATGAGATAAATTGTTCTGTTAACATATCAAACTAACAGATCTTATAACAATCCAAAAGAATAAGTATCGACCGGTGAGCTGTAAACAATGTTCGTCAGGTCAGCTACTATAAAATTATATGTACCTACTGCTATGTTCAGAATAAACTTAAATAAAAATGTTTTTTCAAAAGAGCCATCTCATTCAATGTACATTGACAACATTACGAATAACCGTTTTGTGAAACATTAAAATTTAAAACCGCAAGGCTTTATCTTGTGATCCATAAACACGTCGACTTTTGGATGTGGTAAAATTGTACATAACAAAGATGGAATAGTTTGTTATATGACAACTCTTTTCTGCATTTCGCTTGGTACATCGTTGTTTATGAAATGAAATAAGTCGGAGTAAAGCGGATTTTTTTATGTCAGAAAGCTCTCCTGATTAAAATAATAAAAATAATAATAATAATTCACGGGACAAATTACACTTACTGATCTAACCCCAAAGTAATCAAATTATTTGCTTGTGTTATGGGCGTTAGTCAACGATACTAATACATAGAAATACATATATAAATACTAGAATATATATAATAAACACCCAAACCCGGAAATACAAACATTTATGCTCATCACACAAATGCTTGTCCCCGTCGGGGATCGAACCCGAGCCTCGTTGATTGCGTAGTCAGGGTCTTTAACCACTTGACCAACGGGGCGGTCAGATAACCATCACTTATAGTCACCAAAATATTAATGGTGATGAAATACCACATGTATAAGTTTACTGGTTACCTTATCCTCTAAAGTGCAATACGACAATGACAAGCATTGACGCTATTGCAGCAGGAATATGTATGGCGGTAGTATAATGTCCGGGAGAAACGCTGCAGAACTCTACTACCTAAAATTCAAGTATTAGGGACTCGCATAATTATAGCCAATCGTTTACGTTTTACGAACTTCCTGGAAAAATGTCAAATGATCTTTTCTTTAAAGAGCCCGAATATATATTGTTGCCTTTATTTCGGTAAATATCACCGTGACAGAGAAAGTTAACTGAATATTATCAAACATAAAAATGAAAAGCTTTAAAAACAAAACAGAAAAATTTCGTCAAGTAATCCTATACATTCAGCGCATACATAAATATATTAATATGTTTGTTTCTTTATCGAGACGCATTTCCATTCTACAACTTCAAATCACAAAGATTTTGAAGAGCTTATACTCCAATAATAAATTTATTAAAATTTTTCCCTCGTGTTCTCAAGGGCTCCTTTGAAGATAAGGCTAACTGCCGTTCTGCCAGGCAGGCCGTAAAAGGTGATCGATTGGCTATACGAATAACTACCATCGTGGCTACTAGGTGGTAGAGTTCTGCATCATTTGGCCCGGGTCTGGTACCACTTCCTTACCTATTCCTGCTCAAATAGCATCACTACTTGTCAAGGTCGTGTTCTAGCTTGGAGGGTAAGGTAGCCGGTAAATTTATGCAATGTCACATTAGTTCTCGCTGCAAAGGACTGGAACATGCTTCCTGAGTCTGTGTTCCCCGACGAATACAATCTGGGGATCTTCAAGGGAAGAGTGAACAGGAACCTTCTAGGGAAGCACGTTCCATCTTAGGCCGCATCTTAGCTTACCATCAGGCGAGATCATGGTGAAGCGCTTCCCTATCGATAATAAATTGAAAAAAAGATAGTAACGCACCATTAACACCTTTGGTGTTTATAGTCGATGGTTAACTCTTTCCATCAGGAGATCCATTTGGTTGTTTGCTATGTTATAATATATAAAAATATTGCATCACATAAAACACAAAAAAATATATATTCAAATAAACCCTCATAGGCAGTTTTGACGAGTCGATATTTTTAGAATTACTACCGGATCGGAACGTAGCCACACACTAAAAAGATCCGGTGAAAGAAACTCAGTGCGCTTGTCGTTTTTTCCTATTTTCCACAATTAATACAATATTACAATTACAAAGTACAATACTACAAAATTACAAAAAATATACATGAAATTGAATAGTGGTAGTGCCATACTGCATTTGCAACTGAATAGGCCCGCACGCCCGGGGAGATACCACTCTCTCACTTGACACCGACGTAAAGTAGCAGCTCCGCTGCTGCGTTTCGTCTGGTTTGTGAGAGTCCCGGAGGCCTTACCTGATGATGAGCCTGATCATGGATGCTCAGGTTGCCCTGCGTAATCTGAGGGGGGCAAAATTGCGCTCATAGACAATTCTGTCCGGGGCAAACAGAGCAAGAAGACCATGGCACCCCCTACCACGCTTACTGTGGATTTCTGCAATATCAGGGGCCTTCATTCTAACCTGAACGCCGTCCACTACCATCTCGAGACGGCGATGCCAGCTTTGCTCTTCTTGACCGAGACACAAATATCTTCTCCGGCTGATACTTCCTACCTCTCCTACCCGGGGTACAAACTGGAACATTCCTTTGTACCGTGGGCTGGTGTGTGCGCATACGTCAGAGAAGATATTTGTTAGCGGCGCCTCGGCAGACTTGAAGGTCAGGACCTATCCATGCTCTGGTTACGCGTAGCTTGCGACAACCATCCACGCAGCTACGCGTGCCTATACAGGTCCCATAGCGGGAATACTGAAATTGACCGGCTCATTGAGCGCTTACGAACGGCTGTGGATTCCGTGTTAGAGCAGACCCCCTCCGCAGAGATCGTAATCTTGGGCGATTTTAATGCCCACCACGCCGAATGGCTTTGTTCTCGCACCACCGATCATGCGGGGAGGTCTGTTCACGATTTTGCCTTGGCGTATGGTCTAACACAATTGGTAACCTCGCCTACGCGTGTTCCCGATGTGGATGGCCATACGCCTTCACTGTTGGATCTCCTACTGACAAAATTTACTCCTCTGACCCGGATCGTTATTAGGTATCGGTGGACGCTCCACTTGGCGCGTCGGACCACTGCCTGATCCGGAGCAAAGTGCCGGTCACGCGCCCATCACGGTCTCCCTTTGCAGGCTGTCGTCGCGTTTGGCACTATAGGTCAGCAGATTGGGACGGGATGCGGTCTTTCTTTGCATCCTACCCATGGGGGCGGTTGTGCTTCTCGCTGGATGATCCGAATGCTGTCGCTGACTCTGTCGCTGATGTGGTGCTGCAGGGCATGGAACTTTTCATTCCGTTTTCTGCGGTGCCCATCGGTGGCAAGTCTCAGCCTTGGTTTGGTCGCCACTGCAAAGCGGCTTTACGCCGAAAGCAGGATTGCTACCGAGCTTGGGCTGCTGCGTCGGCATCTCGTGATGTAAAAACTAGCGCATTACGAAAGGAGTACAACTCATCCTCGAGATTCTTCAAAAGAGCTATCGCCAAGGCAAAAGCGGAACACATTGGCAGAATTGGTGAGAAATTAGTTCGCCTTCCTTCTGGCACTCGTGCGTTCTGGTCTCTCGCCAAGGCTGTCTTAGGGAATTTCTCCCAGCCTTCATTTCCATCCTTGCACAGAGACGATGACTCTCTGGCCCATACCGCAAAGGAGAAAGCCGATCTTCTGGGCTCGTTCTTTGCGGCCAACTCGAATCTGGATGACCGAGGGAACACACCGCCTACCATCCCGCAGTGTTCCATGCCAGAACCGCAGTTTCGGCAGTCAGCTGTGCGTAAAGCACTTCTTTCTTTGGACATCCACAAGTCGAGTGGGCCTGATGGCATCCCTCCTGTTGTGCTTAAAGTATGTGCTCCAGAGTTGGCGCCAGTATTGACGCACCTATTCCGGCTCTCCTATTCACTCGGCGTGGTACCGAATTCATGGAAAACAGCTTTAGTGCATCCCATTCCTAAAAAAGGAGATCGCTCTAATCCGTCAAACTATCGGCCAATAGCCATAACCTCCTTGTTTTCCAAAGTCATGGAGACACTTATAAACTGTCAGCTCCTGAAGTATTTAGAAGAGCACCAGCTGATTAGTGACCGTCAGTACGGTTTCCGTCGTGGCCGCTCAGCTGGTGATCTTCTAGTATACTTGACACATCGTTGGGCGGAGGCAGTTGAGTCCAAGGGGGAGGCATTGGCAGTTAGTTTAGACATAGCGAAGGCCTTCGATCGGGTATGGCATAAAGCGCTTCTCTCAAAGCTGCCTTCCTATGGGCTTCCCGAGAAACTATGCAAGTGGATCACCAGTTTTTTGGCTGATCGGAGCATTAAGGTCGTAGTCGACGGTGCATGCTCCGATCTTAAACCTGTCAATGCTGGTGTTCCCCAAGGCTGCGTGCTATCACCGACTCTGTTTCTTCTGCATATCAATGATATGTTGCGAATTAGTAACATACATTGCTATGCGGACGACAGTACTGTTGATGCTACATACTCCGGCCGTAGCGGTATTTCTCGGGAACACGTCGAAGAGGGCCGGATCAAGCTCGTGTCTGAACTCGAGAATCAACTAACTGATGTCTCAGAATGGGGTCGTCAAAACCTTATTACATTTAACCCCAAAAAGACGCAGCTCTGTGCGTTCACCGCAAAAAAAAACACCCTTTGTCGTATCACCTCGGTTCGAAAATACTCTCCTGACAGCCTCAGCCAGTATTGGAATTCTGGGAGTCGACATATCGAACAACGTTCAGTTCCGCGGTCACTTGGAAGGAAAGGCTAAACTAGCCTCCAAAAAGCTTGGTGTACTCAGTAGAGCAAAGCAGTACTTCATGCCAGCCCATCGCCTCCAACTTTACAAGGCCCAAATTCGACCTCACATGGAGTACTGTTCTCACCTCTGGGCCGGAGCTCCTCAGTACCAGCTTCTTCCTCTTGATCGCATTCAACGTAGAGCGGTTCGAATCGTCGACGACCAGGCTATTTCTAATCGGCTTGACTCTTTGGCGTTACGCAGAGATGTAGGCTCGCTCTGCATCTTTTACCGTATTTATCATGGGGAGTGTTCCGACGAGCTGTTCGGACTAATGCCTGCCGCTAAATTCCACCATCGGACATCGCGTCAAAATTTAAAGTTCCATCCTCACCACCTCGATGTCTGGAAATCCACAAACGTGCGCTTTTGTCGACACCTTTTGCCTCGCACTACTCCTTTATGGAATCTATTACCCTCGGGGGTGTTTCCGAATGGATACGACTTAGGGACCTTCAAGAAACGAGCTTATTCATTGTTAAAAGGCCGGCAACGCAGATGCAATACCCCCGGTATTGCGGATGTCCATGGGCGGCGGTGATCACTTACCATCAGGTGCACCATCTGCTCGTTTGCCCCCTCTACTATAAAAAAAAAACATGAGTTTTTTATGAGGCGCAAATAATCCCAGGTTTTTTTGTCTTCTAAATAATCTGGGATTTTATAATACTTTTTTTTACACAGTTATAATTTAACACATTTGTTAAAATTTTTCACTGGTAGATCTCTTATTAGTTTCAGAAGTTTATTGTAAAAGCATATACATTGTCGCATAATAGACTTAAAGGAATTAAGTTGTCTCTGTCGCCTCTGTGGTCTAGTGGTCCAGCGTTGGCGTTGACCACATGAGGTCCCAGGTTCGATTCCCTGGTCGGGCACATAAAAAAAGTGTTTTTTCAGTTTTCTGATAAAAACAAAGTTGCCCGGGAAAGTGCCCGGTCGGCGATAGGCTTGCGACCTATCATATTTGTGGGACCAAGTATCTTCAGCTAATCGGGGTGCGCTTATTGTACCTCTGCCTACCCCTTCGGGGATACGGGCGTGAAGGTACTTTTTAAAGTTATTATAGGTATTATATATTTGCATGCATGCACAATAAGATGTTTTTGTTCCCTGTATTAGTTAGTGTTTATTACTGCATGTACTCTTTCCATGCTACTATATAAATGCAAAAGTTTGTCCGTTTATCTGTCTAAGCTCACAGCTAAGCCACTGAACCGATTTGAAACTGGAAATAATTGGAGATCCGCAATCAAATATAGGCTATTTTTTTAAATTCGCTAAAAGCGCTAAAATAAAAGATTAAGTTTTGTATGAAAAACTACATTAATGATATGTTATCTATTCGCAGATGAAGCTGCAAGGGTCAGTTAGTCTAATTAGAACTAACTAGAAGTTTAGTTATATACTTTGTAACATATCGAATTACGTTCAGTTTCGCGGTCATTTGGAAGGTAAGGCTAAACTAGCCTCCAAAAAGCTCGGTGTGCTCAGCAGAGCGAGACAGTACTTCTTGCCGGCCCATCGCCTTCAACTTTATAAGGCTCAAACTCGGCCCCACATGGAGTACTGTTCTCATCTCTGGGCCAGAGCTCCTCAGTACCAGCTCCTTCCTCTTGATCGCATTCAGCGTAGAGCGGTTCGAATCGTTGACGACCTGGCTATTTCGAAACGACTTGACTCTTTGGCATTGCGCAGAGATGTTGGTTCACTATGTGTCTTCTATTGTATCTTTCATGCTCCCCATGTTCCGACGAGTTATTTAGATTAATTCCTGTCACCGAATACCATCATCGGACATCGCGTCAAAATTTGAAATTCTATCCTCACCATCTCGATGTCTGGAAATCCACAACTGTGCGTTACTCTCGACACTTTTTGCCTCGCACTACTTTGTTGTGGAACCAATTACCGGCAGGGGTGTTTCCAAACGGATACGACTTGGGGGCCTTCAAGAAAAGAGCTTACTTATTCTTGAAAGGCCGGCAACGCAACTGCAAGACCTCTGGTATTGTGGATGTCCATGGGCGGCGGTGATCACTTACCATCAGGTGCACCTCCTGCTCGTTTGCCCCCTCTTCTATAAAAAAAAATATATGCGAAATTCAGCAATTAGTCTGTCTCGCTCGTTATTATATGTTACTCATGTGATCATTTTGAAAAGGATAGAAAGTGTGTTAATCGACTTAACAATAGCATTGCAAATAAATATCACTTTTCACTTGGTTGTAGAGTTCTGCATTGTTTCACCCGAGTCTGGTACCGCCGCCTTACCTTTTCTTGTTGCAATAGCCTCAGTGCTTGTCACTGTCTTGTTTCGGCTTAGATGGTAAGGTAGCCGGTAAACTAATGCATGTACCATTAAGACCCTGTTACAAGCATAACAACGCGCTATTAACATTTTTGGTGTCTATAGGCAATGGTTGTCTATTTCCAACAGGAGAGCCATTTCCTTATATGATATAAAGAATAACCATCTCGACAAAACATACATTTGATTAAAACCATCTAAAACCAAATCAGATCACCAGTTTGGTAGCTACGATGCTACAGATATATACATAGTTATCCACGTTAAACTATAAACTACCCCCTATCCTTCGTTTTTGCGTCGGGAGATAAAAAATGTAACGCTTTAAATTATAAATATGTCAACTTATTGGATACGGTAAAACCTTCTGCGGCCCACTTTAAATTATTATTATAAGCCGACTCCATTTTACATCTCGTTTCGTACATCGTTGCCCCAGTTTATTTTTAAGTGAAACATTTTGGGGTCAAGTGAGGTTTTGTGGAGTTAAAACGTTCTCTTTTTGCATAAATAAAAACTGATATAGGTACAAAATGAATTTTAATGTCGTTAGAATAATCGCCTATCTGCCATTCTACCAGGTAGACTATAAAAGGCGAATAATCAATATTATCAATATAAAAATTATAATATTAATAAATTATTCTATACTTTCCATCCGTCGGCACTTGGTGAAATTCCATTATACGATTAAATTATCACTTGTACATTAATTTCATTTTATGACATTATTTTTTACATATCTCTAACAGTGGAACACTTGCTTAAAAAAGTGCTCAAAAAAGTGAAACCGGTTAAGTGACATGTTAAAAATAAAGTCATAAAGTGAAATTAATGTACAAGTGATAATTTAATCGTATAATTAGAATATTAATATTAAATGCGAAGTTTTGGATGGATAGACGTTTGTTACTCATTCACGCAAAAACTACTGCATGGATTTGAATTAAATTTGGCACACAGTTAGATGATAATCATTAATCGTTATTCAATCGTTAATCAACTACATTCATATAAACTCCTATTTAAAACTCTTAAAATACTACCTTTACCTTGTCTTTACATACTGTCGGTATGCGTATTTGTAAAAAAACATCAACATTTGTTTAAAACAAATGCTCAAGTATTAGGGAACTCGTATTTTAGAAACAGTTAGAAGCTACATGTGCTAAGTTACGAGAATATATTATTATTATTGTATTGCTAGCGCATAGTATTGCTAGCGACCGAGGAGTTACGAGAATATAACGTATTTGTAAACTGTTTAAAATATATATATATATATATATATATATATATATATATATATATATATATATATATATATATATATATATATATATATATATATATATATATATATATGTGTATATATATATATATATATATGTATATACATATATATGTATATATATGTAATGTATGTATGAATATATTCACTACCCCTTATCGAAGGAAAGAGAGAACCTGGTTCCATACATTACTACCGAGACCTACCTGTTTCGATTTGTCCACTTTCATAACTCTCGTCTATTACTGTTCAAATAACCGAGCTTCCGATAAAACTAATAATATGTATGTAAAATAATTATATGTATATTTTTAACCACATTGCAGATCACACGCACACACATACACATGCACACTCACACGCAAGTACACGCATATCCATATACACACACTCACACCCTCGTCATTACTACTTAGTGACGTTTATATGTAAATATTAAAAAATGTAAGTCCGTAATTGGCTTTAAGAATAATTCTTATAAGTAAAATTTAAAATAGATTAAGAGCTGTGGACTTTGTTACACAAAAATAAAAATAAAAAAAAAATAAAAAATAAGCCAAAGACTAAATATTTATTAAAAAAAATGCATATTGTATGGCAATTAATATATACAATCATATTCCATATTCCTGATAGTCTAAAATTATTACCTATAAATAAATTTCGCAAAAAATTGTTCGATTTACTGTTAAATAAAACATACTACGATATTAAAGAATTTTTAGCAGATAAGATTAAATGTTAATAAACAGAAATATAAGCTTGTACAATTTACCTTAAAATTTGAATGTAATAAAAATTATAAAAATTTGAAAGTAAATTGTAAAAATTTAGATTGAGCATAAGATGATATTTTATTAATTGTATAAACAACTTTTTGATGTGAAATAAAGCTAGTAAATTGTAATACATGAAATAGAAAAAAAAAGAAGCCCGCTGAGTTTCTTCCGCCGGATCTTCTCAGTGTGTGGCCGCGTTCCTATCCGGTAGTAATTGTAAAGAAATCGACCTAAATTAAAATGTTTGCACGCCATATTATGGTAGAATATGATGGTAATTTAATTTATTTTAATAAATTGTGACACCCATATTCTTGCAAATAAATATTTTTTCATTTTTTTTTATTTTTCATTTCATTTTAATAGCACATAGACTACTTTTATCTCGTAAAAATGAGTTAGTCCCGCGGGATTCACCAAAAACTGTTGTAATGAGGCGGGCTGCACGCTGCAGATAGTTTACTAAATATATCACTACTAAGGTGATTACTAGATAATATATAGTAAGTTCCTTAAGTATATTTAATGACATTGTCTTTATGTATTGTTATTTTTATGACCACCCCGTTCGAGTTCGGTCGAGTGGTTAGCGACCCTGACTACGCAATCAATCTTTCGCTTTCGCTTTTGAGAATAAATGTTTGTACTCGTATTTTTGGGTTTGAGTATTTATTAAATGTATTTGAGTATTTATATGTATTAAGGGCGCGTATTCGTATTTTTATTATGTATTTCTATGTATTACCATCGTTGACTAACACCCATATCACAAGCAAATAATTTATTTACTTTGGGGTTAGATCAATTCCTGTAAAATTGTCCAGAGATATTATTTATTTATTTATTACAGTAATGTGCATTTTTCATGAAAACATTACGAAATTATATAAAATAAATTGCCTTGAAATCTAATATTATAAATGCGAAAATTTGGATGTTTGGATGGATAGATGGATGTTTGTTACTCAATCACGCAAAAACTACTAAACAAATTTGAATGAAATTTGGCACTTAAAAAACTGACACTTGGAAAAATCTATGGCTCGCGCGAGATTCACTAAAAACTTTTGTAATGCAGCAGGCTGCATGCTGCAGCTAGTTCTCAATAATTTTTCAACAAAAATAAAAACCCAGTATTTATATACGAATTTCCGTGTACGTGACTGTTATGTAATATATCACAGGCAAATAAAATCAGATCAACTTTTGTCACACGGTCAGCGATATATATATAAATATTTATATAAATAACGTGCCACGTTATTTGTCCGCGATGGACTGAAACTTGAAACAGTTGATACTGTTGATCATACCTTACATCCATGCTTCGCCGCCTGAAGTTTTCTTCTACAGCATCAAATTCAAATAATATTTTATTCGACATAGGTACACATGGAAACACTAATCGACGTCATTTATGAAGCAAAATTATATATGACAAGTTATATAATAGTTATAAAATACACTAAGGTATAATACAGAAAAATAAAATCATCTAAAGAGAATTCTTTGTGTAAAGAAATGACTTATACTTAAATATTTTTAAAATAACAATATAAATTAAGTAAATTTAGAAGCAAATGTTATATAAAATTGATAAATTGGTATAAATTGAATTTCAAATTTACTAAGACAAAATTTAGTGATGCATAATTTAAATCACAATCAATATGCATAAAGAGGGCGTTTTCTCGTTGTTCCACTAATTTGTTCCACTCATGGAACCACCAATGACACCTAATTTTCGTAGATACACTGGTCGATAAGGGAGCAATTCACATGAATTCACGTAGTTACTTATAATACAGAGAATTTACGAAGATAAATTTTATTTTATAATATAATATCAAAGAGATTAATATATAGAGAAGCTATGCAAAGTAAAATTCGTGTTCCATTACATAGCATTGTAAACCAATTGTCAATTTAATGACAATTCAAATGAATAGTTTATTATTATTATTATTTTAATTCAGTGGCTTTCCCGTTGGTACGGATTCTGCCAATATCAAGTCAGTCATGGGAGAGACACAAAATGAATAGTTTACCTTTAACATTGCGACTTGCTGATAATAAGTTTCTGTTTAAAAAGCATCTAAAAGCCCATTTGCTGAATCATGAGTAGTTTCTTCTTATACAATGATATGGTATAATTAATATAGACCTATGTATTCAACTTTATTTTGTTTTAATAAATATTTTTTTTAGAATCTATGTATTATAATTGACATATATGAGACGAATGGAGTATGTTTGTATATATATATATATATATATATATATATATATATATATATATATATATATATATATATATATATATATATATATATATATATATATATATATATATATATATATATATGTATTTTATGTATGTTTGCATAAATATATATGTATGAGTCTAAGTAAGTATATGTATGTATGTATGTATGTAAATATTGTAATATGTTTGTATGTGTATTACAATATATCTATATCAATTTCATGTAATCTAAGTTGCTCAGTGGCACCTTCACAGCTACATTCTGTTGGCCCAAAGGTTGACTGGTGGATGCCAACAGACATTAAGTTCGCCTTTTGTACGAAAATGTATATTTTTGGTGTAAATAAACTACTGAACCAATTTTAATGAAATTTTGTAGATATCTACTGGCTAGTCCAACTTTAAAGAAGGATAGTTTTTATTAAATCAACACCCTCCCTCTCAAGTACCAAGTGGTTTGTATGGCAAAACAACGTTTAGTTTAAATGTAAAAACGATAGCCAAATTCTCCACTATTCTGGAAAGTAGGCAGGAAAATATGTTAGCCATTTATTGCCAATCATTGATTTTATGGCCGCAGAAACCAATATTGAAGATTTATTACAGATAATGATCGAATTGATCGGGTGTTCGTAGGCGTGGTAAAAAATTGAAAATCTCCGGAACTAATGTATTACGAAAGTTATTGATTTATCTGATCCGAACGCAATAACGTAGTAACCACGTGCTTAAAGCAAGAAGATTATATATTTCTAGTGTAGACGTTAGTTTCTTTATTAATAAACCATCCAGACCATCTGCTATCTTCCAAACAGTTGAAGGTTAACAATTACCTAAGCATGTTACTTTCAATATGAATACTGGATGGTACACTTCTGTACAATTTTGCTCGAATTTCGTACCGCTGCCTTGCCTTATCCTGCCAAGCGGCTATGCTTGTAATAGTGGGTAATGTTGGCAGAAGACTAAACGATGTGGTTTAACATCCTCGTCCCACGGATGATAACACCATTAGCATATTTTATAGATACAGACGATACTTTCCGGACATTTATGACAAATTCTTTTTTAAAGAAAAATGAGGCGTGCTAAGAGGCTTATAAACGACTATCATTTGGTAGGCAAAAACTCCAGAGCCTCGCTCATCGTCGCAGAGTGGCTAGTTTATCGGTATTTTATCAGATACACTTTGGAGAGTGCGCTGCGGAATTGCACGACTTAATTCCGCCATCCCCGTTTTTCTATCGATCGTCGAGGCACACAGATTCTAAGCATCACCATAATATGGTGGACGTTCCATGTATCAACAACAACATTCTTGATTGAACTGCAAAGGACTGAAACATGCTTCCTGAGTCTGTGTTCCCCGACGAGTACAATCTGGGGATCTTCAAGAGGAGAGTGAACAGGTACCTTCTAGGGAAGCACGTTACATCTTAGGCCTAATCTTAGGTTACCATCAGGCGAGATCGAGGTCAAGCGCTTACCTATCGATAATAAAACAAAAGTATCGTGACGTACCTTTTCAATTGAAGACATTTTGTTGACTCTCATGTCTGACATCTTTAATGTACTTGAAAGAAAAATAAAATAAACCCACTTCAAATACTTTTTTTCGAAAATATTCAAGTTTCTACCTGTTTATTAAGATCGAGTAAAAATTGCTTAAAAATTACGTTTGTTGTATGGGATTTCCCCTTTTATATTTACTTTATTTTTATTTAATTATTTATTTTGAAAGGTAATATACAAATAAATATCTGTGAAAATTTTATGCGTAAACCAGTTACCGTATTAATATTGAGCAAAAAATACGAAAAAAAACACGTTTATTGTATGGGGACCCCGACTTAATATTTTCATATTTTTATTTTAAGTAGATATTTGTCCTCATAACGACTAATACTTATGCCGCTATAGCGGCAACGAAAATACATAATTTGTGAAAATTTCAGCTTTCTAACTAACACGGTTTATTAGATACAGCCTTATGACAGACAGATAGATGAACAGATGCCAACATAAATGATCTGGAGGGTGCTATATCCAAAATTAATAATGTTCTTGAAGAGTTAAGGAATTGGGCCTCTAAATTCAGAGTTAAAGTGAATCCATTGAAGTGTCAAGCGATCATAGTCGGTAGTCAGCGGCAGTTGGATAATGTTTACATGAATGCGGTTCTCCTTATAACATTTCATAATATTACAATTTAATTTGACTTAAGGACTTAGGTATTTATATTGACTGTAATCTTATTTGGTCATTCTACACTACTGAATTATGCCGGAGGGTTACGGCACGGGCAGTAAGGTTGATTTTTTTTAAACTGGCCAGAATCAACCTTTTCTTATTTTTTTTACTTTGGTATGCAGAATACACTTATATATCTCAAGTTTTGTACATCATTGTTTCAACTCGCTAAAAACCTACTTGACCCCACTTGTTTCACTTCATTAAAACAAACAAGAACAACGATGTAGTAAGCGAGGTGTAAAAAGGAGTCGCCACACAATAAAGCTTTGAACCGTGTTGCGCAAGGTTTTACCACATCCAACCGAAATAAGTTGACGTGTTTACGGGTGCAAGACAAAGCCTTGCGGTTTTAATGCCTGGCAGAACGTTTATTCGTAACGTTGTTAGAACATGCAGTTGTAAAACTTCTTTTTATAAAGTTTTTAATTCGTTTTTTAGGATATCTTACATGTGAAAATTGGTGGCAGAGCGTGGCATATTTTTATTTTTTACATGTGTAAATAAAAACAACTTGTTCTTTACTGAAATTCTCTTGTTATAGATAAAATATATTAGCAGAGAGCAACGGTATCCCTTAATAATGCTGTGATAGATTGATGAGATATATTATATGATATCCAATAAATTTTGATTGCACTAAAAAGTGTTTTGCAGTACAATAAAAAGTTATAATATATGGTGTATGTCGTACTCGTAACATAAATATGTATTTTAAAATATTTTTTATTAGTCTTTAAAGTTATCTTACAAATAGCCTTGCAAATATTAGTTTTTTTTTAACGAATAACACAAAAACTTTATACAATTGAAAAAGGTCCCACAAAATTATTTTTCTACATATTACTTTACTTCTTGTCCTGCTATTGGTCAGGATATTTTCTGCTTTTCTGCCAGACAGTCCGTGAAATGTAAATGGGAAGTTACACATATCACTGCTATTGGCACTAGATATCTGTAAATTCTTGCTGAGGTTTGATACCAGCACCTTAGCTGTTCCTGTTGCAATAGCGTCTTTACTTGCCACTGTTATCTTTCGTACGTACTTCATCATTGACGTTGATAGGAAAAACCAACAAAGCTCCTGATAGAACCGTATCCTACGGAAAACGAAGAATTTGGCACCAGTGCTGTGTTAAAAGAAATAAATTCCGAGTTTACCCAGTTAATTCATCTCGCGCGTGAGTTAAGTTTATATTTTCTGTTTTAACCGGTAATCATAAAGTAATTTTCATTTATTGTTTGAAAGAGTAACTAACAGGACCACTGCTCGCTTGGTTGATCGCTTAATCAATTGGCGGAATTTAACGGATAACGTGAACGAAATTAACCGATATATCAGTATCAGTTTCATGCGCTGGCCACAACGCGATGTACAATTGATATATACTTTACTTATGAAATCTCTTTCATTAAAGCCCCAGACTTAAAAGACATTAATGTTAACACAAATTTCATGTTAGCATTAAAATCGTTTAATTCATATAGCTAATGGTTCTCTTTCAATCAACAACCATCTTTTCCCCCGTGTTTGTCTGGGCTCCTTTAAAGATTAGCCAACTGTTGTTCTGCCAGGCAGGTCGTCAGAGGCAACCGATTGATTATGCGGAGCACTGCTATCATGGCCACTAGAGTTTTGCATTGTCTTGCCCGGGTCTGGTACCACTTCCTTACCTATTTCTGCCGTAATAGCGTCAATGTGTGTGACTGACATATTCCAGTATGGACGGTAAGGTAGCTGATAAACTTATTCAGCAGCATTAGACTTCCCCACAACATAGCAACGCACCATTAACATCTTTGGTGTCTATAGGCAATGGTTGACCCATCTGCATGTTTGCTCTTATGATATGAAAAACAATCTTCTTGTGTGTTATTCTGATATAAAAAATAATTTACGTGCATTTTTACGCGTCAATTTTTTTTAAGTTCATCTGCCTTCATCTTAAATAAACATTTAAGGTGAGAAAATTATGCATATGTGTATGTCATTATGTAGCAAACAAGCAGATGACTCTCCTGATGAAAAGATAAACCATCGCCTATAGATACAGAAGATGTTAATGATACAATGCTACCGAGTGGCGGGATGGTAATGTCACATGCATAAGTCTATCGGCTACTTTACTATCCTAACAGGAACACTACAACGACAAGCATTAACGCTTTTGTGAGAGGAATAGTTAAGGCCGTGGTAGCAAAAATCCGGGCGAGACGCCGCAATACTCTACCACCCATTAGTGACAAAGGTAGTAACACATGTAGCCAATCAGTCACCATTTACGACTTGCTGGGCCGAACGACAGTTGGTTTATTCTTCACATGAACTCAGACCAACACGGGAAAACCACATTATAGCAACGTACCATTATGTTTGGTTTATATCGGTGACAGTTAAAATAATTTTTATTGCTTTAAATGTAAGGAAGGTAAGCATCATAAATAAGAAAAGAAAATAAATCATTAACGAAGCAAGCAAGAAGCTTCAAGAAGAAGTATCTTGCAAAGTAACATAAAAGAAAGTAACAGTCACAAAAAAAAACACAAGAAACGGAAAAATATTTTGACTAGTATCAAGTAAATGGAACCTTTTATATTGCTTGCAATAAAAATAAGCACAATAAATAAGGAATCAAATTAATTCACGAAATAACATTTAGCAGAAAGTGCTTAAGCAATGCAAATAATTACAGAATATTTTACCTTAAAAATGTACTCAAAATGAAAAACTTCTGACTGGTGTCAAGTAAAAAGGTCTTTTGTATTACATTCAATAAAACGAAAACAAGCAGATAAAGAGAAATTAATTCACAAAATTATATTCAGCAGGAAGTGTTTAATAAAAGTAACCAATTAGTTATTTTACGATAAAAACTCGAGTAAAACCTTTGACAATGAAATCTGTTGCGGGATCTTTACTGACACTGTTAGTGGTCGGTTTAAAATGTTTATTGTTAAGAATTTCCCCCGCAATGCCGGGTTAAAACCTTTTTCAGTGAGAATTTCTAATTTGTGCTCATCCTGAGCTGAGATATAAAAGTGTTTTATAAAGATTTCAGCATAACAGGAAAAATGATTCTGTAAAAATGTTCTGTTTTATAAAGAATATTCAAAGGATCATTTGTTAAGCTATTATAAAATATATACTGCTTTGTTCAAATTTGATATATTTTAGGTCTGTTTTTGATGAATAGCTTTAATCCAAAATTTAATAGCAGTTTTAAAATAGTTATACTGGGTATCTTGCAAGTAATATAGAATGTTAAAAACATAGTCATATTATGAACTTACCTACTGATTACTTTAGTGATTCCTTATTATCTTCGACAAAGGAGTGAAAATTAGATATATTTTATTGACTTCGGGAATGATATACTCTTTGACATATTTTAAGATATTAGGTATGTCATTTTTATAATAGATATATTGACAAGGATGTCATAAAAATCTGCCTTTAATACATTTTTAGTATACTAGCAAAAAGTAGAGTCTTGTAAGGGCTCTCAAAGTTTTATTACTTGGTAATATTACTAGGAAAGTATTTTTATAAGAATAACATCTTTTAATGTATGTGGCTTTAATGATGTGGCATGTTTTAAGGCTTTGGTCTGTGGGAGCGCAGAAAATGAAGCCAAAATAAAAAACGAATTTCTACGACTTCCTACTATATTTTTTAGAACTTGAAAAATTTAAACCGAATTGCTGCTGCAGAAGAGCAGCGCGAGTTAATATTTGCCTTCAGAATTGCATGGTTATAAATAACGACTCACCAAACTAGACCAAGATGGTAAAATTTTAAATTTCAACACATTCTGTATTATTTTAGTTATAATTTGTTTAGTTATTTTTTGTATCACTAATCTGGAAAAAGTGATGACTCAAAATTTGGTGGCGCCTCGAATTCAATCGATTTTAACTCGTTAGTTTTATAATAGATGGCATTATTTGTAATAAGATTCTAATAAAAAATGTATCTTCTAATTTTTTTTTAAGTTTATTAAATGATATTTTTATGGTAGAGACGAATTTTAACTACCACGTCAAAGCTTAAACTTAAAAGTGCCATATTTTTTGAGTAAAATGTAACACAAAAATGGTAGGGCTCGCTTCTGTTGCCCTAATTATTTTAATTACATATTATTAAGAGAAAAGAGTGTGTGTTTGTTTGTCCATATTTCACGGCAAAACGGAGCGGCGAATTGACGTGATTTTATAAGTGGAGATAGTTGAAGGACAGAAGACAGTGACATAGGCTATTTTTATCTATCTATTTTATCTCTTTCGATCCCCCCCCCCCCTTCTCTAAAATGAATTTGACGCGAGCGAAAACGCGGGTAAAAGCTAGTTTACAATAAATGTAGTTTATTTTAAAATTATTCAATTTGATAAAATAAATGTTTATTATTTATTTAATATGTCCCTTGCTGTTAAATTGTAATTTGTCCCGTGAATATTCGTTTATTCAATTATTTATTTATAATATTAGTATGGATATGTTTTTGGTAAACGAGATTTATGTTAAAAATTTATAATAAATGAATATGCGCCCAACATACGGGTGTTTAATAGCTAGTAATTTATAAATTCTATTTTAACAGATCCATCGCCAGCATCACCGCAGTCATCAACGATCAGAACGGAACAGAATGAGCTGACTGTCTCCTTTCCACCCTTAGAAGATATATATAGCAGTCCTCCTGAAAAACAATTCGCTACAGAAAACAACACAGTAGTGACATCTCAGACCGGGTCCACTGCTCTTCTGCCCTGCGTCATCAGAAATATTGGAGACGGTATTGTAAGTAATTTAATAAATATTTTAAAGACTTAGACATTAGTAATCCATAGAAGAAATTAAGGTTTTTTTATATCATAAGACAACAAACAAGCAGATGACTCTTCTGAAGGAAAGAGAAACCGTCCCCGAAACCGGAATCGGCCATAGAGCATAGAAGAATTTCACCACGTGGAAAGAAAAATTATCACTTCTGATGATGTTATACGCCAATCAAAGATATTAATGATGCGTTGCTATCCATGTGGCGGGATGATAATGCCATATGCATAAGTTTACCAGCTACTTTACCCTCCAAACGTGAACACGATAACGACAAGCATTGACGCTATCGCGGCAGGAATAGGTAAGGTGTTAATCATGAGGATAATGACACGTATAGCCAATCTGTCGCCTTTTACGATCTACCTGGTAGAATAGTAGATGGCCCATACTTCAATGGTGACCCAGACCACTAAACCTGAAAACAAGAAAGTGGGACGAGTGGTGGTATACACTACTACCCCGAGGAAAATTAGATTTAACAGATGAACTTGACTAAATTATGAAAAATGTTTGATGTTCAAAAAGACACGTTTAGTAAATAAATTACTCGCTTTTCGACTTAAATACTAGCCTAGTCAGAACGATGCTAAAACAATTCCTCCACATGGATAGCAACGCGTTATTAACATCTTTAGTGAGTGTAGGTAATGATTTATCTTTCTATTGAAAGAGCTATTTGCAAATTTGCTATCTAATTATGTATAAAAAAGCCTATTTCACACAATGTTAGTATTTTTGTCAAGTGGAGGCTGCTTTGTAGCTCAAGCAATTGCTTTTGCCGAAAAATCGTTCACACTTTGATTGAATACATTTTACAGGGAAGTTGAGTTTTGTAAGATACCATATTACAAAGCTACTCAAAAATTACTTGCTACTCGACTAAAATACTAGCCTAGTAAGAACGAGACTTTAGTGCTATATTGAGTCGATTTCAGTTTATACAGGTATACAAAGCTAGCTTAGTAACAAACTAGCAATGTTCTAATTTTCTACCAATCCACGAGAATATTGCGTTTTAGACACAAAATTAGTACGAAATAGGCATTCATTATTCCACTTAATGTTTAGAGATTCTGCTCATTCTACCATGTTAGCCATACAGGCGTGAACCTTGCAACATCTCATTAGGTTTGATATGTAGGTCACTCAATAAATTTTGAGATGTTCGAAATTTAAAAATTGTTAAAGCACCCTACATTGCACGTGGCCTAACACGTATTTTACCAATTTTTTTTACCATCACAATAATGCGAACTGAGAAGAGGGCTTTCATTGTTGCATACTATGAACATTTAATGAACCTATTTGTCAATGTTGGATATATCCGCAGCACAGGTTCACCGTCTATAATAATTTCTCTAAGTACATTGTGTTCGTCCGGGCTCCTTTGAAGAATAGACAAACTGCTGTTCTGCCAGGCAAGTCTTAAAAGGCAGCCAATTGGCTATACGTGTCACTACCATCGTGACTGCTAGGTGGTAGAGTTTCGGAACGTCTCGCCCGGTTATTTTGTACCACTGCCTTACCTATTCCGCTATAGCTTCAATGCTTGTCATTAATTTTTAGTTGAAACTAGTTTATCACTCACTTGTACTTTTATTTCACTATTATATACACTAAATTATTTAATTTTATCGACCGGTTTCGCTTTTTAAAGCATCTTCAGGACGTAATATTCTTTACAGTAAAGAATGGAAAAGAATGGGAGAATGGAATTTCACCAAGTGCCGACGATTGAAAGTGTAAAAGCTTATCATTAACGTGTTCCGGTTAGGAGGGTAAGGTAGCCAGTAACCTTATGCATGCGACATTGTTATCCCGCCACACAGATAGCAATGTACCATTAGCATCTTTGGTGTCTATAGGCAATGGTTTCTTTTTTTCATTTAAAAAACTTTTCATTCTCAGAAACACATAGACTTTTATTACAAAAATTCTACAAACATTATCAAATGAAATGGCGATTATCATAGCGTAAGTTAATTTTTGTTATTGTTATATTTATGTAACATAAAAACATTCTCGTTTTAAAACCAAAATAAAAATACTTTCCAAATATACTCCCTCGTTATATGAGACGATCTTATTAAACAGCATAGTATTTCATTGGGAATATTATCTTAGTTAATTATCTAAGCTAATTACATATCTTACGCTTCATCGTTCATTTTGAGTCGTTCGCTGACATAATAATATTATCTTACGTAAATTAAAAGTTAATTTGGTCTGTTTAAACAATATTTGTGAGAATGTTTACTTTTAGAAAGCCCTAAAGGTATTTAAAACAAGGTTCTATCCCAACAACTTAAATGTTACCCACGGCACATTGCGTAAATGAAGGTTTTTATGTATCCCGTGGGAAGAATACGGTTTTGGGATAAAATCTAGCGTTGTAACGAATGGATTCAGTTTTTTTATATAATTAAATAGTAAATAATACACGACTCTCCCGAAGGAAAGAGAAACCATTACCTATAGACATCAAAAATGTTAATGATGTATTGCGATCCTTGTGGCAGGATTACTATGGCATATGTCGAGCGCATTTGAGCGTTTATTTGTATTTTTCTGTAATTTTAGTGTGTACCTTAAATCTATATACATAAAAATCAATCCCTATTTTCCTTGGTCATGACAGCATGCCTGAATGGCTGAACCAATTTTGGTATTTTTTTTATTGTGTTTGTAATTGTAAGGAGAAGGTTCTTATAAAAGAAAATTGCGCGGAAAAATAGAAAATTTAAGAATACTTAACCACCATATAAATTTTAATGCCATTTTGGCTGCGTGGAAGGACAATCCCGTAGACTTATATAAATTACGTGTCACGTTGTTTGTCCGCTGTGGATTCCTAATATGAATGACAAAACAACGTTTGCCGGTGCAGCTAATCTAAAATAAAAACCAATTGTTAAAATAACATGCCCAATTGCAATATAATTTATCAATTGTTATGTAGACGGTAAACAGCTGTTCTTAAGTTCGCCATTACTCGGGACGAAATTACACGATTTTTCTGTAGTTATTTCATACCTTGCAGTAGTTTTCTTCATCTAAGTAATATACACACATATACTATTTTCTTTCAGGTTAAAGTCAGTTGTCAAACTTAAAAGATATTTTATTCTATGGTATTTGTCTATGGTCTATGTGGTATTTATTCTATGGTCGAGTTATGGCCTCGAATGATCGCTTGTAAAAATAAAAATAAATCGTTAAATGTGTTACTATGCGTAAAACTCGAGAACAGATGGACCAGTTCAGCAAATTTTTTATTTGAAATATTCTTTGAAGCCCAATGAAAGTTGTAGGAGAGATATAACGCAAAAATTGCATGGAAAACAATAAAAACAATACCTTTATTTTCCTTTAGATACAGTTCCTAGCTGTCAAACTTTAATCGATCAATTCTAAGGCGTTACAAAGTTTGCCGGTTCAGCTAGTTTGAAATATAATATTCCTCTTATTAGCCTATTTAAACAGTAAACATATTTGCACTCGACAGGTATTGTGTTATTTGTCTTTGCATATGTTTGTGAGTTTAGTAGCGTGGATGTAATCAAACTTTACTTAATGAGTTCCTTATTAATATTACGAATGTGTGCAAGTTTGTTAGTTTCTGCTTTAGATTAATGTTTTAGTATCTTCACGCCCGTATCCCCGGTAGGCGAGGCGATTTTTTTCATAAAAAATTTCATCCTAGTGGTTAAGCCGTTAAATCAGACGGATAGGCACAGACACACAGTCATATTAGTATAGAATTACTAATAATATAAACTTGTATATTATTATTAATATATAGTAAACGTGGCTTATACAGACATCCGAACATTTACGTTAGTTTCTTTTTAAATCAGTTTTTTTATATTATACTCGACAAATGTTTTAAAAGTATTAAAGTGATTTAAAATAGTTTATTCTGTATATCTATACACTTATTATATTAGTGAAATTAAAATACAAAAGATTTTTGTTTCAATCCAGAAAAATACTTGAATTTAACTTAGCTTATTCATTCTTAAAAGGCCGGCAACGCAGCTGCAAGACTCCTGGTATTGTATTTGTCCATGGGCATGTCCATCATTTATCACCAGGTGCACCACCTGCTCGTTTGCCCCCTCTGCTATAAAAAAAAATGTAGCGACTGGAACAATTCCATCAACACTCCGTTTATGGGGCGTGCCATAAATGAAATATATCACTCAGCCTTTTTTATAGTAATTTTAATAACAATCTATTAGGAGAATAACGTGATTTTTTTACGAATTTATACATGTCTATCTTCACACCAAATCTCTTCCGAGGCAGGCAGAGAGAACCGAGTGCCATGCATATTATATATTTTTAAGTATAAAATAAATTAGTATAAAAATGGTGTAGTATAGAATAAATCAATTTAACCTACTTTGTTTCAATTTTAACCCATATTGTTTACTCAGGCCTTTGAAGTTTTATCATCTGGCATTGTGTCAGGTATTTCGTAAAAGGCAAACTATTAGCAAAACAGAGTTTATCGCTATAAGGATCCGGTTTAAAGGACATAGTCTGTAAACTTATGTACGTCATATAACATTCCTGCACCACGGATGGATAAAAATGGTAGTTTTAAATATTTACTTAAAAAGAACAACTTATTCGATTACTATTTTTTATCATAAATCTTTATTGTTGCAGGTTTCATGGATAAGAAGAAAAGATTATCATCTACTAACAGTAGGCCTCACTACATATAGCTCAGATCAGAGATTTCAAGCTATACATCTACAACATTCAGAGGTAATTTAATTAATATTTATTTGTTTTCTTTTTAATATTCTATACAATCCAGCTGCGCCTAACTATCTTCGTTATCGTTTTGCCTTTTTACATTAATCTGATTCTCCATGTCGTTCCAACCTTAGTACCGTTCTTAAATTTCCTGTATCTCACTCTCAGACCTATTCACGGTCTTCTTCGGTGCATGGAGCTAAGCTTTGGAATTCGCTCCCTTCATGCATACGCTCTAGCCCTTTACTGCCAGTTTTTAAAAAACGTCTAAGAGTATTATCTGACACTGTCTTGATTTCAATAATTTTACTTAGTTAGTTGCAATGTTCGATTACCTTTAATATTATGTATGTGTTTCATATATAAATATGTTTAGCGTATGAGTACAAACTCATCTATGTATTATTTTATTTGTGCACAATGCCTTATCATTTATTAACCTCTACTCCACAGCTTAGCACAGGTTAGCTGGAAGAAATCTCCGCCAGTAGAGCTCACCTTTTGTGCATTTTTTTATCCTGTTTCGTGTGTATTTTTCATTCAGTGTACAATAAAGTATTAAATAAATAAAAAATTAAAAATATTTCATGCTCCTAGACTATAAAAAAATTACGAACTAAGATGAAATTTGGTACCCAGGTAAATTATGACCTGCAATTGCACATAGGTTAGGTTAGTATCCGCGGAATTTAAAATAGTGGTATAATGCGGAGGGCTGCATGATGCAGTTAGTAAGATAATAAAAATGATTTTTAAGATGGAAAAAAAACAAATATATATATATATATATATATATATATATATATATATATATATATATATATATATATATATATATATATATATACATATATATAGGCACGTGCCCCATTTTGTAGGTTATTGATAAATAGTTTTTAAAAATATTTTTGGATGTCTTTGTGAAAAATATTTTTGGATTAAGGGAGTCGTTTGTAAAATATTAAGCTTTTAAGTGCTAATAAAAATTAGCTTATTCATTCTTAAAATTGACTTAGCTTACAACAAAACAAAACTTGACTGTAACAAAAGTTACAGTCAAGTGTCCCCCCTCTCCTCTGCAGGCTAAGTGGTTGGTTTTAGGGGTGAGAAAAAATTACGATAGTCTTAAATATAATGAAGTTAAACTGAAAATGATCCCGGCTTAAAAGGCTTTTCAATTTTTTGAGTTAGAAACCTTACAAAGTTCACACTGTCGTGTATATTCTCTTAGCTCTCTTACAAATTCTTTAAGTTGATTTCCGTTTTGTGAATCTGGCCTCACATTAATTACTCTATTTTATTTAAAATGTACTGTTTTATTTCTTTCTTTTCGTTCCTTTGCGAAGTAGAAAGAGTAAAAAGAACGTTAATAGACTAGATATCAGTCTCGTCAAAAAAACGATGATATAAAATCTTGAAAAATATTTGACATCCATGACATCAACATCCCCATGTTTATTTGTTTTTGCGTACCCCACAATTTGGAATATCGTTAGGTAGATATTTAAAAAATATTGAGGGCAAACCCTCATGAACAATTTTTCGATTAAGTAATCTGTTTGTGAAATATTAAGTTTTAAGTGTTAATTTTTGTTAGAGTTAAGTATGTCACCACTCTGCACAGCTAGAAGATAATTTTTGGATGAGTAAATATGTTCCTTGTTATTGTATAATATATGTGTATGTATGTATTTAAAAGAAAAACTCTCACAGCCTAATACTGTAGAGTTGACAAGTTCACGGATAGTAGCTAACAAACTTATAAAATGTAATTATTTTTGTGTTATAGCACTCACCCCGTGCTTGGGAATCTGGAAAAACCTTAAAAACAGCAAAGCAAAACATCGACACGCGGGATTTGAACCTGCGACCATTTCCCTAAAGCCGGGACGCTCTTCCGCTGAGCTAGTGTCGACAGGCTCAAGGTGGCGAAATTCTTCTTTGCTATATGATCGATTACGTCGATTGTACTGATCGCTAGCTATACATACGTGTAACTAGTTAAATGAGTTAATAGTAGTAATAATTAGAAATACGAAAGTACTGATCAAAATTATAAATGTGAATTTCATCTGTAACGATGAACTCATTTAACTAGTTACACGTATGTATAGCTAGCGATCAGTACAATCGACGTAATCGATCATATAGCAAAGAAGAATTTCGCCACCTCGAGCCTGTCGACACTAGCTCAGCGGAAGAGCGTCCCGGCTTTAGGGAAATGGTCGCAGGTTCAAATCCCGCGTGTCGATGTTTTTCTTTGCTGTTTTTAAGGTTATAAAATGTACTTGAAGAAAATTTCATAGGTGGTGTGGTGTGGATATATCCGTCATTGGCGTTAAAAAGTTAAATGTTTATAACATGAAACAACAAAAAAGGCCTCTTTTTTATCCGCATTTTTGTGATTGGCGACTACGGAACCCTACATTGCGCGTAGTCCAACACTCGGTTGGCTGGTTTTTATTTATATCTTGCAATCAGTTTCGCCCTTTACGTCATCGTTACAATTAATAAAAAATAAATTTTATTGTTTCTCAAACGACATTGTAAAGCATGAATCTACTGTCTTGAAATGAAATAGTGTTGTTGGCTCAAATATTTTTTTCTACATTAGGGTAATTCCTAAATATGTAACTAATGTTCCACAGGCAAAATCTCAAACTGAATTAAACGGTTCGACTCGACATTCTTGATCCGAACCGCAAGGGACTAGATTATGCTTCCTAAATTTGTGTTCCCCGACGAGTACAACCTTGGGGATCTTTAAGAGAAGAGTGAACAGGTACCTTCTAGGAAAGCGTGTTCCATCTTAGGCCGCATCTTAGCTTACCATCAAGCGTTTCTCTATCGATATTAAAAAAAAACTATAAATTTAATTATCATTTTTAAGCAGAAAAAACTTACCTTTGGCAATAATTTGTTTTAGATTTGACAAACTTAGATAGCTCACTGACCTGATAAGGGTTTATCCTTTTCAAAGCACGCTAAGTGACTTTCGGGCAGTGAAAAAGGTCAACGTAATAGATCATGTCTCACTTCCACTGACAACTAGATAAAGGTACGGGCTTATACAGGTTGAATGGTTGGAAGAAGGGATCCATAGTTGGAAAACGCATTTGGTTTAATTTGAATTTCAAACACACTATAATTTAAATGCAGATTTCAGAAAACGGTCAGGATGCAATAAAAATATACACTTTCAGCTGACTTGGTAAAATGGACAGCAATTCAAGAAACTATCTCATGTTTGCTATACTATATAAAATATAAAAAAGTAAATATATATAGGGTTACTTTTATAGGTCCAGCCAAATTTTAAAATTAAGAACTAAATATTGAATTGAAAAGGCGTTTTAATTTTTTTTTTTTTGAAATGGCTATTACAGTTAACCTTATGGGTCGTTACTGCGTCACCGGATTAATTATTGTAAAATGATTGCCAGATAATATAAGAATATTCGTTCAAAAATGTCCTACTAAAGTCATGAATTGGATGCACTGATTTGAGCGAATGGGCCACCGTGTGGGGTGTGCGGGGTGCGGGGGACACTACTCAAGCCACGCCCGACATTTTTGAGTAGTTGAAATTTTATCCATACATTGTGTTTTCTGTGTCGGATAAAAATGAAATTTCGAATTTCGTAATCTATATTTATTTATTTATAATATTATAAATGCGAAAGTTTGAATGTTTGGATGTATGTTTTAGTGGATGTTTGTTACTCAATCACGCAAAAACTACTGAACGGATTTGAATGAAATTTGGTACACGGGTAGATAATAACCTGGAATAGCACATAGGCTACTTTTATCCCGGAAAAAAATTGGTGATCCCGCGGGATTTACAAAAAACTGTTGTAGTGCAGCGGGCTGCACGCTGCAGCTAGTTTATTATAATTTTCACTCAATTCACCTGAGTCATGATTCCCAGTTTACGTGTAGATACTCTGATATAAATTTTTTTCAAGATTTTTTATTTTATCACTATTTTGTTGACGTGGAAATAAAATAGAGTAAATTCACGCATTAAAACTAGATTCGCCTTTTAACTTAATTTCTTAAGTTGTCAGTGCAGCTTTCATTTATACTCAGAAATACACGGTTATGGTATTTATCGATAAATTACTCAGGGAGTACTTTCTAAACTTTGGCTTCTTAGGCGACACGATAAAATAGAACGACATGGCATATTTCTATTTTTCATCTATATTTTAGTATTATTTAGTAATAATGTAAAAATTTGGATGGATGGATGTTTGTTAATCAATCACGCAAAATTGCTGAACCGACTTAGATGAAATTTAGGTGATGATGACCTGAAATAGCATATTATTCTAGTTTTTATCCCATAAAAATCAATTGTTCCCGCAGTATTCACGAAAAAATTTTGTGATGTAGCGGGCTGCAAGGCAGTATTATAAATGTGAAAGTTTGGATGTCTGGATGTATGGATGTTTGTTACTCATTACTCAATTTGGATTTGGACGATTTGGATGAAATTTGAAACATAAGTAGATGATGGCCTAGTATATCATACAGGATACTTTTTGTCCCGAAAAATAAGTATTTTGCTACCGTAGGATTGACAAAAAACTTTTATCTTCTCTGACAGTTTCGGGAAGTTTACAGTAAAAACGTGTACATTTCCCCAAAAAAGAGTTACTTATTCTGTGGAGATAACGAGACAAGATAACAATCTTCTTGTGCATGATCTCGTTATCTCTTCTCCTTGAATGTTGAAAGAAATGAATAATTATTGTTTTGTTTGCAGGATTGGACCTTGAAAGTCCGGTTTGTCCAGCAGAGGGATGCCGGTGTGTATGAGTGTCAAGTGTCTTCTCATCCCCCAAGTAGTATATTTCTTCGACTGGATGTAGTAGGTTAGTACGTTTTTTAGTGAGAAATGATTTTTTATTGCACTTTTAATATTGCACTTGTACATAAATTTCACTTTTAAACATATATTGTTAATATATTACAGCATCTTCAGAACGTAATTAAAGCAACTTCAGGATATAATATACTTAACATTAAGTTAAATATATTATATCCTGAAGATGCTTAAAAAAGTAAAACCGGTTGAGTAGTATATTAAAAACATATAATATGTAAAAGTGAAGTTTATGCAAATAAAAAGTGTCTAATAATATAACTTCAGCCGAAAGGAGATTGTTGAGATAGGCCTCAAATGCCACAAGAATATAGCAAACAATCAACAGAAATTTTCAAATCAATTTATTTAATGTACAATAAGCCCATGTTAAAATTTAACGGACACTTATTAATATTAATAGAAAGTATGTTTTAAGAAGTAACATACTTGGAAGTCGTGAAAGAAATCAAATTTGAAGGCATTTTCTTATTTTTATATCTAGTACAGATTTTTTTCCTGCTATAACGTTAACATTTTATTTATTATAGTTAGAAAATATTGGATAGAAAGATGCAAAATGTTAAATAAATTGTTGTATAAATGAAAAAAAAGGAAGTATCTATATTGATAATTTCGTCAGGGGTTACTGTAGACTCAATCAAAATCTTACCTAAATTATAAAGCGTAAAAAAATAATAATTTTGAGTCGACAACACATATCCACAAAATTCGGATTGTCGAGTATTTTGTTAAAACAGTGAATAAAAATTCTAGCGGTGCTGACAGATAAATCGGCCATATTTCTTTAAAGGTTACAAATATGTGGTGTAGATGGCGTGAGTATTTATTAAAGTATCGTAGAACGGAGCGCAGATTATCGTGAAATAGCAACACTATAATGTTGTATTTATTAAACCAACGTAATAGTTGAAAAAAGACGTCACTATAGTGTTGCTACTTTTTAATGTTAACTATTTGGGTCAGTATATAAGATTGCGTAGTCAGAAATCAGAAATACTTTATTCAATAAAACTTTTTACAAGTTATTTTGACACGTCAACATATTTTTTTTAAAAACTACTACTGGATCGGAAACGCGGCCACACACTGAGAAGATCCGGCGGAAGAAACTCAGCGGGCTTGTCTTTTTTTTTCATATCATCTATTGTTTTTTACAATATCACAATATTAGAAAAAATATATATGAGATCGGTATAAGAAGCAATTAATCCCAGGCTTTTTTGTCTTCTAAATAATCTGAGACTTTATAATATCCTTTTTTACACAGTTTTGTTTTAACACATTTTTTAAATTTATTGACTGGTAAATCTCTTATAGTTTCGGGAAGTTTATTGTAAAAGCGTATACATTGCCCCATAAAAGACTTACTTATTCTGTGGAGACGAGATGCATGCACAACAAGATTGTTTTTGTTCCTTGTATTCAGTGAGTGTACGTCACCATTTTTTTAAAAAAGCAAATATTTTTACGAACATACATTAAGTTCTCAAATATATATTGGGATATAACAGTTACAATATTGATTTCTTTGAATTTTGCGTATTATGAGACTTCCGAGCGAAGCCGGGTTTTCATCTAGTTTTATATTCTAGTCGGAACTTATACAGAAGATGGTATAAACAAGATATTCTTAGTATGTTCCTAGAAAAAGAAAAAAGTTGTTCATCTTTTAACTTATACTTGGTTAAAATCAAATAATCTTCATGATGAGAGATACAAAAAGCTGTTATATCTATGTTGCCAATATATTTCGACATAAATAGCTTAAAATAGTAAGTTATATTTGTAAATTCAAGTAATCATATCAGTGAGTGAGTCAGGAATTTTTTATCTATATATTAATGTGAGAAGGGAAAACTTTGGACCCCTTTTTAAGACAATTGCATGAATGTATGAAATTTGGCATAAAGTTTATATAACGGAGGACTACAGAAACCTAATATTTTAAAATAAAATCCATTAGAAATACATTAAATTAGTAATGGTAAACATTACACATGATAATATACACACATAATATATACTATTTTCTTTACGGCTAAAGATAATTGTCAAAGTTAAAAGAGATTTTATTGTTTATTCTGGCCGAGTTTTGGTCAAAGGCGATTACTAGTACATACAGTTGCTTGATAGTGTTACATGATTGAATTAGCACCTGTAATATGCGTTCCAACAGAGAATAGGACTGCCAGGATGACATATTGATCCGCATTTTGCAAATACTTCATAAGTGATGAGTAAGGTGTGCAAAAAAATTCTAACAAAAAATACTTACTTAAAAAAATATTTTCATTCTAATTGGTATAATTTTTATTTAAATTCCCACCAGTTTATGTCACCATGTATTAAAATAAGGTGTTAAATAACTAACACGACTTTTATATATACATATATATAGATGAACGGCTAGAGATATATTTTAATGTTTTTTTTTATTGATGAATATAATATTTTAATACTTTTTAGCCTATTCTAGACAAAGACAACGCGAACCCACAAAAATCGCAACAAAATTGGCCCCGTCGTTTTTGACTTATAAGTGGTCTAAATAATACGACTTTTTTAAATAATATATAGATGAACAGCTAGACTAATGTTTGTTACTAATTTTTTATTGATAAAAATAATATAATTAAAACGTTGTTTGTTCTTCAATAAATCAGCAATATTTTTTGAACAATTTTTTTTTGGTGACGTTACTAATTTCACACTTGTGGTATGAAGTTGATAACAAGCGCAATCCTTTTCTCAGTTGGAACGCATAGTACACTAATTTCACTTCACAACTTTATTTTTGGTATATCACTCAATCGGTTTCGCTTTTTAAAGCATCTTCAGTATGTAATATACTTAATTGATTATTGACTGTTGTAAGATGTACAGTAGCGGTACGGATAGGTTTGTCAGTTTTCAAATTAATTCATTTAACAAGCTGCGAGCACATATGATCTTTAGTAAATTTGTCACATAATAGACTAGTTTTGTTAGACTAGAATTGTTGCATAGAAAATTATGCTTAACTGTTTGATAACATGGTTCAGACTTGCTTGCATCAACACTATTTCCTTATTTAATCTTTTGTAAATGATTATTACCTAAAGAGAGGCTAATATTTTTTTAATTAAAACCTTTTTATTGATTTGACCTGCAATTAATATTTGTGATAAAACTATTGTCATGGTTAATATCATCGTTGTTATTTCTAGATTTCTAGTGGTATTCAATATTTTATTGCAAAATATATTTGCCATAAATATAATATCCTTTATTTTCGTAATGTCGTAATAATGCCGAGACCATTAAGATTTGAAGAACGAGCAGCAATAATTACCGAACATGAAGCTGGCTACAACATCAGTGAGATATCACGTTGTCTGAATGTGACCAGGGATAGTGTGAGATTCTGGACAAAGAGACACTGTGAAGAAGGAGCACTCGTGGATCACCATAACAATAATGCTGGCCGCCGTCCTATTCTCAATTCTACACAAAAAGCTGACATGAGAAGGAATATGAAGCCAACGGCTTTACATCAACTAATCATTACGCCCAATTGTATGGTATTAGTCAAAGAGTGATAAGAAATGCATTACACTCAATGGGATTACATTATAGGCGACACGCAAAAAAAGTTGCTCTGACGCCCACTCATAAGCAAGCACGCTTAAGGTTTGCAGAGACTTATTTGAACTTTGATTGGAGCACCACTATATTTACAGACGAAAAAAGCTTTGTGTCAAGCCAACATGGAAGGCTTCATTTGTGGAGATATAATGGTGCGAGATATACCAAAGACCATGTAGTGCCGAATTTAAATTCTGGGCGAATCTTGGCCAATATGTGGGGGGTGGATGTCAGCGGATAGAGTGGGCGCGCTCGTTCTTCTTCTTTCAAGAGCAAACGCAACACCTTATCTGTCTGTATTGAAAGATTGTATGCTACCAAGTATTAACACCGTGTATCCAGCCAATAAGGTGCCACGGATCATCTATGTTCATGACAATGCTCGCACGCGCACCGCTCGTATTGTAAATGGATGGTTCATCCGGCATGGCGATATAGTGGTGATTCCCTGGCCAGCAAAATCTGCAGATATAAACCCCATAGAAAATCTATGGGGTTTAATGATTCAACGATGGAAAAACGAAAATGAAAGGACGAAATAGGTCATAGAAAACCATTTCCGAACTGTTTGGGAAGATACAAGAGGGTCAGATCTATGGTCTCGTCTCGTAGGTTCCATGAGAATTAAATTACAATGTATCATTGACGCTAATGGTGGCTATATCCGTTAATAATATGTTATATTTCTTTGTTTGTAGCTTTTATAGAAATTTGCTTGTTTGTTTGGCTAGTTGTCAATTCAATATATGATTTTTTTGAGTTAATCTTCCTCTTTAGTTTCATTTCAATTGTGCATTATACCTATTATGATAATTGATACGCCGTCAAGGGCCTCGAATAATTTTCAAAACATCTGGTTGACCGAGCTTTGCTCGGTTTTTCACATACCCATATCTTGGGAACCGAGCTTTTCTTGGACCTAGAACCTTGATAAATCGATTCCTAGACCCGAAAAACCCCTAATTTCTGACTTTCATGAAAATCGTTGGAGCCGTTTCCAAGATCGTTGATATATATTTATATATATACGAGAATTGCTCGTTTAAAGGTATTAGATTAGCAGTAAAATTTAAATCTATTCAATTGAGATGAATTTTATTTGATAGAAAACTTCACATTTATTTAATGTTAGTAGAACTACTTTTGTTGTATGATTGATTCGTACACTAGTGCAAGCGAAACTAGATCTTAAGGTGACGAACCTGTTTTTACCGTGACTATACTAAAAATAATGTTGTGAAGTGAAATTAATAAACAAGTGCTAATTCAATCGTGTCACGATAATGGAATTTCACCAAGCGCCGATGATGGAAAGTATAGAATATATTACTTGATAGTCTTTGTGTGAAAATGCTTTTGAAATTGTGTGAAACATATTATATGGCGACGGGTCAGATTGGCTGTTGGTTCGACGAGATATAACCACATACAGGTTTTTTTATATCATATAACATAGCAAACTAGCAGATGGGTCTCCTGATGGAAAGAGTCCAACATCGCCGATAGACACCAAAGGTGTTAATGGTGCGTTGCTATCTTGTGGCGAGGTCTAATGTCATATGCATAAGTTTACCGACTACCTAACCTCCCAAACCAGAAGACGACAATGACAAGCACTGACGCTATTGCGACAGGAATAGGTAAGGCGGTGGTACCAGACCCGGACGAGACAATGCAGAAATCTACCACCTAGTAGCCACGATGGTAGTGACTCGTATAGCCAATCGGTCGCCTTTTACGACCTGCCTGACAGAACGGCAGTTGGCCTATACTTCAAAGGAGCCCGGGACAAACACGGGATAACTACGTTCATCAGTGACAGCAAAAAATATTAATCTTACCACAGAACCTAATTTAAAGACATGAATCCTCTCAATTTTTAAGAATTGTTGTGTTGCATTTATTTCTACGCTTATTCACACTCGTAACCCCGAAGAGGTACGCAGAGTTACAAGCAGTGTACCCATGATTAAGCGAAGATACTTAGTCTCACAATATGGTAGGTGGCAAGTCAGCTGGGCACTTTACAATCCTGGGTAACATTGAACTGGGTCCAATCCTGGGTATCAGAAAACTGGAAAAACACATTTTTTCCCGACCCAGGAATCGATCCCGGGACCTCATGTTAATGTTGCGTTGCTATCTTATGGCGAAGTCTAATGTCACATGCATAAGTTTACCGGCTACCTTACCCATTAAACTGGAGCACGACGGTGACAAGCACTGACGCTATTGTGCCAGGAAGAAGTAAGTACCAGACCCGGACGAGACAATGCGGAACTCTATCACTTAGTAGCCACGATGGAAGTGACTCGCATAGCCAATTGTTTGCCTTTTAGGACCTGCCTGGTAGAACGGCAGTTGCCTTTACTTTAAAGGAGCCCGGACGAACACGGGTGGAAATCACTACGTCCACATGGAAAAATTTCTACAATAAAAGTATCCTAAATTACTCCTTATCACATCAGCTGTCTGCCAGAGAAAGCCGCAGTCAAAGTAGGCCCAGCCATTTCTGATGCCTGAGCCCAGATTAGTCTGAAGAAACAGACAGATAGACAAAAAATTTACAAAAAAATATTTTGTTATATATACCGTGTATACATCCATATACATTTAAAAAAAGTATTTATTTTGATATTACAGTCACTCCAGTTTTATTTATTTGTATGTATGTTTTGACCGCCCCGTTGGTCGAGTGGTTAGCGACCCTGACTAAGCAATCGACAAGGCTCGAATTCGATCCTCGACGGCGACAAGCATTTGTGTGATGAGCATAAATATTTGTATTTCCAGGTTTGGGAGTTTATTGAACATATTACAGTATTTATATATGTATTTCTATGTATTGGTATAGTTGACTAACGCCAATAACTCAAGCAAATAGTTTGCTTACTTTGGGGTTAGATCAGTAAGTGTAAGTGGGTCTTTCGTCGTTTCGCACCACGAGCGGTTCGGACCGCGGTGTGAATTGCCGAAGAACTCTTTTGGCATTAGTCGCTTCGGACCGCAATATTGGAGCGGTACGAATCGCCCGCTCTTTTCTTATTTATTTATTTAATTACTAGCTGTTGCCAGCGACTTCGTCCGCGCGGACTTTGTTTACGTGGCACAGCACCCGGCCGCTAGGTGATAGCGTGATAATATGTAGCCTATATGTTGACCCGACCTCTTAGTAATATTCATGCAAAATTTGAAGTAAATCCATGCAGTACTTTTTGAGTTTACCCCGGACATACATACAGACAAACAGACAAACAGATAAACAGACAAATAGACAAACAGACAAAAATTCTAAAAACTATATTTTTGGTTTCGATATCGACTGTAAATCACGCCCCAAGTATTCTTTTAAAAAAATATTCAATGTACAGTTTTGACTTTCCTGCGATTTTATTATATGTATAGATTTAAAGATCCCAAATATCCATTCGTACAGGTAAGTAGCAAAGTGGTTAGTAACAAAAGCCAAATTGTACTGTAATTTGTCCCGTGAATATTTATTATTACCTATTTATTTGTATATATGTGTGTATGTTATTGCATTATGTAAAGACTACAAAATAACACGTTCATTACACAGACATTCCCTGTAATAAAACTGCGTGTATCAGTACACCCATATCCTTGTTTAACTGTTACTGAGCTTTTATCGCTGACCTCACAAATTTTTATTACCTGGGGTTGATGCGAAATTGCAATATATTTTCTCTTTTTTGCTTCTAGTATCTGTAACCTAATAACAAATTATTTTGTGTACAGCCATCTCTAGCCATACACAAAGTAAGTTATATATGTTGTTAGATAAAATTAATGTTTTCGCCTTTCATATTGTTACTTAAAAACTCTTTATAAGTTGAAATCAGAAATCAGAAACCAGAAGTGCTTTATTCAATAAAACTTTTTACATGTTATTTTGACGCATCAACATTTTTTGAAGCAACTACCGGATCGGAAAGCGGCCACACACTGAGAAGATCCGGCGGAAGAAACTCAGCGGGCTTGTCTTTTTTTCATAACATTTTTAAATAGTCGCCTCTGTGGTCTAGTGGTCCAGCGTTGGCGTTGACTACATGAGGTCCCGGGTTCGATTCCCGAGTCGGGCACATAAAAAAAGTGTTTTTTCAGTTTTCTGAGAAACAGAAAGTTGCCCGGGATTGGGAAGTGCCCGGTTGGCGATAGGCTTGCCACCTATCACATTTGTGTACCTAAAAGGTAAAAAATGTCTGTCCGTCCGTCTATCACCAGGCTGTATCTCATAAACCGTGATAGCTAGAAAGCTGAAATTTTCATAAATTATGTATTTCCGTTGCCGCTATAACAACAAATACTAAAAGTTAAAATATCAATGGGGGGGCCATACAATAAACGTGTTTTTTTCGTATTTTTTGCTCAACATTAATAACGGTAAAAGGTAGACGCTTAAAATTTTCACAAAATACTTAGTTGTATATTACCTTTAAAAATAAATCGATACTTCCATACTAATATTATAAATGCGAAAGTCTGTTTGTCTGTCTGTTACGCTTTCACGGCTAAACCGCTAGTTATGTAGGATTAGCATCTTTGACTCAGATCAAAAAAATCCGAAGTCAATCTCTGGACTTATAGCTTAACAAAATTATTATAAAAACTTTTTCGAGGTTTTTCTTGAAAATTTAAAACTTAGGTTACAACTTAGAGTCAGGTGCTGGCGTATTAACATTTAACATCCCTCCGTCCCGGATGAGCATGTGAAGCTTTTCCCTGTGTTGGATCCTGGCTCCTATGAAGAATAGACCAACTGCCGTTCTGCCAGGCAAGTCGTATTATTAAATATTATTATTTAATTTAAATTATTATTAAATTATTATTAAATATTATTATTTAATTTTATTATTTATCTTATTTCATATGATAACAAGAAAGCAGATGTTTTTCTTGATAGAACGTAAACGAACGTAAAAGAGATAACGTGCTAGACTAACATACTGGATAAGGCATGCGCCATGTCATTTGTATCCCACTAATGTGCAGTCCATGGACTGCACATGTGTCAGAAGTTGTTGAATGAAACGCATAAGCGTCATGAAATTCAAGACGGTTAAATCCTTTTGGTCGCGAATTATATTATACTCTATTATATGCTGCAATGCTGCTTCATTTGGATTTCCTCCAAATGCAGATGCAGCAACGAATAGTACTGAAGTTACTGTGACAGGAATAGATAATGCGGTGGTACTGGAGCCTGTCGAGATGTTCCAATTCTTAACGATCTCTTTAGTAGTCAAGATATTGGCAACACGTACTCCTAGGCCTCCACTCGCGTTTTACGAGATATTAGCAACAAGGCATTTAATTTATTCATTACAATATTTTATATTAAAACACTTGTTTCACAATAAATAGTAATTTATTTACTAAGCTAAACCGGTTGGATAATATATAGTAACATATATTATCCAACCGGTTTCGCTTTGATAAGCACTATCAGTGCAATTACAACTTCAAGCAAAGCCAAGCGTCTAATTGCCCTGATGATGCTCATCAAAGCGCAACCGGTTGGATATTATATGTTACTGTATATTAAATATAACACGTGTTCTGAAACAGTAAACGTGTTTATATATCACTACATAGTATAAAACAAAGTCGCTTTCTCTGTCTGTCCCTATGTCCCTATGTATGTTTAAATCTTTAAAACAACGCAACGGATTTTGATGCGGTTTTTTTTTAATAGATAGATTGATTCTTGAGGAAGGTTTAAGTATATAAAACTTTCCGATATTCGTACGGACACAAAAGTTACGCGGGTGAAACCGCGGGCAGATCGCTAGTAAAATATAACATTGATAATGGAGTTTCACCAAGTTCAGACGATGAAGAGTCATTCACCATTTAATCTATTCTTCAAGAGGGGGCTATGATTAATATAACTTAAATTAGTTATTACGAGTATAACACAAAAAGAACTAATAATTAACTCCATTTCCTCTGTTCAAAGTCACGACACAAAACTTATTGTATGACCGTTCCTTTATGTACAATAGTTTTTCTGAGAACGCCTACCTGCTCAATTGTTCAAAAGACAAAGACTTGGATTACTGAGCAACCTAGATTTACACAAAGGCTGGATAAGGATTAGGGGAGTTAAAGAATAATCATCAAGTAACATTAGCTAATGGTCTCTGGAGAGGAATTCTTTTAAAAACTCTAAAGTAATTATCGTCAAACAATGAATTACACGCAGCTATGGATAAAGTTTTGTTTATAAAATTAAATATCCGTTAATTGAGTGGGTTGTCAAAGTCATTTATTATTCAAATTGTGTTGTGTTGACAATTTTATAGCTACAAAAAATCAAAATGTGGGCTGACACTGAGAAGATCCGATGAAAGAAACTCAGCGGGCTTGTCTTTTTTTATAATTCTTAATCAATTACAATAATTATCTGAAATTTGTATGAGGAGAAATCATTCTCAGACTTCAGAAATTTTATAAGCTTTATTTACATAATTGTGTTTACTGTGTAATTTTGTATTTTGTAACATTTATTTATTAGTAAATCGCTAAGACCTTCGGGATCTTATTATAAAAGCGTATAAACTACCCCATAAATTAGTTAATTACTCTGTGGAGACGAGATGAATGTACGACATTAATTAGTAACTTTGACTACGCAATTTATCGTATAATATCCGATTTTATTTTTCCGATTCGTACGAAAACCCTTGGGCAGAGATTAAAAATAGCCCATACAGATTTCTCATTTAATACAAACATTGTATTTATTTCCACGGAATTCCCCCATCGAAGAAATACATATGATATAATTAGAATTATACATTATAAGTAGAATTATATGACAGTGACTAAAGTATAACATCTCGCCGTGTCGACTTCACTAATTCGTCATATTTTTATTTACAAATGCCGCTGAACTAAGAGTACTATCTAATTTATTGATATTTGATCCCAGTGTAATTTTTTTATTTAGCATAACTCCTATAAAGATTGCAGAGGCCACCACTTATTCGATTTTCAGTTATACATTGTTATCTACAAACCTTACATTTGGTATTCAAAACGTAATACACTTAGTTTTATTTCTATTGGGTCCATCCAGTTTTTGATCCATCCAAAATACATCCATCCAAAAGGAGATCATTAACATCGAGTCAGTGTAATTTTTTTAAAATGGCACTGGTTATTTCCTTATAGGTACTTACCAACTTATCTTGTGAAAAGTCATAAGAAAAAGTACAATGCTATATCTATCTCCACCATAAAAAGGCAAGTCATTTATGTATATCAAAAACAAAAATGGACCGAGAATGTATCCCTGTTTAACACTCATGGTATTAGCAGCACTTTTTGAATAATTTAAAGTCGGTCTAGTGTAAGATGTTGTTGATGAACATATTATATATCAAGCATTTATGAAGATAGGAAAAATATGTCCAACTATAATTTATCGCGACATTACCCGCGTGGATCCCGATTCCGCAGGAAGAATAGTGTAACTTTCTACTGGTGGCATATGTGTAAATCGATTTAAAAACGACAGAAAATATCTGCCCTACAGTTAGCCAATTAGCCATATTAAACTAATACTCGATACAGAAGCTAGACATCAATAATTTATTTCATCTATGAAACCAAGCCAAAATCATTGACAATGATAATGACCAAGCAGTACCATTAATTAATGGATGAAGATTAAACATCAATGATGTTCCAGCGTCCGGTGAAATGAGAATAGAACGCAAATATCATTGAGCAAAGTGGATTTGGCGAGCAAATTAAGCGAGGTTATCGTTGAGCAAAGTGAATTTGTGAATAATATAAGCAATACACTAGGCAGCAATCTGACTTACAATATTATATAATTGTTTATTCACGTTATATCACGATTGTAATATTGTATTTTAGTTTAAATTAAGGCAAAAATTAACAACGAGATAAGAATTAATAAAAGAAACTGTAACTAAGGAACCCATTCGTCAAATGATGTGTAACCGCCCATCATCTAACGAATACTACCCGTAAACTTGTATAAACCTTTGTAGATATGATAGTTTTCTTTTAATTTCGTAGTGTATACTGTTGCTGAGATTTTTTCACACAAAAAATCCAGAAATAATAATCTTGCAGGGGGAACACATGACTCTAACAAAAAATTAGTACTTTAAAGCTTAATATTTCCAAAAGAATCCCGTGTTCAAAAAATTGTTTTTCAAATCTGCAATATTTTTGATAAGCCTATCCTAGATTCAAAAAAAATGGCATCCTCTCTATACTTGTGGAGGAGGTACCCTAAACTTTTTCACTTGTGCTTAATTTTGCTATTTTAGTATGACTGGTATTGTAATTATGACAAAATTACGACTTTCATGTAGTGTATGAGTTAAGCTTCGGACAGACTGATGGACACAGTGAAATAAAAAAGTTTCCTTGAATCCTAACAATATTTTATTTTAAATATAACTTTTTAATTAAAGCTCCATGGGGCACACTAAAAGTTTTGCACTTCTAGCTAATCGGAACCATTTGAATTTCAAATGTTATATTTTTAAATCGTTGCAACCTTCTTAGTAATAAAAAAAAAACAATTGGCGGGAAATTATTTGTCAATTGTTTTTTTATCACACATCAAAGTTCTACGTACGCAACGCAAATGGAATTAAGTCGAAAAGATTTTAGAGCGATGATTTTGTATGATTTTAAAAGTTCTCTTTCTCCGCAAGACTGTGCCGCTCGTCTTTAAAATACTTTTGAGAGAGAAGTACCTTGTTTGAGCACCGTGAGGCGATGCTTTGCTGAATTTGAGAGAGATCGAGTTTATTTACATGACGAATTTTTTTGAAGGGCGGCCTTCAACTGCCGTCAACGAAAATAATGTGGCTACTGTTAAGCGGTTAATTGAAGAAAACCCCCAGATTACCTATAAGACAATTCAACGACTATTGAGGATTGATATGAGCCAAATTCAGAAAATTTTCCACGAAGAATTGAAGTTCGGAAACTTTGTTGTCGTTGGATCCCTCATGAAATGACAGCGGAGCAGAAGCGGGCTCGCGTGGAATGGTGCTCACAGATGCTACTGAAGTACGACCACGGTTATTCTAATGCTGTTTATGACATTATTACAGGAGACGAAATGTGGATTTATTGTTTCTAACCCAAAAAAGAACAGCAATCTTGCGAATGGGTGTTTGAAAATGAGAACAGACCATCAAAAGTGAGACAGGCGAGAAACATTGGTAAAAAAATGATCGCGTTTTTTTTCTCAGCTACGGGTCCTAACTGTATAACTCCACTTGAAAATCAAAAGAGTGCTAATGTCGAGTGGTATTCTACTATTTGTTTACCCAGGATGTTAGAAAAATTTCGCGAAAGACGACCCAAAAGCCGCATTCTCCTACACCATGATAACGCTTCTTCACTCACGGCCAACAAAACAAAGTCATTTTCAGCTTCCGAAAAAGTACATCTCGTCACTCATCCTGCGCATAGCCTCGACCTATCACCCTGTCATTTCTGTATTTTCCCCAAAATCAAATATTTGATGAGAGGTTTTATTTTTACCAACTTCGAAGAGGCTGTGATAGCGTTCAATCAGCACGTAGAAAACATGCCTTCAGATCTGTGGTCCTGTTTTAAAAAATAGTTTGATCGCATGAAAAAATATTTAAAATGTAAAGGAGATTATTTTGAAAAGCAATAAACATAATATTTTGGTTATAACATGTTGTTTTTTTAAGTTACGTGAAACTTATAGTGTGACCTACGTATATCAGCTTGATTTTATTATTTTTATATATTGAAATTTGAAGAGGCGTTTTATTTAAAGTCAATATGCATAAGAGGTTCATATTATTTCATATTAAAATTAATTTTAAGTGTAAATCATATGACAATCAATTTATTACCCTAATTTTTACTTGTAATTCATATATTACAAAAACGCAAAAGACAGAACAAATATCATCTACACTGATATTTTCTAAAGCGTTATACAACGGACGTCCAATTCTAAAATGAATATTTATAGCGATACTCAGTAGTTTAAAAATTGAAAATAAATCCAAACTATCTAACCGTACAGAAATCGTTCAATATGATTATGACAAAGCTGTACCATTTCATGAATGCAAATTAATGGTTTTCCAAAGTCCGATAGAATGGAATGTAAATTTTAACATACTGTGTTCAATGTAACGCAAAATGAGTTCATGAGTTTTAATTTTCATCCAAGAGGCGGAGCTTAGTGGCGTAATCTGACGATTATGTTACAGTCTATGATTGTAGTAAAACGGAAGAGAGAGAGAGAGAGAGAGAGAGAGAGAGAGAGAGAGATCAGAGGGAGAATTTTGGCATTTTAGAAATAGTGTTTGACCATATTATACGTTTATAGACGACATTTAGTTTTTGAGATTCGAAAAAAACACGGGCAAGACTTCATACGTAATTTTTTTAGTTATTACCTTAAAGTTTTATATATTCCGTAAGATTCTCTATCAACTCCTTAGCTTATTTGCATTTAATAAATATTTTTTAAACTTGAGGAATAGTAGCTAAATAAAGTTGAAATTTAGGTAAGGTTAACGTAAACAATCAGTTCTCTCCTTAGTAGTCTGTGATTAGGAATTTTTTTGTCATTGGTGTTTTCAGTACAACAGCTGCTAATCTCAGAATACTGAGTTAGATTGACAGAATTCTGAGCTAAGGTTTTGTGAAGAACTTTTATAGATACCTAAAAAAACAAAAAATAAATTAGCATTAAACTATTCTTTAATGCAAAAACAGGGAGAATTTTTATTTGACACTTATAATGAAAATAATGATATATAAACTTTTTGCTGTTTTAATGCAAATGTAATTAAAGTTTTATACAATGATAACAGATATAATGATAGAATCCATCAAATTAAAGTCTCGAAATTCTTTATGTGATTGTTCCTAGCGATATATTTTATTTAATTAATTTAAAAAACGTAAGAAATTATTCTAATATATCTAATATTCGTTACTCCGAAAGACACGCAAGGGATATACAAAACCAAAATGGCCTGTATTCTTTAAGAAATATTGTTTTCATTTTAGAGATTCGGAAATTTAAGAATATTGTTTTGATTGATCATCATGTTTTGTTCAAGACTTATGCATGTAGCACTAACATCCCGCCACTAGTATAACAACGTAACAGTAACATGTTTGATTTCTGTAGGCGATGATTGTCTTTTATTGGTAGAAAAGATCTCCTGGTGGATGTCCGTCTACCTTTCTTGGAATTTAATGATATAAAAATACTAAATAAAGGATATTGGCGGTTTTCGGTCTGAACTCCTACAAAAATAAAACATTTAACAAAAAAAGTATATTTTTATTTATTACTATTTTTATCAGTACTATTCCTATAGAACTTGTCTTAGTGGAGAAAAATAAATTGTAATATTGCATTTGATATATGAGTAATCGATATTTGCATCTTATCGATTTACATCATTACACTTTCATCACATAATTTATAATTAACCTACTTTATATTTTAATCAGAGTAGATCCTTTACCACTTATATCCGTAAGTATGTGGATGTACTAACGGATGTATTTATTATGGTAATGAGAAATAATTTTTTATTGAATTTACAGATTCTTATAGTCGTTTACTGAATCGATATTTCAACTGTTGTTTTTTTAGGCTGGCAATATACTCTCACTTGTTACCTACAAACTGCCAATCATTTTAGACCTTACGATTCTGTCACATCTATGTTGTCGTTGTTGTTTGTGCTTCGTAGATTGTACTAATGCTTCGTAGATTTTGCTTTCGATTACCTAATGACGGATATCTATTTTCAGACAAGTTTATGGAAAAAATAGCAATCATTCACAGTTTTCCAATTAATAATGCTGTCAGTAAGTATTAAAATTATCAATGTAGGTGACCAGGCCGAACGCTCCTAGGAAACCCGCCAGTCTCTTTGTGTTAAGTTCACACTTCAAACAAAATTTACTTCTTCCTCATCAGTCAAAAAATACTTCGGTGCCGCAAGCAAAGTTACTATTTGAAGATAAGCGTTGGCATAATATATTTTTGATGCTCTAAAAATATACTTTCAAAATATCTATATTCAAAATATGAGCTATCAGACTAGGTATCAAACAATTTCAGCTAGAAGGAAATGACGACTATGACTTAATACATTTATGTATCCTATTATGCTTAATAGTCGAGTAATAAACACTGATACTTTAATGTCCGGAGAAATGACAAATGGGACACAAATTTCAATTTGCTGAGGTTAATGTTGTATGGCAATATTAATTTGTGGGCCATTCCACGCATTTATCTAAAACATAATGTTACAATATAAACTTTTCTGAAAAAAATGAATTAAAAGGTAATTTAGTCAATTTAGATTTAAATATGCAATACGGTGATATTAGAAGTCTAGACAATGAAAATTAATTTCAAGTATTAAGTGGTGTAAGAATCAATTGCAATAAATAAGCTGCTTCGTTCGCTAGATAGTGATTAAACATGGAACGGTGCATCAAAGACCAATGAAATGACATAAATGAAAAGTAATCTTCAATGCACTTTTAGTTTAATATAACATAGTGTGTTTATTAATAATATTAACAAAATATCCGTACTTTTAAAAAAATAATAACAAAATAAGTAAGCTAACGTTATAACATTTTAAAACAGAACTGATTACGGAATTCACCAGAAGCATTCAATTGCAGTATTAACTACATTTTGCTTTTGCTTGCGTGGTTAGTCGTGCAGTGTTGTACGCTACACAGCTACATAGATTAATAATTAAATATAATTAATGTACTTGTTAAAATACTAGGTAAGTAATAAAGTATGAACCAAATGTTTATACGCATTAAGAGGCGTCAATTTTTTGGCGGATTGGTGGGTTTAATAAAAATGTTAACATGTTTGGTCCAAAATAAAAGATTATTAATTTTATTATTATATTATTATTTATTTTTTAAGTGTTACAAATATAAGTTTGTCCACTAAGCCTTTGTAGTAGCATACATTTCTCTAGTGTGTAATCTCGGTAAGTGAATTATTGTAATTCTTTTGAGATTAATAAATGTTCTTAAACCGCATTTAATATTATAAAAGTGTAAAAACACCTCGTTCGGTCGGTTAATGAAATGACTGAATTGCTGCATTATAACTACCTGTATTATTATTTTTTCTTGTCACAAAGATCAACAGCTTTACGTGCTCATTTGAGACGCTGAAGTACACTACTATATACACGTACAATAGTGTTGAGATAAGTACAGAATTATACAGAATGAAACATTGTCGCTCGTACGAAAATCATATCAGCAGTAAAAAATACGTTACCAAAATATTTTTCAAAGCTTTATGCTATAGTTATTTGATTTAATTTATATTTTATTTTACTTTATTGGTTTACCAACGTTTGAATACAATAATAAAATACAATGAATAATTAATTTTAACACTTGTCAACAACCATGCTAATTGTATCAAACATTTACAGGTAAACACCACATGCTTGTTATATTATAAAATAACTTATTTAACTTAACAAAAAAAACTAGAAATAACCAAAAAAAATGAAATAAACTAATAACAAAATTTAAATCTTAACATATAGAACTCAATTAATTTCAAAATTTAAAAACCATGTTTTTGGAAACTTTTTACAACAAATTTATACTTCACATCGTCGGCACTTGGTGATATTGCATCATATTTATTGATTGATTGATATATACAGTTTGTTTTTTAGCCGTGTGATGGAATCAAATCCTAATGTTAATGTTAATTCAATATGTGTATTTATTAATATAATCTTATTATATATAAATACAAGTTTTAATAATGTTTTTCTTCGTGTAAGTTTTAAGTTAAGTTTAACTAAATTAAACACTTACTGATCTAACCCCAATGAAAGCAAATTATTTGCTTGTGTTATGGACGTTAGTCAGCGATATTAATACATAGAAATACATATATAAATACTAGAATATATTTAAAAAACACCTAAACCCAGAAATACAAACATTTATGCTCATCACACAAAAGCTTGTTTCCGTCGGGAATCGAACCCGAGCCCCGTTGATTGCATAGTAAGAGTGAGGGTCGTTAACCACTCGACCAACAGGGCGGTTAATTAAGCGAGTTATTGATTTTTCTCGTTCTATGTGCACCCCTTGCGCCTTATTTAAATTTTTTTGAGGTTGTCTGGCAAAGAATGCTCTTGGGAGTTAAGTCTACCTGTGCATTTGCAAACATTTGTTTGTGTGCAAAATTTAAATAAATCCGTGGAAACTCATCATTCTTATATAATATATCAAATATATTTATTAAAAAAGTATTAAATAACCGAGGTAATAATAGTACTTGAAATATTGTCAAGAGTCTCGTAACTTTTAATTAGCAAGAGTAACTAGTCGTCACGAATCGTCATAATAATATCAGTAGTAGGTAGATAATGTAAATGTAATCTTAAACACTAAGTATTAAAAAATGTTTTAATTAGAAATATAATAATATAATGTTTTAATTAATATTGTGGAATGCTAATAAATAAATAAATGGGTAAGACACAGCTGATATATTAACGTAAATATTTCTGACGTAAATGAAATCACCTTCTTTACAATGACTTTTTTTATTTTTTATATCATAAGATAGCAAACAAGCAGATAGGTCTCCTGATGGAAAGCGTCAACCATCGCCTATAGACATCAAAGATGTTAATGGTGCGTTGCTATCTTGTGGCGAGATCTAATGCCACATGCATAAGTTTACCTTACTTACTTTTTTCGCTGTCGTGTTCCGGTTTGGAGGGTAAGGTAGCCACCCTCCAAACCGGAACACGACAGCGACAAGCACTGGCGCTATTGCGGCAGGAATAGGTAGGACGGTGGTACCAGACCCGGGCGAGACAATGCAGAACTCTACCGCCTAGTAGCCACGATGGTAGTGACTCAATAGCCAATCGATCGCCATTTACGACCTGCTTGGCAGAACGGCAGTTGGCCTATTCTTCAAAGGAGGTCGAGACCAACACCGCGAACTTAATTAATAAGCTATTAACAAAATGATACACTAATCTAAATTGTTAAATTTGGTGATTCGGGTACATCTCGCAGTCTGCGCTAGCCACAGTAACTACACACACGTTATGTAATCTGTGCGCTAGCGCAAATAATGAACCGACAGGACGATGCATATTTATTTATTTATTTTAACTTTATTGTACACCAAAAACATACATTTTCGTACAAAAGGCGAACTTAATGCCTATTGCATTGCCCTACGACGCGTGTCGTTCATCTACGGACCACGCTTCGTCTTTTTTGCGCGTGGTGTTTAAGATTTAATTGTTTTATGTGAAAATTAGGTCAAAAACTAAGTTCTTATATTTTATAGCTCAGAATCGATTTTTTTATATCATAAAATGCTATTTTATCAAACAAATGGGTCTCCTGATGGAAAGAGTCGACCATTGCCTATAGACACCAAAGATGTTAATGGTGTGTTGGTATCTCGTAGCGAGGTCTAATGCCACATGCTTAAGTTTACCGGCTAACTTACCCTCCAAACCAGACCAAGAAACTTGCATTGACGCTATTGCGGCAGGAATAGGTAAGGCGATAGTACACGACCCGGGAGAGACAATGCAGAACTCTACCACCTAGTAGCCGATGGTAGTGACTCACATAGCCAATTGGACACATTTTACGACCTGCCTGGCAGAATGGCATTTGGCCTATTCTCCAAAAGAGCCCAAGACCATCACGGGGAAAAATAATGAGTACTTTCCTTCAGGTCCCTTGGCTAAAAAACAGCCTGTATGATGAAGAAGAAGAACATCTTAAATCATAAAGATATGATTCATGTTATTGTCTTTGTGTGTGCAGTAATTATGTTTTAAAATAATATAATGTTTACTAGAAGTCCTAATGATGATCTAATAGGCGAAATCGGTTGGTTTAAAGTTATTTAAATTAAAATAGTTGTGATATAAATAAATTACATTTGTGAAAGTGTACAAGAGATTATGTTATGAAAGTCAATATTATTTGATTTAATAATTTAATTTAAATGCTGTAAAACTGCAACCTACGTCTTCAAACCTTCTGTATCTCTGAAATCTTAAGTTTTATGATAATCAATTTTATATAGGACCTAACGAGAAGTACATAGACTGTGCTCCTCGTTATTTTGCACGAAAAAAAAGAATTTTAGAAGTCTATTAGTAAATATCTGGGTTTTTCATTATGAAATATACCACTATATACCAATATACCACTGAAATAAAAAGAAACAAAAACATTTTTAATGAGATATAGAAGCAAATAAATAATACAAGACATAAACTAACGCATTGAGAACCTATATAAACTATAGAACCGAACAGAAATCGATGATAGTGATTACGACAAAACTCAACCGTTTTATGGACGGAGATTAAACAGCAATGGTGCTCCAACATCCGGTGAAATGACATAAATGGAACGCAAATTTCAATTTGGCGAGTTTAATGTTACGCATAATGAATTTATGGACAACTTTAGTTTTACTAGTGCAGTTATCAGTTCTATAATGCTGCAGATATAATCTTTTTTATTTATAAACTAACATCTAATACAGAAAGTAACTGAGTGGTGGGGCTATATTCGTTAATAATGAAAAAAAATGTTGATTCGACAAAAGTTACTGTAAAGATTGATTTAACTAAAACATGATTTTATATGAGCAAACTAACATCGTGATTTTTTTTAATATCGAAAATTAAAAAGTAGTATACAATCAAGCTGTAGATTGATTATTTAAGTATTTGTTTTTACAAAATAGTATTACGTATTGCAAATCAATCTCAACAATCAAACTGAACAGAAATCGATGACAGTGATTATGAAAAAATTCAACTGTTTGATGGTTGGAGTTTAAACAACAATGTGTTCCAAGGTCTAACCATGAAGTATTAGGTATAGGTGGAGCTAGCACTCGTATTAATCAATTGAAACAAATATTTACGTTACATCTCTGTCTCTGAGGTCTCCCCATCTCTTTTTATACAGCTATGTTAGAAAAAGAGGGTAGGACCTCAGAAGATGACAGCAGTATTTAAAGGCGTATTTCAAGTAGGTATTAGAAGTGCTGCCTTCAGATACAATACAGCTTCATGGTTCCAACGTTCAGCGAAATGACATAAATGACGCTAGCTTCAATCTAGCAAGTTTAAAATTAAGCAACATGATTTAGTGGACAATTTCAGCGTTCCTAGTGCAGTAATGCAATCTTACCTAATAGTTTGATCTTTTAAACTAATATTTTGTACCAAAACGCACATATTATCATCCATACTACATATGTATTTTTTGTATTATGAGATAGCAAACAAGCAGGTGGCTTTCTCAATTGAAAGAGACCATCATCGCCTATAGACAATAAATATGTTAATAGTGCGTTGCTATCCGTGTGACATATGTTTTGCCATTTTCACCAATTTACCACCTACCGTACCGTTCTAATGGGAGAATGGAATTTTGAAATTATTATTTGAATTATACAAAACATTAACATAGCTACCTCAGAAGCTGTTATAAATACAGTAAGATAACAAACAATATACTCGTAAATAGTAAGATTTTATCTTTTATCTAAATTAACATGTTAGTTCAACAATCGATTCAAATAGAAATCGATGACAATGATGTCGAGAGAGCGGTACCGTATATTGAATAGAGATTAAACGTCAATGGTGCTTCAGTACGGTGAAATGACGTAGAGGAGACGCAAATTTCAATTTGACTTTAGTAATCAGTAAAACAAGTTTGTTGACAATTTAACCTGTACATTATTTCATTTTTTTAATATTTAGAAATGAAATTTGAATTCTGATAATTTAATTAATAATTTAAACGCAGTAAATCTGTAACAACCAAATTACGATTCTCTGTAGCTCTACAATTCTGTATCAGAAATTAACCAAATTAGAAATAAATCCACGTGAGAAATGTACTCTCTTAAACAAAACAAACAAGGATTTACAAAATCGTTTCAAAAACGGCCAAGTTCGCAGGTAACAAATATATAAAATACAGTCGAATTGATTAACCTTCTCCTTTTGGGAGTTTGGTTTAAAAATTAAATCGTTTCCGTAAAAATATAATTTCATAAATCAATTCCACCTATTTTCGTTTTATCCTTTGTATGTTTTAGGTTTCCGTACCTCAAAAGATAAAACGTAACTTTTATAGGATAATTTTGTTGTAAGTCCGCCCGTTATTATTATTCCACCCTTATTCTCAAGAACAAGTGCAGGTGTCATGTTATATACTAAATGCTCAAGTCTATGTTTCTTATTTAAAAAATATTAATAATATTGATATAAATAATATTAAATTTGTAAGTCAACGAGATCAAAAGATGACTTTTACGCAGCATATTTTTCGATTTCACAAGGTATTACAACTTAAAAGATACTTCTTGCTCCCCTAGAATCATGTAATTTGACAAGACTCAATTTTTTATAGCACACTGATTTAGAAACCCTTAAAATCTTATGGGTTTATACCAAAATTGGTAACATTAAATAGTTGAGGTACTGATTTAATAGTTATTTACTTTATTTTTTTATTTATTTTATATCATAAGAAAGCAAACAAGCAGATGTGTCTCCTGATGGAAAGAGTCAACCATCGCCTATAGACACCAAAGATGTTAATGGTGCGTTGCTATCTTGTGGCGAGGTCTAATGCCACATGCATAAGTTTACCGAATACCTTACCCTCCAAACCGGAATACGGCAGTGACTAGCACTGACGCTATTGCGGCAGGAATAGGTAAGGCGGTGGTACCAGACCCGGTCGAGCCGATGCAGAAATCTACCACCTAGTAAAGTTGCTGTTGGTTTAGGCGACGTATCCATAAGAAAACCATCCATAAAAAACATGTTAGTGAGCGTGACTAATTTTTAACTGATGAAGACATTTTTTATTTTAGCAAACAAACAGATTACTCTGCTAATGGAAAGAGAAAACAACGCCTATAGACACCAAAGATGTAAATGGTGTGTTGCTATCCTTGTGACAAGGTCTTAATACCACATCCATAAGTTTTCTAGCTAGCTTACCCTCCAAACCGGAATACGACAATGAAAATCACTCACGCTATTGCGGCAGGAATAGGTAGGGCGGTGGTACTAGACTGGCTGTTGTCAGGACTCTACTACCTTTAGCCACAATGGTAGTGACTAGCGTTGTCAATCGTTTGACTCTTAACTGTCTGGCAGTACATCAGATAGTTTATTCTTTAAAAGGTGCCTAGGATCAAATTTAACACCAATCGTGGCATTGGTTTTGGTTTTAAAATTTGAATGGCTAATTTTTGAAAATTTTAATCAACTTTTTTTGACAGCGCTGCGTTTCTTCAAACATTTATGGTTAAATTTATCGAATTTTAAAATTTTTCACCCTTGACGATATTTAGTTTTAATGCATTTACAAAATAATTTAATAAGTAGTTTGAAAAATATTATTTTACAAATAAACTGCACCATTAATCTTGTACATCATCGCGAAAATGCCGCATTTAAGCATTTGTATTTATGAAAAGAAGCAATACATACAAAGTCCATTTTTTCTATATTGCTTATAACAAGGCTTGTTTTCACTAAGAATCAATTGGATGTATGAATGAATGAATGAATGAATGCTCTTTATTGTGCATCAAATTTAACAAGTCATATATAGATTAGAAGCATTTAACAAGACGGATGTCTTGTAGTTTCGAATGTTTATGTTATAGAGATAACAAAAAACTAAAATAGTTATACTAAAAAATAAGGATTGATAATATTTTTGGGATATAGTTTCGGCAAAAATAGATATTAAGTCACGTGACAGTAAACGCAAATCTGGAGGTGTTACGTGACTCCGTGGTAAAACGTCATAATATTTTTGACATTTTCATAGAAAGCATAGAGTATGTTATATATATATAATCACGGCGAGATGTTATTACAACGCCATGATAGACCTGAGTGCTAAGTGTGAGTTTTTCTTCTCGCATTCGATCGTGAGCGCGTTTGGAATTTACTAGGAATTTGTGATTTGTACAGCGCCACCTAGTGGTAAACGTGAGAAACCAGTTTACCACTAGGTGGCGCTGTACAAATCACATACAAATTCCTAGTAAACTCGAAACGCGCTCACGATCGAATGCGAAAAGAAAAACTCACACTTAGCACTCAGAGCGTTTTTGCGTTTTTAACCCGCCATTGGTGACGTCAATTTCACTAACAACATTGGTGACGCCGGTCTCACAGACCAGGGTTTTCAACCTAAGATTTTGCCAACCATTGACTAGTTATCCTATTTTCAGTTAGTTTAGTTTTTTTTTATATCATAAGATAGCAAACAAGCAGATAAGTCTCCTGATTGAAAAAATCAACCATCGCCTATAGACACCAAAGATGTTAATGGTACATTGCTATCTTGTAGCGAGGTCTAATGCCACATGCATAAGTTTACCGGCTATCTTACCCTCCAAACCGGAACACGACAGCTGAGTATGCCTAAAGCTTATAAACTTTTCGATATATCACAAATCATCGATTTGTCGGTTGACGAGCTGAGTTATTCTCAACGGTAAATTTTTACCAACTTGTTAACAATTATCGCTTATTTTTAGCAATAAATGGAACTGACAGATTAACGTGCTAGTTCGAGGCATAGACGTATTAACACCACCCGCCAGACTCCAAGTTACTACTTTATATATGTATATGTATGTGTGTATGTAAATATTGTAATATGGATGTATATGTGTACATGTGTATAGTTTCATGTATTCATGAAACTTATTGTGTAATCATGTAAAATCATGTAAGGCACCTTCACAGCTACATTCTGTTGGCCCAAAGTTTGACTGGTGGATAATGCCAACAGGCATTAAGTTCGTGTGTGTTAATAGTATGTTACAAACACTTGTACTGTTTTACTCAGTGTTCAAAGCATTAAGTTCACCTTTTGTACGAAAATGTACATTTTTGGTGTGCAATAAAGTTTAAATAAATAAAAATAAATTATGGTTATTCCAGAAAAACTATCAAAAAAACTTCAATTAAACTTATGCTTTATCTAGGGGTTGAACCCGAGGCCTCATATTATTTGAGGCGAATGGAATAACCCTTATAACACGAGTCAGTACAATAAAGGATTCTATTAAAACTAATTAAATTTGAAACTTATTTTTAATTAAATATAAACACTATATTGGCTTGACTTAAGCTGATGTAATATTTCAATCCTTTTAAACATCACGCAACTTCGTAACTAATACCCTGTTAACGTTTAATTAGTGATGCTAATCCTTTTAGTACAGGCTGTGTATAGAGCTCAAATCTTCCTTAAACTAATAATTTACATTGAGCCAGTTGCTCCAATGTTTCTTTTTATAGTCTCAGCATTGATATAAAAAATCCAAGATGCACAGTCCCGAACAAAACTGACACTCAAAACTGTCGCTAATTTCACACAAGTAGTTATACATATGGTAAAAATATATAGTTTTGCACATCCAACCTTAAGCGTAAGATTTATAGTTGTTTTTTACATTTATTTATACAATGCAATGTATAAAAAATGATAAAATTGATAGTATCGCGTTCGATGCAATTCTTTTTGAAATGAGTGCACAATTTAAAATTTTGCGCTCATTTTTAGATAATGTTTTTGAGACACTGATTGTGTATCTTGGGTTTTTTATATCAACGAGTGTAAGGTATACAACAAGGTAGGCAAACAAATGTACTGATGGAAAGGTTTTTGAATCATAAGATTTCAAACAAGCTAATGTTTCTCGTGGTAGAAAAACTCAACAATCGCCTATAAACACCAAATATATCAATGGTGCGCTTTTTTCTTTTGTATTATAAGATAGCAATCAAGCAAATGGCCCTCCTAATGGAAAGAGACTACCATCGCGTATAGATAACAAAGGTGTTAATGATGCGTTGCTATCTGTGTGACAGGGTTTTAATACCACGTGCGTAATTTTACTGATTATCTTACACTCCAAGCCGGAACACGACAGTGACAAGCACTGACGCTATTGCGGTAGGAATAGGTGAGGTGGTTGTACCAGACCCGGGCGAGACAAAGCAGAACTCTACCACCTAGTAGCCACGATGGTAGTGACTTGTACAGTCAATCGGTCGCCTTTTAAGACCTGCCTTAAAGAACGGCAGTTAACCTCGGACCACGGCGAGAAGTTGCAATACCAGTAGTCAGGAGGTGGAGGAGGAGAGAGGAGAGAGAATTATACATATATATAATATCCATATTAGGTATGATCATTTTAGCCCAGTCCAGTGATGTCTCACAAGCAATGATCGTCTCTATCAAAGCGGATAATAAAGCGCTTAGCTATATTGCGGGCCATTGTGAGAAAATGATGATGTATCTAGATTTCCGTTTCTCAAAATACAGGAAAATATTAATCTTTAATATGAAACAAGTTATACTAATATTATAAAGAGAAAACGTATGTACATACATACATATTCCTTACGCGGTAAGCAGAGAGAACCGAATGCCATACATAACGATCATTGCAGACTTGTCTCGCCTACTCCACATAGATTACTCTCTTCATATAAACATACCGGTTGTGAAGATTCTTGACACCACTTTCGGACAGTACTCATCAATCTGATTATGGTACGTCAGTCTTGGTCTTCCCCGGTACCTACATTCTTTCACATTCGCATTGTATATCTGTTTTGTTAAACTTTTATCTACCATTCTGTCTACATGTCCGAACCAACTCAAGCATAAGGGTATGCTTCTCCTCTCTCATCTTTACACCAACACTTTCTTTCAAGCCAAACCACTCTCTCAACACTAAGATTAACTTGCACCAATGAAACTCAAATAATTGCCGCAAACAGTTACTCGTACGGCGGCCGGACAGTGAGTGTGGCGCGAGCCGTTGCTCACTACACCTCTACTATCGTCTACGTCATGAATAGGCGTGTCTATTTATTATGTATGCAAATACATTACAGTAACAAATAGACATCTGCTTTATTTTTACCTTTAAATAAAAAAAGTATCTTCACGCTCATATCTCCGAAGAGGTTGTCATAAGTGCAACAAGTGCTACCATTATAAGTCGAAGATACTTAATCTCACAATGTAAAAATTTCTAAAATAAAAGTGGCCTCAGTTACTCCTTATCACCGTGGTTTAGAAGTACTCGCATAGTTCCTGTTCCCGGGGGATTTCCGGGATAAAACCTATTCTATATCCTTTGTCCGCGGCTCCACTTGCGTTAAATTCATTTTAGGGAAGTGGGGAATTAGAAAGAGACAAATAGTAAGGTATATCACTCTCCATCCCTTCAACTATCTCCACTTAAAAATCACGTCAATTCTTCTTACTCTGCACAGCTCCTCCCCCGTAGGTGATACCGTGACAATATGTAGCCAATATGTTGGCCCGATCATGCAAAATTTGAAGTAAATCCATGCAGTACTTTTTGAGTTTACCCCGGACATACATTGACTTTCCTACGATTTTATTATATGTATAGATTTCGAAGTGAAATTGCGGTACAAGTACACTATTTTGTGTCTCACTAAGCATCTATTTTAAAACCTTGTAAATTGGGTGAACGATATCCACGACAATGCACTCACAATCGCGGTACTCGTCAGCCAAGGTTTATCGTATTTGTTTTATCAGAAAATTCTTTTCAGAGGCACGAGCACAAATATCCGGACCGACGGAGAAGTACCTCAAACCTGGCTCGACACTCCGCTTGCAATGCTCAGTAGTGCAAACAACAGAAGCGCCAGCATTCGTATTCTGGTTTGTATTATTTTGTATTATTCGTCTCACACTTCGAATATAAATTGAATGTTGTCTTTTATATATTATGGAGATATTGTCAACCATTTTGAAGAAGAAAAAGGTTTTAAATTTACTATTATTAGTATTAATATGTATAGCATGTAAAGGATGATCATCTTAAAAATTATTAAAAAAACATGTCCTTTTTACATTCTATGATAGCAATTTTTAAATTTATTTGCGTTTCATAAATCTAAATCTAAATCTTTTCTTAGTTTTTACGCGGAATTTCAAAAGAAAGAAAGAAAGAAATTATTTATTTCCCAGAATACGGGGGTTACAAGTTATTGAAATTTGATTGTTACCGATATATTCTACAATGATATGGTGTGCAAATATTTTAAAATTATAATTATCAATTAATTATTAAACTAAAAATATTGTGAGTCAATTTTTTTACAATTACTGCCGGATCGGAACGCGACCACCCACTGAGAAGATCCGGAATTTGATGAATAAAAGTAATGCCGAGAGTTTAGCGATCCTTGCTATGTAATCAATAGGGCTCGGGTTCAATTTTCGACAGAAACAAACATTTATGTGTTGAGCACAAATATTTGTATTTCTAGGTTTGTGTCCACCTTGGATTAAACTGGATACGCCCTTCAATGCAATTTCTTATGTTGTCAGCGTCACTTGCTTTTACACACAGAAATAAAGAATTATAATATTTACTGACGAAATAAAATCACTCCAGAGGTATTCCTTAAGCCTTAGCTTTTTATTCGACACCATAAAATAGCACTATATGGCATATTTCTATTTTTTTACGATATAATATATCTACATTTGCTCATATAAGCGGCTACGCATTTTGCGCCCAACACCGTGTCTATTAGTATTTGTGTGGTCTGTGGTGTTCACCAAACAGATTTCAGTATTTATATAAGTATGTATTTGTATTAGAATTGCTAATTCACATGCATTAACAAACAAAACATTTGTTAACATTGGGAATCTCGCGCGCGTGCACCGCTAGTATGAAATAAACTCCATCACGCTGCAACGAGTGACACATGTTCAAGACCTCGGTGTCATCTTCTCTCCAGATCTAACATTCTGTGATTATATTGCTTAAATTTGTTGGAAAGCATATATAGAAATTTAGGATTTGTTCTGAGGCAATCGCGCGAGTTCACCAACATAACAACTATCAAAGTCATGTCGATGCACTCATAAGAAGTCACCTAGAGTACAATGCAATTGTGTGGGCTCCTTACGAACAAGTATAGGGTTATGTTAGAGCGCGTCCAGAACAAATTCATGAGGCTCTTGTACGCGAAACTATATGACATCTATCCTTTTTACCCTCCAATGTACCCCACCCTTTTTGTGTTAGGAATGGTGTGATACAATGAACTAAGAGTGCGACGAGAGAGTTATTATGTCGGGTATTTGATAAAACTGTTACTAGGTAAAGAACATAACTCGAGATTACTAGGGAAGTTGAGCCTGTTTGTAACGGATCGATACGTTTGGAGACGAAGGAGACCACCACTGCTAGTTGTACCAAAATCAAGGACCAATCTTCTGACAAAAACTCCTCTGACCCAAGCTATTGGTACTGTTAATAAGGTAAATGAAAGAATTGACATATTTACTTGTCATGTGAGTGAATTAGTAAAAATTATTCTATATATCGTTAGTTATTTATGAAATGTGAATATTATTGTAAGTTTTTTATTAAAAGGTTGTAATCTAGTATGTATATCCATTGGTAATGCAAACCTGTCGAATTGGAAAATGTTCTGTAATGATAGGTGTGTAATGAAATAAATAAATGTATGATCCAATTTAGGAGGATACTTTTAAGCATGTAATTTTATCCTCGCCTACATTATAAAAAGCCTTTTACGATTTTACATTAAGGTTCAGTTAGCAAATAAATGAACTTTTTTCTCAAAGCAGACAAATTTCTTCCATCGATTCCTATTATACAAAAACATAAAATTCCCAAAATATTTTTCGCTTGCGACGAATTCAAAAATCGCAAATTAAAATAGAACAATTGTGAAGTCATTTTTTTCCAGTTCGTTCTCTCGGAGGTTTGATTTCAAACACCGTGGTGACGTGATTTTCCGTTTGCTTTTAGTTATACTCTGTACATGTTTGTTCATTTATAATTTCAGAGGTTTCAATGATCAGCTTTTTGAATTTAGAGAGAAAGAAAGAATATTGTTTTGCAAGAACATTGGTGTTCCCAAGTATTTATTTATTTGTATATTCTATACTTTCCAAGTGCGACACACTTGGCAAAATTCCATTACCGTTAGATACAATCAACAATAAACTTGTATTTTAATTTCAATTCATAAAATATATATTTTTAGTATATTATTCAACCGGGTTCAGTTTTGAAGCATCTTTAGGATGTAATATATATTTTACATATATTATATCCTAAAGATGCTTAAATAGTGAAACCAGTTCAGTTAGCCGCAATTAAATATGAATTTGTACTTTATTTCACTTCACAACATATATTTTTTAGTATATTACTCAACCGGTTTCAGTTTTTAAGCATCTTCAGAATGTAATAACTTAAAAAGCAAAATCAGATGAGTTCAACACAACAATGCGCTTTTACTTAAGTTTCACTTCACAACATATATATTACTAGCTGCAACGTGCAGCCCGCTGCACTATAACAATTTTTTGTGAATCCCGCGGGATCACCAATTTTTTTCCAGGAAAAAAGTAGCTTATGTGCTATTCCAGGTTATGATCTACTCGTGTACCAAATTTCATTCAAATCCGGTCAGTAGTTTTTGCGTGATTGAGTAACAAACATCCATCCAAACATACATCCAAACATCCAAACTTTCGCATTTATAATATTAATATAGATTGGTATATTACTCAACCGCTTTTGTAAGATGTAATTACGTCCTGAAGATGCTTAAAAAGTGAAACTGGTTCAGTTAGACGCAATTAAAATACACTTGTACTTTATTTTCACTTCACAACATATATTTTTAGTATTACACTCAACCAGTTTCACTTTTTAAGTTTTTTTTAATCTTCACGGTTTAACATACTTACTTAAGTATATTACTCATGCTGAAAAATATTATATCCCGAAGATCCTTCAAAAGTGAAACCAGATGAGTTCGACACAATTAACAATGCACGTCTTGTACTTTAATTCCACATTAAATTAACACTCCACAACATATATATTTTTAGTATATTACTCAACCGGTTTCAACTTTTAAGCATCTTCAGAGTGTTACACAATAAAACCGGCACAATTATGAGAAAAACGTAACATAAGAAAATGAACGAGCTTATCTCTATTTAAAGAGATTTCTTTCAGCTTTTTTATTTTCCTATTTTATTTTCTCTTTCCATTAGGAAACCCATCTGCTTGTTTCATTAAAAGCAATTATTTCATTACCAGCTACACCCTTCAATCCACTGCACTATGAAAGTTTTTGGTATACGAAGTATGGTGATAACGAAGAATTTTTATGGACTTGTGAAGGCTGTGTATATTATACTTTTTTAACAATTATATTATATTTTATTGGTAGTATATTATATTTCTGTATTAATAATTAGCTTTTACCCGCGGCTTCGCCGCATATTTACTTTAGAACTTATTTAACCTTCCCTTATTTTACCCTCTTAGAGATCGAATTTTGAAAAAGTAATTCATTTTTTTTCTACTCAATTCAAACGAAATTTCATGCAAATATGTCCAGGGAATAAAAAGTTTCATACAAAATTTTATCTCGTATTTCACCCCCTTCGAGGTTGAATTTTGAAGATTCCTTCCTTAGTGGATGCCTACATTACAGGAGAAATACGTGTGCGAAATTTTAAGTTTCTAACCCTAAGGGTTTGGTTTGGCCTGTGCGTTGATACATCAGTTAGTCTCTTTTGCCTAGGGGTACGGTGGACTCAATCGAAACCTTAACTGAATAATTACAAAGCGTAAAAAAAGAATGACTTCGAGTCGACGGCTATATGTTGTCGACTCGAAGTCATTCTTTTTTTACGCTTTGTAATTATTCAGTTAAGGTTTCGATTGAGTCCACCGTATCCCTAGGTAAAATTTGGATTGTCGAGTATTTCGTTAAAATTGCGATTTAAATTATAACGGTGCTAACAAAAAAATCGGCCATATTTCTTTAAAGGTTGCAATTATGTGGTATGGCGTGAGCATTTATTAAAGACTTGTAACACTCGTCCGGCGATATATCGGCCGGCCGTGTTACTCCACCAATTGTACCGCCTTTTGCCCGGGGGTTTTTCTTTAACTCGCTTGGCTGCTCGAGGACCCGAAGATCGACGGGATTTTTAGGACTTCCAATAATACGCTATTGTTTTATATCTTCGTTTATTTTTCGGGGATATGTCTTCTCCCGACCAGATTAATTCGAACACTCCTATTCTATTACATTTATCATCTAAAAACTAGACAGTTCTACGTTTGAAAGTAGACAAAGCTGCCAGTGTATATGTAACACCATAAAGGTATTACAGTATCGTAGAACGGAGCGTATATAATTGTAAATTTTATTTTCTCTTCATTAAAAAAACAGAAGAAATTAAAAAAAATAAAAACTTGAAAGGTGTCAAGGGACACCCGGATGGAACGAAGTTCCTTTTATTATTATTTACAAAAAACCTTTATACACTCAACAAAAATAATCATCGCGACGCCACACTGTTCAATGCGAAATAGAAATGAAAATATCTGGCTTGCTTTCTATAAGAGAGAGAGAGACAGAGAGAGGGACAGACAGACAGAGAAACATCCGCGCGCCGCACAGCTTACAATACCTTACTATAGCAAAAAGTGTCGTGACAACTTTTCGTAAGATTTTTTTCCGTCTAGCCCCCTTTCACAACGCGGGATAAGGAACTTCGTTCCAATAGCATCATTGTTGTGACTCCCCTTTTAAATCAACGTAATAATTTAAAAATACGTCACTGCAGTTTTGCTATTTAATTTCTACTATTTGAGTAAGTATGTAAGATTGTTTATTATGAGTCTTACATTTTACTCGAGCGAAGCCGGATTTTCATCTATTTATTAATATGAAAACCGATAGTGCAAACTCCATTTTGTGTAATTATATATTTAATCCCATGCTTGTTCTGAAATATAGCGTTGTTTTAAAACCGAGAAAGGAACTTTACGACTGTTTGCGGGGTGACATTTGTCTGCGGTTTATATGAAACGTTGAATCCAAACAACGCTACTAAAATTCGCAGCTGCAAACTAGTAATATGGATGTGATATTTAGTAAAAGGTTTAAGTTAAATATGTTATTTGTGTACGTTTAATATGGCATTAAGTAATGAGTTTTCTGACGTCTCATATAACGTTTAATGGCGCCTCTGGTGGTACCACTGACGAGCTTAATGATAGAACCGTACTTCCGAAAACCCAAGGTTGACATTGTGATTGTGGAGATTGATAACGTCGCAATGTTGACGTATTTATTTCCATGTTGATCCCGGGCTATTTTGAAGAATGGGCCAACTGCCGTTCTGCCAGGCAGGTCGTAAAGGGCGACCGATTAGCTATGCGATTCACTACCAATGTGGCTACTAGGTGGTAGAGTTTTGCATCGTCTCGCCCGTGTCTGGTACCACCACCTTACCTATTCCTGCCGTAATAGCGTCAGTGCTTGTAACTGTCGTGTTCTCGTTTGGAGGGTAAGGTAGTCGGCATGTAGCTTAAGACCTCGCCACAAGATAGCAACGGACCAATAACATCCTTGGTGTCCATAGGCGATGATTGACTCTTTCCATCAAGCAAACCCTTCTGCTTATTTGCTACCTTATGATATAAAAAAATGAAGACGTAGAAAAGAAACATTTTCCCAGCCAGGCAAGGTGTGCTGCCTGGGGAAAGAAGTCTAAGAAGCGTTGAAACTTGTATATAGTGTTTACAAGACAAATGATTGTGGCATCGTAATTTAGGATTTTACTTTGATTTGCTAGACTATTACAATATAATTTTAGTCAAACTTTTGGACAGCCTACCTCACAAGGTTTTTCCAAGTAGGATTGACATCGGGATTTTAAAAGGAGGATCCACAAATGCCTTAGAAGCCGGAATGGCACTAGCAACCAACCGCTTGTGCTGTGCATGGGCAGTGGCGACTGCTTTCTATCAAACTGCAAATTCAACAAAAAATCCAAAAAAATAACCCAAGAAACGCATAGCTAATCGTTTGCTTCTTACGAACTGCCCGGAAGAATAATAGATAGTCTATTCTTCAATTGGGGCCCGGATCAACAAGGGGGGAGGGCAATATACCGAGGGGGTACATTTCATAATATTACACAAATGCATTTGTTTTGAATTCTGAAAATTCTAGTTGTTGACTGAGTTCTATTGTGAGTGTATCTAAATCTACTGAGTTTTCCTAAATAGGGATTCCATATTGCTACATAGCATTTAAGATTGTTTCAACTCTGATTCTTTTCAAAACTAAGACAAAATCAATTTTATTTCGAACAGAATCGATGTGAGCTTTCCAATTACAATATTTGTCAATTAAGTAGAGGCATCGCGACAAACGGGAAAAAACTGGTTTCTTTAATCACGTTTTATTTTGTATTGATGGTTAAATAACAATTTTACAAAAACTACACGATATACCTGAAGATATTATCTAAGGAATATGCTAACTTATTACATGATACAATGTACTTTATTCGATCATATAAAATTCCGAAGACAGGCTAAAAAAGTCTCTAAAACAAATAATTTGTTAATCATATTTATAATCTTCCACATGATTTTTATATGGTGATATTTAGTTGTAAATACAAAAAAACAATGTGCTAAATTTTGGTTTTCAGGTGATATCCTATACTTAATTATTCGAAATTATTGATAGATATTGATATTTTAAATACAAAAAAGAATGTACTAAATTTTGGTTTTCAGCTGAAGTACTATATTTATTTATCCGAAAACTAAACCATTTCTTAGCGGTTTCAGAACATACCGCGCCACCCATTTCATAATTCTCTTAATTGACAATCATGTTACCTGTTCTTTATAATTAAGTAACTATTCTTGCCGTAAGGTATTTTGACACGCGCCAATACTATAGAAAGTGGGCGGCGCAGTATGTTCTGAAACTGCTGGGAAACGGTTTAGTTTTCGGATAAAGAAATATAGCACTTCAGCTGAAAACCAAAATTTAGTACATTCTTTTTCGGATTTAAAACTAAATATCACCATATTAAAATCATGTGGAAAATTAGAAATATTAGAAAAATAACTTATTTTAGAGATTTTTTAGCCTGTTTTCGGAATTTTATATCATCAAAAAAAGTAAATTCTATCATGTAATGAGTTATTACATTCCTTAGATAATATCTTCAGGTATATCGTGCAATTTTTATAAAACCCTTATTTAACAATCAATACATAAAAATGTGATTAAGCAAACCAGTTTTTTCCGTTTGTCTCCAGTGTCTCGCCTTAATTCATATTAAATTTTACTTTAAAAATATGTTATAGTTAACAACGTACCATTAACATCTATGGTGTTTTTCGGCGAGGTTATCTCTAATCATAATAGCCATTTGTTTGTTTGCTATATAATTATCTAAAAAAATTAAAGATATGTTTTATTTTTAAAACATCATACCATTCGTTTTAAGATTTCCGTTCAAATCTTTTTTTTTCTTGTCAAATTAAATATTTATTCGCAGATAAAATCAAATTTTAACAATAGTAAATTTGTTTTGATAAAGTAAAATAATTATGGTGTCTTCAGACAAGGGCTGTCCCTTTTCATTAGAAGATCAATTTTGTTTTTCCGTTTGTTACCCTGTAATATACAAAAAGTACTAATAATACAATAAAAACATTGAAAATCCTAGTTCGCTCTCGACTCAATAAAAGAGCAGATTCAGTCCTCATTATAAAGGGCATTTGCTTTACAATCCTTCACAGTCTGGCGAGCATTTTCTACGTTCTGACAATTTGTGCCCGTCTGTCTACGCCATTATATCAAGTTGCATTGCATTTCATTTTTGAATTTATAGTAAATTATAGTCCAAGCGGGCAACATCTAAAAAGGTGATAATCCAGAATAATGATGAAAATGTTTTTTTTTCAACTTTCCGCTACGTAGTACGTAATGTACATGCATAATCATTTTATCGTGGTAAATTAAGTTTTAATTCATTTACTATATTTATTTAACTTCCCACTACGTATGTAGATAGGAAGTTACTGAATTTGCCCCGATTTTCGAAAATCGAGTTTTCACCGGATCTCCACGTTTTGAGGTCCTAGGAATCTTTTCCGACAATTTTCGCGATGACGTCAGTATGTCTGTATGTATGTATGTGTGTGTATGTGTGTGTGTGTATGTGTGTATGTAAACATCTCATAACTTTTGAACGGCTGGACCTATCAAATGCGATTGATGGCATTCAATTGGATTCTGCTCAACTTAGACTTCCTGAAAATTTTAACCAAGTCGGCCAAGAAGATTTTAAGAAATTTTAAAAAAAAAGCCCAAAAATAATTTTGGCGAAATGGTATTTTTTTTAACATAACCTCCAGATTAATGTACCGATTGATTACAAATACTAATCAGTTCTATTCCTCAAAAAACTACATCTAATGTATAAATTGAATAAAAATCGGTTTATCCGTTTGGGAGAAATTGTTGACGAAATATTTAAAAAAAAGTATTTTTTCGACATAACTTCGAAATTTTTCAACCAATCATTTTTTGGTATTCTACAATATTTTAGTACTAAAAAATATAGATGGCATTTCAAGAATCAAAATCGAATCTAATTTTCAAAATTTACAGCTTCCCAAATATTAAAATTACGTCATTTTTAGCATATTTACTTTATATTTTTAAATTAATTTTCAGGCTAACACACCGATGGACTAAAAATCTTACCAGCTTTGCTTCAAATACCGTTAATTGGATCAAAATCAGTCAATTTGTTTAGGATTTATTAATGATGAAAATATTTGAAAAAAATGTTTTTTTGACATCGCTACGAAATTTTTCAACATATCGATTATTTAGCTAAAGCAATATTTCAGATCTCAAAAATTGAGTTGAATGTCATTCGAAAGATCAAATTCAATTAGCGTTTCCAAAATATACAACTTTTCAAAAATGAATATTTTGCCACTTTAACAAAATAGATGTTTGAACTGAAAAGATCTATGTTTATAGTTTTTACTATTTTGAGCTTAAAATACCTTAATTTAGCGGGAAGTTTCAGGGATGGCCTGTAGGGTCAACCGCCTACACTTTTTTTTGGTTTTTGGACGTAAGAATTTTTTATGAATTGTTATTTAATTACAGTGAATAAAATTAAATCTAAAACAATTTTTTTATTTTTTTTATTTTTTTACCCTGTAAGGAATCAGGCGTGAAGATATGTATGTATGTACGTAATATTTTTTTATTGATTCATGCGTTAGGTACTTTGCGGAAAATATAATTAAAAGGTGAAATTAATTAAATGTGCTGTTCTTCTTGAACTGTTTTATGTGACCTCCGTGATGCCACCGAAAAGAATGGCGCCGGTTTTATAAATGGATAAAACCCTACGACAGTCCGGACAAAGAAGAACATCCAAGCGGCACAATTATCCACCCACAACCAACACACTGCCGATGTAGTTGAAAGTTTTCGGAGTTCACGGTTAGCAAGAATGGCAGTTTTAATTTATTTACCGCCCCATTGGTCGAGTGGCTAGCAACCCTGACTACGCAATCGACGGGGCTCGGGTTCTATCCCCGACGAGGAGAAGCATTTGTGTGATGAGCATAAATGTTTGTATCTCCGAGTTTGGGTGTTTATTAAATATAATCTAGTATTTATATATGTATTTCTATATATTAGAATCGTTGACTAACACCCATAACACAAGCAAATAATTTGCTTACTTTGAGGTTAGATCAGTAAGTGTAATTTGTCCCATGAACATTTATTTATTTTATTATTATTTCACCTTTTGAAATAATGATCCATCTGTCTGGCGGTCTGTAAATATAGATTGCCAATATTAAAAAAATATATGTATAACATATAAGTAAAAGATTTTACCACTCAAAGGTGTTTTGATCAGCAAAACTTAAAAGTTTTAATCTGACAATGCTATTTTTGAAACGACCGTTACTAAACTGTTAAAACTAAACGGAAAATTTGTGTTTGGATGTAGACGAATGTTGGAAAGTCTTGAAAGATAGTATGATAGTAGCCGCGAAAGAAGTATGTTGTAGTGCAAAACTGTGCAAGTCAATGGAAGGAGATGCATGGTGGGATGATGAAGTGAAAGCTGCGATTGAGAGAAAGAAGAAAGCATGGCTAGACTATGTATCATGTTTGCAAGCGAATGATGGTATGAAAGACAAGAAGAAAGAATTGTATCATTTTTGTAAGAATGCCACTAAAACCTTAGTGAAAGAAAAGCGTGAAAGAGAATGTTTGAAAGCGGAAGAAAGACTGGCGAGCAACTTCGAGGCAAACACCAAACTTTTTTGGAGGGAGGTGAAGAAGTCTAGGAGTTGTTCGGCAGCCTCCAGAATCAATAGCATTAAATTTAAGGATGGTGACATTCTTACAAGTACAGTAACCGTGTTAAAACGATGGAGTGAATATTTTGGAGATATGTATGATGCTGTTCAGGACGCTGCCTCCGACTCTGACTCAGTAAGTGATTCAGAGATGGCGGAAGCATGCCAGGACATTACTATGCAAGAGATCTCATGGGCGATAAGAAGTATGAAAAATGGAAAAGCTGCGGGAATAGATAAGGTGATTGCTGAGATGATCAAATACGGTGGTCCTGCCGTCTGGGACTCTTTTTGAGTCCTCTGCAATACATGTTGGAGGACCGGTAGAGTACCCGAAGACTGGAGGCGCGTGGACATCGTGACATTGTATAAAGGTAAGGGCTCACGCATAGACTGCAATAGCTATAGGGCCATCAGTTTGATCAGCTTAGCATCGAAGGTGTATGGTAAGATCATTGAAAGGAGAATGCAAGGGAAGTCCGAGGAAATGTTGTGGGAGACACAAGCGGTACATGTGTATGGATGAAGTTTTCTCACTCCGCAACATCGTAGAGAAGCATCTGGCTGTCGGCCAGAAGGTTTTCTGCGGTTTTGTGGATTTGGAAAAAGCGTTTGATAGAGTTGTGCAAAAGAAACTTTGGGATATTTTACCCAGTTATGGGATAGATGGGCGTCTGCTGCGTGCTTTGCAATCCATATACTGGGATTGCAAAGCATGTGTACGAGTGGACGGTAACATATCGCCCTAGTTCGATGTCAATATTGGCGTCAATCAGGATTGTGTGTTGTCAGCTCGTCTGTTTATTCTATATCTGGATAAGTGTCTCCAAAGATTGAGGTCATTGAATGTGGGAATGCGTATGAGTGATCTAGTGGTGAACTGCCTGCTTTATGCAGATGACGCTGTACTTCTAGGCTCAACTCCATTTAAACTGCAAACACTGGTTACAGTTATGAATGAGGATTGTAAGAGTATGGGCTTACATTTGAATGCGAAGAAAACTAAAATTTTAGTCTTTGAAAGAGAAGCAACCAGAACGGACGTAAGAGTTTTGGTCGATGAAGTAGTACTGGAACAAGTGGATGAGTTTGTATATCTTTGATGTGTTGTTAGCAGGGATGGAAGGTACACCGCTGATGTTGAAAGAAGAGTGTGTGCAGGGAACAGAGTGAATGAAGCGTTAGGGAGATTACTTAATAGCACAAGTTTAAGTCAGGGTGCCCGTCTAGCCCTGCATAATCATGTGCTTATCCCAACGCTATTGTATGGAAGTGAGAGTTGGGTATATCAGAAAGGGCATGAAAATAGAATCAACGCGGTCGAGATGAGGTCGCAAGGAAAAATATATGGTGTGACACCCGCGGACCGGGTTCGTAATGTCGAAGTGAGAGAGAGGTTAATTTTCAAAGTGTCGGTGTAAAAATGAGAAAGAGCATGCTCCGTTGGTTCGGACATGTAGAAAGAATGGTAGATGAAAGGTTAACGAAACAGATATACAATGCGAATGTGGAAGGATGTAGGTACCGGGGAAGACCAAGATTGACATACCATGATCAGATTGATCGAGTACTGTCCGAAGGTGGTGTCAAGAGTCTTCGCAACCGGCGTGTGTGTATGAAAAGAGTAATGAATGTGGAGGAAGCGAGACAAGCCTGCAAGGATCGTGATGTATGGCACTCTGTTCTCTCTGCCTACCCCGTAAGGGATCTGTCGTGAAGATATGTATGTGTGTCAAATTTGTGCTTTTTTATTGTCTTTTAAATGAAATTGGTCTGACACATAATATGAAAAGGAAAAAAGGCGAAAATATTTGACATGCCACAACTTTTGCTCGTGGAAATTGACAAATTATATTTTTCGCTATTCTTATGGCGTGGCTACATATATCGGCCTACGATGAAGTATCGTGCTAGCACTATGTATTAGGCTATCGTAGAATTGCATTGCGAAGGGGCTTGACGCGTCACTGAAGTGGACGTCAAACTGCGATTCGCAGGTGATATTTGTGCGGCTCACGACAAAGAAACAATAATAAAATTATAATAAACAATAGTAATAATAGCAAACTTAAATTTATCCGCATATCTATGTTTGGGTCCCTTCATGTATAAGCCGTATTTTGATATTGAATTAGTGTATCGACGTGTTATTTTATTTTGTTCCATGATAGCAAAAAAAAAAAATAACGTACGACGTTATGACCTTTCATAAGTATGAAGGAGTATCATAAATTCGTAATCTTTGGGGGAATGAAACACAGTAAACAGTAGCATTACATTAAAGAATTTGTGGAAAGAATGTTAATTAATTTAGAATTTGAAAAGAAAGAATTTAAGAATTTAATTTAATGTAAGGTTTGATGACCAGTGATATTATGACTTAAGGCGAGGCATCGGGACAAACGGGAAAAAACTGATTTACTAAATCATGTTTTTTTTTGTATTGATTGTTAAATATCAATTTTACAAAAAATACGAGACATACCTAAAGATATTATCTAAGGAATATGCTAACTTATTACATGATAGAATGTATTTTACTCGATCATATAAAATTTCGAAAACAGGCTAAAAAAATCTCTAAAACAATTACCTAATTTGTTAATAATATTTCTAATCTTCCTCATGATTTTTATATGTTGATACTTAGTTTTAAATACAAAAAAAAGAATGTGCTTGGTTTTCAGCTGAAGTCCTATATTTATTTATCCGAAAATTAACAAATTTCCCAGCCTGTTTCAGAACATATCGCGCCGTCCATTTCCTATAGAATGACGCGCGTCAAAATACCTCGCCTTAAGCAGTATTCGCGATGTAGTTCGTAACTACATCGTGCTAACGTAATACTTCGCCGTAGGCCGATATAAGCAGTCGCACCATTATGCCATTTTATCCAAAATAAGAGAATTTCTCCTCGCTCGAAAATAACTAGCAACGTTTTATTCGCAAATTTATAACCCTCTACTTCCCTTAAGCTACGCGCAAAATTACATACCTTACATTGAATTTTTTTTCATCTCTTAATTACATATGTTAAGAGCTACCCATCATGTTTTTTTTTTAATCCGTACTGTATCATTTTGTAGCGTTTCATAAAATACATCTAGTTTTCAAATTTTAACCACACAGTAACTATAGTCTCCGAGTAAAATGAGTGTGACATGCGGACGGATAAATAGACGATGATGAAATTATAAAAGTTCTGTTTTATGCTATTTGGATACGGAACCCTGAAAAGTCTAGCTAATTTTAACTTAACAAAAGATAGATTTTAACCCTCGTTCCAAAGGGCATTTGCTCTACAGCCCTTAACGGTCTGGTAAATATCCGTTACGTTCAGACGATTTATACCCGTCTGCTTACTCTAACGTTTTATATGAAATTGTATGTTTGTCTAAAACTTAGCCGCTAGTCGAGCTTGCTATAGAGGATTACTTTCAAAGGTCCGGCCAAATTTTCAGAGGCTGTTCAGAAGTTAAGATGTTCGATTTATGTAATAAAAAAATTAAAATTTCATTTTTGTCCGACACAAAAAACGCAATGCTCCATGCATTGCGTCTTCTGTGTCGGCTTTCTGGGTTTGCACGAATTTAACTGGCAAGAAACTTACGAATCGACATCTTTTAATATTATTATTTTTTGTAGGCTATTTGGACGAAGTAAATTTATTGGTGTGCAAATCCACAACTCATATAATATGCAGTAGACAATTGGCAGACACGTTGTGTTTTGTGCAATACAGTTATAATAAATTACACTCTACTAAAGTATTTAGGATTAAAAAATTTATCGATATTAAATGAGGCACAAATTAATTAAAAATATCTTCATTATCTTCATTCGCTATAACATGATTTGGGGACTGAAAAAATATCAAATCTAAAATGAACTTACCCTACGGGCCATCCCTGAAACTTAAGTTACCTACTAAATTAAGGTATTTTAATCACAAAAGAGTAAAAAATATAAGAATAGATTTTTCAGTTCAAACATCTATTTTGTTAAGAATAGGTGTATATTAATTTTGAAAAGCTGTATATTTTGAAAACGATGATGGCATTTCAATTTTTGAGATCTAAAATATTGCTTTAGCTAAATTATCGATAGGTTGAAAAATTTCAATGCAATGTCAAGGAACATTTTATTTTTAATTTTCTTCATTAACAAATCCCAAACATATTGACCGATTTTAATTAAATTAACGGTGTTTGACGCAAATTTTAAAGAGAAAAGCTGATAAGATTTATAAGGTAATCGGTGAATTAACTTGAAAGTTATTTAAAAAAAAATTAAGTACGTTTGCTAAAAACAACGTAATTCTCATATTTAAAAAGCTATAAGTTTTGAAAATTAGATTCGATTTTAATTTTCGAAACGGCATATAATTTTTTAGTACTAAAATATCGTCGAATACCAAAAAAATGATTGGTTGAAAAATTTCGAGGTTTTGTCGAAAAAACACTTTTATAAAAATTTTTCGTCAACGATTACTCCCAAACGGCTAAACCAATTTTGAAGCAATTTACGTATTAGACGTAGTTTTTTAAGGAATAGAGCTAATTAGTTTTTGTACTCAATCGGTATATAAATCTGGAAGTTATATTAAAAAAAAATGTGTTTCGCCAAAATATTTTTTTGTGTTTTTTCAAAATTTCTCAAAATCTCCTGGCCCAAATCAATTCAAATTTTCAAGAAGTCTAAGTTAAGTGGAATCCAATCGAATGCCATCAACTGCGTTTCGATCGGTCCAGCCGTTCAAAAGTTATGAGATGTTTACATACACACATACACACACATACATACATACGGACATACTGATGTCGTCGTGAAAATAGTCGGAAAAGATTCGTAGGACCTCAAAACGTGGACATCTGGTGAAAACTCGATTTTCGAAAATCGGGGTAAAATCAGTAACTTCCTTATCTACATACGTAGTGGGAAGTTAAATAAATATAGTAAATGAATTAAAACTTAATTTAGCAGGATAAAATAATTATGCATGTCTTTCCTAGTTTCAAGTAAAATATCTGCTTCTGCTTCGATCAAGTTTTCATATTCCTATTATTTCTGAAACGGATGACCATGACTGTACTTTTTATTTTGCGTTCTGTAAAATAAAATGTGTGCCAAAAGCCTACTACACATTCTTGGAGTTGTCGATTCGCACACCAAAAAATGAACTTCGTGCGAATCACACACAGAAAAAATAATATTATTAAAAAATGTCGATTCGCACGTTACGAATTAAATTCGTGCCAATCATCAAATAACTCCTGCTAAGCTAAGACAACATTAGTGCAATTGGCCATTAGTTCCACAATGTGATAAGTGGCAAGCCTATCGCCAACCAGACTCAACTCGAACCCAGGGCAACGAGGTTATTATCACAAAACTGAAAAAATCCAAAAAGAAAATAGGTTAACCGTAAAATACGATATATTTCACATCAAAATAGAAACTGAACGGAACGTATATCTCAATAAGGCAAATTATTGAGTATAATAATCGATTCCCCTCTCGAAATTCAAGAGGGCTAATAATGTTTTGCCGTCGACAAAATGTCTTTTTATATTCGAAATTCTAATCAAAGGTTCCATTTTTTATTGGATTCGGTATTTCAACACAACGTATTACTTGTGACTTTGTCCAAATATTAAGTATTTTTTATATCATAGCAAACAAGCTGATGGGTCTCCTGATGGCAGGATTCAACCATCGCCTATAAACACCAAATATGTTAACGGTGTGTTGCTATCTTGTAGCGAAGTCTAATGCCACGTGCATAAGTTTACCGGCTTCCTTACTCTCCAAACCGAAACATGACAGTGATAAGCACTGACACTATTGCGGCAGAAATATTAAGGTTGAAGAAATGGAAGGAGAACAATGGTTAAAGAAAATTATAAACAAAAAGCTTACAAGAATACTTACTTTTTTCTAACATTGAATAATACACAAGCGGATGGTTCTCCAGACGGACAGAGACAACCATCGCCTATACACAGCAAATATGTTAATGGGGCATTGTTATCCGTGTGGTGGGATGGCAATGCCACATGCATGCCTTCTAACTACCTTACCCTCCAAGCCGGAACAGGGTAATCACAAGCATTGACGCTATTGAGGCAGGAATAAGTAAGGCGTTGGTACAAAATACTCGGGCTAGACGCAGAATTCAAGCACCTAGTAGTCATTAGGCTAGTGACACGTACACACGTACAGCCAATCTATTGCTTTTTACGACATCCTGGTAGAATAGCAGTTAGTCTATTCTTCAAATGGGTCCTGGAGTCATTAATACTGTTGCAAATAATCTAGAAAAGTCAAAAGTGAGAACACTGGAAAAATCTAGAAATAAAAGAAAGAAGTGGCTGATATTTACTTCTATTGATAAACAATAGCCGCCGTTACCCAAGCGACTATGCTATAATAATAATAGTAATAATAATTTATTTATTTAACAGATATAACATCCAGAGAATTTTTTACAACATATCTAAAAGGAAACAAACTTATGACCTATAATGGATCTTCTGTGAAAATAGCGTGTACTAGGACTTGTTTACATTTAGAATTCCTTATGCGATAATTTCGGAACTTTCGGGAACATAGTCGAACTTTACTTTGGGTATAAATAGGAATGGCGAATAGAGTTCAGTTTTATACAGCGATTCGGGAGCGATAGTTCGGAAGACTAGTGTAAAGCGATATAGTATAGTGAATACGGAAAGTGTTTTAGATTGATGATTCAGTGTATTGAGTTAGTTTGAGCGGAATATATACGCTAATAACACCGTCACTATAGTGACGGTGTTATTAGCGTTGTTCAGTGTATTTGCGTATTGCATTGTGGTGTATGTATTGCAAATACACGGTTTTAATATAAGTGGTATTTTATTGCACATTACGAATAACAATACCATCATGTGCTGATCATAAACAACCTTTTCCTTCACCAGGTACCACAACAGTCGCATGATAAACTACGACGTTGAGCGTGGCATTAATGTGACAACAGATCCTGAACAGCGGCTGTCAGACCTCCTCATCCCAGTAGCCAGCGTTTCCCATGCGGGGAACTACACCTGCGTACCCAATAACGCTGTCCCCGCTAGTATTTACGTCCATATATTTAATGGTAAGTTCTTCTAAGTAATTTTATTTTTCTATAACCTCTGTGGTCTAGTGGTCTGGTGTCGATGGTGACCACATGAAGTCCAGGTTGAGCAGTTCAAATGTAGCGTTTTTTCCAGTTTTTTGATAATGACAACGTTTCCCGGGATTGAATTGCCTGATCGCGTGATCAATACCACTTATTACATGTGGGACTAATTGCCAATTGCACTAACATTACTTAGCTTAGGACCATTCTAAATAGTATGCTGTCACATTCTTTTCATTGAAGACCAGAAGTGACAGCATACATTTACGTTTGTCCTGAGCTAAAACAATGTTATTGCATTTGGCCATTAGTATCTTCGGCTAATCGTGAGTACACTTTTTGTACCTCAGCCTACCGCTATAGGGATATGGGCGTGAAAATATTGTAGTCATTCTTGGTCTAGTGGTTAGCCTATTCAGCTTAGATCATGAAGTCACGTACTCGATCCCAGGTAAAAAAAAACCCTTTAAAAAGTATTATTTAGGATTTTCGAAATTTTTCTCAAAAATCCAAAATCTTGGTAACAGCTTGGAGTATTTTTTTATTATCGATAGGGAAGCGCTTGACCACGATCTCGCCTGATGGTAATCTAAGATGTGGCCTAAGATGGAACGCGCTTCCCTAGAAGGTACCTGTTCACTTTTCTCTTGAAGATCCCTAGATTGTACTTGTCAGAAAACAGGAATCAGGGGTATGGTGGCTGTTGTGTTATCACGTGCGTGTCGCGGATGAGATATATCGCCTATAGGCGATAATCGTTACCAGGTCGGTAAAATGTGGTGATCACCATTCATTACGCCAACCGATAAACCGTTGAATCGCGGTGAACTGTAAAGTCTAAAGTGGTTTGGTTCACTCTGCCTACAATGCACGGGAATTGGTAGAACGATAGTATAGCCGTTTGCGAATAAATGGCAGTATAATACCTAAATGCATTTAAAAAAAAACAAACTTGACAATTAAACAATAAATAAATAAATATTCACGGGACAAATCACATTTACTCATCTAACCCCAAAGTAAGCAAATTGTTTGTATTATGGGTGTTACTCAATGATTTAGTATCATTACGTAGAAATACATATATAAATACTGGAATATATTTAATAAACACCCAAACCCGGGAATACAAACATTTGTGCTCATCACACAAATGCCTATTCCCGTCGAGGATCGAACCCGTCGATTGCGTAATCAGGGTCGCTAACCACTCGACCAGCGGGGCGGTATTAAAAAACTGAGAAACAAAATATAATTCCTGAAATTTATAATTTTGATAAGTAATATTAAGTAGTCGTTTCTTAATCATTTATTCACCTATTAGTATCGCCCCTGTATCGTAATTCGACTCTGTGGTCTATTGGTCCAGTGTTGGAGTTGACTTCATGAGGTCCCGGGTTCGATTCCTGGGTCGAGCAATTTAAAAATGTGTTTTTTCAGTTTTCTGATAAAAAACAACGTTGCCCAAGATTGAAAGTGTCCGGTTGGCGATAGGCTTGCCACCTATCACATTGTGGGACCAAGTATCTTCGGCTAATCGTGGGTGCACTTGTTGTACCTCTGCCTACCCCTTCGGGGATACGGGCGTGAAGATACTTTTATAGATAAGATAATCGCAACTATCACCCTGTTTCATTTAATCCACGATTTTTGCCCATCCTCTATAATAATATACATAAAGTGGGTGCACTTGAACCTCTGCCTACCTCTTCGGGGATACGAGGGTAAAGATACTTTTTTTTTTTAGTATCGCCCCTATTATAGTACTACTACTACAGTATAGTAAATATTTAATAGTATTTTTTAGAAGTATGTAATCTAGTGGTCTGATGTCGGTATTGACCACATGAAGTCCTGGATCCGATTCCAAAAAAATATAATTTTCAGTTTTCTTATTAAAAAACGTTGCACAAGATTGGATAAATTCCCGGTTGGCGATAGGCTTACCACCTATTACATTGTATTGTGTGTGACGATTGAATTTTGTGTGTGTGTAGACAGAAGTACAATTAGTGCACCCACGATTAGCCGAAGATACTTGGTCCCACAATGTGATAGGTGGCAAGCCTATCGCCAACCGGGCACTTTCCAATCCCAGGCAACTTTGTGTTTCTAAGAAAACTGAAAAAACACTTTTTTTTAAAGTGCCCGACCCGGGAATCGAACCCGGGACCTCATGTGGTCAACTCCAACGCTGGACCACTAGACCACAGAGGCGATCATTTTTTAATATTATGTGGCTAAATTTAATGTATCAAGACTGCTATATTCATATGTATCTAGTTTTATAATTATTGTACACTATTTTAATATTTCCATAATTGTGTTTACTTTCATTCGGGTCAGCTGGAAGAAATCTCTTTTATTGGAGATAAGCTCGCCCATTGTACCGTCTTTTTTTAATAGGTTTCTATATATTAATTCTCTCTTAATTAAATACAATAAAGAATTAAATAAATAAATATATAAAATGGGGGGTGTTTGCTTCACGTATTATTAAACATAATAAATATATAAGAACAAATAAAACAATACAATATTTCACTACACACCATTTAAAATGAATCCATTATAGTAAGTTTACACAGCGTTACAACTATGGTGATTTGGATCGTCGCCAGCAATCCCGTAATATATGGCGACCATTATCTCCTGGTATGTAGGTTATGTTCCCGCTACGTCACCGTGTAGTCGCGGGATTTTAACTTACTCCAAGAAATGAAGGCTTAAAATAAAATATACTTCCTTTATTTCCATATAATTATCATAAATATACTTGTACTGGTTTTAATATTTAGTTTTTTGGGTTCCGTAATACACACAAAGGTATCCTGTGTTGGTCCGAGCTACTATGAAGTATTGACTATCCACAGTTTTATTAGGCTGTTCGTAAGAGGCGAAAGATTAGCTATGCGAGTCACTACCATCGTGACTACTAGGTAGTAGAGTTCTGTATTGTCTTGCAGGGTCGGGTACGAGTGCCATTCCTGCCATAATCGCGTCAGTGCTTGTCACTATCGTGTTCCGGCTTAGAGGGTAAAGTAGCTGATAAACTAATGATGTGGCATTAAGTCTGCTACAAGGATAGTAACGCACAATTAACATCTTTGGTGTCTATAGGCGATGGTTGATTCTTTCCACCAGGAGACCCATTTGCTTGTTTACTATCTTATGATATAAGATGGGTCTCCTGATGGAAAGAGTCAACCATCGCCTATAGACACCAAAGATGTTAATGATGCGTTGCTATCTTGTGGCGAGGTCTAATGCCACATGCATAAGTTTACCGGCTACCTTACCCTCCAAACCGGAACACGACAGCGACAAGCACTGATGCTATTGCGGCAGGAATAGGTAAGGCGGTGGTACCAGACCCGGGCGAGACAATGCAAAACTCTACCACCTAGTAGCCACGATGTTAGTGATTTGATAGCCAATCGGTCGCCTTTTACGACCTGCCTGGCAGAACGGCAGTTGGCCTATTCTTCAAAGGAGGCCGGGATCAACCAATGTAAGAAATTTCACGATTTTATAAATCTCAGAAGATGTAGTGTCTTGATTTAATGACATATGAGCCACTTTTGCGGCACGATTTCGTTTGGTGTTGGTACCAGATCCGGTCAAGGTGTTACAGAACACTACCACATAGTTAACAGTTACGGTGTGATCATAACGAGGTACTTTAAAACGGTACTTGAATTAACGCTGGGAAAGTCATGCCGATTTATCAAAATATTCATTATTTTCACCAAGTGCCGACGATAGAAAGTATAGAATATATCAAAATATTGGACACCTGTTACATCACGACACGGCTAATCGTGGCTGGACAAGTTGCACCTCTGGTAACTTCTACGTGGATATGAGTGTGAAGGTATTTGTTTAAAAGAATATGGTATTTTTTTGTTAACATGTCATATGTAAGACTAGCTGTGCCTGCTACTTCGTCCGCGGGGAAAATTTTCTAGAAGTAAATTAAGTTAGTCTTTATTACATAAGCTATCTGTCATTGAAAGTCCTGTCAATATCGGTCCAGCCGTTTTAGTGATTAGCCGGAAAAACAGATAGACAAAAATTGCAAAAAATGTTATTTTGGTATATGTACCTTGTATACATCCATCTTCATTTATCAAAAAATTGTTATTTTACTATTACAAACATACACTCCAATTTTATTAATTTGTGTAGATATTTCATGATTTTATAAGTATCATAAGATTAAGCATAGAGATAAAAATTAATTTAAATTAATTTAATTTTCTAAAAGAGCAAAAGATGTAATTTTCTCTTAAACGCGTCATGTCTAAGAAATTTCACGATTTTATAAATCTCAGAAGATGAAACATCTGAATTTAATGACGTACCAGTATGTGTGGGAGAACCAATAATTGAATTGTAGGAACCCTCTCATATCCCGAGAAATAGGGAGGGTTGCCACATTTTTTTGAAAAAATAGAATATATTTTCTTTTCTATAGTTAAAAAATAAAGTAGAAGATTGTAAAATAATGTATTATTTATTTGATTTGCTATTCATTTTTCCATAAATATTTTTTATTGCTTCTAGCAATACTTTTCATTAATTAAACTTCGAGATGTTGTGTTTTTTTCGCCCCGTCACTGAATAAACCTCAAAGAAAAAACTGTATAAATTACAGTTTTGTGTATATTCAATGTCACTATTATTTTGTATAAGTAACAAAAAAATAAGTAGACTGATATAATATAAAAAAATAAGTCTTAGATCATATTTTAAAGTGGCCAGTTCTATTCTGTTATACACAAAAAAGAATTAAGTTTTTTTTTCGTTTAATTTTTTTAATAAATTATTTTATGTGAAATTATAAAATAAAGTACTTTGTTGCCTTCAAAAAGTATAGTGTATGTTTATCCATAGTTCCATACTATTCATACTAATCCATACTAATATTAAAAATCCAAAAGTCTGTCTGTCTGTCTGCCTGTTACGCTTTCATGGCTAAAGCGCTGGACCAATTTTAATGAAATTTGGCATGGAAGTAGTTGAAGAGCCGTAGTCAAACAGGCTAATTTTTTTTCAAAAAATCAACCTTTAAAGGGTTGAAATAGGGGATAAAATTTGTATGAAAAGCTATCTAGACAACATATTAATCTACTCGCGGGCGAAACTGTGCGGGTCAGCTAGTCTTAAATAAAGTACAACACTTTATTATAAAGTACGGGTGGCAACCCTTGAAATAAGGTGTGGGTGCTCGGAATATTTGTAGAGTCGTTTTTCAGGTTTCTTGATTTGATGAAATGTATGAAATATTTTCGTAATAGTATTTTTTTTGGTTTCAATTTATAGCAAAACTTTATATTAATTGATGTGTTTAATTTGTGAAATGAGACGTTACTTTATGGAATATTTTTAATAAAGAAGAAATTAATTTAATTTGATTCAGAAGCTTAGTACTTCGTGACTAGTCATGTTAAAAATAAAAACATTTATATATTATTTTCTTTGTATGTAATGTTTGTGAAACGAAAAAATTATAAAAAATAGTGTACCCCTACGTTATTTTTTATAAATTTTTCGCTTCGTTACATACATACATCTAGTGATCCGTAACAATCAAGCGGAGGTAGGTACTAACTGTAGGGTACGTGAATAACCTGGCCATATTAATAATAGGAAATAACGAGATGATGGATAACTGCCTAAAACTAACGATGAAATGGAGTTACGAAGAGGAAGTTATTGTAATTCCGCAAAAAAATAAACCTAGTTCTTTCTATATAAAAATTTGTGTTATATAAAAAAATTATATTAAAAAAAACGTAGAAGTAATTTAGTGATCCTCAGTAATCAAACGGAGGTACTAACTGTAGGGTATGTGAATAACCTGGCCATATTAATAAGAGGAAATAACGAGAACATTCTTTGTCAGATGATGAATAACTGCCTAAAACTAACGGTGAAACGTAGTTATGAAGAGGAACTTATTGTAATTTCGAAAAAATATTGACCTAGTTCTATATAAAAATTAACTACGGGCAATCTAGTAGTCCTCAGTAATTAAGGGGAGGTACTAACTCTAGGGTATGAATAATCTGGCCCTATTAATAAAACGTAATAACGAAAACTTTCTCAGTCAGATGATGGATAACTGCCTAAAACTAACGAAGAAATGGAGTTACGAAAAAGAACTAGTAAAAATCCGTAAAAAAATTAGACTTAGTTTTATATAGAAACTAGCTGACTCGGCAAACGTTGTTTTGTTGTATAAATTATTATACATATAAACCTTCCTCTTGAATTACTCTATCTATTAAAAAACCGTATCAAAATCCGTTACGTAGATTTAAAGATCTAAACATAGGGAATAGGGATATAAAGATACATAGGGACAGACAACAAAAAGTGACTTTGTTTTATACTATGTAATGATTAATGTAAGGGTAAGTATTCAAGTAAAAGTAATAACTATAAAGAAGTAATGTACCCTACGTGAGTAACCTGACCATATTAATAAAGGGAAATAACGAGAATATTATCTGTCAGATGACGAATAACTGCCTAAAACTAACGAAGAAATGGAGGAAGGGATACTCAGTGCAAGTCCAGAAAAAACGGACCTAGTTCTATCTATACTGATATAATAAAGCTGAAGAGTTTTTTTGTTACATCGTTTAAACGCACTAATCACTGAAACTACGAGTCAAATTTGAAAAATTCTTTTTGTGTATTATAGCTACAGTCATGAGGAGGCTATCAAACATTACGCTACGATTCTTATTTAAGCTTAAATATCGATATTTGTAAACCAAGTCGGAAGAAAAAGCGTTATCAAACTGCTATGTTAATTATACGTAAGTACAATGTACTACAAATATATTGATTTTTAGTAGATCTAAAAAGTCTACGACATTATATATCTACATAATATAAATAAGCCACAATTGGAAATTTTGAGTCAAAACATTTTTTTAAATTAATAGGTGTTTTTGAGCAGTATTATTAGGCAGACCTATTAAACCTTAGTAACGAAAAGTACTTCATCAACAAGAAAATCTTATTTTTATATATATTATATAAAAGCTTTAGCCTTTACACCATGTTATTTGGATGCATAGTTTAGGAGAAAATGTAAAATGAAAATAATTAAACAATACTATCTATTTTCCGAACGGCTGTGCGAGATTCGGCGCGATGCCGCTGAACGAAATCCGAACATTACCGAGAAAAGCCGAACTCTGAAAGCCAACGGGGTACATGCGTGGAATCATGCCATCAATAAGTATTCTAATTATTGTATTTAAACATGCCATTCTCAATTTAGGCATGCCACATTTTCATACATCGCATTTGTTACTTTCTTCATTTGAGATTTGATATAGGTATATACTATACATCTATTTCCTAGTGTTGGAGAACACAATATGATCGTTTTGTTTGATTTGACAGGTGTCTAATTCGTTAGTGAGTATCTAGATATAGGTATTTGTACAGCTACTTAGTAAGGATTTGTAGTTATTTGGAAGTAGGTAGGTATAAGAACAATGTAGAGTGGTTAATTTTTATTTTAATAAATATTGTTATTAGTAAATAGTGAGGTAGGTTAGATATAGATATATTTCAAACAATTATCTATTATCTCCACATATAAAAATACGAATTTGGTGTGTTACACATTTTTACCTACTTGATTGTGTTTAGGTAGTATTCAGGTTAGAGTGGCTTAATTTTTTTGTATTTTAGATTAGTAAATAGTTTAATTGAAAATTCCTAGAAGAAAATCTTAGCTTTCTCGGGATTCTGCTACAGCAGAGCGTTAGAGATCAGTGATACTTGGAATTCCCATGTTATCAACAGATTTACGTTTTACATACACATATTCATGCCAAATCCGTTTCGGGTAGGCAAAGAGAATTGAGTGTCATATGTCAGGGTCCAGACAGACTTGCTTTACTTCCTGCACATTCATAACTCTCTTCATGCAAATACGCCAGTTTCAAAGACTGTTGACACCACCTTCGGATAGCACCCGACCAATTTGCTCATGATACGTCAGGCTTGGTCTCTCTCGGTTCCTACATCCATCCATCATTTACATTGTTTATATTTTTTGTTAATCGTTTCTACCATTCATTCAACATGTTCGCACTAACTGAGCATGTCCTTTCTCCTTTTTACATACTATCTTTCAATTCCAAGCTCTCTTACTTTGGTATTATGAACGCGATCCGCGAATGCTGCACCGCAGGTTATTATTACAAATAACCTGCGGTGCAGCATAGCAGCGTAGCGGTAGCCCATATTTTTACCGCGTTTATTCTACTTTTTATACTCTTTCTGATATATCCAGCTCTCAATTTCCTACAATAGTGTTGGGGCAAGTACATAATTGTGCAAGTGTAAAGTGGGCAATCCGACTAATGGCAGTGCTATGAAGTAGTTTCCTTTCCTCTTTTTTTATATCAACGGTGTACCTTCCTACCCTGCTTTAACATTATTAAAATTATTTAAAAGAATACACTTTCCTTCGGGGCTATAGTTTGCAGTCGCCACAAATACACAGGGCCAAACATTTAAGCATGTCGAAATAATCTATTTCGAAAAAAAAGATCACATGAAAATAAGACGAAAAACATTGTAAGTATATATCGAAATATTATAAGTCTACCATCAGTGATTTCTTCCAAATTATACGCGGGTGAAACCGCAGGGCATAGCTAGTATACAATTAAACGTAATATGAAAATTTCATCACAGTATAAATCTACTACTATCATCACAGTATCTTGATGTATACTTTTAAGCTTTCGCGACTTTTTTCAACTGAATTATTAATAATTAACCAGGATCTTACCGCGATTAGTTGATAAATTATTTTCCCGATATTTCATTTATGAAGAACCATCTTATGTTGGGTCAAGGAGCATATCAAAGCAGTCAAGAATAACAACGTTAATAAGTCAGTAATTGCTGAACATCTACTGGAGTCGAGCCCTAAGCACTGGATTGAATTACATAGGCCACGACAGAATGCCATTACATACCACGTCTAGTGAAAGAAGCCATTGAAATATAAAAAAACATCCGAATTTCAATCGGGACGAGGGGTTTAAATTGTGATCGTGGAATCCAATAATCAGTACAATAAAAAACAAAAGAAAATCGATATGCCCAAATAAATGTAGTGATGTGGTTACTGTGTATTGTCAAAGTGACTTATGTGCGAATTTCAGTAGTACAAGCAAACGAATAAAAAAGAGGGTAGGCAGGTTTGTCTGTTCATAATGGTTTAACTACCCGCAATAATCAGTCCCCCGTGATTTGTTTGGGGTCTGTGATCAAAATAACGTGTAAGAAGTCTTATTGAATAAAGTACTTCTGATTTCTGATTTCTGGTTTCTGATCATGGTGTTTGCAACAGCGCCGAAATATCGGGAAAATAATCCATCAACTAATTGGGGTAAGATCCCGTTAATTATTAATAATTAATCTGGAGGTGACTTTAAATAACAAGCTTAATTGAAGCAAACACTTCGATAACATGTTTTCCTTATCTTGCATTTAACCTCAGCTTGCAAATTCCTAGCACAATACAGGAAACTTTTGGGTAAATAATGGGGATTGAAACCCCACATTATCGAGTAGCTTTATATCAATATGATTAAAAATACAGCTGTATGTGGCGCTAGAGTATGATGGACCTGAACTAAAAGGTAAAAGGATAGCTTGAAAGCTTCCAAAAGAAAGGATGCTTAATAATCATAGTAAATATGAGTACCACACAGATTGTAGCAATGGATGTTGTTCTAGGAATTACCCCATTGCATCTGTATATCCAACAGGAAGCGTGAATATCTGACTGTGGCAATGAAAGCTATTCTAGAAACTGACCCGTTACATCTTATTAGTAATACTTCTTTATGCATGACAATACTGAAAAAAATATGACAAATATTTTCAAAGCATACAGCGTGCGACAAGGTTCCAATCGCGCCTAGTGATTGGGTGCCGATCATACAAAATATGAATTAAAAATATATTCTGACAAATTTATAGGATAAATTACAATTCAGCTTATTAATGGGCTAAATTTTAAGATCTTTGACTAGAGACTAACCATAAATAATATTTTTTTCCAGACCTATCTTTAACAAAAATTTTTTTTTTTTTTCAATTTAACCATAAAAAACTTTAACTATATAAAAATCATTTTTATGGTTAAAATCTGTAGTCAAACTTAAAGATCTTAAACTTTAGCCTATGAATAAACTAAATTGTAATTTATAATGTATTTAGTAATGTCAGAATATATTTTTAATTTATTAGGTAAGTTTTAATAAATTTTAATTAAAATTTAAAATTATTAAAACTTACGTGAGACATTATAAACTATATAATTGAAAACGGCTGCACTCACGCTTTCTATCGGAGTAGGTTCCGACTAGTTTCTGACCTTCTGCAGGGTCCGGAGGTACCTTTTTCAGGGTGAGTTTGACGTTTACTCGGTAACGACCCGTCTCTACCGAGCGGTTCCGACTAGTTTCGGACCTGCATGAGGTTCTGCTTCAGGGTGATATTGACGTTCGCTCGGCAGCGAGACGAGACAGGTCGTCCGAAACTAGTCGAAACCTACTCCGATAAAAAACGTGAATGTAGCGTAACGTTTTAAATGATTTAATCCTAAAGTATAGATTTAGATGAAGAGACAAACATCGATTATAAGCACCAACTAAGTTAATAGTGCGTTCCTATCTATATGGTAAGAACGAAATGCCACTACAATGCGAAATGCCCAATTTACCGGCTACCTTACGCTCTAAACTGAAACAAGACAGTAAGAACTATTGACGTCATTATAGCAGGAATATTTTTTTTTATATCATAAGATAGCAAACAAGCAGATGGGTCTCCTGATGGAAAGAGTCAACCATCGCCTATAGACACCAAAGATGTTAATGGTGCGTTGCTATCTTGTGGCGAGGTCTAATGCCACATGCATAAGTTTACCGGCTACTTTACCCTCAAAACCGGAACACGGCAGCAACAAACACTGACGCTATTGCGGCAAGAATAGGTAAGGCGGTGGTACCAGACCCGGGCGAGACAATGCAGAACTCTACCACCTAGTAGCCACGATGCTAGTGACTCGATAGCCAATCGGCCGCCTTTTACGACCTGCCTAGCAGAACGGCAGTTGGCCTATTCTTCAAAGGAGGCCGGGACCAACACGGCGAGAATATGTAAGAGAGTAGTAGTAAAACCTGGGCAAGACGTTGCAGAACTCTGCCATCTAGTAGTCACGACAGTAGTAATACATTTAACCAATCCTTCACCTTTTACGAACGCAAATAGTTTATTTTTCAGAGACCCAGACATTATATAAAAATGTTAACTTTTTGTCCCCGTTCTCTCCGTGTTGGTTCAGGCTTTTTTGAAGAATAGGCCAACTGCCGTTCTGTCAGGCAGATCGTAAAAGGCGACCGATTGGCTATGCGTCACTACCATCGTGGCTACTAGGTGGTAGAGTTCTAAATTGTCTCGTCCGTGTCCGGTACCATCGCCTTACCTATTCCTGCCGCAATAGCGTCAATTTTTGTCACTATCGTGTTCCGGTTTGGAAGATAAGGTATCGGGTAAACTTATTCACGTGACATTAAACCTCGCTACAAGATAGCAACGCACCATTAACATCTTTGGTGTCTATCGGCGATGGTTGACTCTTTCCACTAGGATACTCATTTGCTTTTTTGCTATCTTACGATATAAAAAAAGTTTTTTGCACATCTTCCTCGTTTAAACTTTAACCATGCCAAATTGTATATTCCTTTGTACGCATGATTTTTATAAAAAGGCGTACAAGTGTTTTTTCTTTACGTGTAATATATATCGTATTAAACTAGAAGATCCCCTCGATAGATCGAAACTCTGTCCGATACAGAATTTTTGTTACTGAACGTATAATGTATATAGATTTATAATACGTAATGCATTATTATTCGTATCGTCCAAGCTGATGGCCTTTCTCATAGAAAAAGACAGCAATCACCTTGTACTAAAGATGTTGAGATTCTTTGCCATACATATGGCGAGTTAAAATGACTTAGCTTAACCTCTAAACTGAAGATTTGGTTTAACTTCTAAACTGAAACACAATAGTAAAAAGCAGTCCCCTTATTGCAGCAAGAATAGGTAGTGGTATTATAAAATTCAGGAGATACTTTGCAACGCAACAATTATGCAATTATCTTCGTAATACCAAAACATAGATATACATTTTATTTGCTACAAAGTTATACTAAAATCGTGAGTAAACATGTTATAAAATCTGCTAACTTTGTGAAGTTAGAAGCTAAGAATCAAATGTCTTTAAGTTGTAACATATTTAAGCATGGTTCAAAAATATTTTCTCCAGGTAAAATAGACGTAAAGGCAAGAAAATAAAGGATAATAGTTGAGCAAAACGCCGTAACCGGGCGAAACACTCACTTTGATGAAATTGTTGGTGCTTGAATTGCTAATACTTCAGTGTTTACCACCTTTACTGGGTTTGTTCCAAAACTTATTAGATTGGTAGACACACTATATGCGCTATCTGTTAAAATACCAAAAGATCGTGTTGTAAAACTGGTCTCACATTTTTAATACTATGCGTAAAATAATATAATCGTAAAAATGGCTCCCATCAGGGAACTCATTACAGTTTGTTTTTATAATACGTTGTAGGAACATAAAATATTAAAAATTTAAAACGAGTATTATATCATGTTTTTTTGTATCTCTTAAATAGTACTGACCGACCAAATAAAGTAAATACCGATTGCTGTCTGTTCATTTTTAAGAAATTTAATTTTAATAATACATTGTCGGAAAGTACAGTAACGGTACGAATAGGTTCGTCAGTTTTCAAATTGATTCATTTAACAAGCTGCGAGCACATATGATCTTTTGAAAATTTGTCACATAATAGACTGTTGCGTAGAAAATTGTGCTTAACTGTTCGATTGTTATCGGTATTGTTCAGACTAGCTTGCATCAACACTATTTCTTTATTTTATCTTATGTAAAAGATTATTATCTAAAGAAATGCTAAATTTTTTTTTAATTAAAATCTTTTTATTGATTTGACCTGCTATTAATATTTATAATAAAACTATTGTCACGGTTAATGTCACCGTTGTTATTTCTAAATTTCTAGTGTTATTTAATATTTAATTGCAAAATATATTTGCCATAAATATAATATCCTTTATTTTCGTAATGTCATAATAATACCGAGATCTTTAAGAATTGAAGATCGAGCAGCAACAATTGTTGAACATGAAGCTGGCTACAACATCATTTGTAACTTTTATAGGAATTTACTTGTTTATTTGGCTAGTTGTCAATTCAATATATGATTTTTTTTTGAGTTAATCTTCCTTTTTAGTTTCATTTCAATTGTGCATTATACCTATTATGATAATTGATACGCCATCAAGGGCCTCGAATAATTTTCAAATTAGCAGGGCCTCGAATAATTTTCAAATTAGCAGTAAAAGTTAAACTCTATTTGATAGAACAATTCAAATTTATTTAATGTTAGTAGAACTGTTTTTTGTACTGGTATGTTGGCATGATTGATTCGTACACTAGTGCAAGCGAACTAGATCTTAAGGTGACGAACCTGTTTTTACCGTGACTATACAATATTATTATTTATATATTATTATTATTACAACATTTATTTGTGGCTCTTGTGAAGATCACAATCTCCACACCGCCTTTATATCACAATTTATTTTTAATTATTTCCTGCCAATTCCGTTGCGAAACTAGTTTTTCAACCTCTAAAAATGTGTAGGTACGTATGTATGTATGTATGTATGTATGTATGTATGTATGTATATATGTATGTATTTATATGTAAAGTAATATCAAATATATTATAGATGACGAAGCATATCTCATTAAAAAAATGAAAAAGTATTTAAAAGATAAAAAACGTGTTTTATAATTTTTAGAAACATTTGGTGGTAACATTTATTTAAGTAGCAATTATTTCATTATTTATATGTAGCATTATTCCTTCTTCTATCAAATGCTGGTCAGATACATATTTATTGCAAATGTATATTTTAAGTGTCATGTCTACCTCACATTAAAGTTCGTGGCCTACAGAGTAGAATACATTTGGGAATATTTACATAGTATTAACGCTCAGGCGAATATGGACGAGTTTTCTGGCATATTTTTGGGAACTTCATTACGAAACTGAATAAGGCCTTTTTTTACAAAACTTTCAGTTTAGTAACGTCAGAAATATGTAAAAAATGCTAATATTTCCGGGCTGTACGTGTTGCTTAATAGAATTTGAAATTATATTTTTATAGTTTTTTTATTTATAGATGCTTGTTTGCTATTTTATGATAGCAAACAAGCAGAGGTCTCCGTCAGGAGACCCATCAGGGTCAACCATCGCCTATAGACACAAAAGATGTTAACGGTGCGTAGCTATCTTGTGGCGAGGTTTAATGCCACATGCATAAGTCTACCGGCTACCTTACACTCCAAACCGAAACATGATAGTGACAAGCACTGACACTCTTGCGGCAGAAATATTAAAGTTGAAGAAATAGAAGGAAAAAATGGTTAATGAAAATTATAAACGAAACACGTAACAAACAATTATAAACAAATGACCCACGTGGTCGGGAACCAACGAATCCCTACTAATGGCGAGGTCTAATGCCACATGCATAAGTTTACCGGCTACCTTATCCTCCAAAACCGGAACACGACAGTAACAAGTACTGACACTATTGCGACAGGAACAGATAAGGCGGTGGTAAGAGACCCGAGCGAGATAATGCAGAACTCTACCCTCTAGTAGCCACGATGTCAGTGACTCTTATAGCCAATCGGTCGCTTTAACGACCTGCGTAGCAGAATGGCAATTGGCCTATTCTTCAAAGGAGCCCGGGACCAAAACAGGGATAGAATCGATTTTAAAGGTAAAATCTATATACTAATAAGTGAAAGAAAATCTTTGGACCTCTTTTGAGGACAATCGCATGAACAGTGGAGTATAAAATTTGGAACAGTTAAAGTTCGCATTGCAGAGACTGCAGAAATCTAATACTTTTAAATTTTATACCCAACTCGCTTACTCATTTACGCACGCATTACTCATCATCATATTGCATCACACACACACACACACACACACACACAGAGAGAGAGAGAGAGAGAGAGAGAGAGAGACGGACACACAGGGTCACACACACGCACGCACATACAATCTTTAATGCATATAGACATTAAGGGCATGTGTATTAGGGAATTTTATTAGTACCTATTGTGTTGGTGATATTTTATCAAATTATCATTCATTCCAATTTCATGTTTTATTCTTTATTTAATTTGTTCAAATCTTAAAGGTTTTGTCTTAGATTTTGGTTCTATTATTATTATTATTATTATTTATTTTTTGTATTTTAAATTTTATTCGTTTTTATTTTTCAATTAAATTTTATGTTTTTATTTAAATTATATATATATATATATATATATATATATATATATATATATATATATATATATATATATATATATATATATATATATATATATATATATATATATATATATATATATATATATATATATATATATATATGAAAATTTATTTAACAAATGAATTCAATTAATGGCGATACGCAGCAAAGCACGTGACGGGACGCTAGTTTTTTATAAATTTCAACTGGACACTTACTCGTTTCTAAAAAAAGTTCCTCACAGATGGACATACAGACATACGGACAACGAAGTGATCCTGCAAGGGTTATTTTTTCCTTGTCAGTTATGGAACCCTACAAACCAATACAACACATGCTCCATCTAGGGATCAAACCCGAGAACTTATCAATTGAATAGGCTAACTAATAGATCTTGAGATAGTTTTATTTAAAAATTTGTAAAGTGCGTGTCGGGCCACGCGCAACGTAGTGTTCCGAAGTTGCCCATCACAATAATGCAGACTAAGTAGAAGCTTTTTATAGTTTCACACTATGAACATTTAAGCTATTTAACGTCAATGACAAATATATATCCGCGCCACAGGTTACCCGCCTATAAAAATTCTCTAATTACATTACACTTACCGGTGGGAGGGATGGGCTGTGCCACGCCCCCGGCTGCATGGGGACCACCATCTTGCCTATTTCTCCCGTGAAACAGCTTTGCTGTGTTTTGGAGACAAGGGCAAGACAGGCAGTGTAATTACTGGCACCGAGACTTAACATCTTATGTCTCAGGATAGGCAACACATGAATGGAATACCTTTGCTAGTTCCAGCCCAGGTATCACATTTTTGTTCATTGTCAACGTCGACCACTTACCATCAGGCACGTCTGCCAGTTTGCCTATCTCAATAACATAAAAATAAAAACATTTTACAAGTTTCCCTCGTGTTGGTCCCGGCCTCCTTTGAAGAATAGGCCAACTGCCGTTCTGCCAGGCAGGTCGTAAAAGGCGACTGAGTGGCTATTTGCGTCACTACCATCGTGACTACGAGGTGGTAGAGTTCTGCATCGGCTCGACCGGGTCTGGTACCACTGCCTTACCTATTCCTGCCGCAATAGCGTCCGTGATGGTCACTGTCGTGTTCCGGTTTGGAGGGTAAGGTATCCGGTAAACTTATGCATATGACATTAGACCTCGCCACAAGATAGCAACGCACCATTAACATCTTTAGTGTCTGTAGGCGATGGTTGACTCTTTCCATCAGGAGACCCATCTGCTTGTTTGCTATCTTATGATATAAAAAAAAAGTTGATCGACTATTGTTCAAAAACTTGAAAAGCCTTCGTCGTGATAGTTTTCCTTTTAACTTCATTATATTTACTACTTCCATAATTTTTTCCTTACCCCCAAAATCAACCGCTTAGCCTACAGAAAGTGTCCCCCACTTGACTGTAATAAAAATTAGCACTTAAAAGTTTAATATTTTACAAAGGAGTCCCTTAATCGTCATTACAAACCCACTATTTTTTATATTTTTTAAAAAACCTAACCAACAATACCAGGCGCGTGCACTCCTTGTAGGCAGAAAGGCAGTGCTTTACTTGCCATTCACAGATATTTTAATAAAACGTTTGTACGTTTTAGATGATTTTAATTAATAGTAAGTAAATGAATAAAATGTGTCATAATCATGTGCACGCCGCTGAAATCTATAAAAGAAAAAGTTTTTGTGGCCGAGTACTCCGCCGCATACTGAGTATCATAATCCTGTGTACGCCGCTGAACAATACCCCATCATGTGGGGTATCGTTAGATAGGTTATGAACGTGAGAAAAAAATTAACATTCCCACTTTACATGTAGGAGAGCTACACAATTTATTTATTTATTATTTATTAATTTATTATATACTATTTTTTTGTATATATATAATTATTATATATACAAAAAAAATTCAATATTTTATGTTACCACTTTGGTGTACCTCTACATATATATTCTTGCAAAATTATAGCTTTCTAGTAATAACGATCTCTGAGCAATCGTCCGGACGGACGGACGGGCAAACGAACATAGCGAAACTGTAAGGGTTCCTAGTTTACTTCGGAACGCTAAAAAGTAGAAATAATTCTCAAAATTCTATACTTGATGAAGTGATATACGTAATATTCCTTTCTGCATAGTCGACGAGTACGTATGTGTTTGAACTGCTCTTAAAACTTAATCGAGTGGAATGCAAATATTTCTACACCCACATCGTCTTATTAAATGAACATTTTGGATACTGTCTTGCAGTATAAATAATCAATTTTCACCGTGTTGATCCCGAGCTCCTTTGAAGAATAGGCCAACTGCCGCTCTGCCAGTCAGGTTGTAAAAAGCGACCGATTGGCTATGCGAATCACTACCATCGTGGCTACTAGTTGGTAAAATTCTGTATTGTCTCGCCAGGGTCTGGTACCACCGCCTTACCTATTCCTGCCGCAATAGCGTCAATGCTAGTCAATGTCCTATTCCAGTTTGGAGGATAAGGTAGCCTGTAAACTTATACATGTGGCATTACACCTTGCCACAAGATAGCAACGCATCATTAACATCTTAGGTGTCTATAAGCGATGGTTGACTCTTTCCGTCAGGAAACCCATCTGCTCTTTTTGCTATCTTATGGTATAAAAAAGCAGTTTTCAGAAACTGAATTTAGTTATTCGTATATTGATACGTGAAGTAAACACTTTGTACCCTTTTAGTGGCAATTACGCCAACCGAGGATTTTGAAATTCTGCACGGTTAAAGTTTACATTGTGGAGAATTGCAGAAACTTAATATTATTAAATAATATGCATTAGAATATATTAAATTAACAAAATATCGCCTTTGTGGTCTAGTATCAATGATCGCATGAAGATTGAAGTCGTAGGTTCGATTCCCGAGTCGGGATTAAACAAGTGTTTTTTTTTTCTGTTTTCTGACAAAAACTATGTTAAGTAGGTTAGGTTAGGATTAGGTAAGTACCCGGTTGGCGAAAGGGTTGCCACCTATCACATGGGACTACGTATCTTCGGGAAATTCTGCTGAAATAAATACTATATTTGTGTTGCAGAAAAGAGCTATTAAGACCATTAACAATTTAGCTCGAGGGTTTCCCTGAGAGGAAGATCAAAGAAATCAATATTCTAACTTTAATGTCTCAATATAATTACATTTGGGAACTTGATGTACGTTAGAAAAACTATAAAAACAACAAAGAAAAATATTGACACGCAGGATTTGAACCTGCGTCCATCTCCCTCAAGCCGGGACGCTCTGCCACTGAGCTAGCGTCGACAGGCTCAACGTGGCGAAATTCTTCTTTGTTTTATGATTGATTACGTAGATTAATGTACGTTTGTAAAAGTATTTGCTTGTTTAAGAAAATGGAGACGTACACTCACTAAATACAAGGAACAAAAACAATCTTGTTGTGCATGCATCTCGTCTCCACAGAATAAGTAACTCTTATTGGGTAATGTATACGCTTTTACAACAAAACTTCTCGAAACTAATAAGAGATCTACCAGTCAATAAGTTTTAAAAATGTGTTAAAACAAAACTGTGTAAAGAAGGGTAATATAAAATCTCAGATTATTTAGGAGACAAAAAATTATGGGGGTATGTGCTCTTCATACTGATCTCATATTTGTTTTTGTAATATTGTAAAAAAATTAAGTATATAATAAAAGACAAGCCCGCTGAGTTTCTTCCTACGGATCTTCTCAATATGTGGACGCGATTCCGATCCGGTAATAGTTACAAAAAAAAGGATGCGCATCAAATTAACTTGTAAAAAGTTTTATTGAATAAAGTACTGATTTCTCTTTATTGTACTTCGGCCTACTTCTTCGGGAATACGCTGGTGAAGATACTATCATCTATTCGTGTCGTCATATCGTATCCTATCGTCAATGCTTGCCATTGACGTATTGGTTTCGAGGGTAATGTACCCATAGAATTATGCATGTGGCATTGCCATCCCGCCACACTCTTGGCAACGCACCGTTTGCATATTTGGTTTCTATGGGTGATGGTTTCTTTTTCCATTAGGAGAGCCATCTGCTTATTTCCTACTTTATGATTTAAAAAAAAAACTATCACGTAGTAGCCCGAACAAACTTGTTTCAGATACAAGTTCCAGAATCGACTTACTGATGTCTCGGATTGGGGTCATCAAAACTTGATCATATTCAACCCCAAGTCGTCACTTCTTTGCGCATTCACCACAAAAAGACACCCTTTGACGTATCACTTCGATTTAATGATACTCTCCTGACGTCCTCAGCCAGTATTGGAATCCTGGGAGTCGACATATCGAATAACGTTCAGTTTCGCGGTCATCTGCTGGCGGTCATCTCCAACTTTATAAGGCGTAAATTCGGCCTCACATGGAGTTTTCGGCCTCCTATACTGTTCGCATATCTGGGCCAGAGCTCCCCAGTGCCTGTTTCTTCCACTTGATCGCATTCAACGTAGAACGATTCAAATCATTGACGATCATGCTATTTCGAAATGGCTTGGCTCTTTGGCATTACTTAGAGGTATCGGTTCGCTCTGCATCTTTTATCGCGACTATCACATTGTTTCGACGAGTTGTTTGGTTCCTTTTTTTCCATTCCTGCTGCTCAATCCCATCATCAGACATCGCGACAAAATTGAAAGTTCCACCCTTACCACCTCGATGTCTGGAAATGCAAAACCGTGCGATTCTCTCGCCACATTTTGTCTCGCATTCTATTTCGTAGAATCCATTACGTGCAGGGCTTTTTCCGAACAAATACGACTTGGGGACCAGAAAGGAACTTATACATTTTTAAAAGGTCGACAATGCAATTGTAAAACCTTTGGTATTGCAGATGTCCATGGTCAACGGTGATAACTTAATATCAGGAACACATCTGCCCTCTCTTCAACAAAAGAAACGTAGTAATCACGATGGTAATGACACGTAGAGTCAATCTTTCGCCTTTTACAAACTGCCTGGTAGAATTGCACCTTGTCTATTAATCAAAAGTGACCCGGATAAATTCCAGGTTTCTCTGTACAACTTACAATTTTTTTTGTATCAAACAAGCAAACAAGCAGATGGGTCTCCTGATGGAAAGAGTCAACCATCGTCTATAGACACCGAAGGTGATAATTGTGCGTTGCTATCTTGTGTTGAGGTCTAATGCCACATGTATAAGTTTACCGGCTACCTTACTCTCTAAATCGGAATACGTTAGTGACGAACACTGACGCTATTGCGGCAGGAATAGGTAAGGCAGTAGTACCACACCCGGGCGAGACAATACAGAACTCTACTACCTGATAGCCACGATGGTAGTGACTCGTATAGCCAATCGGTCGCTTTTTACGACCTGCCTGATAGAACGGCAGTTGGCCTATTCTTCAAAGGAGCCCGGGATCAACACGGGGACGGAGGGGAGGGGACATTATAATTGAGTTATTGTTTTTTCTCTTTCTATGTGCACCCCTTGCGCCTTCTCTGAATTCTTTTGAGGTTAACTGGCAGAGAATGCTCTTGGGCGTTAATTCCTGTGCAAATGTATGTGTGAAAAATTTAAATAAATAAATACATATGCTTGAATATATAAAGTATGGATGTTATACAATATATTTTATTGCAGGTGAAAACCCAGCCGCAATGCAGTCGTCATCGTCCAGTTACTTCGAATTCCACATCAGCACCCTTGTCTCTATACTGACATCGCTCAACTTAATTATACGGTGACAATAAGATTAAGTTAGATATTAAATTAAACCCTCGTCTCCTGGTGAGTGGCGATTTTTGTGTAAGATAAACATTTAGAGATATGTTTTATTGCAGTTGATATTCCCAAAAAATAAAAATAAAACCGGGAAAGTGCGAATGGGATTCACGCATGAAAGGCTCTTTAAGGGTGTAGACAGACGGACTGTATTTCAATTGCAATACGACTGCTAAATGGCAGTTCAGATGCAGTTTGAATGCAGTTGACACGATTGCAATCGAACTGCACGGTTGGTTTGCAGTTCAATTGCAGTCGCGTCAATCGCATTCAAACTGCATCTGAACTGTCATTTAGCAGTCGGATATTAATATTGAAAAAAAAAATGTATTTTACGGGGTATTATTTTCATACCCCCCTTAATATTTTTTTTTTTTTATTTTTAGTATATTTTGTTATAGTGGCAACGGAAATACATAATTCGTGAAAATTTCAGCTTTCTAGCTATCATGGTTTATGAGATACAGCCTTGTGACAGACAGACAGATGGACAGATAGACAGCGGAGGCTTAGTAGTAGGGTCCCGTTTTACTTTTTACGTACGGAATCTTAAAAACGTCAAAAAATCACTATTGTTGTATGGGAGCCCACATTAAATATATATATTTTTTAAAGTGAACTAAATATTCTGTGAATATTCCAAGCATCTACCGTTTGTCGTTATTAATATCGATAAAAATTTGCGAAAAATCACGTTTGTTGTTTGGGAGTTCCACTTAAATATTTATTTTATTTTGTTATTTGTATATATTGTTATGGCGGCAACAAAAATACATCATCTGTGAAAATTTCAACTATTTAACTATCACGGTTCACGAGATACAGCCTGGTGACAGACGGACAGACAGACAGATGGATGGATAGCGGATTCTTAGTTAGGGTTCCATTTTTCCCTTTAAGAACGGAACCCTAAAACTAGTCCTGATTTTTTTCATGAATTTACAAAAATTAATCTCAACTCTCAAATTATATTTCCGATATTAAATATAGCAACATAAAAAATCGAACAAAACTAGCGACAAGCACCACTATTAGCGCGCCTGCCTACACAACCCAGTGTTCTACAGTTTAAAATATTCGCTGAATTTTAGCGAAGTTGAATGTTACATAAAAAGGTTTCAAAATGCCACAATACTTTTATAAATAGATATTTTTTTAGTGTCTTCAACATACTGATATGCATTTTCCGATTAATCAGGTTTTTTTACAAGCATATTAGGCATGGAAATTGTTGTTAAATTAGGTTAACTGGTATGTTGTTAAAATTAATTAACATTTAACAGTTATTTATTTACGTTATATTATATCAGTAGTAGCCTATATATTACAATAAGTATTAGAAGCAGCAAAAACGCAAAGCCGTCGAGTTAGCGACCATAAAACAAGGTGCTATATATATATATATATATATACAGTGTGGCGTTGACCATACAACAATAAGTGAGAATTAAGGTAGTACTAGTTAGTACTAGTATTTTTAGTCTATCAAATCAGTCCTGACATCGAAATTAAAAAAACAAAAATTTCGAACAAAATTAATGACACGAAAATATAATAAAGATAAAACATCCTTTGACTTACCTATCACCAGGACGGCAACGCCGCACGCGCGGCTTGGCGGCTGGCGCCTCATGTTATTATTATTATTATTTTTACGTGTGACATAATATTTAGGCGCCTTTTTAAACCACACTCATCCTCAATAATTATTTTGATAAATTATTATTATTAATCACAATCATTTTGTACAATAAGTAATTACGTAGCTATAGAATTATTTTTGCGTATATTGTAAGAATAAAGACCGTATCAATCTAGGTTTCGTGCCACATATTGACTAAAAGTAAAGAAGAAAAAACAAAAATGTTGTTCACTTCACACTAATAATAATAGGTACCTAACGTGTCTTATCACAAAATAGCACTAATTAGCACAAACATCATTGCCATGGCCGGCCATCACAATAAAAATTAAGCGTCTACTTTCGCACAATTTAACTCGTATTTTACCACAATAAAAATTAAAATGAAGCGTCTACTTTCGCATAATTTATAAGTCTAGAATAATAAAAGAAAAAAATAAAAACTCAGTACATTACAAGTAATAACGTAATATCAATTACCACGGCAAAATCTTTGATCGTACTAAACAATAACATTAAACAATAATGACCGTGACCTACGTATCGTAGGTACGTGACACGTGTTATCAACGGCTTTCATCAAGAAAGCGCAAAATGCGCTTTTTTGTATCACTACACACTGTGTATGCACTCAAGATAAAGCGACTTTTCGCTTTCTTTTCAAATTCTCCTAATGACAAGATTGGGATGTTATTGGTCAGTTGTAAAGGATAAAAAATTAAAATAACCAATGAATGCAAGGATTTTCTGCTAGTATTGCGAGTTGGCAACTTACTTATAAGAGTTCTTTCAAACCATAAAGGGTGAACGGGTCACGTACAGCCATTGACCTCTATATATTTCTATGCGTACAGCTGATAATCTACATCATGTTCGCAAAATTAGAAATGAAAACTAATGTCCTGTGGCTAAACCAGTGGATATATTTGTCTGATTTTTTGTATTCAGGCTGAGAACATTATTACATATACTAAGTTTAATTAATTGGTGTATAGTCTGCGCCACACTGTATATATATATATATATATATATATATATATATATATATATATATATATATATATATATATATATATATATATATATATATATATATATATTTAAAAATATAAAAACGATAACAAAATATAACATCACATATCTAAAATAAATTTTTCGTTAAATTAACTCGTAATAGACTCGTTTGTCACGTAACGGTCGGAATTTATGTTTCACTTCAGCCAAGTGAATTTCGAGCCATATCCACGGCTTTATAATGTAATCTCCGGGATAATTTTCTCACAGGCAAATTCTCGGTAACCTAATAGATGTTAAGGTACACAGTAACTCAATAGCGAATGCGGTTATATATAGTATATAGCGCACTGCGTATTAAATTATATATATTTTAATATATAACTGGATAACAAGTAATCAGTTGGCTCTCTTTATTTTTTAGGGTCTTAATGCCACTTGCATAAGTTTACCGCCTACCTTACTCACCAAACTGGAACACGACAGTGACAAGCACTGACACTATTGCGGCAGGAATAGTTGAGAAGGTGGCACTAGACCCCGACCGGATGATGCAGAATCATCCGGTCGGGGACTAGTGCCACCAATAATTTTGCAAATTAAATACCTCAATTTCTTCTTTAAATTATGGATTTCCGCAAAGTAACCCCTTAATCTATTAAATACTTTGCAAAGTATATCTTGCTCCACATTCATTACTCTTTATCATACAAACACGCCGGTTACGAAAATTTTGATACCTTCAGACAAAACCCGATCAATCTTATCCTAATACGTTAGTCTTGGTCTACCCCGGAGCCCACATCATTCCACATTAGCATTATATATAAATTTTACATTTATAAATGAGAGCGTAACGAAAAACCTGTGGTATTGGGTGGGTGATTTTATGTGGAATATATCAGTAATAAACAATGAAAATATTGCGGCTGGAAAAATTAATGCGGCGGTGGTATCAAGCCAAGAAAACTACTATCTACTCGTAGAAATCATGATGGTAGCACATTTTGCTAAACGTTCGCTTTATGAGAACTATCAGATAGAAAGGTGTATTTTTTCCAAATAGCGCCCATACCAACATGGGGGATATCTTTAAGTTCCACCTTAAGATAATAATTAATGGTATCCTGACAAATCTAAATATCTGCTCTTTCTATAATAATGCTGCTAATACATAGATATTAAGTTCGACCGCCCCGTTAGTCGACTGGCTATTGACAGGGACTCAGGTTTAATTCCCGGCAGGGACAAACACTTGTATGAGCATTGGTATTTGTATTCTGGGTGTGGTGGTTTATTAGATATATTTTCAATATTTGTACATGCATTTTTCTATGTATTAGTATCGTTGACTAAATACCAAAACGCGAGCAATTTTAATCTGTTTACTTTGGGGATAGATCGGTTTATGTGATTTGTTTAGCACAGTTATTCAAAATTGTATCATTTTCTCTTTTCAATTTGACTGTTTCTGTGCGTAGTAGCATTTGCCTACGCTCGCGTAGTTGAACGTCAAACACGTAATGCTCTCATTAGTTACAGCTCGGCCAACATATTGTAGGGGCGTAATGTTTATCTTGCACACAGTTCAGCAGGCCACCAAGAGATATTTTTTATATTAAAACGTAATACTATTAAAATATTATTGTTAGTGGTAAATATTATATTGAAAGTGTATATAGTCTCTAGGATATAATTTCTCTTAAGCCTTATTCATATTAATATGTACTTAAGATAAAATTACAAACATTTTACATTGGTTTCAAATTAATACCATTATAATGTATAAAAGTATGGAGGAATTGAAATGTAAAAGTATGTAATATTCCAGATCTTTCTATTTTTATTAAAATAAGTCGTTACTTTGCAATAATTCATAATTTTAAGACGATACGTGGGTAATTTATATATTTTTTAAATTATGGATTTTTGTGACTATATATTATTTGCAGCAATGCATATTATGCAATAGGTGACATAATTGGCAAATTTGCCATTTTTTTTAGAAATGAAATACTATAAATTTAATTTCCTTTATGCCTATTTTTTTTTACATATATTAGGAACTAGATAGAGGGAAATATTGTATAATTTAGAAAAATCATTTCAATTGTGATACATTTATGTTAAAGTTGAAAATCTTATTTTAAAACATTGTATATTAATTCTGTCAGATTTATATTGTTTGTTATCTAGTGTGGTGATGCACTTGTGTTGAATTTTATAAATCTATACATTTAACATTTAAATTGTGTATTACACTGTTTGATAAATTTGTGTTAACCTTTAGAAATCTTAATTTTAAAATAGTGTTTGCTGAATCTGTTACATTTAAAACGTGTGTGTACACAGAGTGATGTATTTCTGTCAAACTTTGAAATCTTAATTTCAGAAATTTGTATACTAATTCTGTTACATTTAAATTGTATTTTACATTTGTGTTAAGCCTTAGAAATCTTAATTTTCAAATATTGTATAATTATTCTGACTAATGCATTTTAATTTAATTTAATAAAAAATGTCTGTTACATAGTATGACGCATTTATGTAAAACTTTAGAAATCTTAATTTTAAGACATTGTATACTGATTACGTAATGTTTTATTATGTGTTACGAAAATTGTTTAATTCTATCATATTTTTTGAATTTTACATGTAGGTACAGTATAAGTATTAAAAACTGTTTTAATCTGGGGGCATATTAAGCCCCCCCCCCCCCCTCTCCCATCTCATACGAGCGTGTGAAACGCAGGAGTACTACCTACCTTTTCTTGAAACAATTCGTTGTTTTTTTTAAACCCACATAACTTGAGCACGTATTATGCCAGGTAAACAAAGTTCTGTCAAAAAATAGCAATAATGAACTCATCAAAAGTTTCAATTGCATAGCGTTTATACTTTAGATTTTATTGATATCTAAAAAACCCCGATTTTGGCACCGACTCATTCGCCAATGATCATCAAAATTCTTAGGATTACTCCTTGAAATCCTAGAAAGCTGAAATTTGGTACTTTAGTTAGAACTGGAGCAAAAATAAAACAAGAAAATGTTAAAACTTGTAGCATTTACCCCCCAACGCCTTAAACTAGAGATGGAATTTTGTATGAGACTTCCGCAAATTTGATGCTAGAGGTCTGAAAATTGACACAGGGCCACCTTTTAGTAAGGAATAAAAAACAAAATTCAGAGTTTTTAGAACATCACTTCTCACCCTTTAAATTAAGGAATGGAAGTTTGTATGGGTTTTCTGACACAAATTTATTTCATGCTAGAGATTTTAAAATTATACAAGGACAAGTACACAGTAAAGTAGCAGAAATCAAAAAAATACTTGTTTCAAATTTTTGAAAGGAAAGATGTATACAGTGAAAAAATAGAGTCATAAGCTGCTTACAAAAAATAGTAAAATCTCACTAATAACATATTCGTAATACATGGCTCGCACTGTCAAAAAGTTATTAGATCTTACATAGAGCCAAAGACTTATCGATTTGTATCTTTTTATCAATTATAACTCAACAAGACCGAATCACATGACCATTTGTATTAGGAAACTACGCGCTATAATTCTGAAGCTAATATAAAAATCTCGATATATTAAGTTTTGCGGTTATAATTGTACCAGGTCCTTTTCCCCCGTGTTGGTACCGGACTCCTTTGAAGAATAGGCCAACTGCTGTTCTGCCAGTCAGGTCGTAAAAGACGGCTGATTGGCTATGCTAGTCACTAACATCGTGGCTACTAGGTGGTAGAGTTCTGAGTTCTTTTGTCTCGCCCGGGTCTGTACCACCGCCTTACCTATTCCTGCCTGTTGTATTCCGGTTTGGAGGGTAAGGTAGCCGGTAAATTTATGTATGTGGCATTAGACCTCGCCACAAGATAGCAACGCACCATTAACCTCTTTGGTGTCTATAGGCGTTGGTTGACTCTTTCCATCAGGCGACTCATCTGCTTGTTTGCTATCTTATGATATTTATAAAAAAAGACATCTATACGGACTTTTTTTTCAATAAGTTGTTTTTACATTAAATAAAATAATTGTGATTTGCAAAATGTAGAATAAATATTTTAAGCGCAGTTCTAAACGCATGATTCATGGCAGTAAGAATGAGTAATGAGAGTAACAAAAGCAGAATAATATTAAATAAGATTACATTGTAGGTTCTAAAAAGTCTAAGCACATCCAGACAAAAAATGTAAACTATGCATATTCCAAGTTCCTTTATGCTCAACTTAAAGTAAAGAAGAAGCAATGTAAGGTATTTCTCTTCGAAATAGAATAAAAATAAAAATATGTACGCCCTGAGTGGCACGTTGAAAGACAACGAGACTGTAAAAATATATCGTTGGAATATACTGAATTCCCTGAAGAATCAAGTTACGCATTATAAAATACATTAAGGAATTTCATTTTATTAGCCTTGATAATACGACAGAATAATAGAGTATCTAGTAGCTGTTTTAATCAAGGATCAAGGGTAAAAGGTTTTGAAAATCAAATCAAGGAGCAGACTGATCGATTTCTTGATTGGTTTTGGGGTCAAATCTCAACCAAAATATTTTTTTAGATGAGTAAAGACTTTTCTTGGTTTTAATGTTTATTAACTTTAATTTTACTTTTAGTTTATTTATATGTGTCGGCCATTTTGTGTGTTTCATCGTTATACAAACGGCGTCGCCATGTTATAAACGTAAACGTTCAATACAAATTGCCAAAGGCAAATTGTTGAGACATAAATGGCGTCAATGTCAACTATAAACTCCAACGTTGCTTACAGTCGACGGGAAGTTTTTATGGGTATGGGACCTAAAAGCAACTTTTCAAGGCATTTTCTAAAATATATATCTTTGTAAACCAAAGACACCATTTGTATAAGCACGAATTATAGAAATTTCTTCAGACATACTATATATTATAGATAATGATTATGAGTTTCAGAGTTATTAGAAGACATCAACGGGAGTAAAGTCGCGGATAAAAGATAGTCTCTAATAAAATGAGGATGACGGTCATCTTGATGGCCTCGAGCTTGCGCGACGCAAAATTATTTTCGCGTACCAAGCCTGATATAATATAAATTGTACTAACAAAATACCGGGCTACTTTGAAGAATAGACCAACTGCCGTTCTGCCAGGCATGTCGTAAAAGGCGACCGATTGGCTATGCAAGTCACTAACATCGTGGCTGCTAGGTGGTAGAGTTCTGCATTGTCACGCCCGGGTCTGGTACAACCGTCTTGCTTATTCCTGCCGCAATAGCGTCAATGCTTGTCGCTTGTTCCGGTTTGGAGGGTAAGGAAGCCGGTAAACTTATGCATGTGGCATTAGACCTCGCCACAAGAGAGCAACGCACCATTAACACCTTTGGTGTCTATAGGCGATGGTTGACTCTTTCCATCAGGAGACCCATCTGCTTGTTTGCTATCTTAAGATATATAAAAAAATGACGTGCTCTGTCACCGCCTACATTGATTTAACGTAAATTTAGCCATTTTAAACCGACTTAATAAGAGGTTTCCAGTTTGCCTTATACCTATGTATCTGATATAGTAGCTTTCAAGCAAGTGCACTAAATTTTGTGTGTGTATATTTGTCAACAAAATTTTCGAAAACTTAGACATTTTGAGATTTTCTTTATTGACTTAAATTAGGTATATTCTAACTTAGGGAACAGTCTGTTTCATTAAAATCACTTTAGTAGTTTTTGATGAATGGCTATAGTTGACAGATATTTAAAGTCGGTTTATTTTCTGAATTACTTTTATTGTTAATATTTGGATTCATTATTAATTGAGTAAATGTTTTGTACAAATAAAATTAAATCTTGTTTAAAAATGTGAATGCAGTTTGCTTGTATGTTTTATACTTGTTGTTGTCGGCACTTAATTTGTAATTATGTTGAAATGCACTTGTAGTGTTTCACAAAATACTTTTTGTTTAGTTTTTATTACCAACCGGTTTTGATTTTTACGGCATAGCCCTGAAGATGCCTCAAAAAGTGAAAACTAATGGCTGTATATGGCTAAAGTGAAAACTAAGTAAAAAGTATTTGGTGAAACAATACAAGTGCAATTTAACATAATCAAATTAGCTTATATGTTATTGACGTCATTCACTTATTTATACTGGTTAATCTGTTCATGTAGACTCCATCCTATTATAATAACTAAATAATAAGATTGTTAATACATGTAAATAGTTAATTAAGGGTATATAAATAAATCATTGTTCATTTTATTTCATTTGTTTCCTTTTTTATAAAACCGTTTTCCCTATGTGTAAGAGTGCAATATAGAAATGAGCCAGAGAGATTGAGTTTGAAAGAAGTAAAATTGAGGAAGCTCTTTAAAGAGCAGTCACACATTGAGACAACTTAAGAAGTAACTAAAATATTTTTAATTGAAGAACACGAGAAAATAAGCAGGAGGGAAAATTGTAAATTGATGTGTCCCTCTCACTTAAAAAAGACCTTGAGTTTGATACAAATAATAAATTGGCAAAGTTCATGTCAGGCCACGCACAATGTAGGAATCGTAGTTACTCATCGTAATAATGCGGACTAAGAAATTTTTTTGTTGTTTCATACTATGAATATTTAACCTATTTAACGATGAATAATTAAATGTATGTGTGTTTTTAATATAGTAAGTAGTATATATTTAATATATAATAAGTATATATTAAATATACTTATTATATATTATAGTATAGTAAGTAGTATATATTTAATTTATTAAGATCTATGTTCTTATATGACATACATATATTTTCTGAGGCAGCGTTTACATACTTTCCGTTTGCCCATAGGTTGACTGTAGGAGAATGCCAATAGGCATTATGTCCACCTTTTGTACAAATTTATTTAAGCTGTACAAAAAGTTAAATAAATAAATAATTATATCTACAGTTTCACCACCTATAAAAAAAGTATATATCAAGTTCTCAAATTCGAGTATAAGTTGGTGGTACCACACTCGACAAGAGCTCGCGTAATGCATGAGTGTGGATAACTGTGCCGTGGGATCTTCATTATTTGTCAGGCCTTTTTTTTATGTCATAAGATAGCAAACAAACAGATGGGTCTCCTGATGGAAAGAGTCAACCATCGCCTATAGACACCAAAGATGTTTATGGTGCGTTGCTATCTTGTGGCGAGGTATAATGCCACATGCATAAGTTTACCGGCCACCTTACCCTCCAAACCGGAACACGACAGTGACAAGCACTGACGCTATTGCGGCAAGAATAGGTAAGGCGGTGGTACCAGACCCGGGCGAGACAATGCAGAACTCTACCACCTAGTAGCCACGATGGTAGTGACTCGATAGCCAATCGGTCGCCTTTTACGACCTGCCTGGCAGAACGGCAGTTGGCCTATTCTACAAAGGAGGCCGGGACCAACACGGCATATAGCTACAATGAGTTTGTTATGTTTTTATAACATTTTTATGTTTTCTATTTCAGTGGTATCGTAAGGATACACGTAAAAGTTCACGGAAATTTGCAAAATAACTAGTTTTGTTCGATTGAATCCAAGAACTGATGCTATTGCGACAGGAATATGTTAGGCGGTGGTCAAATATCCAATCATAAGGGCACAAAATCAGAGAATGATTGATTATCCACTCACTAATTTGAATGCATAAATTTTCGTCGGTGAAATTGTTTGTTAAAAAGATGTTATTTGTTTAGCAAACAAATAGACGCGTAAGCAAATAATGACAAAACCAATGACTATTTCGATGAAAAGATCTTAGTCTAAGATCCGAATATAAGCCGACCTTCACCCATCTGTTTACCGAATGAAACATTTTTATTATCAAATTTCATACATAGACAAATACGTCTTGCATGTATTGCCTATCAAAATATGTTCATAGCTAGCTATCCTTAATTAATTTTTTTTTCACAAGTTCCTCCCTCTTGAATGCCGATCAAATGTTATTGCTATTAAAAGTTTTAAACATGTGGAATAGGCCTGCGAGGTATTGCTTACGTGTTTACGTTCATAGCTACCAGGTAAGCAGGTGTAAACATGTAAGTAAATATAACATAAACACGTAGGCAATACCTCACAGACCTATTTTATATGTATAAATGTTTAAAACTTTTAGTATCAATAACATTTGATCGGTAAACAAGTGGAAGAAACTTCCTAAAAAAATTAATTAATATTTTTTTAATTAAGGATAGCTATGAATAGATTTTGATAGGCAATACGTGCATGACGTATTTGTCTATGTATGAAATTTTATAAAAAAAATGTTTCATTTGGTAAACAGATGGGTGAAGGTCAACTTATATTCGGATCCCGTACTATCTTTTGATATATTACAGAATATTTAGCTGATAAGAATAAATGTTAATAAATAAAAATTACACTTCAGACTTACTGATCTAACCCCAAAGTAAGCAAATTATTTGCTTGTGTTATGGGACTTAGTCAACGATATTAATACATAGAAATACATATATAAATACTGGAATATATTTAATAAACACCCAAACCTAGAAATGTATTATGTATTTGTAAACATTTATACTTATCACACAAATGCTTGTCCCCGTCGGGGATCGAACCCGAGCCCCGATGATTACGTAGTCAAGGTCGCTAACCACTCGACCAACGGGGCGGTCAAAAATATAAGTTTGTTCAATTCATCTTAAATTTTAAAACTATACACCTATATAAAAATCAATTGCTGTTCGTTAGTCTCGCTAAAACTCGAGAACGGCTAAACCTATTTGGCTAATTTTAGTTTTGAATTTATTGTTGAAGACCAGAGAAGGTTTAAAAGGTGATAAAATATAGAAAAAATAAGAGTAGTTTAAAAGGCGGAACAACGTTTGCTGGGTCAGCTAGTTTATAATAAAAATTGAATAGTAAATTTTGTAAACAGTAAATTGTCTTTGTAAATTATAACATTTGATTGAACAAAAGAAGAAATTTTCAAAATAAATTATGTAATTTGAAATAATTCTTGTAAATATTTTTATAAATAAATGTAACACTTAATATAGAAAAGAAAAGCCCACTGAGTCTCTTCCGCCGGATCTTCTCAGCGTGTAGCCGCGTTCCGATTCGTTAGAAATCTATACATATAATAAAATCGTAGGAAAGTCAAAACTGTACATTGAATATTTTTTTTAAAAATACTTGGGGCGTGATCTACAATCGATATCGAAGCCAAAAATATAGTTTTTAAAATTTTGTCTGTTGGTCTGTTTGTCTATTTATCTGTTTGTATGTCCGAGGTAAACTCAAAAAGTACTGCATGGATTTACTTCAAATTTTGCATGAATATGTCTAACAGGTCGTGTCAACATATAGGCTACATATTATCACGCTATCACCTAGCGGCCAGGTGCTTTGCAGAATAAACGAAGTCCGCGCGGACGAAGTCGCTGACAACAGCTAGTTTTAAATAAAATGACACACAAAATGTAAATTTCAAAGAATATAATGAAATTTTAAAATATTTGCACAGCATACCATGGTAGAATATGTAAGTAATTTTTAATTAATTTTTAATAATTTGTGACACCCATACTGTTGCAAATAAATATTTATCACTTCATTTCATATCCAAGAAATTGTGTATAGATACCAGAGATGTTAATAGTATATTGCCTTCTTCGTAACAGGGACATAATATAACCAATTTTAGTTTATCCGATACCCTACCTTCCAAATTAAATCACGATAATGACAAATATCGACGATGTGGGGCAGGAAATTGCTTAGATGCCAGGTATTGATCCAGAACCCTCTTGGAAAATAGATCAGCTGCCTTGCCATTACATATCTTATATTACTTGCGAATACCCTGGCCGGAATTCGATTTTAAATTAAACGATCATATTTTACGTTTGAAAACTGATTTTGGCCGTAAAAAAATATGGTATTCTTCTGCGTACATTATTATCATGTATCCACATAAATAAAGTGTGTGTAATGTTAATCTATACAAATAAATAAAATAGGAGTATCTGTTTATAATATTAAAATAACCGCTCTTTACTAAATGCATATGGAAGTGTACACGGTACTTACCTACCTACATATACCAAAAAAAACTTGAGAGGTGTCAAGGGACACCCGGATGGAACAAAGTTCCTTTTATTATTTATTAATTATTAATTTATAATAGAATTTCGGCACCTGGTCGAATTTCGGAACCCGGTTGAATTTCGGCACCCGGTCGATTCTCGACCCACGGTCGAATTTCGGCACCCGGTCGAATTTCGACCCACGGTCGAACTTCGGCACCCGGTTGAATTTCGACCCGCGGTCGAATTTCAGCACCTGGTTGAAATTCGACCGACGGTCGAAACTCGGCAACCGATCAAAATTCGACACTCGGTCGAATTTCGACACTCTTTCGAAATTCGACTGTCCGCCGAAATTCAACTTTTGGTCGAAATTCGACATTCGGCCGATTCTGTATAAATGTCGAACATTTGGCACTAGAAAAAAAGTAAACTCAATCAAATAGTAGATAGACTCACTTTCAATGCACGAGTTAAAGGGAAGTGGCTGGATATTTCTGTGCTTACAATACCTTACTATAGCAAAAAGTGTCGTGACAACTTTTCGTAAGAGTTTTTTCCGTCTAGCCCCCTTTCACAACGCGCGATAAGGAACTTCGATCCAATAACATTTATTACAATTTTTGCCTGTCTGTTTCTTCCGGCTAATCTCTGGATAGGCCGTACTGATTTTGGCAGGACTTTCACTGACAGATTTTTATTTTAGCTATATTTATACAAACAAATAAATTGTAGTGTCTGTTTGTAATGTTGAAGTAACCGCTTTTTACTAAATGCATATGGATGTATAAACGGTACATATAAAGAAATAACATTTATACAATTTTTGTCTCTTTGTCTGTCTCTCTGTTTGTCTACACTCCTCCACAATATAAACTGCTTAATTTCATACTCCACCGTTAACGTAATTATTCTATTATACACTTAATCTATACAGGATGGGCAAAAAATCATGGATTAAACGAAACACTGTTATTATTATAGGCAAGTTTGTTTAACACAAATTCACTGTTTGGTAGTACATTTTTTTAGAGTAAGGTTCTAAAGTTACAAATAATTTTTAATGAGACTTAAAAGTAATTGAAAAAGTTGTCAATACTCATAAATTATGGTACCCACTATCATAAAAGTACTTTGGTAGTGTTGATACATTCCCTAGAAGCAACTAAACACCATTTATTGTTGTCATCAAAGACACTAAAATAATCGTATTCTAAGAAGATCAAGATTGAGCTCTGCCGTAGAGACTTTTTATTGCAAACTAGCTGACACGGCAAACGTTGTTCTGCCTTTTTAACTACTCTTATTTTTTTCTATATTTTCTTACCTTTTAAATCATCTCTGGTCTTCTACAATTAATTCAAAACGAAAATTAGCCAAAACGGTCCAGCCGTTCTCGAGTTTTAGCGAGACTAACGAACAGCAATTGATTTTTTATACGTATGCTAGCTGACCCGGCAAACATTGTTCTGCCTTTTTAACTACTCTTATTTTTTTCTATATTTTCTCACCTTTTAAACCTTCCCTGGACTTTAACAATTAATTCAAAACCAAAATTAGCCAAATCGGTTCAACCGTTCTCGAGTTTTAGCGAGACTAACGAACAGCAATTGATTTTTTATATATATATAGATAAGATATCGCCTCTGTGGTCTAGTAGTCCAGCGTTGGCGTTGACCACATGAGGTCCCGGGTTCGATTCCCGGGTCGGGCACTAAAAAACAGTGTTTTTTCAGTTTTCTGAGAAACACAAAGTTACCCGGGATTGGAAAGTGCCCGGTTGGCGATAGGCTTGCCACCTATCATTTGTGGGACCAAGTATCTTCGGCTAATCATGGGTGCACTTATTGTACCTCTGCCTACCCCTTCGGGGATACGGGCGTGAAGATACTTTTATAGATAAGATAATCGCAACTATCACCCTGTTTCATTTAATCTACGACTTTTGCCCATCCTGTATAATAATATAGATAAAGCAAGTAAAGGCATGTCATTACTACCGTGACTTTGAACTAGCCTATGCCGAATTATAGCTTTTTAAAGTAAATATATTACATTACTGGCATACATTAAAACAGATGAAAATTTCTAAATTTTTCAAACAAAATATTCTACGAGTATAAAATATAAAATTGCCCTAAAAATCTTAGACATCAAAGTTAGTCGTAATTTCATTTCATACCGTAACGACAGCTTTAAATCCTCACCTCATGTGCCCTTAAGGGAGTTCTAGCAAAGCTGAGCGAACTTACATCAGATCGGTATAAATACGAAAGGGCCCAAGGGTTATCCCCATAACAGAGACATTATATTTAACGATAATACGAATGTGCCCTAAATTCACTTTTAGAGGGCCATCGCTCACTACACTTTCCTTCAAAAGTAGAAAATTTAGGGTTGTTGTATTTCAATTCGACTGTTACGTAAGTGCAAAAGTTGATAAGTTTTTTTTTTTTTTTAATTATAAGCCTGCAAATAATATTATTTGGAGGGTGTTTTATACAAATTGAAAGTTTCTTACTGCTTAACTAATAATGAACTCGAGTGCTTAGCATTTCGGTTCATATAATGAGAGCTTTTAAATTAACGCGTTTTACTTCTAACGTAAATAAGTGTTAAAAATTACAAGTAAGAGTAAAATATAGAGCGGCTTCTGACTAACCATATACTGTTAATTTTGTTTTGCGAGCACTTTAAAAATCCCAATCACCGTACAATTTTAAATCATTGACTATCTGTCTATTTGTTTGTTTGCTATCCTATAATTTAAAATATTTTCACATTGATTTATTAATGTTCTGGCTATTAATTCAAGTCATATAAAATAGTAAATTAATATTTTTTATGTGAAAGAGAATATGCTACATATTATGTCAATAGCAAAATTTATGTGTTATTAGAATAATAGCAAATTTTGAGTTTTATTAAATTAATTGTAGCAGTCAAACATTTTTTTCTATTATCGATAGGGAAGCGCTTGATATCGATGGTAAGCTAAGATGCGGCCTAAGATGGAACGCGCTTCCCTAGAAGGTACCTGTTCACTCTTTTCTTGAAGATTCCCAGATTGTACTCGTCGGGAAACACAGACTCAGGAAGCATGTTCCAGTCCTTTGCGGTTTGAATGAAGAATTTTGAGTCAAACCACTTTGTCCGGGTACGTGGAACTTCCACCATATGGTGATGCCTAGAATTCGTGCACTTCGACGATCGATAGAAAAACGGCGATGACGGATTAGATCTTGCAATTCCGCAGCGCACTCTCCAAAGTGTATCCCATAAAAAACCGATAAACTAGCCACTCTGCGTCGATGAGTGAGACTCTGGAGTTTTTTGCTTACCAGATCATCGTCGTATATTTGTTATAGAAATATTTAATACCACAGTGTGCATTTGGCCCGAAGGATAAACGGAAGTCATTTCAAAGAAAATCTCCTTTTAGTTTAGCTTGCCTTAAGGCGGAGATACACTCGTATTTTTCAGGAGATAGAAACTTGTATTACAAGCGAAACGTTTTAATTAACAATACTGCTAGCAATTTTTGAGTTTTATTAAAATATAATTTTAGCAGTAAAACATATTTTTGGCATAGAAATATTTGATACCACAGTGTGCACTTGGCCCGAAGGATAAACGATGCTCGTTTTAAAGGAAATTTCATTTTAGTTAGCTAAACTAAAATGAAATTTCCTTTAAGGCCTAGACACACTCTTATTGCTTCAGGAGATAAGAATTTAAATTAAACATTAAACAATTGTATAAACAGCTATAATCGTAGTTTTAATAACTATTTTCAACAGAAATTAAGTTTAATTAAAATAATTTTAGGAGTAAAATATTTTTTTTTGATATAAAAATATTTCGCACCTCCGCTCAAATAGTGTCACAAGTCAAAAAAATTTTATAGTTTATTTTTTTCGCTTTTCCGGTCAATGCCACAAATTTGACTAACGCCATCTAGTATCAAATCATTGAAAACAGTAGTAGATCATCATTCAAGATAAAACTATGGCATAATACGATACGAATGGTACATTAAAAGTGATTTTACAATTTTTTAATTGTGACACTGAGTAGAGGTGTGATTTTATATCATATTGTGCCACTTGGCCCGAACGATAAAGAACGGTCGCTTTAAAGGAAATTTTATTTTAGCTTAGCTTACTTCAAGGCCAAGATGCACTCTTATTTACTTAGGAGATGGGAATTATAATTAAATACTAAATGTCGTAATTAACAATACTAGTAGCTTTAGCGTTTGTCACTATTAGCAAATTTTGCGTTTTATTACAATAATAATAAATAACTAGACACACTCTTATTGCTTCAGGAGATAAGAATTTAAATTCAACATTAAAACGATTGTAAAACTATATTAGTAGTTTGTGTTGTACCATTTTTAGCAGAAATTAAGTTTTATTAAAATAATTTTGGCATTAAAAGATATTTTTGTAATGAAAATACTTGATGCCGCAGTGTGTATATGGCCCAAAGGATAAATGGCAGGCATTCCAAAGTAAATTTCCTTTTAGTTTAGCTTAGCTCAAGGCCGAGATACACTCTTATTTCTTCAGGAGATAGGAATTTGAATTAACTTTTGAACGTCTTAATTAACTATAATAGCATTTTTAGTGTTCTGCCATTAGGGGTGTTTAAATTGTTTATTTTTTATATCATAAGATAACAACTCTGACTTTTTTTATATCATAAGATAGCAAACAAGCAGATGGGTCTCCTGATGGAAAGAGTCAACCATCGCCTATAGACACCAAAGATGTTAATGGTGCGTTGCTATCTTGTGGCGAGGTCTAATGCCACGTGCATAAGTTTACCGGCTACCTTACCCTCCAAACCGGAACACGACTGCGACAAGCACTGATGCTATTGCGGCAGGAATAGGTAAGGCGATGGTACCTGACCCGGGCGAGACAATGCAAAACTCTACCACCTAGTAAAGTATTAGTATTATAGTATTTTTTTTGACTTTTAATTATTTTTTTCTTTTTGGTAAATTGTCATATGGTTACAGATAACTCGTGCTATTTTATTATTCTTGGTATTCATACGGGGCGAGAAAACCGAGAAAGGAGATTATTTATTTATTTATTTAATACTTTATTGTACACTTATATAATGACAAACAAAATAAAACGACACTTAAAATAATGCACAAAAGGTGAGCTTATCCCTAACGACAGAGATTTCTTCCTGCTATCTCAGAAAGTGAAGCTGGGAAAGGAAAGTGGAAGGCATCGTGCACAAGCATAAGACAAACACAGATATATAAATTACATTGAAATTCTAATTATTCATACATTGCAAGGATAAGATTACACATAGATAAGAAAAGGCTAAAATGCAAATCGATTACTATAGTAAAAAGAACATAACACAGTAATAAAATAAATAGGAGAGAAAAAAACTATGACAGTGACAGGTAATGCTCCTTAACCCGCTTCTTAAAAACTAGCAACGAGGGGCTACTGCGGATCTCAGTGGGTAGAGAATTCCACAACTTCAGTGCGTGGACAGTGAATGACCATGAATACGTTTGAGAATGTGACACAGGAAAACGAAGAAGAGAGCCAATATGAGAACGACATGGGGAATCGGAGGAATGCAAAAACGAGAAATGCTCACAAAGGTACTTGGGAGCAGCAGGATTGAACTATATATTAAACAGAAGGCAAAGAATATGCGTGTTTTACGAAAACTGATAGGCAACCACCTGAGCTGGGCTCTGAAAGTAGAGATGTGGTCGTACTTACGAACACCAAAAATAAATCTTATACATGAATTTTGAAAGATTTTACACTTTCAATCGTCGGCACTTGGTGAAATTCCATTATTTTTAGTTGAAACTAGTTTATCACACACTTGTACTGTTACTTCACTATTATTATACAAAATTATTTAATTTTATCGACCGGTTTTGCTTTTTAAAGCATCTTCAGGACGTAATATTCTTTACTGAGTTTAGTTTTAGATATAACATAAACAAAGTATTTTTTAAAAATGATAGTGGGTAAACTTGAAAATAAACACAATTTCTGTATTGCTGGCTTACACGGTTCTCCCTAAACATTTAGGTGTTTCCTAGTATATAATCTTATTCCCCTTTAAATTAACTGTAATTATGTAAAAAATAATGTCAGAATTATAAATGTCAAATAAAGTCAACTAACTTACAAATAAATTATTTTACGATATCAACATTATATTTGTGTGGTCATTACTAATTAAATTTTAATAAATTTAATATTTAATTAATAATACAATTGCCTTTATATTTTTATTGATAATATAATGATCATTGTATTTAATTATCAAATGTAAAATATAAAAATGTCAAAATTAATACACAATTATATACAATTACGGTTAATTAGATGTCAATAAATGATTATAATAATAACATGATTATTCAGAAACTTAAAATAATAATTATTAAATAGTAAATGGGCATGAATGAAATTTGGCACACACCTGTGTGTGTCAAATTTCATTCAAATCCATTCACCAGTGTATGCCAGGTCATCATCTAACTAGATGATGACCTGGAATATATATGCTTTTTATCTCGGAAAAATTAGGTGAACTCGTGGGATTCATCAAAAACTTTTATAATGTACCGGGTTGCACGCTACAGCTAGTGTTTATAATTTTTAACGCAGAAAAACTGCAACAACCGAGTCCCCATTTCTCATATCTCCAGAACCACGCATCAAACCCTCAACAAATTAAAATACACCCTTTTGAACTAAAAAAGAATTATCAAAATCAGTTCATAAATGACCGAGTTTTGAGATATAAAACATAACAAACACATACAGCTGAATTGATTACCTTCTCCTTTTGGGAAGTCGATTGAAAAGCAGAGTCTTAAGTGGTTATTATCATTGACCAAAATAACTAAGTATAATGTAAAATATTTGCCACTGGTTTATTTCTCACATTTAATGATTGCGTGTATTGTAACACGCGCTACTTAACGTTAATATTGTCACGTACTCGGGTTCGTTATTGTAAGAAAATACCACTTATATTAAATCCGTGTATTTACACAACACAACACAACGTAATACTAAAATACACTCTACTTGCTAGTCACTCACTATACTATCACTGAACTACACAATAAAACACTTCTCACTTCGCACTGTTGACTTTGATTATCGCTCTCGATCGCTTGATAAAAACTGCCTTGTGTTTGTCAACACCTCTGTATTTATAGGCAGGGTAAAGTCCTAGCTGGATCCAGAAAAATCTAAATGTATCGGGAAACAATGAATCACTTCTTATCGTAAACATGTTATGAGTCATAAATCCTAGTACACGCTACTTTCAACCTTATGCCATACCCCACAAAGTCCATTATGGCATAGCCCAGGTCAACTATTTGTTTGTCAATAAAAGTAGCTAACTCTTTCTTTTATTTCTAGACAGTTGGCGCGCGCGCTCCAACTCTACACGCTTCTAGATTATTCGTAACAATATCGTTGGATTCCCCGTGTCGTCGCGTCGTCTTGGGTATCTAACTGAACTAACTCTCATTATTCATTAATTTTTGTTGTATATAGCCAAACATAGAACTTGAAATTGGTGAAAGAATAATAACACAGATTTAGGTTGGATTTTGAATTTTGATTCTTCAAATTTCAAAAAGTTCACTCAGATATGAACAATCCCCAACCAAAATAATTAAAAATTAATCGGTAATTAGTAATAGACGCGACCGCGAGAACATCCGTTTCACCCTGATGAAGGGCCGTCCGAAATTAGCCGGAGACTACACTGATTAAACGTGAGTAGCCGTTTTCAATTATTTAGTTAATAATTTAGTCAATAATCACGAAAATTTTAATAATTTAATCCTCATCCAGTAAGGCAGTTGAAGTTGATGAGGATAATATTTTCCTAATAAATTTAATTTACTTAATACGAGAAGTTAACTACCAAAATTAAGAACGAAAAGTTAATTAATAAATAATTTGATTATAAAATGTGTATAATTCATTTATACTACATGTTTCTAATTTAAATGTTTATATATAATACTAATAAAAAAGGATTGCTAGGCTTTATCTGTTCAATAATTGACGAATAATTATCTGGCAATTATCATGATAATAATCTTGATAATAACATAACATGAAGCATATTTATTTTAATAAATATTCCCAACCCTGATAATAAAACAATATGAATGTGTAAGAAGAAAGTCACAGCATCAACTATGACGTACGGTCCTCAATTTTTTTCTGTCTCTCTATTAAAGAAACATGTGCGACGTTATAAATATATGTAAGTAAAAATAACTTAATATTTATCAATAATATAACCACGTCCTAGTGGTTAGCTCAAACAACTCTGATCGATCACAGGCGATGTATTGTGTGCACAGCTGTATTTTTGTAGGGTAATTAATTACTTCGAAGGTCAATAATGTCACTAAACAGAAATATTGTATACTAAAAACCACATACAAGTTGAATACCAAATGTGTGAATATAATAATAAGACACGACCATACCGTCACGTACCCAAAATATTAGACTTCAGATACGTGGCATTCATCAAAAGAATAAAGATGTCAAATTAATACTGGCTTAATACTGGCTCGTAATCACAGGATGAATAACAAAAGGACCTTCTAGAGTTGAATAATTGAAAATCTTTGTAGCACGATATTATGATAATATATCTATATTAATATTACAAATGCGAAGTATCTTCACGCCCATATCCCCGACGGGGTAGGCAGAGGTACAATAAGTGCACCCACGATTATCCGAAGATACCTGGTCCCATAAATGTGATAGGTGGCAAGCCTATCGCCAACTGGGCACTTTCCAATCCCGGGCCACTGTGTTTCTCAGAAAACTGGTAAAACACTTTTTTTTACTATCGTGATGAGGATGGAACTTTGAGTTTTGCCGTGATGCCCGATGATGAAATTCAACAGCAGGAATCAATCCTCGCAATCGCAATTTATTGTATTTGTTTTTTGTTTTGGTTTATTTTTTTGTTTGTTCGTGCTATTTCTGCACATGTATATAGTGATAAATAAAAAAGTTCGTAGTCTTAAAATATAATAAACTGGATCAACAAGTTGACGAGGGTCTGAACAGAATGTTTGTATTTGTTTTTTGTTTTGGTTTATTTTTTTGTTTGTTCGTGCTATTTTTGCACATGTATATAGTGATAAATAAAAAAGTTCGTAGTCTTAAAATATAATTAACTGGATCAACAAGTTGACGAGGGTCTGAACAGAATGTTTGGTCCATGCAACAGTGAAACTTATAACAATGTTATAAGTAGTAAATATTTTTTCTTTTTGGCTTCAATACCCTATTATTATTATACGCTTAACCCAACGCTATTGTATGAAAGTGAGAATTGAGTACGTCAGAAAAGACATGAAAGTAGAAACAACTCAGTCCAGAAAATATGCGGCGTAATACTCGCAAACCAGGTTCTTATAATAAAATGAAAAAGAGATTAGGTCTAGAAGAAGGTTTTGGTTTAAAAATTAGTAAGGTCAGTTTTAAATGATTCGGGCTTATAGAAAGAATGGTAGTAGTAGTCAAATGTTAAATCGAACCGATATATAAAAGCGAAATTGATGGTTTTAAACACCGGGGAAGAGTAAGACTGACATACTAAGATTAAATTGATAGGTTGCTACCGAGGGTGGTATTAAAAGTTTTCGTAACCGATCTGTTTGTATAAATAAACAAAATAAATGTCGGTGGGCAAATGACAAGAATTGATCAAAGGAAATCAAGAAAATTATTTTCTTATAATACGGGTGCTAGTCTTAACAATTCTATGTATTAATAGAAATACTCAAATTAATTGATTAAACACCCAAACCCAGAAACACAAACAACTAATGCTTATCACACAAATGTTTTTAATACCTATGGAGAATTAAACCTGAGTCCTAGTGAAGCGTAGTCAGGTTCGCTAACCACTCAACTAATGAGGTGGTCGGTAATATGAACAGAGTAATGAATGCGAAAGAAGCATGACAAATCTGCAAGGATCGTGACACATGGCACTGATTTTTTTCTGCCAATCCCGTAAAATATCTGGCGTATGTAAGGTCAATGGTTTTTACACCTATTACATTATAAATATATAAAACCATCTTCATACATACTTTAAGACATACTGTATATCTTTTTATAACAATTAAAAAAAACAATAAAATATGTCAAGCTAGTTAAAATTTAATTACAACATTTAACATTTAATATACAATACGTAGAAAAATTAAAAAAAAAACTAATTTGAAAAAAAATTAATTAATTAAAGATATTAAATAATAAAACTGATTATTCATTACTTACTCCAGTCGTCTTCCAAATAATAGTTTAATTTATAACGAGCCTTACATATTCTTGTTTGATTAATGACGGTCTTTAACTTTTTGCTAGATATTTCAAACGTATGATATGAAATTTACATTAAAATGGTACTGAAAGATAACAATATATCATGAAGATAATTCATGTTAATTAGCAGGAATTGTCTTATACTTTTAGAAGAAACAAACCACCTTGACCCGTAACAATTACAAGATTAGGCTGTGATTTGAAATCAAAAACGTACAAGGGTTGAAAAAGAAAACCCTTTTAAGAAATAAACTTAAACAGTTATCTAAAATCTTTTGTTTCTAATTAAAGTATATCTTTACTTTCACAAATTACGAAATAAATTAAATAATAAGTACAAAGGTTGAGCTTATCTTAAACAAATTTATTTTTTGTTCAGCCAAGGTTTTTGGTTTAAATAATTGTACAATCTTTATTACAGGATTTAAATATACTAACGACTGCTTGGGGCCGGAATCCGATCATCGACTAAACAATAAAATCTCTTTTAAGCAATCTTAAAAGAGATTTTCTGTACAAACTGTTTAGTAGGGGAGCCCAAGAGGTGATTTTGGTATTTACTCGAACGCGTCATATTGACATAGGGATGATACCTACTGTTGAAGCTCTGCACCAAATATAAGCCATTTCTATACCGGGGGGGGGGGGGGGGGTAACTAGGGCAGAAGAAAAAAAAACAACAATAAGATAACTTCGGCTTGAGGAATCGCTCTCTTTATTTTTACATCATTTTCCTATATAATAAAAGAGAATTCAGACGCGCTCGAGAATGTCAAAACAACGTTTTCTCTGCAACTTTGTGATCCTCCCACTCCTTTACGCTACACTTGAATCGGCAGATTTTCCAAATTTTAGGCGGAAATTTACCCGCCATACCTTAATCTGACGCGATTTAGTGTTACCATGGCACAGATTTTTTAAATCCTTTTTTTATCTGTAGTTTTTTTCCCCACCATTGAAATGAAAAACTTTGTATAACCTTTTATTTTTCCTATAATTTTATCTACAAAATCCAATAGGTCCCTACGACACTTGAGTAACTACCCATTTACATCTTGGGATCCCCTACTAATTGATTTTCAATACAAAACACTTTAGCTGTAAATAAAATATTATACACGTTTATATTATCATGTATGTCACATAAATGAAGTGTGTGTGTAATGTTTATTTTTGATATTTTACATTGTTTAACCCCCGACGCAAAGCGATGAATGCTATAAGATGCAGGTGTGTATTAGTGTATCTATGTATCTATGTATTTGCGTGTCTGTCCGTGTCATCGTAGGTCCTGGCGGATGGTCCAATTTGGTTGCGGTTTTTTTTATTTGGAAGCCCTGTTTTGCGAGATGGTTCTTAGCTATGATTCAATAGAATCTGTTCAGCCATTTCAATATTACCAGCTCTTTAAAAGGGGTTTGTTTTTGACTATGGTCTCAGTGTTATACCTATTTTTACATACTCTGGATCAAAATAATTTGCAGTATTACATAGTGGAGCTGGAGGCCATGGGAGCTTTGCAATAATACAACTTAAGCTCATTGAGTAAGGAACCGTGGTAATCTTAACCTGATGCTGCAAGACCTTTTCAAAAATTATTAAGGCCTTGCTCTTAAAATGGTGTATATGTAGCAGAAAGGCGGTCTGAGAATGTGTCGGGGGTTTTTGAAATTTTTTAATGTTATATTTTTAATGGATATTATTTATGATATTAGGTTTCTGCAGTCCTCCACAATGTAAATTTTAACTTATACTTTCCATGGAAACTATAAAGTATATCACGACAGCAAGCACGACTGATCTGTGTCAAATTTCAAACTCCACCGTTTGCTCAATTGTCTTAAAAAGAGGTAAATGTTTTCCCTTTACATATTAATATATAGATTAAATTAATAGAGATTTAACAAATTAAACCGATTCAATATTTCAAATATCAATTACTAGCTGCTGCGTGCAGCCCGCTGTATTATACATTTTTTTGAATCCCGCGGGATTACCAAATTTTTCCGGGATAAAAAGTAGCATATGCGCTATTCCAGGTCCTCAGCTACCTGTATGCCAAATTTCATTTAAATCCGTTCAGTAGTTTTTGCGTGATTGAGTAACAAACATCCATCCAAACATCCATCCACACATCCAAATTTTCGTATTTATAATATTAATATAGATACTCATATCTCAAAAACTTTTCTTCATGCTGGTTCAGGCTTCTTTGAAGATTTGACCATTTGCCGTTCTGCCAGACAGTTTGTAAGAGGCAAACGAGCGGCTATATACGAGTCACTACCACCGTAAATACTAAATGAGCAGTACTAGAGTTCTGCATTGTCTTGCCCGGATCTAGTACCACTGTCTTACTTATTCCTGCTGCAATAGCGTCGTGTTCCGGTTTATCTAATTTTTTTTTTTTATATCATAAGATAGCAAACAAGCAGATGGGTCTCCTGATGGAAAGAGTCAACCATCGCCTATAGACACCAAAGATGTTAATGGTGCGTTGCTATCGTATGGCGAGGTCTAATGCCACATGCATAAGTTTACCGGCTACCTTACCCTCCAAACCGGAACACGACAGCGACAAGCACTGACGCTATTGCGGCAGGAATAGGTAAGGCGGTGGTACCAGACCCGGGCGAGACAATGCAGAACTCTACCACCTACAGCCACGATGGTAGTGACTCGATAGCCAATCGGTCGCCTTTTACGACCTGCCTGGCAGAACGGCAGTTGGCCTATTCTTCAAAGGAGGCCGGGACCAACACGGCGAAATTATTTATTAAATTTTTTTAAACTTTAATTAGAAAATTTAATATATAATTAAATTTTCTAATTAAAGTGTATGATCACTTTCACAAATCTTATAATCTATATTAATATTGTAAATGCGAAAGTTTGGATGTATGGATGGATGTTTGTTACTCAACCATACAAAAACAACTGAACGGTTTCGGATAAAATTTGATACACAGGGTAATGACCTGAAATAGCATGTAGGTTACTTTTTATCCCGGAAAAAAATGTTGTTCTTGCAGGATTCATCAAAAACTGTTATAATGCAGGAGGCTACACGCTGCAGCTAGCTATTGTAATTAATATTATAAATTAATAATTAATATTATAAATTAATAATTAATATTATAAATTAATAATTAATATTATAAATTAATAATTAATATTAAAAAAATATAATTAATATTATAAATTAATAATTAATATTATAACTGCGAAAGTTTGGATGTTTGGATGGATGGATGAATGTTTGAAACTATCACGACTTAGAAGCCTTTACAAGTTTTTGAGTAATAAACCAACTTATAAGATGTACTCAGAAAACTTCTATAAGCCATAATTGCCTATAAAACCATAGGTATGGTGCGGATATACAATGTGACATTGACGTTGAGTAGGTTAAAGGTTCATAGTATTATATAATAATATATAAGCCCTCTTCTTAGTGCGCATTACTTTGATAGGCGACTTCGGAACCCTACGTTGCGCGTGGCCTGACACGTACTTTACCAATTTTTTATGTTTTAAGGTCCAATTTCAACAATAGGGCGGTCGCTAGTTTTAATACATTCTTACTTTAATGGAAAATTTTGTACAACGATATTATATATTAGGTATCTCATTTTTCAAATATCCTCTTTTTCATGTCTACTTAAACGTAAATAAAGTTCAATAACTTAATGTAATCAGGTTGAATAAAATTATGATTAATATCCATGTCTTCATTTATTAATGAAAGTACTGAAGAAGCCATTATTTTTCGTGTCTCACATAACAAGATGGCGGACCTTGGAGAGTGACAATTATGAGGATATTTTATCATGTGTCACGTCAAGCAATTATAACACAATATATATTATTAGGTACCACGGAATAGAAAAACTGGTTTTTACTATTCCGTGATTATTACTTTTAATTTTATTTATTTATTTAATACTTTATTGTACAGAGATCGCCTCTATGCTCTAGTGGTCTAGAGTTGGCGTTAACTACATGAGGTTCCAGGTTCGATTCCTGGGTCGGGCACTTAAAAAAAGTGTTTTTTCAGTTTTCTGATAAACACAAAAGTTGCCCGGGATTAGAAAGTGCCCGGTTTGCGATAATCTTGCCACCTATCACATTTGTGGGACTAAGTATCTTCGGCTCATCGTGGGTGCACTTGTTGTACCTCTGCCTACCTCTTCGGGGATACGGGCGTGAAGAAACTTTTTTTTTATTGTACAGATAAAAGTTAAATTACAATTTTTTGTGTGAAAATACTATAAAAGCCGAGCTTGCCTCTGTAAAAGATTTCTTCTAGTAAAACCAAAAGAGGCAGAATGCTTGAAACAAATTTAGAATACATTTTATAGATTTCTAGCTGTTGCCCACGACTTCGTCCGCGCGGACTTTGTTTACTCCGCACTGCACTTCCCCCTTAGGTGATAGCGTGATAATATGAAGTCTATATGTTGACCCGACCTGTTAGTAATATTCATGCAAAACTTGAAGTAAATCCATGCAGTACTTTTTGAGTTTACCCCGGATATACATACAGACAAACAGACAAACAAATAAACAGACAAACAGACAAAAATTCTAAAAACTATATTTTTGGCTTCGATATCGATTGTAGATCACGCCCCATGTATTCTTTTAAAAAAATATTCAATGTACAGTTTTGACTTTCCTACGATTTTATTATATATATATATATATATATATATATATATATATATATATATATATATATATATATATATATATATATATATATATATATATATATATATATATATATATATATATATATATATATATATATATATATATATATATATATATATATATATATATATATATATATATATATAGATATAGATATAGATATATATATATAGATATAGTTATATATATAGATATATATATAGATATAGATATAGATATAGATTAATTAAGAAATATACAAGAGATAAGGAAAAACTAATTTTAAATTAATTTATCATCGCTAATTTTATCTATACTAACATTAGAAAATATTTAATATAAGAATGCCCTTTCTCAATTTTACACCGATACGTTTCAATCTCAACCTCCCGGGGTCCCTTTTAAAATTTAAGTGTGAGAGTGAGAGAATAACTAAAGTTTAGAAAAAAATACATGTTTGTTGTGTGTTGTTAGTGCGAATGATTAGTAATCAGCGCAGTAAAGTGAATAAAAACGCGTTCTATTTTTTTGCAAGTAACCTTGTCCTATGCGCCCTTCCTACCACTGACTCGCGGCTTGCTGGGCCCTAAACACGTTTGGATGTATTTGTTTAGTGATAAGTGTTTAATATTATTGAGTTTATTCGTACATGTTTCGAAGTCTGAAGTTTAATGTACTAATCATGGTGGCTAAGCAGTGTTGGACGCAACTTGTACTGACCACTCGAAATATCACTCGCAACTGCTAAACACTCACATTCGTACTAATCAAAATGTAAACGGGGTCTCACTTCGGTATTACGACGATACCCCACACTATGAATATGAGAGATAAAAATAACAGTCCCACTTTACATGTAGGGGAACTATCCTGAAAAAAATATTTTTCAAAATTTTATGATACAACTTCGTTTGTTTGACTATTATGTATATTCATGCCAAAATACAGCTGTCTCGTACGAAGGATCTCTGAGCTATCGTACAGACGGACGGACATAGCGAAACAGTAAGGATTCCTAGATTACTTCAGAGTGCTAAGTGTGAGTTTTTCTTTTCGCATTCGATCGTGAGCGAGTTACGAGTTTACTAGGAATTTGTATGCGGTTTGTACAGCGCCACCTAGTAGTAGGTAAACTGGTTTCTCACGTTTACAACTAGGTGGCGCTGTACAAATCACATACAAATTCCTAGTAAACTCCAAACGCGCTCACGATCGAATGCGAAAAGAAAAACTCACACTAAGCACTCTGAACGCTAAAGGGCCCGGACCAACCGAAAAAACCGACGAATTACCTACATAGATCCCGCAGGAAAATTGGGATAAAATATAACTTATATCAGTTTCACTCAGGAATAATGTAGTTTTAGCCCAAGATATTCAATGCGGCCTTTGTGTAACAGACCATCTGTCGCTATGCCTGGCAGTTCGTAAGAGGCAAACGATTGACTATAGAAGTTGTACCCTGGGCCTCGTGACTAATAGGTGTTAGAATTTTGCATTGTGTCAGTGCTTGTCACTGTCATATTCCAGTTTGGAGGGTAAAGTAGCCGCTAAAATGCATGTGACGTTACGACCCTGCCACAAAAACTTTGGTGTCAATCCATTTGCTTTTTTGCTAATTAACGAAAAAAAAAATGTTTTTTTTTTGTGATATAAGATAGCAAACAAGCAGATGGGTCTCTTGATGGAAAAAGGTCCCGGGTTTGATTCCCGGGTCGGGCAATTCAAAAATGATTTCAAATTTCTAATAAAAACTTTGTTACTTTGTTTTCAAATTTCTAATAAAAACTTTGTTACTCAGGATTGAATAAGGGTCCGATTGGTGATAGGTTGAATATGTGGCAATATTGCATTGTGGGACTTCTGTGTGAGTTCTGATAGAAAGAGTCAACCATCGCCTATAGACACCAAAGATGTTAATGGTGCGTTGCTGCCTTGTGGCGAAGTCTTATGCCACATGCATAAGTCTACCAGCTACCTTACCCTCCAAACCGGGATAGGACAGTGACAAGCACTGACGCTATTGAGGCAGGAATAGGTGGTACTAGACCCGGGCGAGACAATGCTGAACTCTACCACCTAGTCCTCGTCGGGAAACGAACTTTAGTCCCATCAATCCTAGATTAGGTTCGCTAACAACTCGACCGCCGGATTGGTCAATAATAAATGCGTATAATACATGGAATATATATGAGACTAGCTGTTGTCAGCGACTTCGTCCGCGCGGAGTTAGTTTACTCCGCACTGCCCCTCCCGCGTAACTGATAGCGTGATAATATGTAGTCTATATGTTGACCCGACCTATTAGTAATATTCATACAAAATTTGAAATAAATCCATGCAGTACTTTTTGAGTTTACTCCGGACATACATACAGACAAACAGAAAAACAGACAAAAATTCTAAAAACTATATTTTTGGCTTCGATATCGTTTGTAGATCACGCCCCAAGTATTCTTTTAAAAAAATATTCAATGTACAGTTTTGACTTTCCTACGATTTTATTATATGTATAGATAAGAATGAACGTGAAGGAATGAACCTTGAATTAAATATACGATCAAATTTCTTTATTTATAAAACCTGTCTGTCGAGAAGGAAGCAAGCGGAAGGGTGAACTTAGAGAACGAAACCCTCTTATACTTCTGACACCAACCCATTAGCGCCAACGAGGCAAGTCATAAATATCATATGTGTAAATATTTCTCTCAATATCTTTTCTCGTCAAACTATGACGTTGTTTACCCTTATCAAACCCTTGGGCCACCCTTTATTTGTATTAAAAAAACAAACTTCTCTTGAACTAAAATTGGAATATATTTTTCTGCTGTTTTGATTTCAATCAACTATACGGTTATCTTCGTATTGATCCCGAGCTCTTTCGAAGAATAGGCCAACTGCCGTTCTACCAGGCAGGGTGTAAGTGCGACCGATTGGCTTGGAGTTCTGCATTGTCTCGCTCGGGACCGCCTTACCTATTCCTGCCGTAATAGCGTCAGTGCTAGTCAATGTCGTGTTCCGGTTTGGAGGGCAAGGTAGCTGGTAAACTTATGGATGTGGCATTGGACCTCGCCACAAGATAGCAACGCACCATAAACATATTTGGTGTCTATAGGTGATGGTTGACTCTTACCATCAGAAGACCCATCTGCTTGTTTGCTATCTTATGAAGAAAAATTTGATGTGTGTGATTCACAGTGTGATATGTGGCAAGCCTATCACCAATCGGACACTTATCTAACCCCAAGTAACAAAGTTTTTATTAGAAATATGAAAAAAACACATTTTTGAAAATCTTTTAAAAATAAAGAAAAATTTTAGATTTTTTTCTTTATCTCCTTTATCGGGTTGCCTGGAAGAAATCTCTTTAAGTAGAGATAAGCTCGCCCATTGTACTTATGTTACGTTAATTCTTTTCCCCTAATTGTGCTGTTCTCTGGTATAATTAAGTATTAAATAAATAAATAATATCGACACGCAGGGATTGAACCTACAACCATCTCCCTAAAACCGGGACAAATTTTTGAATTACCCGACCCGGGAATCAAACCCGGGACCTCATGTCGTCAACAACCACAGCGGACCAATATACCACAGAGACGATGTACTAAAGAATCTTCAAGCCCGTATCCCCGAAGGGGTAGACAGAGGTACAAGTGCACCCACGATTAGCCGAAGATACTTGGTCCCACAAATATGATAGGTGGCAAGCCTGCCGCCAAACTGGGCACTTTCCAATCCCGGACAACTTTGTGTTTATCAGAAAACTGAAAAAAAAAACTTTTTAATTGAAGTGCCCGACCCGGGAATCAAATCCGAAACCTCATGTGATCAACGCCAATACGATGTACTAATCCTCCATTTACGGAACTACATCTGATAGCAATACCGCAAGTAAAATTTACTCTTCACACTTCTTAACCACAATTAATTGAAATATCACAAACAATTCCTTATAAAAACAGTCCATGTGTAATGATCCAAACGAACGAGAATTAAATCTCATCACATTATCTTAAAGGGCCCTTCAAATGACAAGCGTTTTTTCTAGATCTTAATGAATCATTTATCAAGCGGCGGACGACGTAGATTTTTCTTACGACATGAAAAATGCTTGGAGGGGAACCTCCGAAAAACATTCTGTTTGGACTCGCTCTTGTAATTTAACTGTAAATCCAATTTAAAGTGAAAGTATTTTTACGGCCGCATCCTCGAAGATGTAGGTGGAGGTACAACAAGTGAACTCATGTTTAGCTGAGGATACTTACCTAGTCCCACAATGTGATAGATGGCAAAGCATATCGTCACTTATTCAATTCCGTGCAACGTTTTTGAACTTTTGAACAATCAGAAAACTGAAAAAAAACCACATTTTTAAATTGACAACATTTCAAAATTATGGAGTCGCCAAAATGAAAATACAATTTCTTTATTTTTCAATCTTGAGTAGTAATATATATTTTGTTGGCAACCCTTTCGGCTAGACAAAGAAAACAAACAAAGCATCTAGTAAAAGGCGTTGCACCTGTGTCAGGCGCGTTCACTTTGACATTAGTGCTCGAGGCACCCACACGTGCGCAGTAATAATTTAGTTCACTTGCAAAGTATCTAATTGATTCTTACTTCTATTCTTATCATTATTTAATTTATTTTTTAGGTTTTATTTTCAGTTAAAATTAAAATAATGAAAGCACGTAAAAATTTTTAATTTTTTTGTTACTCAATATTGGAGAAAAAAAAAATAATGAAAAAACGTGTTATGAGTTCACTTAAACGGCAAAATAAGGTGATTACTTTGCTTTGCTTAAGCATATAGTTTAAAAAGTATAACGGGAATTTCATCACACGATAATGTCAAACATTCCGTATTATTTGTGTTAAAAAATTATCAAAGACCTGCTTCAGAGACTCCGCTCTGCTCTATTTGTAATCAACACCTAGATTTATTTGATATTTTGAAATAATATTACTATTTACTGCAAACTAGAACGCTATATAGAAGTATGATCAAATTTTTTATAGGGCAATGGGCCCACCTCTCGTTCCCACCACTGTAACTTCTGTAAACCAGAATCAACAGCGGCAACCGTCCTGATAACCTCTGAGTTGCGAGCTCAGGGTGCCCTGGGGAAAAGCTAAGCTGTCTTGGATCCCGCAACGAAATTAATCAGAAGTATATAGGAGGAGTAGGAAAATACATCCTGTTTCCCTCCCTTTTTAGCAGGAGACAGCAAAATGTTAAAAGCATAAAAATGCTACGAAATGAGACTTTTACAATCAGGTTAAGCCTGATTGCTATTGCACCACGGAAGTTTGGAAATTAGGGACCTACCAGAATGGTCTACTTAATTTTGCTTCCAAAAGTAAGTGTGACAAAATCGTTTGAAGGCACGGAAGTTCCCACGTGTACCCACAAGATCGGAGTAATAAATTACACCGGATATACATTGGATACTATCAAGCATTTGACGACGTTCGTTTTGCCAAAGATTACACTCCCAAAGAATGTGATGTGCAGTTTGTTCATATTTACAGTTTAATGTAGAGCACTCGCAAAAGGGAGAAGGAACTAATTTAAACGAGAATAATTTACCTTTAAAATTACCGTGGCTAGTGAGAAACTGTGCAACACAATGATCTATTTCTATCCAAGTTTTACTTAAGCGATCCCGGATGCACGGGAAAAAGTTATATAAATGCCGTCCTTTAGTTGAACAAGACCAACGCGACTGCCATTCATCAATTAATTCATTAGTAACGTCGATTACGGGATTAAAAAGGCGACGTATTTTTGTTTGGGCTTGCGAGTTTATAAATTCTGGGTTAGTAAAATTCCTAGAATTATGATACATTGAAGCCCGACGCTGAATTTCTAAATCTAATGGTAAGACGCTTGATAAAACGGGTAAAGCTTCGGAGCTTACAGTGCGATATGCTTTGCATAGAAATATTAGTGCTAGACGCTGATTTTGAAGTAGTTTGCGCCGGATCGCACCACTCGTAACTTTATCAGCCCACGCTGAACAAGCATAACGGATACAAGCTAAATACGTGGCGTTATCTTTAAAGTGTTAAACGTTAAACCCCATGTTGAGGTAGATATGCCCGCAAAGGATAAGAAATTCCGTTTAGCCTTTTCACCGATATAGTTAATATGATTTATAAAAGTATAATTTTTTTCTATGACCAAACCTAAATATGTTACCGATTCTTTTCTCTTTATTGTGCTATTATTTATTTTTATACTGGGAGATGATAGGAGCGAACCTTTTAATATTAAGTAAAACGTTTTATGGGCCGCAAAGCTTAAACGATTTCTCAAGCCCCAGTTGATGATCAAATTAAGACTAGTGTGAGCCAGCGACTCTATCTGTGCTCGTGTGTTAGCTTGTATCATTAAAGCAACGTCGTCTGCATAACCTATAAGCGAGCATCCTTCAGGCAAGGCTAATGAGAATAAATCGTCAAATCCTAAGTTCCATAGATATGGTGAAAGTACTGATCCCTGAGGGCAGCCTAGAGTAAGGCGTTTAGACACTGCGTAATGCCTTAGCTGCAATTTCGTATGACCGTTTTCTAGATACGATTTAATTAGCTTATATATATTTGAATAACACCCCCTTGGTTTTAATTTCAACAATAACATCGGCCACCAAGCGTTGTCAAAAGCAGCAGAAATATCCAAAAAAATACCTACAACATAATTATTTCATGACAATTCTACCATTTTTCTCATAGACAGCACTGCATCGATAGTGGATTTTCCGGCGGTAAATCCAAACTGTTGTTTATTGAACGTGGGCCCTCGTGGTAGAAGTCGAGGAACTATCAATATTTCTAACAGTTTACCAAAGGACGGCAGAAGTGTAATGGGACGATAAGGTTTAGGGTCATCCGTAGGCTTGTCACCGGACTTTGGAATAATTTTAAGATATCCTTGGCGCCATATTTTGGGAAAAACTCCTTCAGCAATACAACGATTTATTATTTTTAAAATAGGGTCCGGGGCCGCTAAACACGCATGTTTTATCATATAATTTGAGATTTTATCCTCTCCGGGGGCTTTTTTCGATGGTAAGTTGTTAACGGTGTTTAAAAGTTCGTCTAACATTACAAGGCTCAACATGGGGGACACAGGTATCACGTCAACTTGCGATCTAATTTCACGATGATATTCGTTATCGCGCTCTAGATTATCATCCGGAATTAACGTATGCAAAAGAGCGTTCGCTGTCTCCTCTAAGCTAAGCGTATACGTATCGTTAATTTTAATATTATTATAAAAAGATAAATTATTTTTCGTACGATTTTTGATTTCATGATACATAGAAGACCAAGGGCCTTCTTTTTTCTAATCTATCCGTAATTTTTAGCAGAAAATTTCTTTTTGCTAATGCAGTGGCGGCTCGATAGTGTGATCGGGTCTTTCTTAAATTAGCAAGAGCTTTAACATATTCGTCACCTTCCAAACGATGGCGCTTAAGTTTATTAAGGTGGCGTCTAGCTTTCCTAAAGTCTTGCCGTTTTTTAACTAAGCTGTCGTTCCACCATTCACACTTTTGAGTTTTTATTTTTGAATGACGACCTATAGCAATATCCGCGCAGTAGGTAAAAGTATCAGACATTATTTCTGATTGTTCTGACACTGTTAATGAATGGCGAGTGAAATCTTTGGCATGTGCAGAAAATAAATGTCGGAAGAGATTCCAGTTAGCAAATTTAGCGTTATATATATAATCAATCGTATTAGATTCCGAGCTCACAGGTAATAGTGGGTTATACTCGAACACAATCAAACGATGGTCACTACAAGACGCATCTGGAATCACGCGCCAGTTATTCAAACGAACGTACGCACTAGAAAGTGTGACGTCAATAGATGATTCACCCATAGGGCTACTGTATGTAGGTGATGCGTCGGGGGTGTTATGGATGGTGAGATTTAGTTCAGCAATGAACTCTTCTACTGCAGATCTACGCTCCCTGTCGTTGGATCGTAGTTTACTGTACCAAAGAGGGGATGAGGCATTAGCGTCAACAGCAATAATAATTTTTTGTCCGGCAAGAGATCGTAGAACGTGTCGGAGGTGATGCAAGTGAGGAAAACAGGATCGGAATACTGGAAATAGCAGCTAATGATATATATTTTAAGTTTGGAACAGGATACCTCCGCTACGACACAATGTTGGGACGAAAGATTAGTAATAGCCGTTACTGTATAAAAAGAGCGCGAGACGTATATACCTGCGCGAGCTTTTGTGTTGTGTTGTAGTACTTTATTACGAAGTTGGGTACTTTGGTATTGTTCTTGAATAAGTACTACATCAATGTTGTATTCAGTAACGAGTCTATTCAGCTCCAACGTAGCCGCCTTATCGTTATGGAGATTTAATTGTCCTATTACCAATCTATCCATAATTAGTTGTTAAAATTAGCTGTTCCATCTTTGCCTTAAAGGTTGGACAGTCAGGAGAACCAGTCGCGTGGTCACTGGGTTTTTTATAGCGTTTACAGCTGCCACAGGTCGGTGTAAAATCACTGCGGTCTTTATTTTGGCAGTCTTTAGTTTGATGAGTGCCAGCACAATGTGCACAGCAAGGAGTTTTCTCGCGACAGAACTTATAGACATGACCGTATTGTTGACACTGCGTGCATCGAACTAGCTCCACGTCGTCGACAAACCTACACGTAGCCCAATCGATAAACAGTTTTTCTTTCGATTTAATAAGATGTTTACGAATTGCCTGGTCTAGTTCGACACCTACCCACTTACGGTTAAATTGATCGAAATTACGGCGCCTTACTATTTTAATAGACTTGAGAAATTGATCTTCTGAGATGTTCATTTCATCTTTAATATTTTGTCTATATAAGCACGTTAAAAATACCTCGTCGGATAAGTTTTGGGGAACATCTTTAACCAAAATACGCGGGCGACGACCGGTTGGAGTTTCTAAACGCAGCCCTGCCATTTTTATGGCATTAACGTAATTTAGTTTTTGGACCTGGCGTTCGTTAGTTACCCTAAGTACAACTCCTGAGTTTGCGGCTTTCTTAACACCTACGATTTGGAAGCCGTCATCGGATGGTTTAATAGCTTTCATTAACACCTCTTTGGTTTCGTTTGAGGTTTTTATAATGTTTGATTTTTCCTCGGTCGGATAAGCAATCACACACGGTAACGGAGCGCGCGTTTGAACCGGCAGGATAGTCTTCGAGAGTTTTAGCTGTAAGGCATCTGAATATGAAGACGGGGCGTTATTATTGCTTTTGTTCGCAACGACGTCTTGTTCAGCTAAGGCCAGTCTAGTTTCAAGCGATGATGACCGCAAGGCTAACAATGAAACAATAGCGGTAACTCGTTGGGTCATGTCCATAACGCCGGATTTATTTGCGACATTCATACGCGAGCCCTGTTCGTTAACTAATTCAATTATTTTCGCCAGATATGATGACGCCTCGCGGACTAATTCGTAATAATTGGGCTCCTCTTGCGATGAAGAAATGTTTAAAATAGTGGTGTTATTTTCATCATTCGCGGCTACACAACTACGTTTGCCGTCAGGAGTCAATTGGGACGGTGAAATATCGCTAATGCATCGTTTGTTTGTGACATTAGAAGGAGATCGCGGAGTCATCTGACTTTTAGCGAAAGGATTTTTACTGTAATCCGTAACAATATCATCCCGATTCGACATAATGACTTCAGTATGAATTACAACGAAAGTTAATAACCGGCCGCGAAGAGCGGCCGGTAACGTCGGTACTTGAAAATAAACAAATAAAAATGTACTTACCGAACACGACGAATAAATATCTATCAATTTAACTATTTACTGCGCAATTTATACGATTAGCACTTACGGTTTAGATGGCCTATACCTTTATTAAATTTTTTAAGCACACACAACACCAAAACTACGCACATAAACAAATAAACTTAATTAATAACACCGAGCGCACGGAGAATAAGTGATGCACCGAGCGAAGGGAGGGAGGGGATGTTGTATGATCAAATGTAAACAACGGTTGAATGTTTTTTTAATTGAATTTGCAGGCATACGAGCGAGTGGGCCATCCGATAGAAAGCGATCACCACTGCCCATGGGCATTTACAACATATATAGGGTTAGTTGCCAATGCGATGCCGGATTTATAACACTTGATGTTGATTTGATAAATGTCATAAATGACATATGCATTTTAGTCGGGTCACAAAAAGCAAAGGCGTAGCACCATTCTGCCGTATAAATTACGTAATTTGGCACTTACGTCTTTTTAGAATAGGAAGTATTTTAAAAGTTAAAATAAATATCAAAATGAATGAATTTTGAGAAAATAAAAAATACGGGTATTTTATTTTACAATCTAGTTTCAGTTAAAAATATAATATAAGGGTGTTAAATAATTGAAATGTTGTCAATTGCCCAATCCGGCCATCGGACGTTGGACGTCATGTGCTCAAAACCGAAACCGGTGACACCGGACCAATTAACCATACAGGAATTTAAAATATAGGTATATTTTAATATTAAGGTCCGCTAGCATCAAACTGTTTAATTATTATTATATCAATTTTACTTTGGTTAAATTGATTTAAAAATTACAACTTGTACAACTTGCAACTATTGAGTACTTATGTTTAACTTCAAAATTAATCATTTCAATAGATATTTAATTACGTAACCCTTAAAATGCTACCTATAAAATACAATTGACGGATCGCGTTTTTTAAGGCAATTTTTTAGGTTGTCAACGTCGCTTGCATTTACATGATGCATTGCATGATGAAATAGAATCACTTCAGAGATATTCCTTAAGCCTAAGCTTTTTATTCGATACTAACTGTTGCCCGTGACTTCGTCCACGCAGACTTCGTTAACTCCGCACAGCTCCTCCCCCGTAGGTGATAGCGTGATAATATGTAGCCTATATATTAACTCGATCTGTTAGTAATATTCATGCAAAAATTGAAGTAAATCCATGCAGTACTTTTTGAGTTCACCCGGACATACATACACACAAACAGACAAACAGACAAAAATTCTAAAAACTATATTTTTGGCTTCGATATCGATTGTAGATCACGCCCCAAATATCCCTTTAAAAAATATTCAATGCACGATTTTGACTTTCCTACGATTTTATTATATGTATAGATTAGATTAAACATTTAAATAGATATTTATTACGTAGCCCTTAAACCTCTACCTTTAAAATAACGTAAATAAGATTAATCTCAGGGTACAAAAGATCTATTTGACCTTTTTAACAATGGAAGTTTTTGGGGCATATGAAATATTTTCATTACAAGCGTGGTAATGAATGCGGTGCATGAAAAAAAAGGAATATTTTAAATTTAAATTGCGTCCCATGTGATACTTGTAAAGCTTTGTTTTCGAGTTGAAATTTAAAAATGTTTTTTATAGCCAATATTTTAAATAAAAAACGTACCAAGTGATATTTTATTTAGGTCAGTAATCTCGGATTACAATGAAGTATTGTATTTTTGTTTGTAATAAATAAATTCAACAACTACTGGATCGCTTTTAAAAATTGTTATTTTTTTAAAGATGAAATTAATTAAATTTATATTGCGGATAGTACCGCGAACTGTTCTATGTTATGGCTATGGCTTACAGAAAATCCCCACAAAAAAGTCTGTTACACACAAAATCTTTCAAATTCACCCCTGTTACAAAAATGTTTGGTCTGGCCACACATTATGTATAAAAAGCGTGTCAAACACCGGCGCGAATCAATATTACTTACTCTCGCGTAGAGTGAGGTAGTGTTCGTTTCTCGTGAAGATGCTTCGGTTTCGAAGTGAAACGTGCGTTGAGTGCGTACATAAAATGTGTGCTTTTGTTATTGGTGCCGGCGTGAGACGTGGGTGGATAATTGTGCCGCTGGGGTCTTCTGCTTGTCCGTACCATCGGTGAGTCTTATCCATTTATTAAACGTCTTTCATTTCAATACCATTGCGGAGGATACATATTAAATAGAACAGTTCGCGGATAGTAGCAAATTTAATTAATTTCATCTTTAAAAAAAAATAACAATTTTTAAAAGCGATCCAGTAGTCTTTGTGTTTATTTATTACAAACAAAAATACAATACTTCACTATAATCCGAGATTACTGACCTAAATAAAATATCACTTGGTACGTTTTTTATTTAAAATATTGGTTAGAAAAAAAAACATTTTTAATTTTCAACTCGAAAACAAGCTTTACAAGTATCACATGGGACGCAATTTCGCTTTCAAAGTGAAACGTGCGTTGAGTGCGTACATAAATTGTGTGCTTTTGTGATTGGTGTCGGCATGAGACGTGGGTGTAAAAGTGTGGTGCATGTGGATGGATAATTGTGCCGCTAGGGTCTTCGTCTTTCATTTCGGTACCATCGCAGAGGATACATAGAACAGTTCGCGGATAATAGCAAATTAAATTAATTTCGTCTTTTTAATAATGGATTTCAAAGTAACACCTGAATCGAATTTTTTTTTTCATAAAGAAAGGGGGCAAACGGACAGGAGGCTCACCCTATGGTAAGTAATCACCGCCGCCCATGGACAACCACGCTATCGGAAGATTTGCAGTTGCGTTGCCGGCCTTTTAAGAAAGAGTAAGCTCTTTTCTTAAAAGTCCCTAAGTCGTATCCGGTTGGGAAAACCCCTGCCTGCCAGCGGTAATTGGTTCCACAGAGGAATAGTGTGGGGAAAAAAGTGCCTCGAGAACGTTAATTTCGCAGACACCGAGATGGTGAGGATGAAATTTTTAATTTTGTCGCGATGGCCGATGGTGAAATTCTGCGGCAGGAATTAATCCAAACAGTTCCTTGGAATACTCCCCATGATAGATCCGATAGAAGATGCAGAGCGAAGCTACATCTCTACGTAATTCCAAAGAATCAAGCCGGTCATAAATAGTTCTGTTATTGTAGATTCGATCCACTGGACGTTGAATGCGGTCAAAAGGAAGGAGCTGGTACTGAGATGCCCCCGCCTACAACTGTGAGCAGTACTCCATATAAGGCCGGCTTTGCACCTTATAAAGTTGTAATCGGTGAGCCGGCGTGAACTACTGCCTGGCGCTGCTGTGACCACCCAGATTTTTTGAGGTTAATTTGGCCTTGCCTTCCCAGTGACCATGGAATTAAACGTCGCTTGATATTTCAACTCCAAGAATTTCAAGACTGCCTGTGGCTGTTAGGGAAGTATTTTCGAAACGAGGAGATATGAAAAAGGTAGATTATTAGAAAGCGAAATTATTCAAGCGTAAAATACTTTTTCTCTTTTATTTATTGAATAGCAGAGCCTTGCAAGTTCGCCCGCGAGCAAATTAAAACTTTATCTATATAATAAAAAATAAATATGTTTTTATACAAACTTTTATCCTTTAGTACAGTCAATTAGTGGCGAATTTTTTAACATGTAACCCATGTTTTTCCTTGGGTCTTCTTGGGTTCCAGCTATCGCTGTACCAAATTTCATGAAAATCAATTGAAAATCATAAACAATGGAAAGCATAACAGACAGACATAGTTTCGTATTTACAACATTACTACCTGCAGCTCGCTGTATTATAAAAGTTTTAGGTGAATTTCACGGGAATAACTTATTTTTCCCGGAAAAAGATATCTTGGACGCCATTCCAGGTCATTATCTACAAGCATACCTAATTTTATCCAAATCTGTTAAGCCGTTACGTATGATAGCTGCTTAACGTATTGTAATAATATATTAATATGTGGTTGACGGAGCTTTGCTCAGTTTTTCATATATTTTTGAAACCGATCTTTTCTTGGACCTTGAAACTTGATAAATCGATTCCTATAGAATATATAAATGTTTTTTCTGTACCTGGTTGACCGAACTTTGCTCGGTTTTTCACATATCTTGGGAACCGAGCTTATCTTGGACCTTGATAACCTCCTTGCAACCTTGATAAATCGATTCTTTGACCCGAAAAACCCCTAATTTGAGACTTTCATGAATATCGTTGGAGGAGATTCCAATTATACAATTATATATATATACAAGAATTGCTCGTTTAAAGGTATTAGATAGATCACAATACGGTTATATAATATATATATGAAGGCACTAAAATATTTTAGTTCGAATTTGCGTAATTAAAATTATGTCCATGAGTTTTGTTTTTTGTGTCGGATAAAAATGAAATTTTTAATTTTTTTTATTATTTTTTTTTATTACATAAATCGTATTATCATATCATATATCGATTCTGAAAAGCCTCTGGAAATTTGGTCGGACCTTCAAAAGGTAACCCTGTATATGCTAATATAACAAAGCTGCAGAGTTTATTTGTTTGTTAGAATGCGTTAAACTCTGGAACCATCTTGATATCTTGGGGTTAGCTTATTCGGCACAGATCGTGTTGTTTGATCTCCAGGTCGGGTAGAAGTTACAGAATTTTTAGCATTTGGTTGGTTTTCATCGAAAATTGAAATCTTTAGCGCAAGAAATACGCGGTCGGCAAAATGTCACCTCCACCACCCACGGGCACCTTCTGGAATAGAATAGATTAGAAAAAAATTTATTTCCAAAAAATTTTACACAAAACAAAGTAAAGATAGATAAAAAAATATGTATATTGTAGATTATTCCTGCCGCAATAGCGTCAGTGCTTGTCACTGTCGTGTTCCAGTTTGGAGGGTAAGGTAACCGGTAAACTTATGCATGTGGCATTAGACCTCGCCACAAGATAGCAACGCACCATTAATACCTTTGGTGTTCTATAGGCGATGGTTGACTCTTTCCATCAGAAGACCCATTTGCTTGTTTGCTATCTTATGATATAAAAAAAAAGATTCTTAACTACATTTAACTTAAGAATAAGACTAAAAGTAACTTCTAGGGAAACACGTTCCACCTTAGGCCACATCTTAGCTTACCAACAGGCAAGATCGTGGTCAAGCGCTTCCCTATCGACAATAAAAATCTAACTCATCAGCCGATAAACCTGTGAATTGTGAAAAATCAGCATGTTCATCAACCTCGAATCACTCGGCATACCCTGAAAGAGAACTGACGTAATGATACTTTAAGTCCACGATATTGATCTATCTTACAAAAAATACTGATTCATTGGATTGCAATACCGTCTAGAAAAAACATTTACAACTGAAATCCTTGGATTATCACAATCTTACGATTTTTTCCACTCAAACAAAACAAAGTTTAAATGTTTCCAGTATAGTCATAAAGACCCTAAATTGAAATAATTCTAAAATATTACGGCTATAAGACGTTGTATAGGCTTTAGTGGGTATTACAGGTTAAATTAGTACGAATCAATTGTAAACGGCAAACATTAACCGTTTAAAGCGAGTGTTGGTGTAATAAAAAACGAGCTTTAATGTCCAAAGCTGATTAACCCTGTTCGGGCAAACATTACAAGTTGGGTCACAAGGACCAAGGGTTTAGCGAAGGTAAACGACGTGACCTTTGAGACCCGTAACAGCCATTTAAAAGGGTTCTATTTAGAAGGTTCTAGCGTTTTGATTCCAGTAAATCTATATATAAAAGGCAAATATGACTGACAAATGTATCAATGCACAGGGCACATCCTTAGGGTTAGAAACTTGAAATTTCACACACGTACTTCTCCTATAATGTAGGCATTCATTAAGGAAGGATTTTTCAAAATTCGTACCCAAAGGGGGTGAAATAGGGAATAAAAGTTTGTATGAAACTTTTTATTCCCTAGACATATTTGCATGAAATTTCGTATAAATTGAATACAAAAAAATAATGAATTACGTGTTTAATCGTTTTTCAAAATTCGATCCCTACGGGGGTAAAAAAGACAATAAAGGTAACTTATAAAAAAAAAACTTAAAGTAAATATGCGCGAACGCAGCCTCGGGTAACAGTTAGTTTTAAATAAATTAAAACAAATACAATATTTTTGTTCCTAAAAATACACACTACGTCGGATAAAAAATACGTCTCCTACATTAGTAAAATTATAATAAAAGCAATGTATTATTACGTGCCGTAATAGCGTCAGTGCTTGTCACTATCGTGTTTCGGACACGGAGGGTAAGGTAGCCGGTAAACTTATGCAAGTTGCATTAACACTTCATCACGCGCATAGCAACACACCATTTACACCTTTGATGTCTAAAGGCGATAGTCATCTCTTTCCATTAGGAGTGCCTGCGTGTCTGTTATCTTATTTCGTAATATCATATTTTCGCAAATAAAATATTAATTGTTCGGTCAACGCATTCATTCCTGATATCTATATTATTATTATTATTATTATTATTATTATAATGTTAATATTATAAATGCGAAATTTTGGATGTTTGGATTGTAGCGGCTCAAAACAATCACAAACGCTACAAGAAAAAATAATAAAAAATGGACAAAAATCAATAACAAATGGAAAAAATGAAATTCAAAATAAAATCCTGAATTGCGATATTACAATTATTTATCTTGTAACACTATATACAAGTTTCAACGTTTCTCAAATGGACTTCGGTCCCCAGGCAGTACGCCTGCCTGGCTGGGAAGATCTTCCTTTTCCCTTCCTTGTCTTTGTGTGACGTCATCAACCTCCACAGTAATGACGTCACCTGACAAGCAGCTGGCCCGCCTGGTTCCATCACTATGACCCTCCAGCGGTACGGACCAGCGGCGCCACATGGATAGATGTTTGGATGGGTGTTTGTTACGCAATCACGCAAAAACTACAGAACAGATTTGAATGAAACTTGGCACACAGGTGCAAGCGATGGCAGGATTGGCAGATGATGATCTGGAATAGCACATAGGCTATTTTTTATCCTGGAAAAATTAGATGATCCCGCGGGATTCACCAAAAACTTATAATGCAGCGGGCTGCACGCTGCAGCTAGTAAAAAATATATTTGAAACTAGCTGAATCGTACAACCCGCTATATTTTAAAAGTTTTTGGTGAATTTCGCAGAAACAACTCAATTTTCCGGGATAAATAATACGGATAAGAACACTATACAGAGGGAATAATTATTGTTGGCTACCCTAGGAACTCGGAAAAGCAGAATAACTTAACAAAATATAAATATCATCTATACATAAAATAAAATCGTAGGAAAGTCAAAAATGTACATTGAATATTTTTTTAAACAATACTTGGGGCGTGATCTACAGTCGATATCGAAGCCAAAAATATAGTTTTTAGAATTTTTGTCTGTTTGTCTGTTTATCTGTTTGTCTGTTTGTCTGTATGTATGTATTTACTTCAAATTTTGCATGAATATTACTAACAGGTCGGGTCAACATATAGGCTACATATTATCACGCTATCACTTAGCGGCCAGGTGCTGTGCGGAGTAAACGAAGTCCGCGCGGACGAAGTCGCTGGCAACAGCTAGTAAACAAATACATTTGATCAAGCCGAATTCCAAACCATTTGAAAGGTTGTATATTTGTCTGCCTGGGGCACGCCTGGGGTATGAGACCTCTTTTTTGATTATTTAGGATACTTTTATAAGTGTAATCAAATATCAAATATTTGGCTTATAAATGTTAAGGATCATCTATACAAAATGACGGCGGGCAATCCTCTGGACGTCCTATTGACCTAAATTTAGATTGGACTTATAGCAATACTAATACTATCTTATTAATATTATTAAGGAGATTGATGAGATCGGTCTAAAAAGGTTACAAGAATGTACTATCAGTGGAAATTATCAAATTAATTTAATTAAAAATAAGTCAATATTAGAATTCATCGGACAATTTTAATTGCAAGTTATTTTTAAAAGGATTTTAGTTAGAAGTCATGAAATTAATCAAACTTGTACGCTTTTTCTTATTTTTAAATCGAGCAAAGATTTTTCTTTTCTGCCATAAAGTTTCTTTTACTTATGACCAATTAAACAAATTATAAAAATACCGGGTAGGTAAGTCTCAAAATTTTAAACAAACGATGGTAAAAAAAATGCAAAGAAAATGAAAATATTTATTACTATAGTCCAAATTTACAACATAGAAGCACGTATACTGGAGACTCAGTAGTCAATCTACATACATGTGATATTCGAGCAACGCACACGTAGACATCTTTCACGGACGCGATATCTCGGAATGGTTCGGTACAGTTTGTTCCGTACCAGTCGGAGATATCGCGTCCGTGAGAAGTATCTATGTGTGCTATGTGAATAATACTTGTATGTAACATTGACTTCTGATAGTCTGTAAGTATTCTGTGATAGAAGTCTGTATAAACAATCATCTGTTTAAATTGTCATCTATTTAAACTGTGAACGAATAATAAATATTTTAATGTAAACAAAAGTTGTTCGTCTTTTAACTTTTAAGTGGTTAAAATCAAATAATCATGATGGAAATGAAAAAACGTGATTTGCGTGAAAATAGAATGGAATAATTGTGAATTCAAGTAATATTAATTTTTGAAGAATTTTCACAAATTTTAGCATTATAAAAAGTTTCAGTGATAAAATTACATTTCAGGAGAAATTAATAATATAAAATTACAATACGGTAAGCAACTAACATCATGTGTTGCATATAAAGACTGACTGGCGAGTTATCGTCAATATTTAAGGACGTGATAGTTGGCAATCATATGTGATGAGAAAAAATACATTAAAAATAAATATTAAAATACTTCTTAGTAAACTTAGTAAACAGTACACCAAAAATTCTATATTACCTGCGAAATACTTGGACACCGCGCGGACGTACGTGTCACGCAGGTTGTGAGTTTGAGGGCAGGAGGATGCAGCAGCGTGTCCTTAATGTTGACTAGCGTGGCATGCTTAAAGATTATAATATCCACATTTCACTTATTTTTAGAGAAATATTGGTCAAAAATTAATCAAATTATTTTATTATGTCAGTCAGTCTATATATATATTATATATATATATATATATATATATATATATATATATATATATATTATATATATATATATATATATATATATATATATATATATATATATATATATATATATATATATATATATATATATATATATGAGTAGTTCCATTACTTTTCGAATATTTTCTCGGGAGGGGTCAATCGATTTCGCTGAAACTTAAGATTCTTGAAATACCTTATAAAGTATCCCCACAAACCAAATTTCAGCCCTCTAATCCTTATAAGTCAGGAGAACGAGCCATTTGAAGGTTCGAAAATCACATTTTTAGCCTATGTTTAAAAATTCAGTTCTCCAATACTTCAAGCATAAATCGAATGATTTATATCAGGTCTTGTTGAGTACATTCTCTAGTATGTAGAAAAAAATATAGTGTACCCCTAGACGGCTGAACTTTGTTTTATTTCACAATTAAAAACAATGACAATTCCAGTAAAATTACAATTTTTAAATCGTCACCAAAAATTTCAGTCTCAACCGATTTTCTTCTTTGAGGTCTCATTTTTTTCATTGATGTATGCCCTTTGAGTGATATTCTTCATAAGATCAATTTACATGCAGAAATCGGAAATATTTCATCTTTAAATTGATGACTTTTCAAAAATCGCTTATTTTAACTGCTTAGTACACATTTCTGACTACTCCAAATTACATAAAAAATGCAGGAAGGTGTACTGTTTTATATCTAGAATAATCCCTCAAGTGGATTTTTTTGGCCCAAACTCTGGTAATTTCCTATAAATATTTAAATATTGGTAAAATCGATGAAAATCATTATTTTCAAATTCAATTATAAAGTTGTTTATTTTTTCTTTTATTGGTTATTTTGGCCATATTAATTTGTTACACCATTAAAATTACGTAAATGTAACGTAAAAAACTCAACAAATATTTTTTAGATCTCCAAATACTTTCTCAGTAATTTCATCGCTGTTTGAAGTTACATAATAACATAATTAAAAATTTTTTTCATTAATAGTGTTTTTTCAAATTTTATTAATAAGTACATAAGAATTGTGAGCTTCCTTGTGTAGACACAGAATACATTGTATACATAAGAATATTTTTAATTATTAACGTAAAAAATATTTGTTATTTAAAAAGATAAAATTCAAAATAAAAATATACGCAGTATATAATGAAGGTTATATTGAAAAAATATTTGTTGAGTTTTTTACGTTACATTTACGTAATTTTAATGGTGTAATAAATTAATATGGCCAAAATAACCAATAAAAGAAAAAATAAACAACTGTATAATTGAATTTGAAAATAATGATTTTCATCGATTTTACCAATATTTAAATATTTATAGGAAATTACCAGAGTTTGGGCCAAAAAAATCCACTTGAGGGATTATTCTAGATATAAAACAGTACACCTTCCTGCATTTTTTATGTAATTTGGAGTAGTCAGAAATGTGTACTAAGCAGTTAAAATAAGCGATTTTTGAAAAGTCATCAACTTTAAGATGAAATATTTCCGATTTCTGCATGTAAATTGATCTTATGAAGAATATCACTCAAAGGACATACATCAATGAAAAAAATGAGACCTCAAAGAAGAAAATCGGTTGAAACTGAAATTTTTGGTGACGATTTGAAAATTGTAATTTTACTGGAATTGTCATTGTTTTTAATTGTGAAATAAAACAAAGTTCAGCCGTCTAGGGGTACACTATATTTTTTTCTACATACTAGAGAATGTACTCAACAAGACCTGACATAAATCATTTGATTTATGCTTGAAGTATTGAAGAACTGAATTTTTAAACATAGGCTAAAAATGTGATTTTCGAACCTTCAAATGGCTCGTTCTCCTGACTTATAAGGATTAGAGGGCTGAAATTTGGTTTGTGGGGATACTTTATAAGGTATTTCAAGAATCTTAAGTTTCAGCGAAATCGATTGACCACTCCCGAGAAAATATTCGAAAAGTAATGGAACTACTCATATATATATATATATATATATATATATATATATATATATATATATATGTATATATATATATATATATGTATATATATATATATATATGTATATATATATATATATATGTATATATATATATGTATATATATATATATATATGTATATATATATATATATATATATATATATATATATATATATATATATATATATATATATATATATATATATATATATATATATATATATAGAAAAAGGATGTCTTTAGTTTTTTTTAGCTTTAGATCTTTTCCGAATAAAGAAAATTATTTGTAGAGCTGCTTTTATTTCTTAGTCAGCATCGAGCACTGGTACCAAAGTAGTCGCTGCCAAGGATTCGCCACTTGAGTTAAAAGCCTAAGACCTCTACACTACCATAACGCCTGACACCATTAATAATACAGCCAGATTTTTTTAAAGAAGACGTGAAGGTAGAGTTCCGCAACGCCTCGCCTGGGTTTGGTACCACCACCTTACTTATTCCTGCTGTAATAGCGACAATGACAATTTCACTGTCGTTTTCTGGTTTGGAGCGTAAAGTATCCGGTAGACTTGCATGTAGCATGATTAATATATATATATATATATATATATATATATATATATATATATATATATATATATGTGAGGAAGTATGTGAGTATTTGCAACCTAAGGTAGCGTAGCGCTATCTAGAGTAGAATAAAGTGTATTTGACTTATACGTTGCGTACGTCACTTACGTCATTTTATATCTTAACAGTCATCCATCGGCCAGCATATATCAAATATCGCCTGTCGTAACGAAATCCGAGTCAGTAGATCGGTTTATAAGAGGACTCACAGCTAGAGAACCGACCGTGCCTAACGTGCGCACTGATTCAATGATAAGACGACTATATGGTGGTATATTATAATTTATTGTCTTCTGCGAAAGCAGCGGTGGGATCAAATCCAATGCGTCTAATATTACTATCGGCCCACCAGTTCATAAACGTTGAAAACGAACCAATTTGAAGAAAATGGTGATGCAAGTGCAAAATAAAATAAAAAAAGTGCGAAACAAGGATTACCGTATTCATCACGAAATAAAGATTTTCTTTATTTCATGGTATTCATTCATTTACAAGGCCGTGCTCATAAAAGGGTGTCAAAATCACCCTTATGCAAAACATTGGATGAAATAAAGGAATGTTAATCACGTCAGTTCGCTACTATTGGAAGATTTCACGACATGGTGCAGTATACTAGTAATTGCGATTCAACTTATGTGGAGAACTCTATAAAAAAAAAAACCTAGTAATGGTGGATGAAATAGAAACTGGGTGGAGCGAGGTGAACAAAATTGTAGCCGTCATCTCAGGTATCTCCGACTACCAGGTACGGTCTGATTTATTAAAAATACTGGCGAACAAAATTGAAGTCGTCGTCTCAGGTATCTTCGACAGCCAGGTATGATCTGATTTATTAAAAATACTTCTAAGTAGCAGTTACTCGCGATTTCATTCGCGTGATCAAAAATCAATGCTTCTATTTGCCCAGTAGGTAAAATAGTGGCCTGTGTCATTGCTAAATAATGTGGCTTTCTGGGCGTGAGAGAATTTTTGAAATTGGTTAAGTAGTTTTTGAGTTAAATTGTAACAAATGAACGAGCAATCAAATGTAAAGTCTTTATAATTTTAGTATAGATAACTTCGTGGCACTTCACAGATATTTTAGCACTACACATAAATTGGAAATTACAAACGTCCTATCAATCCGTAACTATATACAATGCTGTGGCCATTGGTCAGACCATCATAAGTGCACTTTTAGCTGAACAATGTTAATAATACAATTAGCATTGCGAAAAACGGATCGTTTGATCAGATAGACATATCTCCATCAATACTGTACTCTTCTACAGTCTATGAACATTTCAAGATAAGTTAAAAAACAGAATATTACATTTGATCATAACAATACATACGCATTGTGCATTGTGCATAATACATGTAAAATTATTTTTTGTAATTATCACTTTCTGATCTGAGGCCACAGAACGATCGTATAGTGTTACAAATATTATAAATCGAGTTATAACGCAAAATGTCGAAAGATTTTTAATAAAAGTTTAGATTTGTAGCCTTAATTCTAGTGATGAAAGTGTTCAATCAATCAATCAATCAATTCTTTATTAGCTTAAAGTAGGGTAACAATGTGTTAGACGTTATTTAATTACAAATTATGAACTTAAACCTAGTTTGCCAGACAAATGGCGTGCTAATTTTCAGTGATCTTATTGTCTGAAAGTGGGACATACGGAACAGGTGTATTTTTCTAAACGAGGAGATGATAAGTATACAAAATCAAGTGTTAGTAAGTCTATATTCACAATCAGAACATAAATTTAAGTATTTTCATGCCCGTATCTCCGAGGAGGTGGGTGGAGGTGCAGCCGGTGCGCCAGCAATTGGCCGAGTATGTTTGGTCTCACAATGGGTGGCGGGCCGATTGCCGGCTGGGCACTTATCTAATCCCAGGTAGCGTTACTTTGCAAATGTGAAAAGCACATTCTTTAATTTGCCTGACCCAGCAATCGAGCCCGGGACCTCACGTGGTACCGGCACTGGACCACTAGACCACAGAGGTGACAAATCAATAAATTTATGCGTTGGGATCGATCTCAAGTTTTAAGTTACAATGTTTAGTTAGCGGCTCTGATTGTTCACCTTGTGACATCATTATCGGGCGGGATGTTTTTTTAGTCGACCCGGAATGAACCTTTCATTACAAAAACAAAGGTACGCACAGTACAAAAAAGTTCAAGTGGATGTTTATGTTTCACAGAGCGCAGATTTACATGACCAATATTACTATCGACGATAGACATGGGTGTTTTGTTATTTTTCAGCATCGATACACGTCGTTGTTTCGTAAACGTTATCATTGTCAACATCGTTGTTTCCAACAACGGTGTCGGACATCTACTAGCGTACTGGCTGGGAAACGTCAAGCACGTTGATGGTTTGGCGTTTTCATAAACGTTGTGATACTGTCGTGCATCAACGCAAAAACATTTAGGAGAGTAAATGACAGTTGATGTAAATAGATAAACAAAATATTGAAATATAAAGTTTTTTTTAGTTTAGTTAGTTAAAATTTGGATACGCATTTGAAAGGATGATTTTCTACTCAAGCACGCAGTAAGGTTGGCATTTAGAATTGGTAACGTTGCGCTCATCCGTTGTTTATTCACAGTTGGATATTCACAGTAAGGGCCATCGGGCATCGACGTATTATAATTGGCGGCGTCGATTACAGTCGTCGTTATTCGACATCTGCCATCGCGTTGAATTTGAGTGTTATTCCCATCCGTTACTGGGCATTTCGGCACCGGATGTCGTCACCATGGACCGACATCGATCGTCAGCAGCGTTTCGTTAGAAACGGCCACCTCTAATCGACGATGATATTGCCCGTCTATATTACTTGATTAAAAGGGTTTGCGTTTGCAAAAAGGGCAATTCCCACTATTTCATTACTATGTGTGAAATAAAAATGAGACTTGAAAATTTAAATAAAGTCGTACTACACCATCCTTAACCATTAATCTCTACAAAAATAAATTCTGTAAAGGATATCACTTCCAAAATAAGTTCATAACCCTCTACACTTGCCTTGTTATTCTTTTTAAAAAAAAAGGGGACAGATAGCCTTTGTTTTATTTCAGAGATTTAAAAGCTAAAAACCATGCATGATAATTATTATCTTTCGATGAATATCAGATGACAATATTATCAATATTTGACTCTAAAAATGTAGCTATTTATACGTCAGCCGTCTCGGCTATGGAACTGTACTATCGCAAAAATCGACACTCAAGTTAATTTTATCAAATAAAGAAAAAACCAAAGCCCTGAAGCATTTCAGGTACTATTCTTCTCAGGACAAGTTTTAAGGATATCATAAACTACAACAGCCTTAAGGCATTTCATCATAAAAAAAAAGATTTAGCTCCTTGAATACATAGATAATACATGGGCCTAGGTAGGCATTTTGATGTGGAGTACAGGAAAGGGATACCACACGTTTATTATTTTAGTCGTCAATATGGTTGGTTTCAACTCGACCAGAGGCTAGACCCTGACACTAACTGGATTATCCAGGCTTTAGTAAACGACACATTCGAAGTAAATTTGCGGTCATTATATGTTATGGAGAATAAGCTAGCTTCATAAAAACTTTCAAATTATAAAAATATGTTATATCACGTAATAGTTCTTAAAATTATAATAGGCAACTTATTCAACACTTTCATGAGGATTCAAAACATATAGTTTGAGATACAACTTAAATAAAATACGAAAACATATATGGTTTTCCAACACTACCGCTTGTGCCAGAACATTATATGTTCACCGGTGCTTAACATGTAAAATTGATAAAATACCATCGGATAGTTTAGCTGCTTAGCTTAAGCCAGGATGGACGAACTAGCTTGTGCCGATAAAGCACGCTTTAATAAGAGTTAGAACGAAGTACATTTTTTTTAATGTAAGCGATATAGTTTTAGTTGAGTAAAATCCTAGGCTAATTAATAAATTATGGAAAGGTTTTCAAATTCTTGTAAAATAACAGATGTTCACGATTTAAATAGTAATTAAGAAGGTGAGCCAAATAAGAGTTTATAATGAGAATTAATAGATGTATCTAACCTTCCTTTTATATCCTCGTAATGCGATTTCTGTGCCTGTTTCCGTTCTTTTGTACATTCATTGTACATCTATACAAATAGGAAAATGTATCAAAAATAAATGAGAACAAAAACATTTTTTTTTTTGCTTTATTTTTATTATAATGTTATTTTGTTGTGCTTTATTTAATTACTGTTACATTATATTAAAAAAAATTGTACGAACATTTAAATGTTACTGTGTTGATATCTCTTAATATTGTTCCAGAAATGCAGTGAAAAATAATGAAAATTGTTGGTTTTAAGATAAACTACTTTTGTGTTAATGCTTTTGGAGCACCATGTCTCACTTTAATTCATGTAATTACCATTTCAGTACATTGGAAGCTCCACGCTTCATGTAGCTATCATGTCAGTACATTGGAAGCTCCGCGCTTCGTGTAATTAAGAAGTCAATGCGTTAGAAGCTTCGCGCTTCACGTAACTATAAAAACAATACATTGGAAGCTCCGCGCTCCATGTAATTATCAGTTCTGTACATTGGAAGCTCCGCGCTTCATGTAACAATTAAGGAAGTACATTGGAAGCTTAGCGCTTCGTGTAATTAGCAAATCAGTGTATTGGACGCTCCGTGCTTCGTGTAACAATTGAGGAAGTACATTGGAAGCTTAGCGCTTCGTGTAATTAACAAATCAGTGTATTGGAAGCTCCGCGTTTCATGTAATAATTAAGGAAGTACATTGGAAGCTTAGCGCTTCGTGTAATTAATAAATCAGTGTATTGGAAGCTCCGCGCTTAATGTAATAATTAAGGAAGTACATTAAAGGCTTAGCGCTTCGTGTAATTAATAAATCAGTGTATTAGAAGTTCTGTGCTTTATGTAACAATTAAGGGAGTACATTGGAAGCTTAGCGCTTCGTGTAATTAACAAGTCAGTGTATTAGAAGCTCCGCGCTTCATGTAACAATTAAGGAAGTACATTGGAAGCTCAACGCTTCGTGTAATTAATAAGAAAGTGTATTGGAAGCTCCGTGCTTCCGATAACTAGCAATTCAGATTGTAAAGGAAGCTCTGTTCTTAGTACAGCTCCCAGGTCGGCGTTGTGTGTCGTTTTAATATTCTTGTGCGACGTTACTATGAGCTTTATGTGCTTTGTATCACACCAAAAGACAGTAAAATTTTAACGAAGTGGAAATTTCTATTACGTATTGCCTACAGGCTTGTAATGTTACGAAGATAACTGTGCGACACGCGAGAGCGCGTTGTCTGTCAGAATGGCCGTGTGAGGAAGTATGTGAGTATTTGCAACCTAAGGTAGCGTAGCGCTATCTAGAGTAGAATAAAGTGTATTTGACTTATACGTTGCGTACGTCACTTACGTCATTTTATATCTTAACAGTCATCCATCGGCCAGCATATATCAAATATCGCCTGTCGTAACGAAATCCGAGTCAGTAGATCGGTTTATAAGAGGACTCACAGCTAGAGAACCGACCGTGCCTAACGTGCGCACTGATTCAATGATAAGACGACTATATGGTGGTATATTATAATTTATTGTCTTCTGCGAAATATATATATACTTCCCTTCCTTCTAACCGGTATATCCATTATTCATTTACTTTTATTATCTTGTAAGATAGTAGACAAAGATGGTTTTCCTGGTGAAAACAGAATCCAACGTATATAGACACTAAATATATGATGCTTTGCTATCCGTGTGGCAAGCACACGGATAGCAAAGCATCATATATTTAGTGTCTGCATGGGTACCACCATCTTGCCTATTTCTCCCGTAAAACCGCTTTGTTGTGTTTCGGAGAGAAGGGCAAGGCAGTGAAATTACTGGCACCGAGACTTAACATCTTATGTCTCAAGATAGGCAACACATAAATGGAGTTACCTGGGCTGGTTCCAGGTAAATTAGTTTATGTTCATTGGCGACGTCGAGACCACTTACCATCAGGTGGCACGTCTGCCAGTTTGCCTATCCAACGAACGTAAGAAAATGAAAAATATAGGTGTATAAATTTAACTTATTACAGAAATATAAATAATAAATATCCTCTATAGTCTAGTGGTCCAGCGTTGGCGTTGACGACATGAGGTCCCGGGTTCGATTCCCGGGTCGGGCACTTAAAAAAAGTGTTTTTTCAGTTTTCTTAAAAACACAATGTTGCCCGGGATCGGAAAATGCCCGGTTGGCGATAGGCTTGCCACCTATCACATTTGTGGGACCAAGTATCTTCGGCTAATCGTGGGTGCACTTGTTGTACCTCTGCCTACCCCTTCGGGGATATGGGCGTGAAGATACTTTTTTAAATATAAATAAAAATGCGTCCGCGCGGTGTCCAAGTATGGCGCAGGTAAATATAGAATTCTTGGTGTACTGTTTACTAAGTTTACTAAGAAGTATTTTAATATTTCTTTTTAAAGAGCTTACTCATTCTTAAAAGGCCGGCAACGCAACTGCAAGACCTCTGGTATTGTGGATGTCCATGGGCGGCGGTGATCACTTACCATCATGTGCAGCTCCTGCTCGTTTGCCCCCTCTTCTATAAAAATATATATATATTTTCTTCATATCTATACATATAAATAAAATTGTAATATTTGTCTATAGCTTCAAATTATCTGGGCTTTTTCAAATGTAGTGTGTTATTATTACGATACGGATACCTAAAAACTTATTTTTAAATTTTCTGTCTGTCTGTCATTCTGTTTGTACAGGGTAATCTCTGGAATAGCTTGACTGATTTTGACAGAAATTTAACTGAATGATAGAAAAGTATATAGGGCAGGACATAGGCTATTTTTTACCTGATTGAACAAAAGGATATAATGATTTTAGATCACGCGAACGAAGTCGTGAGTAATGGCTAGTCTACAATATAATTTCGCACATGCTGATATTTAACCGCCGAAATTAATTAGTTGACTATGCTGAATAACTTGTGAGAGCTATACCAATTATATTATAAGCAATTTCCCAATTTACCTTCAAAGTACTTCGTCTTAATTAAGTTTGTTTATGAATGTGTGAAAATGTGGTAGTTATTAAACAGAATAATTTAAGATAAAACTAATTTTAATCACGTCTCATATATTACTTGATATTATGGTACTCGGGCAACAGAAGCAACGTTTAAATATAATCAGAAAAAAAATTAATGATTGATTAATAGTAATAAGTAACCAATACAAAAATATTAGTAAGTAAACAATAGGTGCATTTGTTTCCTGTTTTGTATAATTATACATGTACGTAGTTTTAAAATAAATAATATATTTTAGAAGATCAAAAAAGAATTGTTCGAACATTTTTAAAGTTATATAAAAAAAGACACAAAAATTTTCGTCAACGATAACTTCCGAACCGAAACACTGATTTTGATGAAGTTTATGCATTGGACACAATTTTACGAGAAATAGAGATTAGTGATTAGGTTTCGTACTCAATTGGTATGTTGGTCTGGAAGTTACTTTAAAAAAACTGTTTCACCAACATTTTTTTGAGGATTTTTCAAAATTTTTCAAAATTTCCTGGACCTAATTTTTTTTATTATCGACAGATTGTACTCGTCGGGGAACACAGGCTCAGGAAGCATGTTCTAGTACCTTGCGGTTCAAATGAAGAATGTGGAATCGAACCTCTTTATCCAGGTAGGTGGAACGTACACCATATTGCAATGCCTAGAATGTGTGCCTCGACGATCAATAGAAAAACGGGGATGACGAAATCAACTCGTGCAATTCCGCAGCACACTCTTCAAAGTGTATCCGATAAAAAACCGATAAACTAGCCACTTTGCGGCGATGAGCGAGGCTATGGAGTATTTTGCCTACCAAATCATCGTCATTTATGAGCCTCTTGGTACGCCTCTCTATCGCCTCAAGTTTCTCCAGCTGGTATTTGGCGGATCCGTCCAAGAGGTGAGAGCACTATTCCATGTACGAACGGACTTGTGCTTGATAAATTTTGAGCAACTGTCCCGGGCTGAAATACTGTCTCACCTTCGCCAGAATACCAAGCTTTTTTGAGGCAACTTGGGCTTTAGGTACGAACCAAAGTTGAGAGTACGCGTTAAGGTGTATCACCAAGGAGCTCGAGATGGTCAGTTATCGGAACAGACACACCCTGGAAAGACGGAGATAGGTTTATATTTTCAGAAAGTCTAAGTTGAGTGGAATACAATCGAATGTCAGGACCAGCGTTTCGATTGGTCAAGCCGTTCAAAAGTTATGACATGTTTACACACAAACGTATATATATATATATATATATATATATATATATATATATATATATATATATATATATACACTGGACGTAATCGTGCAAATAGTTGGAAAAAGTTCCTAGGACTTCAAAACGTTGATTTTTTTTATTATATCATAAGATAGCAAACAAGCAGATGGGTCTTCTGGTGGATAGAGTCAACCATCGCCTATAGACACCAAAGGTGTTGATGGTGCGTTGATATCTTGTGGCGAGGTCTAATGCCACATGCATAACTTTACATAACTTTGTCGGCAACCTTACCCTTCAAACCGGAACACGACAGTGACAAGCACTAACACTATTGCGGCAGGAATTGGTAAGGCGGATGTACCAGACCCAGGCGACAATGCAGAACTCTACCACCTAGTAGCCACGATGCTAGTGACTCGCATAACCAATCGGTCGCCGTTTCAAAGGAGCCCGGGATCAACACGGGAGATCTAGTGAAAATTCGATTTTTGAAAATGGTATCAAAATCAGTAACTTCCTTGTCTACATACGTAGCGGGAAGTTAAAAACTAGGTATATATAAAAAGGTAATTAGTAGTGGACCACAATAGGGAGAAAAAATACAAATCCAACTCGGTTCAGCAAACCGGTCGCTAAAGTCACTAGTCCACGAATAATTTATATTGATCGTCTAACGATGGCCGCCTGGTGCCGGCTTAAATAAAGTTTGACGGTGTGAAAATAGTTTTTGTGGTGAATATTTTAGTAACTTTCGGAATTTACATATAAAATCGAGTTACTAGTCGATTTTTTATTTGAAAAGGTAGCAAAAAAGATTGCTCTCATTATTATTACTTTTTTAAATATATAATTAGATAGCAAATATGCAGATGGCTCTCTTAATAATAAATAAATAAATATTTACGGAAGAAATTACACTTACTGATCTAACCCCAAAGTAAGCAAATTATTTGCTTGTGTTATGGGTGTTAGTCAACGATACTAATACATAGAAATACATATATAAATAGAATATATTTAATAAAAACCCTAACCCGGAAATACAAACATTTGTACTCATCACACAAATGCTTGTCCCCGTCGGGGATCGAACCCGAGCCCCGTCGATTGCGTAAGCAGGGTCGCTAATCACTCAACCAACGGGGCGGTCTAATTGAAAATCTCTTAATGGAAAAAAAGCTATTAATGGAAAAAAAAACCATCGCAAATAGACACCAGAGGTGTTAATGATGCGTTGCTATAAGTGTGACAGGATGGTAATGCCACATGCATAAGTCTAAATCATGAATAGTGGCTACAGACGAAAGATTCGATTTTTAGGGTTCCGTTACTAAAAGGTAAAAACGGGACCCTATTACTAAGCCTGCGCTGTCTGTCTGTCTGTCACCAGGGTGTATCTCATAAACCGTGATAGCTATAAAGTTGACATTTTTTACAAATTACGTGCTTTCGTTGCCGCTATAACAACAAATACTAAAAATGAAAATATTTAGGGGGGTCATCCCCATACAACAAACGTAATTTTTTGCTGGTTTTATAGATGATGGTATGGAACCCTTCGTGCGCGAGTGCGACTCGCACTTGGCCGTTTTTTGTTTGTTTTTTTTATATACATCAAAAGATAGCATACAAAGCAGATGGGTCTCCTGATGGTAAGAGTCAACCATCGGCTATAGACACCAAAGATGTTAATGGTGCGTTGCCATCTTGTGCCGAGGTCTAATGCCACATGCATAAGTTTACCGGCTACCTTACCCTCCAAACCCAAACACGACAGTGACAAGTACTATCGCTATTGCAGCAGGAATAATTATTATTGAACTTGAAAACTGCTGGGCCAATTTAAAAATTCTTTCACTCTTATAATGTTTCGTTATTCAAAAGTCACATAGACTGACTTTTACCCTATTGAACAAAGGGGAATAATGATTTTTGGTCACGCAAACAAAGTCTCGAGTAATAAGTACGTTCATATTATTCTATTGTTACTTCATTCAGTCATCACAATAATTCATCAAAATAAATAAATAAAAAGTCTTCAACGAACCTATCACACGTTTTATCCATTCATATCAGCATAAAAAATATTTCTTTTCGTTCATTCATTCACCGATTTCTTCTGTAATTAAAATTGGTCGCTTTGAGCATTGCATTTAAAACTTCAAATGATTTTTATTGTCTATCCTTGCGCGAAATGAATACAAACACAAAATATCTTAAGAAAATTTGATACTTTGTTAACTAAACTTACGTAAATACAAACAATCTCAATTTCAAACATTTATTTAGTAAAGAAACCAGCAGAAGGGATATTTAAATATTTTTCCACCGAATGATCATTTGTTAATGCATGTAAGTCATAAGTGGTAGCGTTTTTATGTGAAATATCTAATGCAGTGGGTGAGATTGGCTGTAGGCGAGATATTGCCACATACACTACTGCACTATAGACTATATATGTTGTCAGGAATTAATGACCTTATTTCTTTAAAAAAGTCAAAATCAAAATCTAAAATATAACCAAAACACATGTTACAAATTACACATAACCCAAAATTAAAATGTTCATGTAAGACATATCTACCTTAATATGTGGTACATAATAAAACATCCCTTAAACGCACCATAGATCAATAACATTAATAAATCTGACAAAATTATTAATTACTAGCTGACCCGGCAAACTATTTTCTCACCTTTTTTAACCTGGATTTCAACAATTAATTCAAAACCAAAATTAGACAAATTGGTTCAGCTGTTCTCGAGTTTTAACAAGACTAAAGAACAGCAATATATATATATATATATATATATATATATATATATATATATATATATATATATATATATATATATATATATATATATATATATAAATCAATTGCTGTTCGTTAGTCTCGCTATAACTCGAGAACGGCTGAACCGATTTGGCTAATTTTGGTTTTTTTGGTTTTGAATTAATTGTAGAAATCCAGGGAAGGTATAAAAGGTGAGAAAATATAGAAAAAAAAAAAAATTACGTAATTTATACGGCAGAATGGTGCTACGCCTTTGCTTTTTGTGACCCGACTAAAATGCAAATGTCATTTATGACATTTATCAAATCAACATCAAGTGTTATAAATCCGGCATCGCATTGGCAACTAACCCTATATATATATATATATATATATATATATATATATATATATATATATATATATATATATATATATATATATATATATATATATATATATATATATATAAATCAATTGCTGTTCGTTAGTCTCGCTATAACTCGAGAACGGCTGAACCGATTTGGCTAATTTTGGTTTTTTTGGTTTTGAATTAATTGTAGAAATCCAGGGAAGGTATAAAAGGTGAGAAAATATAGAAAAAAATAAGAGTAGTTCAAAAGGCAGAACAACTTTTGCTGGGTCAGCTAGTAATAGATAGTAATTTGCTTCATGTCTAAAAAGCAGTACAGTTTGTACTTTCGCTTATTATGGTCGCCAATCTTTTTAGTGGTCCCCGATTTATCTATGTATATTATTAATATATGATAATAATTCTATAATATTAATATGTGATAATAATCCTATAATATTAATGTGTGATCATTAAAAAAATATAAATGAGAAAGTGAGTTTTATATTGTAAGATAGCAAATAAGCAGATAGCTCTACTGATGGAAAGAGAAATATCGCCTTATAGACACCAAAGATGTTAATGGTATCTAGTTGTTACAATGGTGATGACATGTATAGCTAATCCATCGTCTCTTACTAGTTGCCTGGCAGAATGGCAGCTGGTCTATACTTAACTGGAGCCTGAATCAATACAGGAGTAAACAATTCCTGCCGCAATAGCGTCAGTGCTTATCACTGTCATGTTCTGGTTTGGAGGGTAAGTAAGCCGGTAAACTTATGCATGTGGCATTAGATCTCGTCTCGAGATAGCAATGCACCATTAACATCCTCGGTCTATAGGCGATGATTGACTCTTCCCATCAGGAGACCCATCTGCTTGTTTACTGACTTACGGACTACAGTACTACCGCGTAAATGCTCAATTCCTTTGAGATTTATAAAATACCGTAATCATGCTGTGGGGAGCGAAGCCAAGTTATTATACAATAAAGTATTGCGAATGTCAGGTTGGGTCGCTGTATTCGAAACTTTTCTCACAAGGCAATATGTTTTTATCGAAGTATAAATAATCCGAAGAACGATAGAGCTTACGCAGCGTTATCAAAAGTTTTGATGTAAAATCAATAAGCAATTTCAAGTTTTCGGTAGGTGAAAGTGTACAAGATGTGTATTATTTTATCTTTAGAATAGAGTGTGGCTAATAATAGTGAGTTTCAGTTTGAGGATATCAAGTTCAATTGGATTATTGCGTTTCCCTTAACAAGTATCTAATCTCTCCCGTGTTTCTAAATGACAGCTCGATTTTTCCATATACTGTCGAGATAGTTCAAAGCAAAGCTCACAGATAGCGCTTCAACTACATACTTCATTGAATACACAGACTAGAGACCTTATAATAGACCAATTTTTTATCAACACATCAAACTAATAGATCTTAATAGTAATCGCAACAGAAATGAAAGAGTAACGACCAAACCAGTGAGCTGTAAACACGCACGACAATAAGATACTGATTTTAAATTAGCAAATTAGAATTCTATTCTTAAAAGTTCCAGGACTGTCAAGAAAAAAACCAGGCAGTTGATTCCAAACCTTGGCGACTCGAAACAAAAGAAGTTTTCAAACCGTGTTGCTCGATTTTTTCGTATACCAACAACATACAGATGGAATTTCTGTCTACTAATAGTATTAAAATAAAGGAATGGTAAGGGGCCCAATAAGTTCGAAGAGAGCTTTCGCACACTCACCAAAGTGCATTCTATTAAAATCTGAAAGAATGGCAACCCTATTCTTACTCATTACCCACTGTAGTACAGTTTGGAGGGAAACAACTTTAGTATCTATAGGCGATATAGCTCTCATCCCGCCAAGAGAGCCTTCTGATTATTTGCTATCTTATGATAATACAAAAAATATTTTCTCTCAAACGTTTCTCACAAAATTTCGCATTATTATTGGCTCTATTAACGATATACTCTATGACTTTTTTCTATTAGAACTTACGTGGGGTGAGGCCATACCTTAACTTTGGAAATAGGTTGGGTTGTGTCTGATACTCGTCAAGGCATAAACACATTTTTGAGATTCTCGTCGTGTTATTGGATCATCGCTTATATTAAAAGCTAGTTTTTTCCCGTGGTTTCGCTTGAATTAAAATTTGCGTCGAATTAAAAGCTTGGATTAAAAATAAACTTTATAGATTTAGGCATTACTTTGCAGAAATCCATAATTCAACGAAGAAAACTAGTTAATTTGCAAATTTCCACGAAATTTTACTAAAGCCGAAGTAATACATATTACAGTATACACAGTATTACTTCGGCTCTTATTGAGCGCGGTAGTGTTCGTGTTTCCTAAAAATGCTTCGGTTGCGAAGTAAAAAGTGCGTTAATGGCAAACAAGCAGATGGGTCTCCTGATGGAAAGATTCAACCATCACCTATAAACACCAAAGGTGTCATTGGTACGTTGCTATCTTGTGGCGAGGTCTAATGCCACATGCATAAGTTTACCGGCTACCTTACCCTCCAAACCATAACACGACAGTGACAAGCACAGACCCTATTGCGGCAGGAATAGGTAAGGCAGTGGTACCAGACCCGGGTGACACAATGCAGAACTTTACCACCTAATAGCTACAATGGTAGTGACTTGAGTAGCCAATCGGTCGCCTTTTACGACCTGCCTGGCAGAACGGCAGTTGGCCTATTCTTCAAAGGAGCCCGGGACCAACACGGGGAAAAGTTTATGTGTAAAATGTGTGATGGGTGAAGTTGCAAAACTGTGCTAGGGATCTTCGCTATATTTCAGGCCTATGGTGAGGTTGCATTTCTTACAACACTTTATGTATTTTCCTTTCACTGGCATCGCAAGGTTCGTGTAAAAGTTCGCGCAAAAGTTGTTCTGCCTTTTTAACTACTCTTATTTTTTTTTTCTATATTTTCTCACCTTTTATACCTTCCCCGGACTTCAACAATTAATTCAAAACCAAAATTAGCCAAATCGGTTCAGCCGTTCTCGAGTTATAGCGAGACTAACGAATAGCAATTGATTTATATTATATATATATATATATATATATATATATATATATATATATATATATATATATATATATATATATATATATATATATATATATATATATATGACCTAAGTATAATTATTCACTATTAATAAATAGGCAAAAGATAGGAATAAGAGTTAAAAAAATAATTTACAAGTTACAGATTATCAGATCGATGTGTTATTATTTGTCTAATGTCCAAAAGCAAAAACATCCATTTTTTGTTTACGGTCCCCTTTTAGAGGTAGTAGGTAGAGGTATTAGGGTAATATAACAAATTTAGTCTAAATCAATCCAATTGTTTCATTGTGAAGAAATAATAAACACATAGAGTGCTAAGTGTGAGTTTTTCTTTTCGCATTCGATCGTGAGCGCGTTTGGAGTTTACTAGGAATTTGTATGTGATTTGTACAGCGCCACCTAGTAGTAAACGTGAGAAACCAGTTTACCACTAGGTGGCGCTGTACAAATCACATACAAATTCCTAGTAAACTCGAAACGCGCTCACGGTAGAATGCGAAAAGAAAAACTCACACTTAGCACTCTGTATGTGTTTATTATTTCTTCACAATGAAACAATTGGATTGATTCAGACTAAATTTGTTATATTACCCTAATACCTCTACCTACTTAGAGTTCAATAAAAGGAGGAAGTTGAATAAAAAATGATTTATTTCGCTTTCAAGGTTACAGCACAGGCAGGTCGAAAGAGGCGAGAATTGGAAATGTCACTACCGTCGTGTTTACTAGGTGGTAGAGTTTCGCAACGTTTTGCCCGTGTATTTGGTACCACCGCCTTACCTATTCCTATGTCAATAACGTCTATGTTTCTCAGTCTCGTGTTCCGGTTTGGAAGGTAAGGTAAGCTTTAAAATTATTAAAAATATTTTTATAATATTAAAAAAAAGTATCTTCACGCCCATATACTCGAAGGAGTAGGCAGAGGCACAACAAGTGCACCTACGATTAGCCGAAGATACTTGGTCCCACAAATGTGATAGGTGGCCAACCTATCGCCAACCGGGCACTTTCCAATCCCGGACTACTTTGTTTTTCTCAGAAAATTGAAAAAACACTTTTTTTATGTGCCTGACCCGGGATTCAAACCAGGGACCTCATGTGGTCGATGCCAACGCTGGACCATTAGACCACATAGGCGATTATAATATTATATAACTAAAAATTTATACGATTTATAATATTATGTTACTAAAAGTTTACAATATCACAATATTATAAAATTATTAAAAAAAAATGTATCCGATTGATATGAGGAGCAATTAATCCCAGGCTTGTATGTCTGTGTCCTGTCTCGAGTCTCAAGCCATCTTTGTAATAAATTTCATCCAAATCGGTTTAGTGGTTTAGTCGTAATAAACAGACGTCGACAGACAAGAGCTACTAATTAAGCACGACTTTGCCTAAAGTGTTTTTATCTTAATTATAAGTTATAGCGTAATGGTTATGTCTAGTACCGGCGCTCTTTATGCATTCTTTTTTTATTTCTACTTTTTTCTTAATTTTTGTAATGTTTCTGTTTATTTTTGCTATATTATTACCATTAAACTCTTTAGTGTAATTTTTTGTTTTTTTTTTTATTTTCCTAATTCGGATAATGTTCAATTTCTGTAGTGTTGTAGTGTATATCTTAAATAAAAAAAACCTCTATTCTAGTGCCGAAACAAGCTTGTGTCTGAAGTCGAGAATCGACTTACTGATGTCTCGGAATGGGGTCGCCAAAACCTGGTTACTTGTAACCCCAAGAAGACGCAGCTTTGCGTGTTCACCGCAAAAAAGACGCCCATTGTCGTATCACCTCGATTTGAGGATACTCTCCTGACAGCCTCAGCTAGTGTCGGAATCCTGGGAGTTGACATATCGAATTACGTTCAGTTTCGCGGTCATTTGGAAGGCAAGGCTAAACTAGCCTCCAAAAAGCTCGGTGTGCTCAGCAGAGCGAGACAATACTTTTTGCCGGTCCATCGCCTTCAACTTTATAAGACACAGGTTCGGCCTCACACAGAGTACTGTTCGCATCTCTGGGCCGGAGCTCCCCAGTACCAGCTTCTTCTTCTTGATCGCATTCAGCGTAGAGCGGTTCAAATCGTTGACGACCACGCTATTTCGAAACAGCTCGACTCTTTGGCATTGCGCAGAGATGTAGGTTCTCTCTGTGTCTTTTATCGTATATATCAAGGAGAGTGTTCCAACGAGTTGTTTGGATTAATTCCTGCCGCTAAATTCCAAGTTCGACATCGCGTCAAAATTTGAAGTTCCATCCTCACCATCTCGATGTCTGGAAATCCACAACTGTGCGCACTTTTACCTCGCACTACTCTATTGTGGAACCAATTACCGGCAGGGGTATTTCCGAACGGATACCACATAGGGACCTTCAAGAAAAGATTTTACTCATTCTTAAAAGGCCGGCAACGCAACTGCAAGACCTCTGGTATTGCAGATGTCCATGGGCGGCGGTGATCACTTACCACCAGGTGCACCTCTTGCTCGTTTGCCCCCTCTTCTATAAAAAAAACCTTAACTTATGGCATAATTTTCACAGTATACTAATCGCTCCGCACCATTACGGCGTTTATAAGCTTTATCTCTTTCTGTAAAGTAAGCCATATACTTCTTTGGTATCATTTGATACAAAAAGTGTAAATATTTTCAAAATAATATTCTCAGCCGGGTCTCAATAATTTACGATATATAATACAATCACATAAGCGTACACGGATCGTTCAACAAGCTATGACGAGAGGTGATTGATGTTTTTCTTCGAGATGGAATCTGTATTGCGTAAATCATATTGCAAAAATCGAAGACATATCTCTTTATATCTCCTGTATTCATACTTTTAAGACTTGGAAATATTAATATTTTTTTATATTCTAAAATAGCAAACAAACAGATGGCCTCCCTAATGGAAAAAGAAACTTTAACGTGTAACGATAGAACACGCTCACACTTATCTTATCGCACCATCGTTATCACATTTCGTCACGCAGCATACACGTGAATCTCTAGTATATAAGATTAATGTAAAACCCACTTTAATAACAGTTAATAAAACACATTTTTCAACCAATGTGTGACTTTCATTTAGTCGACGTAATAGAAACCATCGCCTATAGACATCAAAGACGTTAACGCTTGATGTCTATAGGTGCATTGCTATCCGTGTAGCCGGATGTTAATGCCACATGCATACCGGCTACTTTACTCTCCAAACTGGAACACGACAATGATAAGTATTGACGCTATTGCGGCAGGAATAAGTAAGGCGGTGGTACCAAACACCCGAGCGAGACGTTGCGAAATTCTGCCACCTAATAGTCACGACACGTTTAGCTAATCGGTCCCCTTTTACAACCTGCCTGGCAGAATGATAGTTGGTCTATTCTTCAAAGGAAACCGGACCAACGCGGGATAAACAATTACAGTACAGTTTTCTGCTAATAAAAGAAGCTTTCATATAATTAAACACAATATTTTATATTACACTAGTTGCTTAACCCGGCTTCGCACGACTTTAATAATTTTATTTTTTACTAGCTGTGCCCGCGATTTTATCCGCGTGGAAGAATTTCTAAAATAAAAGTAGCTTAAATTACCCCACAGTACATTAGCTATCTATCAGTGCAAGTCCAGTCAAAATCGGTCCATCCGTTTCAGAGAGAGAACAAACAGACAATTTATTTGATAAATGTACCATTTATACATTCATATGCAAATGATACGGCCGTGAAAACACTTTATTTTTTAACTTTTTAGTAATTAATACCGCATGATCAGCAACTTCTGCTAATGCAGCAACTTTTTATTATTATAATCCGTCCGTCCGTCCGTAATCTAATGCAAAATTCCATACTACTAGAAAGCTGTAATTTAGCATGAATATACTAATGGTAGTTAATATAATGCATAGCGTTAAATTATAGCGCGCTATATATACTCAATGTATAGCGTACGCTATTTAGATTCACATTCGGTGCTATAACTTAACGCCACGCTATATACTCAGCTGATATCGTAGGCCGTAGTTATAACATTATGACCTACGAAGTTACGCACTACGCGATCTAACGAGTAACGTACTAGAACATAGTTTAAAGCGTTATAGCGCTCGGTCGTCGCTCGCTGTATGACGTTGTGACGAGTCACGCGCTATTTCGGCCAGCTCGCGCAGTCAGTGTTTCAGTTACACGTCATAATATAGACTATAACGTAGCGCGCTAGAAATATATAGTTTATAGTCTATAACGTGCTATTATAAAATAGTTTATTTAAACAATACTAGATTTTTTTATATCATAAGATAGTAAACAAGCAGATGGGTCTTCTAATGGAAAAAGCCAACCATCGCCTGTAGACACTAAAGGTGAAAATCTTGTGGCGAGGTCTAAGCCACATGCATAAGTTTACCGGCAACCTTACCCTCCAAACCAGAACACGACAGTGACAAGCACTGACGCTATTGCGGCAGGAATAGGTAAGGCGGTGGTACCAGACTCGGGCGAGACAATGCAGAACTCTACCACCTAGTAGCCACGATGGTAGTGACTCGTATACCCAATCGGTCGCCTTTTACGACCTGCCTTTTGCCTGCCGACGAACGGCAGTTGGCCTATTCTTCAAAGGAGCCCGGGACTAACACGGGGAAAAAAAAAGGGGAATATACATATTTGTGACGGCGACCAATTGGTTACAAAATTCACATGTACTCCATTGTGTGGAAAATTGTTAGACAGGTTTTTAAAAAATATTGTAGGTTTGTGAAAACAATTTTTCGATCAAGGGACTCGTTTGTCCTTGAAATATTAAACCTCAAAATACTAATTTTTGATAAAATCAATTACTACTTCACGTTGGCGGCAGATCAACTTTACGGGGGTACAGGGGGAACAGTTGTGGCTGTGGTACAATAATTTTATTAAGGTCTCGGAAGTATCTTGACTTTTTTCCTTCGTCCCGTTTGAACGCCAATGTCACTGGTGCTGCAAATAGGCTATATGATTCTTCAATCAATTAATTTTTTAGCAATTGACCAATTTTTTTCTTAATTTCTTCTCTATCATCTAAGGATCACTCTTACACATCACACACATCTAAGGAGGACATATATGGTCTTTTTGAGCAATATTTCTCCACTTGTTGGTCTGTAAAAATGCTTCATAGTTTTTCACTTGTCCTACATCATATTTATCTTTCACAAATATGTGTTTATAATCATTTAATAATGCATTGATTTTTGATCTTTGGTCATCTTTCAATTAAGAAGTATCTATATCAAATTTATTCACGTCTATGCCCTCGTTGAAATTTATCTCATAATTTAATATTTGTGACTCTTTGGTTTCAATTTCTGAATTGTTATATTTTTTGTCTTCCATGAGGCTGATATGTTTACTTGATCTTGGGCAGGCGTCTTTCTAAAGTTGGATGTTTAAATTCCCATCATGGGTCAACCAAAAACTCTTTCTTGTATTCAGTCCCAAAAGCAATTCATGCATAAAATTGATTCAAATTCAAATTCAAATAGCATTTATTCGACATAGGCTCGGTTACACTTATCGACGTCAAAAATATTACTTTATAACTACACAAGTACATGTATAATTAATTAAACTAATTGAAACATATAACATAAAGTTTGCAACTGGAGAGAATACGTTTTACTACAAGGGAGGATATTTAACAAAATTTTATTGAAGTTTAAAAAAGTATACAATTTGTATGGCAAAACAAATAGGTATGTAAATCAAAATAATAATAATAATAATAAAAGAAATATCAAGTCAAAAAATGCCATCAAATTATTAAACAATAATAATTAAAATAATAAAAAGAAATGTCAGGTTCAAAAAATGTCACAAAATTATTAAAAAATAATAACAACATTTTATTAATATTATTCGTCAATGATTTTATCGTCCACTAAAAAAAATAATGTATAAATGATAAAATATCTATACATATAATAAAATCGTAGGAAAGTCAAAACTGTGCGGAGTAAACGAATTCCGCGCGGACGAAGTCATGGGCAACAGCTAGTATGAAATAAAACAAATTATAAGAATAGTTTATTTACACTGAAATATAAATAAATTTTATATCCAGGGTCTTCATCATTAATAAATTCTTGAACTGTGTAATAATGAATGTGTAATGATGAAATTACTTCTAATCAAACAAACAATAAATCCAATAATAAATAATATAACCAAGCCTAGCCTGGATCTAGCATAACCCTAATATTATCGCGCGTATATCATATATATTATGCATGGATGAGATGGAATGCCTGCATTGATATTCTCAAGAGCAAATTTTCAAAACTGCTGACTTTAACAATGTGGTCTACTACGTAACAAAGCTTTATGTTTAACTTACAATGTCAATCTCAAAGACGTATTTTAAACTTGAGTCGTAAAGTCACGCTTTGAGAACAAAGTTTATATCGCCAGTAGTAAAATTTAGTGAACTACTTGCAATATCCCCTGACACAACCTGGTGTGATATCATTTAGGGTAATGTGCAGAAGTGGCCATGTGTCCAATTTTGAACGATCTTGGTTTCAAATACTTAATTCAGGTGTTTTTAACAATATATATTGTAATGGATGTCAAAATATGCTGTTTCCCGAAAATTCCAATGAAATTGATGAAGCACAAGTCGGGCCACGCGCAATGTAGGGGTCCGAAGTTGTGTAACACAATAATGCAGACTAAAAAGAGGGCTTATTTTCGTTTGACATTAAATAAGTTAAAGTTCCATTCTATGAACATTTAACTTATTTAACGCCAGTGCTAAGTCGTGTTAGTTTTCTTTTTATTTTCATTACGTTTGCTACTACAGTGAATTTTTTTCCCATCCCCAAAACTAACGTTTAGCTGATAAAGGGGGATAGACTCTAACAAAAACTACCATTGTAAAGATTAATATTTCACAAACGAATCCCTTAATCTTCTTTTTTTTCGGATCGGAAATACAATCGGAAAATTGTATTCACTAACCTAACATTAAATAGGTTTTTAAAATTATTGTAGGTTTGTTTCCTCACACTATGGGATACACGAGAAAAAAATTAACATCCTCACTTTATATTAAAAGAGCTGCTCTTAGAAAAAAAATTAAGATTTTGTTACCACTTTAATGCCATAGGCGCATAGCTAATACTAGCTGTTGCCCGCGACTTCGTCCGCGCGGACTTTGTTTACTCCGCTCCTACTGGTCGTAGCAAGATGCTACATAGCCTATAACCTTCCTCGATAAACAGGCTAACCAACTCAAAAAGAATTATTCAAATCGGTTCAGCGGTTTTCGAGATTACCGCGTACAACCAAACAAACAAACTCTACAATTTTATAATATCAGTATAGATGTATATTCGAAACAAATTACAACTTTTTAGTACTAAGGATCTATGAGCTAGACTGCGGATAGATGGACGGACATAGCGAAACTATAAGTGTTCATAGTTTACTTCAGAACCCTAAAAAGTGATAGTTAACAAAAAAATGTTGACATGACATGACATGGTTGAATGGTTGTTTAAGAAACTTACCATGCGTTCCGATTAAGAATAGGGTCGAACTTTGAACACTGAATATCGTCGGCACTTGGTAAAACTCCATGTTAACTTATATTTATATCGTATTAAAAGCACTTGTACTGTTTTACTTGACTTTTTAATTATTAAAACCAACCGGTTTCGCGTTTTAACGCATCATCATCAATTAAAATGTTCATACTACCTTCAGTATATATTGTTAATTGTCAAATTGTCAATTGTACTAAACAATAATAACTTTTGCCCTGATGATGCGTTAAAACGCGAAACCGGTTGGTTTTAATAATTAAAAGGTCAAGTAAAACAGTACAAGTGCTTTTAATACGATATAAATATAAGTTAATAGGGTCGAACTTGTTGTCAATTTCATATCACAAGTGTGAAATTAGTAAAGCGAGCGAAATAAAATTTAAAAATAATTTAATAATAATTATAAAAAAATGATGTGGTGTCGCGGGACACCAGGTAGGAACGAACTTCCTTCGGCTAAACGGTACTACTCGCTTGTGTACGCGACTGTCGCGCCTGCGCACGTCTCATTTAACGCTTTTATTCCACGCATTTTTCTTACTGTTTTACTATCACATTTTTTTGAGTTCGGTCGCGCAGCAAAATCCCTATCCCCTCCAAGCCTGCCGTAAGGAACTTCGTTCCAATAATAATAAATAAAAATATCACTGGACAAATTACACGAATTTATCTCATCCCAAAGTAAGCAAATGCTTGTAGTATGGGTGTCGGTCAAAGATACTAATACATAGTAAATAGAAATACGTATATTGCATGTAGCATCTTGCTACGACCAGTAGGAGCGGAGTAAACAAAGTCCGCGCGGACGAAGTCGCGGGCAACAGCTAGTATTAGCTATGCGCCTATGGCATTAAAGTGGTAACAAAATCTTAATTTTTTTTCTAAGAGCAGCTCTTTTAATATAAAGTGAGGATGTTAATTTTTTTCTCGTGTATCCCATAGTGTGAGGAAACAAACCTACAATAATTTTAAAAACCTATTTAATGTTAGGTTAGTGAATACAATTTTCCGATTGTATTTCCGATCCGAAAAAAAAGAAGATTAAGGGATTCGTTTGTGAAATATTAATCTTTACAATGGTAGTTTTTGTTAGAGTCTATCCCCCTTTATCAGCTAAACGTTAGTTTTGGGGATGGGAAAAAAATTCACTGTAGTAGCAAACGTAATGAAAATAAAAAGAAAACTAACACGACTAAGCAGGCTTTACAAGTTTTTGAGTAATAATGGACCAACTTATAAAATGTCGATGCTTAAAGAAGTTTTTACAGGTGGTGCCGATATATCTATCACTGGCGTTAAATAAGTTAAATGTTCATAGAATGGAACTTTAACTTATTTAACGTCAAACGAAAATAAGCCCTCTTTTTAGTCTGCATTAATGTGTTACACAACTTCGGAAACCTAATTGCGCGTGGCCCGACTTGTACTTCATCAATTTCATTGTAATTTTCGGGAAAAAGCATATTTTGACATCCATTACAATATATATTGTTAAAAACACCTGAATTAAGTATTTGAAACTAAGATCGTTCAAAATTGGACACATGGCCACTTCTACACATTACCCTAAGTGATATCACACCAGGTTGTGTCAGGGGATATTGCGAGTAATTCACTAAATTTTATTACTGGCGATATAAACTTTGTTCTCAAAGCGTGACTTTACGACTCAAGTTTAAAATACGTCTTTGAGATTGACATTGTAAGTTAAACATAAAGCTTTGTTACGTAGTAGACCACATTGTTAAAGTCAGCAGTTTTGAAAATTTACTCTTGAGAATATCAATGCAGGCATTCCATCTCATCCATGCATAATATATATGATATACGCGCGATAATATTAGGGTTAAGCTAGATCCAGGCTAGGCTTGGTTATATTATTTATTATTGGATTTATTATTTATTTGATTAGAAGTAATTTCATCATTACACATTCATTATTACACAGTTCAAGAATTTATTAATGATGAAGACCCCTGGATATAAAATTTATTTATATTTCAGTGTAAATAAACTATTCTTATAATTTGTTTTATTTCATACTAGCTGTTGCCCATGACTTCGTCCGCACGGAATTCGTTTACTCCTTACTTACTTACTTACTTATATTTATAGATATTTTATCATTTATACATTATTTTTTTTAGTCGACGATAAAATCATTGACGAATAATATTAATAAATTTTTTTTTTAATTTAATTAATAAAATTTAATTTTTGAACCTGACATTTCTTTTTATTATTTTAATTATTATTGTTTAATAATTTGATGGCATTTTTTGACTTGATATTTCTTTTATTATTATTATTATTATTTTGATTTACATACCTATTTGTTTTGCCATACAAATTGTATATTTTTTTTAACTTCAATAAAATTTTGTTAAATATCCTCCCTTGTAGTAAAACGTATTCTCTCCAGTTGCAAACTTTATGTTTTATGTTTTAATTAGTTTAATTAATTATACGTGTACTTGTGTAGTTATAAAGTAATGTTTTTGACGTCGATAAGTGTAACCGAGCCTATGTCGAATAAATGCTATTTGAATTTGAATTTGAATCAATTTTATGCATGAATTGTATTGCATTGATATCAGTGCTTGTTCAAAGTTTGTGTTGTTGTTGTGTTCCGATATGGTGCGACATGCTGTTATGGAGGACGCTATATAACACATTCCTCAATTATCCAAAATGGCTTTGGATATACTAAGGATTCCTCTGACAAGTGTTCCAAGCGTGCTGACCTTTTCTAAATCATGAAATTTAATTACCAAACGACGAAACCGATTGGGTAATAAAACTATAAGGGCTTCAATGTGCCTGTCTTCGTGGCTCAATGTACTAAAATAATATAAAAATATATATGTTTAATATACAGCTAATAAATTATATACACCTAATAGTTAGGTACCTAATAAATCAATAATTTGTTCATTGCTATTTTATTGCTAAACTATTGAATCATGGATTTAGAGAACTCAGTCATGAGTTCTTTTAAAAGACAGTCTTTGAGTTCTTTTTGGCAAGACTCAAGTATTTTTTCCAAAGACTCCAAATTTTAAAGGACTTGAGCTCTAAGTCTTATTTATAAGACTGAAGTCTTCAAAAATAGCTCAAGTTTTATTAAATAAGACTCCAAGACTCAAGTCTCTTACAACACTAGCCCGGGTTCTTAATCCATAGTTTATTTTCTTCAAATTCGTTTGTAGTAAGCTGTACTAACAGAACAACCTCAAATTGTTACTAATACACTGACAATTTAAAAACGAGTCTAACAAGAAGACTCAAAATTGAGAAACAATGACTCATTTTATAAATTTTTATCAAATTTGGTTTTCACAAACACAAGATCATAAAAAAGAGATTAAGGAACTTGTAAAAATACGAGATATGAAATTTTCAAATGGCTTCCATTGATAGGGGTGGCCCTTTTTTGTATAGTTTATAACGATAAAATTAGAAGTACATAACGTGGATTAAATATCGGAAATCCGATCCTTCACACGCTGTATATATATAATAGAAAATCATTCACCTTGAAATTAGGCTATTATTCAAACGAAAATAATTCACTAACGTTATCAATTTCTAAAATCATGTACGAGATATATTGTACTATAATTGGTTAGCTAGATGTTATAGTGAAACACATGTCATTAATCTAATTCATTAGTCATGTAGAGCTGATTAATCATGATGCCGGATCCGCATTGACTATTAAGAGCGTATTTATACGATTTAATGAGAGCAGAGTAAATGTACCAAATATGAGCTCGTTAATGTTAAATACAGGTGTTTCTTGGGGTGTAAGTATTCCACCCATCGTCCTTAACCTTACCCCACCTCGAGTCTTAACTACGCTCGTACGATACATATCCAATAAAATAACTTGCTTCTAAGATGTTTCTGGCCTCTGTGGAACTTAGATGATCGCTTTACGTAAGGCATTTATCGGATATAAGATAGTAGTGTCAGGCATAATAGTTCGTGACTGGGAATAATCAATTTAGTTCATAGCTCCTTGGCGAACTAAGTTGCTTTTTAACCGACTTAAAAAAAGGAGGAGGTCCTCAATTTGGCCGTTATACATTTTTTCTTCTCAGAGGTTTCTGAACCGATTTACGTGATTCTTTTTTTGTCTGATGAATAGTTTCAAATTGGTTCCATAAAAATTTATTTAGGTAGACTTAGTAGTTTTTATTTTATGAGCATTTTTTTATTTTTTTATTTTGATATCAGACATCGAGGTATTTTACTTATCTCGATGTCTGAAATCAAACCTCGCTAGTAAATTTGATCCACTTCCCGGTTACCGATTGAGCTAAAATTTTGTATACGTATGTAAATTGGATGACAATGAAAACTTATTATAACATAAAGCTGATTTGATGATGAAATCGGAAGGTGACCACAGGAACTCAGTAATTAAATGGTTAAAAATCGGTTAGTGACTAGACTCTATCGAGTTTAGGCTCGTTTGATTCATGTTGACGAGCACTTGGGTGATTGGTAGTAACTAGGATCCTGCAGGGTCCGGTGATGAAGCCAGAATATGGCTATAGCTCAGGAATTAAATGACAGAATTCTATCGAGTTTGCGCTCGTTTGATTAGTATTGACGAGCACTTTGGAGCTTGGTGGTAACTAGGATACTGTGGGATCCGATTACGAAGCCAGAAGATGACCATAGGAGCTCAGTAATTAGATGACACAACTCTATCGGATTTAGGCTCGTTTGATTCGAGTTGACGAGCACTTTGGTGCGGGTGGTAGATACCTAGTTATAAAAAGAAATACTCTTTACAAAAGTCTTTATTCTACGTCTGTCGAGTCGGGCAGTTCAGGAGGTAAAGACATAACTTCCATGTTGTTCCAGTAAGCCTAAGAAGGAATTTTTCTTTTTTTATGGTAGTTGAGCAACGGTAGCTCCTCTGGAAGGAAATCTAAACGTGCTGTGACTAGCGACATCTGTTGTTTTGGATATAATAATTTCTTACACTTTGTACATGGTACTTCAGCATATTGAGTTATGGTGGTTATAAAATTACGCTCAGTCACTGAACGAAGTCTTTGTGACGTCTGACGCGCTGCCGCTAGCCGGTTCTCACGTTGCTGAGCGGACTCGGTTGCTGTACGATTTCGTATCACTTCTAATCCATGAGCTCTCTGCTCGGCGGACTCCTTAGCTAAACGCTCCTTAATGAGACCAATTCTAAGAGCCTTCTGCTCGGCAGACTCGTTCGCTAGGCGCTCATTAATGACACCAAGTCTATTAGCTCTCTGCTCATAAGACTCATTCGCTAGACGCTCTTGGATCTTACCGAGTCTAGAAATATACTTTTCAAAAGTTTCTTGATGTAAACATGATTTCATATATGCTTTCATAGCCAACAAACTTTTTTCACGATCTTTAATATTCTTACAAAAACGTGACATTGTGTTTCGAAGAGCATTTTTACGGAGACGACTAACTACTTTTATTCTCTTCCCGTTTTTTTTAAGTCGCTTAGCACCTGTTGTAGGTCTACCCATAAATAGTTGACAATACAACAAGACACTAAAAACTATTAAATAAAAACAACTACGTTAAAAACGACGTCAAAAACTAAAAAATAAAAAATAATAAAGATTTTATATTAATTAAATACTACCTATTATTTATATGAGATATTTACTAATAGGTTTGAAGTCGGTGCCAAGCCTTAAATAACTAATAATATTTAAATCGCTTAAATGAATACGAGCAAATTAATACAATGAAATGCCTACTTTAAAGATAAAGATACGTAAATAAACCCAATAAAGAGCAATTAAGTCTTAATATTAAGCAGCTTCAATCAATACGAAGAGTAATAAAAAAAATTATTATGAAAATGTATTCAACATAATTTCTAAATTAATAAGTCATATGAATTAATGTAGAGTTATCAATTAAGCTGAAACGTATCAAAATTTTTAATTTAAAATTTACACCATATAATGATAGAATATGTTGGTAGCTTAATTAGTTTTTAACAACTTGTAACATCCATATTCTTGCAAATAAATATTTTCTTCCTTTCTTTCTTTCAAAATTTTATGTATTCAAGACGTCCGTCAACGACGTCGGCCCGCGCGTGTCTTTTTTTTCATATCACAAGAAAGCAAACAAGCAGATGGGTCTTCTGATGGAAAGAGACACCAAATATCGCCTATAGACACCAAAGACGTTAATGGTGCGTTGCTATCTTGTGGCGAGGTCTAATTGGCATTAGACCTCGCCACAAGATAGATGCATAAGTTTACCGGCTACCCTACCCTACACCGAAACACGATAACGACTAACACTGACGCTATTGCGGCAGGAACAGGTGAGGTGGTGGTACTAGGCCCGGTCGAGCCGATGCAGAACTCTACCACCTAGTAGAGGTTGTCTGCCGGCGTAAGTAAATTGTCTTGGCACCGACTTCAAACCTATTAGTAAATAGCTTATATAAATAATAGGTAGTATTTAATTAATATAAAATCATTATTATTTTTTAATTTTTGAAGTCCGTTTTTTTTTTGACGTAGTTAATTTTATTGAGTTCGATATTTCCTATTTCGAATTCTAGAATGTTCTATACATGATAAAATTCGGAATGGGAAATATAACAAAAGTAGATTAAACGGTAATAAAATAACTGATATATGGTCGTTGGTATTTTGTCCTTATGAGGTACAGAGCCCTAAAAGGCTCCGTACCTCATAAGGAAAAAATGGAACCCTTATAGGATCATTTGGTCGTCCATATGTCCGTCTTTTTCTCAGAAATGTATAAGAGCAATGAGGTTACGATAGTAACATATAATATTGTTACGTACTCGGGTTCGCAATTGTAGGAAAACACCACTTATATTAAATCCGTGTATTTACACAACACAACACAACGTAATACTAAAATACCCTTTACACAATAGTCACTTGCTGTACTATCACTGAACTTAGAACACTACACAATAGAACACTTCTCGCTTCGCACTTGGTCACTTGATGTATCGCTCTCGATCGCTTGATAAAAACTGACTTGTGTTTGTCAACATCTCTGTATTTATAGGCAGGAGAAAGTCCTAGCTGGATCCAGAAAAATCTAAATGTATCGGGAAACAATGAATCACTTCTTATCGTAAACATGTTATGAGTCATAAATCCTAGTACACGCTACTTTCAACCTTATGCCATATGCCACAAAGTCCATTATGGCATAGCCCAGGTCAACTATATGTTTGTCAATAGGAGTAGCTATCTCTTTCTTTTATTTCTAGATAGTTACCGCGCGCGCGCTCCAATTCTACACGCTTCTAGATTATTCGTAACAATATCATTGCTATAAACTATGTTATAACGTCTAGCGTCTACGGTCTAGCACGTCACTCGTTAGACCGCGTAGCTCGTAACTTCGTAGCTTATAATGTTATAACTACGGCCTACGCTAGGCGCTAAGTATATAGCGTGGCATTATGTTATAGCGCCGAATGCAAATCTAAATAGCGTACGCTACACATTGAATATATATAGCGCGCTATAATTAAACGTTACGCGCTATATTAATGGTAATTACTCTGAACTGGTACAAGACATTGACAAGCATTGACGCTATTGCAGCAGGAATATATAAAGCGTTGGTACCAAGCCCAGGTGAGACTTTATAGAACTCTGCCTACTAGTAGTCACGACGGTAGGGCGAGGAGTGGAAAATGTTTTTGTGTTATGCCCATTGTTACAAATTGCAAAGAGATGACATTGCAACATGTAGCTGTGATTATATATATTTACAGGACAACTTTTTTTTAATATCGTAAGATAGCAAACAAGCAGATGGGTCTCCTGATTGAAAAAGTCAACCATCGCCTATAGACACCAAAGGTGTTAATGGCGCGTTGCTATCTTGTGGCGAGGTCTAATGCCAAATGCATAAGTTTATCGGCTACCTTACCCTCCAAACCGGAACACGACAGTGACAAGCACTAACGCTATTGTGGCAGGAATAGGTAAGGCGGTGGTACCAGACCCGGGCGAGACAGTGCAGAACTCTACCAGCTAGTAGCCACGATGGTAGTGACTCGTATAGCCAATCGGTCGCCTTTTACGACCTGCCTGGCAGAACGGCAGTTTGCCTATTCTTTAAAGGAGCCCGGATCCCGGATACAACACGGGGAAAAGCAAAGTTATAGTCTACATTGCGGAGGACTGCAGAATCCTGATATTTTAAATAAAATGCATTAGAAGTGCATTAAATTGCTAAAAATAAATATAACACACACTACCTACATTCATCCATACTTAATATTATAAATGCGAAAGTAACTCTGTCTGTCTGTCTATTACGCTTTCACGGCCAAACTACTGAACCGATTTAGATAAAATTGGGTACAAATATAGTTTGAAACCCAAGAAAGGACATAGGATAGTTCTTATCCCGGAAATCCTACGGGAACGGGAACTATGCGGGTTTTTATTTTAGAAAATTTTCCACGCGAATGAAGTCGCGGGCACAGCTAGTGTGAAATATACGATAACTAGCTGCAGCGTGCAGCTCACTGCATTATAAATTTTTTTAGTGAATCCCGCGGGATCACCTAATTTTTCCAGGGTAAAAAATAGCCTATGTGTTATTCTGGGTTTTCAGCTATCTACATACCAAATTTCATCGTAATCGGTACAGTAGTATTTGCGTGAAAGAGTAACAAACATCCATACATACACACTCACAAACTTTCGCATTTATAATATTAGTAGGATATACACATGTATATCTACTATTTTCTTTGCAGATAATCAGATGTCAAACTCAAAATATACAACCTGTTAAGTAAGCCTTGAAGGGGTAATAAGATATCTGAGTGGTAAGTGTGACTTTTTCTTTTCGCATTCGATCGTGAGCGCGTTTAGAGTTTACTAGGAATTTGTATGTGATTTGTACAGCGCCACCTAGTGGTAAACGTGAGAAACCAGTCTACCACTAGGTGGCGCTGTACAAATCACATACAAATACCTAGTAAACTCGAAACGCGCTCACGATCGGATGCGAAAAGAAAAACTCACACTTAGCACTCAGTACCCTTAAATTTTAACCTAATCATCCAATAAATTCGTAATTCATACGCACCTACACGTTCGTCTAATAGTCCAAAAGCTGGCGACGAATTTCGGGAAAGTTCTTTTAGCAGATTGGAATTGCGAAAATATATTACTTCGTCAAATTTTCTGGTAGAGCGTTTGTGGTTATTTCACTACTGCGTAGTATACAACATTTGCAAAAAAAAATCCCAAAAAAGGTATTTTTTGCAACTTGATTTTTATGTCATCTTTTAATTATGTGTTTTTAGAATTCGAAAAAAGACATTTTTGTCGGTTTTAAAGTACTTCCAGACACATTCAAATACATTTAACGAAAGTTATCAATAACTTTATTTTATATTTATTTATTTATTTAACATTTTATTGTATGCAACTAAATATATAATAAATAAATAAATAAATACCCCCGCGTTGGTCTGGGCTCCTTCGAAGAACAAAGTATTGCTCTGCCAGGCAGGTTGTAAAAGGCAAACGAATGACTATGTGTTACTATCATCGTAACTACTAGGCGGTACAGTTTGATTAGGTCTCGCCTGGGCATTTGGTACCACCGCCTTACCTAATCCTACCGCAATAGCGTCAATGCTTGCCATTGTCGTGGTTCGGTTTGGAGGATAAGGTAGCTGGTAGATTTATGCATTTAACATTGCCATCCCGCCACACGTATAGCAACACGCTATTAACATCTTTAGTGTCTATAGGCGATGGTTTCTTTGTCCATCAGGAAATCCATTTGCTTGTTTGTTATCTTAATATGAGATATTAGCTGCAGCGTGCAGTTCACTGTATTATAAAAGTTGTTAACGAAATTAAAATGGTGAAAACCTGCAAGTTTTTCTTTTGCTATATTTTTATATTATTTATTTATCTATTTATTTATTTATTTATTATGTATAACAAAGTCCACAGCTCTTAATCTATTTTAAATTTTACTTATTAGAATTATTCTAAAAGCCAATTACGAATTTACATTTTTTAATATTTACATATAATTACGTCACTAAGTAGTATTGATGAGGGCGTGAGTGTGTGTATATGGATATGCGTGTACTTGCGTGTGATTTTGGATAGCATTGGATAGCAAACAAGCTATAATCTAGATAGCAAACAAACTATAAACTGGGTGATTGCAGAAAAAACCGAGTAGAAACGCCAATTTCAGCTGTGCAGTGGGCAACCTTCAATGCGGCAACCACTTTCTCCACTGTTTCACATGTTATGAACAAATTTATTCTCTGAAGCGACTTAATGAAACAAATCAAAGGAGATTGATGAGATCGGCCTCAAAGTGCCGAATCAAATAATATAGCTTTACCTCAGCGTAAATTTTCAAAAGGTACATATTTGGAAAGTCATGAAACTAATACTTTTTTTACGAGTTTTCTTATTTTTAAGTCAAGCAAAGATTTTTCTTTTCTGCCATAAAATTAAGGCTTTCTTTTACTTATGACCAATTTAACAAATTAGAAAAATGTCGGATAGGTAAGACGCAAAATGGTCTTCTCTCTTCCTCCTGATGGAAAGAGTCGACCGAACCGTTGGTCGAGTGGTTAGCGACCCTGACTACGCAATCGACGAGGCTCGGGTTCGGTCCCCGACGGAACAAGCATTTGTGTGATGAGCATGTTTGTATTTCCTGGTTTGGGTGTTTATTAAATATATTCCCTTATTTATATATGTATTTCTATGTGTTAGTATCGTTGACTAACACCCATAACACACGCAAAATAATTTGCTTACTTGTAAGAAATTTTTAGTGTTAGTGTAACTTAGCTAGCTAAAAAATGTGAAACAAACTATTGTATAAAATGCAACATGAGGCTTTTCTTTTTGTTGCATTTTATACAATATTTTGTTACGGGTACTCAATCAGTATTATTACTACTCGTATACAGATTTATTACTAGACAGATTGTCCCTTCTTCAACTGGGGCCCGGAACATCATGGGTATTCCAGCATCTCTTTATTATAGTGCTATAATTTAACTCAAGTTTAACTCCACTTAAACGTATAAAGTATGAAAATACTATTGTATAAAATGCAAGATGAGGCTTTCCTTTTTATTGCGTTTTATACAATAGTTTGTTACGAGTACTCAATCAGTATTATTACTACTCGTATACAGATTTATTACTAGGCAGATTGTCCCTTCTTCAACTGGGGCCCGGAACATTATGGGTATTCCAGCATCTCTTTATTATAGTGCTATAATTTAACTCTAGTTTAACTCCACTTAAACGTATAAAGTATGAAAATACTATTGTATAAAATGCAACATGAGGCTTTAATTTTTGTTGCGTTTTATACAATAGTTTATTACTAGTACTCAATCAGTATTATTACTACTCGTATACAGATTTATTACTAGACAGATTGTCCTTTCTTTAACTGGGGCCCGGAACATCATGGGTATTCCAGCATCTCTTTATTATAGTGCTATAATTTAACTCAAGTTTAACTCCACTTAAACGTATAAAGTATGAAAATACTATTGTATAAAATGCAAGATGAGGCTTTCCTTTTTATTGCGTTTTATACAATAGTTTGTTACGAGTACTCAATCAGTATTATTACTACTCGTATACAGATTTATTACTAGGCAGATTATCCCTTCTTCAACTGGGGCCCGGAACATCATGGGTATTCCAGCATCTCTTTATTATAGTGCTATAATTTAACTCTAGTTTAACTCCACTTAAACGTATAAAGTATGAAAATACTATTGTATAAAATGCAAGATGAGGCTTTCCTTTTTATTGCGTTTTATACAATAGTTTGTTACGAGTACTCAATCAGTATTATTACTACTCGTATACAGATTTATTACTAGGCAGATTGTCCCTTCTTCAACTGGGGCCCGGAACATCATGGGTTTTCCAGCATCTCTTTATTATAGTGCTATAATTTAACTCTAGTTTAACTCCACTTAAACGTATAAAGTATGAAAATACTATTGTATAAAATGCAACATGAGGCTTTAATTTTTGTTGCGTTTTATACAATAGTTTATTACTAGTACTCAATCAGTATTATCACTACTCTTATACAGATTTATCACTAGGCAGATTGTCCCTTCTTCAACTGGGGCCCGGAACATCATGGGTATTCCAGCATCTCTTTATTATAGTGCTATAATTTAACTCTAGTTTAACTCCACTTAAACGTATAAAGTATGAAAATACTATTGTATAAAATGCAACATGAGGCTTTCCCTTTTATTGCATTTTATACAATAGTTTGTTACGAGTACTTAATCAGTATTATTACTACTCGTACACAGATTTATTACTAAGCAGATTGTTCCTTCTTCAACTGGGGCCCGGAACATCATGGGTATTCTAACATCATTTTATTATATTGTTATCATTTAACTAACTAAACTCCACTTAAACGTAGATATAAAGTACTCCTATCCGCAACGTCCGTAACTAATCTGTTAATGTTATCAAACACCACACTAACTGCAAATTACTAACTAATCTAACACATTTAACTGATGGTAGATAATATTATTAGCGGTAATGTAGCGTAAAGTTTGTCGATATAATTTTACTATATGTCTGTGTATGTATTGTGGTTATTGAGTCAAAGTATATCAACATGTGTTAAGTTAATAGATTTAATACAACTATATAGTTTGAAACAGACGAAAAGCCGAAGTTCCACAAGCCGAAGTTATTAGAGTTGTTTTTTTAACCTCCCACTACGTATGTAGATAAGGAAGTTACTGATTTTACCCCGATTTTTGAAAATCGAGTTTTCATCAGATGTCCACGTTTTGAGGTCCTAGGAATCTTTTCTGACTATTTTCACGATGACGTCAGTATGTCTGTATGTATGTATGTGTGTGTGTGTGTGTATGTGTGTATGTAAATATCTCATAACTTTTGAACGGCTGGACCGATCGAAACGCGGTTGATTGCATTCGATTAGATTTCGCTCAACTTAGATTTCCTGAAAATTTGAACCGATTCGGTCCAGGACATTTTGAGAAATTTTGAAAAATGACCAAAAAAAAATCTTGACGAAACAGTATTTTTTAATATAACTTCCAGATTGATGTATCGATAGAGTACAAAAATTAATCAGCTCGATTCCTTAAAAAACTACGTCTAATACATAAATTGCATCAAAATCGGTTTTTTCCATTTGGGAGTAATCGTTGACGAAAAATTTTGAAACTAGTGTTTCTTCGAAATTTTTCAACCAATCATTTTTTGGTGTTCTACGATATTTTAATACTAAATGTTGCTAATGTAAACTAATGTTGCTATTGTAATATCAAAACCTCTTAGCCATATAATTAATTTGTCATTTTTGGAAGGTAAATATCCAGAACGATTAAAAAAGTGTATTGTCAAACCGTTGTTTAAAAAAGGAGATATGTGCGATATGAACAATTATAGACCTATTACTTTAATTCCAGTCATTTCAAAAATCTTTGAAAAAATTATGTATGAAAAGCACTATAATTATTTACTTGATTTTGACCTACTAAAAAATAATCAATATGGATTTAGGAAAGGTAGGTCTACTACATTAGCATGTTTTGATTTAGTAAAGAGCATAACTGAATGTCTGAATAAGAAAATGTATCAACTTTGTGTATTTTTGGATATGAGTAAGGCATTTGATTTTGTTTCACACAATATTTTATTATCAAAACTTGAAAAATATGGTATTAGAGGGAAGTCTTTAGATTGGATAAAGAGTTATTTAGAGAATAAGAAACAATGTGTTGAAATATCTAAAATATACGGAAACCGTAAAAAAATATATACTTCAAACTACCTTGTTAACAACTGTGGTGTACCACAGGGCAGTGTTTTAGGACCCTTGCTATTTTTAATTTATATCAATGATCTTCCTGATAGTATAAAACATGATTGCTTTTTATTTGCTGATGACACTACCCTACTTATTAAATGTAAAAATAAAAAAGACTTGGTAAATGAAACAACCGAAACCTTATTCCAAGTTTCAGACTGGTTAATTAATAATAATTTAAAAGTTAATGTAACTAAAACAAAATTAATTGAATTTTAGAACTACCACAGTAATATTACCAAAAACACAAATATATTTTTAAATAAAGTAAATATAGATGATGTAGATTATACAAACTTTTGAGGAATAATTATTGACAAAAATTGTAATTGAAAAGCACACATTGAATCTCTATGTAATAAGATTGATAGATTTGTCTATGTCTTGAGAAGACTAAGGGAAGTAGGAGACGCAAAAGCCTCCCTATCATGCCTAGCATATCATGGATATGTCTCTTCTAATTTACAATATGGAATTCCTATTTGGGGAAATTCTGTTGAATTGGTACGAATTTTTAGAGTCCAAAAGAAATGTATTCGAGCAATATGTGGTGTTAATCAGTTACATTCCTGTAAACCACTTTTCAAGTCTCTTAAGGTACTTCCCTTACCATGTTTATATATTTTAGAGGTATGCGTATTTGTAAAAAAAGCACCAAAAGTTATTTAAAACAAATGCTGAAGTCACTGGTAACTCATATTTTAGGAATAGTAAGAAATTATATGTGCCTAACCAAAAATTAAACATTTTTACAAAAAATGTGTATTGTATGTCTATTATTATATACAATCATATTCCTGATAGTCTTAAATCATTGCCTATAAATAAATTTCGCAAAAAGTTGTTTGATTTGCTGTTAGATAAAACTTATTATGATATTAAAGAATTTTTAGCCGATAAAATTAAATGTTAATGGATAGAAATATAAGTTTGTTGAATTGTCCTTAAAAAAATTTCAATGTAGTAAAAATTTTGTAAATGGTGAACATTATGTAAATTATAAAAAAAAATAATTACTCAAAATATGAAACTTGTAATTATAAAAATAACTTTGTAATATGGAATCATCCTTGTATATTTATAACAAGAACATAAATTAGAGAAAAAAAGACCAGCCCGCTGAGTTTCTTCCGCCGGATCTTCTCAGTGTGTGGCCGCGTTCCGATCCGGTAGTAATTCTGAAAAATCGATACAATTTATAGTTTTAAATGCAATATTATATAATGATATTTTTTTTAAATATTTGCACACCATATATTGGTAGAATATGTCGGTAACTTAATTTATTTTTAACAACTTGTAACACCCATATTCTTGCAAATAAATATTTTCTTTCTTCTTTCTTTCTTTCTAAAAAAACTACGTCAAATGCCGTTTCAAAAATCAAAATCAAATCTAACTCTCAAAACTTATAGCTTTTCAAATATTAAAATCCGCCGTGTTGGTCCCGGCCTCCTTTGTAGAATAGGCCAACTGCCGTTCTGTCAGGCAGGTCGTAAAAGGCGACCGATTGGCTATCGAGTCACTGCCATCGTGGCTACTAGGTGGTAGAGTTCTGCATTGTCTCGCTCGGGTCTGGTACCACCGCCGTACCTATTCCTGCCGCAATAGCGTCAGTGCTTGACGCTGTCGTGTTCCGGTTTGGAGGGTAAGGTAGCCGGTTTTCTCCTTTGAAAACTGCGTCAAATACCGTTAATATAATCAAATTCAGTCAATTTGTTTGGAATTTAGCAATGAAGAAAATTAAAAATAAAACGTTTTTTGACATAGCATCGAAATTTTTCAACCCATCGATTATTTAGCTAAAGCAATATTATAGATCTCAAAAATTGAGTTGAACGCCATCATCGATTTCAAATATATAGCATTTCAAAAGTTAACATACTGCCATTTTTAACAAGATAGATGTTTGAACTGAAAAATCTATGCTTATATTTTTTACTCTTTTGAGCTTAAAATATCGTAATTTAGTGGGAAGTTTCAGAGATAGCCCGTAGGGTCAACCTTCACACATTTTTCTGCCCTAGTTACCCGCCTGTATATAATAGAGGCGTATAATATATTTGGTGGATAACCTCAATAGTATGCGGGGTACCTCCCTATATTGATCTGACTTGCTCGAGTAAAGTATGCAAAAATCCCCTCTTGGACTCCCGTACTCTAATGCTACATACATTTCACCAGCTATCTGACCGTCCAAATCGGAGTACCACAGTGACAAACATTGAAACTATTGCAACAGGAACATGGTAACAAGCCAGAGCAAGACTACCGAAATATTATTTGTTCCGTGGGCAAGATATGTTTGTTTTTATTTGTTTTCTATCATAAGATAGCAAACAAGCAGATGGGTCTTCTGATGGAAAGAGCCAACCATCGCCTATAGACACCAAAGATGTTAATGGTGCGTTGCTATCTCGTGGCGAGGTCTAATGCCACGTGCATGAGTCCCTTACCCTCCAAACCGGAACACAACAGAGACAAATACTGACGCTATTGCGGCAGGAATAGGTAAGGCGGTGGTACCAGACGCGGGCGAAACAATGCAGAACTCTACCACCTAGTATCCACGATGATAGTGACTCGATAGCCAATCGGTCGCCTTTTACGACCTGCATAGCAGAACGGTAGTTGGCTTATTCTTCAAAGGAGGCCGGGACCAACACGGCGAACTCTACCGCCCAGTAGCCACTATGGCAGCGACACTTTCAGACAGCCTTTCGCCTTTTATAAATAGCCTAAAATTGCATTATTCTTTACATTTTCTCGCCATCTACTGGTCCGGTGACGGTGTTGACCACATGAAGTCCAGGGATCGATTACCGGGTCGGGCCATTAAAAAATGGGATTTTTCAGCACATTGTGGGACTAATGGCCAATTGCACTAACGTTGTCTTAGTCTAGGACAATCCTAACTAGTATGTCACTTCTTGTCTTAAATGAAAAGAACGTGACAGCATACTATTTAGGATTGTCCTAAGACAATGTTAGTGCAATTGGCCATAAGTATCTTCGGCTACTTAGTTGCACTTGTTGTAACACTGACTATCTCATCGGAAATACAGGCGCGAAGATACGTTTTTTTTTTATTTTACTTCAAACGCCAAACACCATAGGCACAGAATTATTTAATAATGGAACTTATATTACATACAAGTTAGTATGTCTGTGGCTTATTTCACACCCCATTTAAATTGCGCAATTCCTCTAAAAACAAATTTCCCTAAATAAAACACCTTTTGATTTAAGCTCAATGTTTATCTCCAAGCTTCTACGCCTTCCGCAAATATAATAAATGATATTTCCAATATACCCGCGTTTTCAACATCTAAAGCTGCTTCATTACGAATCGGAATGTGTGTTGAATGCTTGATCGGTGTCATTGAGAAACAATTTGTTTTCAGAAATGAAAATGTTTGTGTGCAAAAACCGTGGTATTAGATTGTTCGGATTTTTATATTTTTGTGTGAAAGATACTAAAAACTTTGAGTGTGTAATATGTCTATGACTAAAAATGAACTCGGGAAAATAACGTTCATATTTGAATACGGAATAAACATCCTATTTTCAAAATTTCCATCCTCACCATATTTTCGTCTAGAAATTTACAACCGTGCGAATCTCGACGCATCTTTTCCTCTCTATGAAAGCCATTTGGCTTTGGCAATTGCACCCATTAATGCAATTTTAATCAATATTCTCTTTTTATTATTTACATATGACCAGTCAATCTGTATAATTACCGTCAGTGATGGGTATTCGTGTTTACTTTTAGTCTAAATGTGTGGTAAAAGTATTTACGTATTTTCAAAATAAATATTCTATCAAATCTATTGCACTTATGATGTATTGCTAAGTTTGAGCCTAACTGACGGTGTTAAAAGATCCTAAATATTATTATTTACTTTTTCTTTCTTATCATGTGTTTTCGTGATCCCTCAAAAGTTATAGATCATTTATTTTCCAGCAAAAGAATTCATAAAAAGCGAACTATTTTTGAAACGTGTTACTACTATATCATCATCGATTCCGGTCATTGAAGTGTTTTAATTCAGATTTACAGTTAATGGTAAACGTTGGCAATATCATCCTGCCACAAAGTTAACAACGCAATATTAACATCTTTAGTGTCTATAGGGGTCGGTTATGTCTTTCCAACAGGAGAGCAATTTGCTTATTGTTGTATCGGCTAAAGAAAAAAGGAGACAGGTATTACCATAGTACAATCCGGAATTGATAATTTCGGACATTAGACGATTCGAGACCTGCATATTTTGTTACTACATACGCTCCGTAAATTGGCATTTGAATGGATATAGCCATTATGGTCATTAATTCAAACAATATAATTCTTTCCCGGATGGCGATAGGCTTGCCACCTATCACATTGTGGGACTAAGTATATTCGGCTATTGGTGGATGGACTGGTTGTACCTTTATCTACCTCTTCGGAGATAAGAGTGTGAATATACTCAAAAAATACTTAAAATCATTTATTTTGTTAACACATTTACAATTAATCTTCTATTATCCATAAAAATCATTGTTCAGAATAACTAGAAGCTTTATTAATCCTAATAATCTTTCCTTGCTTCTCCCTTGGAATCCCATGTCTTTCAGTCATGTGTCGTCTCACGGTCGCCGTTTTAGCATACGTGACTCCACATTTGCTACAAAGATACACATACATTCGATCATGGATATTATTAACATGTGCTAACATTTCACCTCTCTGGAAAAATTTCTTTGGGCAATGTGGACATTGTACTCTTTTCTCTGTATGATAAATAAGATGCTTCTTCCAAATACCACGTCTTCTAAAAGTTAAACCACATTTATCGCAGGCGTATGGTCGTTCCCCAGAGTGTATTCTTTCGTGTTCTACCATATCGAACTTCCTTCGTGCTTTAAAAGAACATTGGGGGCATTGAAGCGACGGCCCAGTACCATGCCGAGCTACTTGATGGATCTCAAGTTCAACCATCACAGGGAATCCTTTACCGCAGTGTTCGCAAATGTATCTGTGGACAATATAATTATTATGAGTAAAATCAATACACAGATTTAACCACAAGGTTGGCCTTCTATTACGGGAACGATGTAGAATATAATTTAATTAAAGATGTCGATTTAAACAGTTTGGGTCAACATTTTAATTACCATACGTAAAACAAGCCAGTAATTATGAATACAATTTACAGTGCTTTTATTGTTATTTTCATGCCAATCGTGCTCGAATCTATTAAATGCGAAAGTTTGAATGTTTAAATAGATGTTTGTTACTCCCAAGAGCTAATCACGCCAAAACTACTAAACGGATTTGGATGAAATTTAGCACACAAATAGAGTATGACTTGGAATAGCACATAGGATACTTTTTAGCCCGTAAAAATTGGGTTATTAGGAGAGAAATTGAATAATATAAGAAAAATAAAACCCTTGACGCTATCATGTAAAACAGCAAAGCAATTCCGTGAAAACTAAAAAGACAAATATCTGATTCAAATAAATACGGCACAAGCTATTCGTCTCGTGAAGATCAAGAAGTTTATGCAAATCCGATAGCACTTCAACAGCGAAGAACACTCTGGGAAAGGATATAAATATACACTTGTAACGTTTTGGGACGACCGTTTTTATTTTAACTTGCTAATACAAGTGGTATTACTTTTCGTGGTGAGATTAACATTTGTTCCCTTTTCTCTACGTTGACATCAAAATAGATCCGTGGATTTTTATGGTTCCGTACCCAAAGGGTATACGGGACCATGTTACTAAGACTTCCGTTCGCCCGTCTGTCACCAGGCTGTATCTCATAAACCATGATAGTTAGACAGTTGAAATTTTCACATCCATACTAATATTATAAATGCGAAAGTAACTCTGTCTGTCTTCTTCACGCCTAAACCACTGAACCGATTTGGATGAACTTTTTTACAAAGATAGTTTGAGACCCGAGAATGGACATAGGATAGTTTTTATTGCGGAAATCCCACGGGAACAGGAACTATACGGGTAAAACCCCAGGATTTTTATTTCAGAGGTTTTTCCACGCGGATGAAGTCGCGGGTCTTTTTTTACATCATAAGCTAAGCATAAGCATAAGATAGCAAACAAGCAGATGGGTCTCCTGATGGAAAGAGTCACCCATCGTCGATATTATCGCCTATAGACACCAAAGGTGTTAATGGTGCGTTGCTATCTTGTGGCGAGGTACAGCTAGTATTATAAATTTCCGTTGCCGCTATAACAACAAATACGAAAAACAGATCAAAATAAATATTTAAGGGGGGCTCCCATACAACAATCATGATTTTTTGAACCAACATGGAGAAAAATTGTCATACATTTACAGATATATTATTTCGTGAAAAAATAAAAATAAACCATGTTGTACTGTTTTATCGTACCGAATAAGATGACAAAGTTTAAAAATTACCTTGGAGTGATTTTATTTAATCTGTAAGCAGTATATTACTCTACATAAGTAGCATACTAGTCAGCAAATTTAATCCGTGGGCGCACATCTTGCGCCATTTGTTGCGAGTCGTTTTCAGTGTCAATTTTAATTCTAAGTGATTGATTGCTATTTTAAATTAGTAGGTACTAAATTAGGTTGATCCTGTAATAAATTTATAAGGTTTTTTTGTGGGTTCATTATCGATACTGAACACAGTCTGAAGCTATGGCACGCAAATTCCTTTGGCACGCAATTTCTTTAGCATCCTGCACAGGACATAAATTGCAATAGAATACAGTGGAATCTAATAAGTTTTATTTATGAGGTATAAATTGAGTCTCAAACACTTTTGAACCACGGGGAAAAATTAGTAATTAAATTAGTATTAAAAATATAACAGTTTACAAACGCTCTCGAAACCAAGGATTTAAAACGTTATAATATAGATATGCCCACGCGCTCCATGCTGTCTCGTGGTTGGTTCGCCGCGTTTCATGCTGTTTCGTGGTCGATTCGCCAACTAACGCTAGAAGACAACGTCATGATATATACCATAGCGTTAGTTCATTACAATTTAACCAATCAAGGAACAGCATGAAAAGCGCAAACATAACATGTATTTCTAATGCATTTTATTTAAAAACTATCTGTTGCCCGCGACTTCGTTCGCGCGGACTTCGTTTATTCCTGCCCCGTTGGTGATGGCGTGATAATATGTAGCCTATATGTTGACCCGACCTATTAGTAATATTCAAGCAAAATTTGAAGTAAATCAATGTAGTACTTTTTGAGTTTACCCATCTTTCCTACGATTTTAGTATATGTATAGATATAAGGTTTCTGCAGTCCTCCCTAATGTAAATTTTAATTGTGTCCATACTGTACCGTTCGCGCATTTATCTTAAAAAGGTATACAAAGATTTTCATTCACGTATTAATATACAGGCAGTAAGGATAAACACCGTTGTCACTAAAACCATAGGTAGTTGATTTAATTATAAATATGTTTATGTGAATTTAAAAATTAAAAACCTTATTTTCTTTCAAAAATATAAGAAAGTTTCTGTCCGACAGCGTCCATAAATTCATGGATACTATGCGCAAAGGGCGCCGACCTGCCGCATTGGCCGTCCGTTTTAACTATCTACACAAATTTCCGCGCTCCATCCACTTGTGTAGAGTGAAGAAATTTTGAGGAAAAATGGCGACATAACTTTAAAAAAATATATTTTCATTAAATTTACGTTCTATAAGTGAAACCAAACCACTGGTTTCAAGGATAACGATGTTTACACTAACACCCTAACTACTCTAGATCAGTGTTTCCCAAACAATGTTTTGATATGGCCCGGTAATTTTCACACCGCCCCTTCATGACCCACTTAATACTTTAAACCCAAGCTGGTTCTATTAGGTGAAATAATATATCTATATTAATATTATAAATGCGAAAGTTTGGATGGATGGATGTTTAGATGGATGTTTGTTACTCAATCACGCAAAAACTATGTATGGATTTGAATGAAATTTGGCACACAGGTAGATGGTGACCTGGAATAGCACATATGCTACTTTTTATCCCGGAAAAATTAAGTGGTCCCGCGGGATTTGCCAATAACTTTTATAATGCAGCGGGCTGTACGTTGCAGCTAGTATTTAATAATAGTAAAAAGGTTTAATTAACGCTACATACTTTGATGTCGCCTATTTTGTCATTACTCAACGCTTACGAATTTTTGTCGCGTTGCGTTGATCTATAGTAGGTAAAATTTTAAAAGCAAGGCGGGAATGTTGCGACCCGGTCTTTTTTTGATGGCCCGGTCCCGCGACCCCGCAAATGGGAAACGCTACTCGAGATAGTAGTAAACTCTAGCAAACTACGTTTATTTCTTTAAAAATAAACATTGATTCCCATGCATTTTTATTAAACGTCTATTTTTATAAAACTGCTAACTCCATTTTATTTTAGTTTTATTTCTAGTTCCTCGTTACGGTTTCCATTTAAACTCACGTACGTTTCTAACAAACCTGCCAGCCATTAGATGATTAGTGCGATTAAAAGTTTAACTCTACCACAACGTTGGTTAACTTCGCTCATTCCATTGTTGCTCTGTCAACTTTGTACCTAGTTTATAGTTGGAGAGCTAATGCGCACTATGCGCAGCGTTACGGTGTGTGTAGGTAGGTGTATAGTGCGGTTATCAAATTGCAACGTGAAAAATAGAATTAAACTTCTAAAAAATACGAATGATAGCTCACTGGATTTGGAGTGACCTCTAGACCTCTACATCATGTCTATTTCTCACGTTTTTGAAGTTATTGCCCAGACTAAAAGCAGATACACCTTTGGTGTTCATCAAGATCTTCCCGTAAAAAAATAAATTAAATCTTTATCATACTGATCACGGTGTTGCAGGATTTTGCAACATTTTTTTTATATATCATAAGATAACAAACAAGCAGATAGGTCTCCTGATGGAAAGAGTCAACCATCGCCTATAGACACCAAAGGTGTTAATGGTGCGTTGCTATCTTGTGGCGAAGTCTAATGCCACATACATAAGTTTACTGGCTACCTTACCCTCCAAACTGGAACATGACAGGGTCAAGTACTGACGTTATTGCGGCAGCAGGAATATGTAAGGTGGTGGTACCAGAGCCGGGCGAGACAATGCAGAACTCTACCACCTAGTAGCCACGATGTTAGTTACTCGTATAGCCAATCGGTCTTTTACAACCTACCTGGTAGAACGGCAGTTGGCCTATACTTCAAAGGAGCCCGGGACCAACACGGGGAAAAATTATTAGAGATAAAGTAAATAAGCTTATGATACTGGACTTGGTATTGATTTAATAGTAAAAATTAGTAAAAGTGTTGCGCTCTATTTTAGTTTTTTTGTATTCTTCAAAGGAACTCGAGACCAACACGGGGGCCGGGACCAACATATAACCCGTTTTTCCCCTCGCTGCTGCAATAGCCTAACCTAATAACATACTAAACACCGAAACCCAGAAATACAAACATTCATGCTCATCACACAAAAGTTTGTCCCTGCCGGGAATCGAACCCGAGCCCCGACGATTTGTTAGTTGGACACGCTGCCGGCGTTTCCGTTTTTTTTCTAAAATTCGGATTTTTTTTTGTCAACCAACTTTTTCTCTTCTCAATTTATCGGAATGTTTTTATGTATGTCAACCTTTTTTATTTATCACTCGAAGAAGCCTGAACTAATTTGGGAAATTCTTTCTTTGTTTCAGAGGGAATACTTTTCAATTAGTCACATTTTAATTTGGCTAAGATATGATGCAGAATTCTAGAGATACAGGAAATGAGAAGTCGATTGTTTGCAGATTTACTGCGATTAAATCAATTTTTTTTTTTTCAAAACTTTTGTCACTTCAGTTGCATTGCAGATGTCACATTCTCATATGGTCCGCGGAAATTTGCATATTAAATTATTGTGTTGAGTTGAATTACACTAATGTCTTTTAAATGTTGGACAAAAGGTTCATAGCTCTTGGATTATCACGCATTGCTTTCAGCTTCCATACAAATGAACTCAAGTGTAAATAACTACTTATCCTAATTTGTAAATTGCAGTTTTCAACGATACTGTAATCTATCTAGACAATACCTTTAATCTCGGAAACGGATCCAACGATTATTATGAAATTTAATATGCAAGGGGTTTCGGGGGTAATAAACCGATCTAGCTAAGTTTAATTTTTAGAAAACGTCTTTTTCACTAAAAAAAATATCGGGCAAAGCTCGGTCATCCAGAGACTTGTATTTATTAAAACAAGAAAATCTATATATATGAAAGGCAAAAGTGACTGACTGATGTATCAACGAACGGGCCAAATCCTTAGGGCTCAAAACTTGAAATTTCGCTTAAGCATCCACTAACGAAGGAGTTTTCAAAATTCAACCTCAAAGGGGTGAAATAGGGGATAAAAGTTTGTATGATTTTATTTACCTTTTATATGATTACTTTTTATTCCCTGGACATATTTGTATGAAATTTCGTATGAATTAATAAAATAGAGTACAAAAAATAGAATAATGAATGACGTGTTTAAGCGTTTTTCAAAATTCGATCCCTAAGGGGGTAAAATAAGTGAAGTAACTTATAAAGAAAGATAAATAAATTCTACAGTAAATATGCACGAGCGAAGCCGCGGGTAACAGCTAGTAAAATATAATCTATACATGTAATAAAATCGTAGGAAAGTCAAAACTGTACATTGAATATTTGTTTTAAAAGAATACTTAGGGCGTGATCTACAATCGATATCAAAGCCAAAAATATAGTTTTAGAATTTTTGTCTGTTTATCTGTTTGTCTGTATGTATGTCCGGGGTAAACTCAAAAAGTACTGCATGGAATTACTTCAAATTTTGCATGAATATCACTAACAGGTCGGGTCAACATATAGGCTACATATGATCACGCTATCACCTACGGGGGAGGAGCAGTGCGGAGTAAATGAAGTCCGCGCGGACGAAGTCGCTGGCAACAGCTAATAGGAAATAAACTTAAGCAGTTGGTCCAAATGACCGTTAATGCGAAACCGGGCTTTTTTTTGGCAGAGTGCTCAGCCAGAGTGTAAAGTGGGTTTAAAACCTGCCCTAAGGGTTCGTATGAATTGAGTACAAAAAAATTAAATAATGAATGATGTGTTTAAGCGTTTTTCAAAATTCGATCCCTAAGGGGGTAAAATAAGTGAAGTAGCTTATAAAGAAAGGTTAAATAAGTTCTAAAGTAAATATGCACGAGCGAAGCCGCGGGTAACAGCTAGTAAAATATAATAGGAAATAAACTTAAGCAGTTTGTCCAAATGACCGTTAATGCGAAACCGGGCTTTTTTGGCAGAGTGCTCAGCCAGAGTGTAAAGTGGGCTTAAAACCCGCCCTAAGGGTAACTCCTGTAACATCGAACCTCGGCTTAGGGTAGTATCTTGACGATAATTAAGTGGCATCAGGATGGCAACTCGTTAATTACTCTCGAGTCTTGACCAGGGTCTCGAGTGTTATCGGACCGAAATAATGAGCGTATATGTGCAAACTGTGATGTGTAGGCTGTCATGGGACCATTCTAAATTCTAAACCAATGGTTGTCAGTACTGCACTGCATTTTAAATTATTATGTTTTTATATCCGTGTCTTATATGCATAATGATATTTTAAAATTAATGTGTAGTATTGCCCAGTATAAACCTTTGTGGTTTTTTAAATACTACTATATATATAAGTTAAATGTACAGTTATTTATTCAATAATAAATAAAAATAAATAAAACATTGTACGAGCTTAGCATAAAGAAAATCCCGCAATAATTTCACATAATTTGTATGTTGTGTTGTTACTTGTATGTATTGTGTTGTGGTGAACCGGAAAAACTGTAGACGTTCGGTTAACTCTGCCTACCGCCCAAGGAAGCGGGCGTGATGATATTTTTTTTAATAATAATAATATCTTTATTTGCCTAAAATAGGGTAAATAAATAATTAGATCTTATTTAAAAATATGCTGCTCTTTAATCTTATTTTGCCTGTTTTGTAACGTGCAAATGTTAAAATTATGTTTATAATCATAATAAATTTATGTTAATAATCATGGTAAATTTATGTTAATAATCATAGTAAATTTATGTCAATGAAATAGTAAATTTATGTTAATAATCATAGTAAAGTTATGTTAATAAGCATAGTAAATTTATGTTAATAAGCATAGTAAATCGAATTTAAAAAAATGTTAATAATCATAGTAAATTTTAAATTGAATCTTATAATAATTTTTATATACAGTTACTTACTGGTACTACAATTTTTTTTTAACTTTTAAATCATATAATGTAATAAATTGATGAATTTGATTTAATTTTAAGTTTATTGTGTTATTTTTGGGCATTTAAATAAAAAGTTTGTATTCAAAATGTTTTTTTTACTAGATATTAATGTATTATTTCGTTTTTAGATACTTTTAGAAACTTTTCCATCCATATAAAAGTTAACTGGGATGTTCTTTTAAAAATTTGGTAAAGTGCGTGTCGGGCTACGCGCAATGTAGGGTTCCGAAGTTGATCATCACAATAACGCGGACTAAGAAGTGGGCTTTTATAGTTTCATACTTTATACATTTAAGGTGTTCAACGTCAGTGACATATATATCCGCACTACAGGTCGGTGAATCTGTGGTGCGGATATATAAAACTTCTCTTAGTGCATTTTGTAAGTTGGTCGACTTATTACTCAAAACTTGTAAAGACTTCTAAGCCGTGACAGTTTTCCTTTTAACTTCATTATATTTACTATTACTATGATTTTTTTCCAACCCCCAAAACCAACCCTTTATCCTGCATAGGGACATTTGACTCGTAACAAAAGTGGGCACTTAAAAGCTTACGACTTGTTTTAACAAACCTACAATTTGTTTTAAAAACCTATCTAACGATATCCCACGTTATGGGGTACGTGAGAAATAAAATTAGCGGATGTTAATTTTATTTCTCACGTACCCCATAACTTTACATATAGAGGAACTAACCTGAAAAAATAATTTCAAGATTTTGTTACCATTTTGTTGACGTGACTAATATGTATATTCATGCCAAATTACAGCTTTCTAGTAATAAGGATCTCTGAGCAATCATGCGAACGGACGGACGTAGCGAAACTATAACGGTTCGGAACCCTAAAAAGACATTATCAGGTGCTGGTTGAAAAATAAAATGTTTTTACCATATTTTTCCTTAAAATAAAAATACGCACACATACCTGTCGTGATCCGTCACAAAATTTCTACCTGTTACGATGAACGTGGCCCACATACGATTTTTTTTAATTTAGAATACATTATATAATTATTTTTCATGATTTTTAATCTTTACTGTTAACATTAAAGGACCAAAATATTAACTGGGTCTTTTGAAAAAAATCATTTATTTACTTGTATCTATTTTTTTTATATTTAACAATCAAACTATTTTTTCTAGCTACGCCATTTTGTTCATAACAGTTTAAATATTTGTTGGAAAATTAGAAATAATAGTAACTATTTTTACAAGATTCAAGGAAATCACGATTTTAAGCGATTTTTAAATTTTAAAAATTCGTAGGTTGAGGTTACCATAATTGGTTTAAGTATTTTTTTTCATCCGAAATAGCCTAAAGTACCTACATACACCTACAAAAATTCACTGTTTTTTTCCAAAATTTTTCGTTTTTTATGTTACCGGCCAAACTAGTTTGTCCTAGGCCAAACCGGTTCATAGTAAGCGTGTCGGGATATACTAGTTTAGCCCAAGACAATCTAGTTTGGCCTAAATACTTTAGGCTTAACTAGTTTCGCCTAAATACTTTAGGCTTAACTAGTTTCGCCTAAATACTTTAGGCTTAACTAGTTTGGCCTAGGCTGAACTAATTTTGAATTATTATTCAAGGCTTACTTACTTCTCCCTATATATATGTATTTATACCTACCTGCGTCAGATACCATCGATTGTTTTCGATTCATTTGGGTTAGGGTAGGTTAGGACAGTAACCATCGCGCGAAGGCGAGCGAGCGTGCCGCGGTAGAGGACACCGAGCGCCAGATCCGGTTTACCGGTGGGAGGGATGCGCTGTGCCGCGCCCCCGGCTGCTTGGGTACCACCATCTTGCTTATTTTTCCCTTGAAACAACTTTGCTGTGTTTCGGAGAGAAGGGCATGACAGGCAGTGTAATTACTGGCACCGAGACTTAACATCTTATATCTCAGGATAGGCAAGACACGAATGAAATACCCGGGCTAATTCCACCTCAGGTTTTTGTTCATTGGCGACGTCGATCACTTACCATCAGGTGGTACGTCTGCTAGTTTGCCTATCTCAATAACATAAAAAAATCCTTTCTATTGTTGATGTTATTGTATTGTAATGAGTTAACCATTTGGGTTAGGTTAATCAGTAAAAAGATAACGAAAGTGTACTAGTAGGGACATGGAAGGGGTATTCCTACGTTCAGAGGTAACAACGTGTTTATTTTGTCACTTGAAATGATTCAATAAGTTCAATTATAATTCATAATTAGTTCGGTCTAGGTCAAACTAGTCAAGCCTTAATACATGCTAAACTAGATTGTCCTAGGCTTAACTAGTATACCCTGACTCGCGTAGGATCAACTTGTTTAGCCTAGGATAAACTAGTTTAGCCTGGAATCGGGTTTGGCCGGTAACATTTATACAATAACACAAAGAGATATCAAAAGCGTAATTTTACACTTTTACGTGTATAACACCGGGAAGGAAAATACGGAGAAGCCACCCCATACATTTAAAACAAAATACTCATAACAATTAGAATAATTTTGCAAATGAATGCGCCGCTACGCCCAGCACTAATTGGGTTATTTGGGTTCGAGGCGAGACGCGACCGCGAATTCGTCCAATTCATCCAAATGAAGGATCTCATATAGGTCCTAAGTTAGTCGAAAGTAGGAATGGCACATTTCACGCATCAATGTTTATATCACTCGTTATAATATATTTCACGTGTCACACCAGTTATATGCATCGAAAGCGTCCGTTATATATAACGGGAGCGTAATTTAATTTTACACAGGCCAGGCTACTACTTAAGCTTATAATTCGCACAATTACATAGTGCGAAAGAGACAAAGCAACAACATTTGTGCGACACCGCTATTTCACTTTACTAATCATAAATTGTAATCGTATAAATAACTATATCAAGCCATTATCGATGCGACATGTTACAGACGGAGTAAAATGAGTGCACCCACTATGACAATAATTGTCACTAATAAAATATAACGGTCGTGATTAATCACGCGTGATATAACAGTGACAAAAACAGATAACTTCATGACGTGATCTATACATATAACAAAAATCGTAGGAAAGTCAAAACTGTACATTGAATTTTTTTTAAAAGAATACTTGGGGCGTGATCTACAATCGATATCGAAGCCAAAAATATAGTGTTTAGAATTTTTGTCTGTTTTCTGTATGTATGTCCGGGGTAAACTCAAAAAGTACTGCATGAATTTACTTCAAATTTTGCATGAATAACACTGACAGGTCGGGTCAATATATAGCCTACATATTATCACGCTATCACCTACGGGGGAGGTGCTGTGCGGAGTAAACGAAGTCCGCGCGGACGAAGTCGCTGGCAACAGCTAGTAGTGAAAGAACGTTACAACAGTGAAAATTTAAACGCGAGTTTAGGCGTTTTAATTATTTATGCTATCTGACCCGCGCAGCTGCGCTCCAGAATATGTTAGCACGTCATCAATATAGTTTATTACACAAACCTTCATCCCCTATTTTAGGCCCTTAGGGGTAGATTTTTTAAAATTATTCTATGTTTGATTTCGGATCTTTAACTATCTCCGTGCGAAATTTCATCGAAATCGATTCAACTGTTTAGCCGTGAAAGCATTCATACCTAGAAATAAACAGACTTTTACATTTATAACATTAGTAAGTATGGATTTGCAACCTAATAGGTGAATTATGTTGCAAATCTATGTCCATCCAAAAATACATATGCATATGGCATTAGACCTCGTTACATGATAGCAACGCACCATTAACATCTTTGGTGTCTATAGGCGATGGTTGACTCTTTCCATCAGGAGACCCTTCTGCTTGTTTGCTATCTCATAAAAACTAGTAAAATTGACCAGTAAGAAACGAAATAAAACAACATGGAATATATTTGTTTTTTGTTGCAATATAAAAATATATCGTAAAAGGTTTAATTAGATAGAAACTAGCTGCACGAACTTTTTAGTTAGCGGACTGAAAGTCTGGACCCAAAAATGTATAACTAACAAACGCCATCAAAACCCGACCATTTTGTTTTTGAGGCACATTTGATCATCTAGTAATCTAATTTTTTTTTTCAATCGGTTCAGCAACCCGTGAATTTTGAAAATACGCAAAAATTATTCACGTTAAAGTAAGTTTTTATTATAATATCAATAAATAGAAATATCAAGTATGATTATAACACAACTGTGAATGGGGTCTTGCTCCTTGATCACGTATCCATGTTTTCATGCTTCTGAGACACTTCTTTAAGTCAGTCTCAGATATAGCGAAGGGAATTCTGTTCTAACCTGATATCCATAAGGCAAATCTCATTTTTATTGTTACATTTTCATTTTATTGAGTTTTAATTCACAAGAGTTTTAAAAAAGTTTCACTTCAATAAAAAAAACAGTTAGATATAATAACCAGCATTTTCTACTTTCCATGATCGAATAAGAAGCATAGTTAATTACATTTCAAAACTTAATCAACTAGAAACAATTCCAAAGTCCTAAATCTTGTTCGCTTCATTTCAGATAATTAAAAGCTGCGTCTATAGATATCGCCCTGGCGTGAGAGAAACGTCGTTGAAGCGATAAATTGAAACAATGAAAAATGTATCCTATTTTCTACATCACTCGATTCGAAATCAAATATAAACCATGATTCATTAATGAAACGCTAAGTTGTGAAATGTATGTGTACAAATACAGTCCGTATTAAAACTGTGATACCTACTATAGGGATTTAAAGAGTCCCGGGCTCCTTTGAAGAATAGGCCAATTGCTATTCTGCCAGGCAGGTCGTAAAAGGCGACCAATTGGCTACGCGAGTTGTGCGTGTGCGAACTGTGCGTTTCTCTGTTGTGGAACCAATTACCGGCAGGGGTATTTCCGAACGGATACGACATAGGGACCTTCAAGAAAAGAGCTTACTCATTCTTAAAAGGCCGGCAACGCAACTGCAAGACCTCTGGTATTGCAGATGTCCATGGGCGGCGGTGATCACTTACCATCAGGTGCACCTCTTGCTCGTTTGCCCCCTCTTCTATAAAAAAAAAAACTCGCCACAAGATAGCAACGCACCATTAACATCTTCGGTGTCTATAGGCGATGGTGGACTTCATCAGGAGACCCATCTGCTTGTTTGCTTTCTTATAAAAAACAGATACAAAAACTGTTTATATGTAACAAGTAAGTATTCATATCGATATACTGTATATTTCTTGTGTATATATGTCGATAATAATAATAATTCGTGCCGGTCAGAGGCAAGGTCCTAGGTTCAAATCCTGGAGTGTCAAAATTTATCTTTGTTAAGTTTTATGTTTTTTTCTGACGCTGGAAAGACGATAAAACATATGTACGGTAAGAAACACAAAAATATTAATCAATATTATAAATTTAAGAATTGTATATGTATCAATGAACTCATTTAACTAAGGGGCCTTTCATTAAGCGTTTCCTAACTTCAACTTGCAACAAAACATTTTCGTTTGTCAAAAAAAGTGTGTGAGATATCATAGCATTTTTTATTCATTTGAAATTCCCATTGACGCCATTATTCGTGAAATATAACATTGTTTAATGTCTTCTCTGAATGAAACGCATCCGAAATGTCCAATTTTCCGTGATTCTAGCGCATAAATCAGGACAAATTTGACCAATAGCACTGGTTATGTTGGCTCTGAGCGCCACTGTGGTTTGTGCCTTATTGGCATAGACTTGCGATAAACCCATAAGAAAAAGTCTAATGGAGTCAAATCGGACGATCTCGGTGGCTAGTTCACATCACTTCCTTCAAATCGCTCGTGCAGAATACCCAATATAGCATGAACTGTGTGACAAGCTGCGCCGTCCTATTGAAACCAAATATCGTTGGTGTCAATATCATCCAATTCAGGCCAAAATAATTAGTATTTATCGACCTTCGGAAGTTCGGAAGTTATTATTGGAAGACCCATTATATCCAGCGATCAGTACGATCGATGGAATCAATCACAAAGCGAAAATTTGGCCAGTTTCAACAAAGCGACACGGCAGCTCAACAGTGACAGCGTGCCAATCAAAGGTAATGTCACAGGTTTAAATACTCTCGTAACAAGATTTCTGTTATATCATAAGATCTTTTTGTCTCACACTACTCTATTGTGGAATCAATTACTGGCAGGGGTGTTTCTGAACAGATACGACTTAGGGACCTTCAAGAAAAGAGCTTACTCATTCTTAAAAGGCCGGCCACGCAACCATCTGGTATTGCGGATGTCCATGGGCGATGGTGATCGTTTACCATCAGGTTCAGATCCTGCTCGTTTTCCCCCTCTTCTATAAAAAAAGATTGCAAGCAAGCAGATGGCTCTTTTAATAAAAAGAGACAACCATCGCCTATAGACACCAAATATGTTAATAGTGCGTTGATATCCTTGTGGCGAGGTTTAAATTCCACATACATAAGTTTACCAGCTACCCTCCAAACCGGAACATGACAGTAATAATGACGATAATTGCGGCAGCAATAGGTAAGGTGGTGGTACCTGATCCGGACGAGCCGCTACAGAACTCTAGTAGTCACGATGGTAATAACTTGCATAGCCAATCGTTCGCATTTTTCGAACTGCCTGGCAGAACGGTAGATGGTATATTCTTCAAAGAAGCCTGGACCAACACGGAGGACTCTTTTATTAAGTATTAAAAAAGTTTTCGCAAGCATAGGAACACTAAAGTATTGATCAATATTATACTAATGTGAACTGCATCTGTAACGAGGTTGTATTACGACATGCCTACGGCAATTGGTCTATTATTCAAAGGGGGCCCGGACCAATCCGGGGTATAATCTATAACGTCATCAAAATCGGTTCAGTGGCTTAGCTGTGAAAGCGTATCAGACAGATTGACAGACATACTTTTACATTTATAATATTAGTAATATATTCACGCCTGTATCCCGGAATAGGTAAGTAGAAGTACGCACGCACGATTAGCCGAAGGCACTTGATCTCACAATGTGATAGGTGGCAAGCCTATCGCTAATTTCCAATTTCAACTTCCGGGCACTTTCCAATCTCGGGTAATATTGTTTTTATCAGAAAACTAAAAAAAATTTAACAGGATTTTTTTAACATCCTATATAAAAGAGACGGTTAGCTCTTTCTTATAGGAGACCCACTTACTTGTTTGCTATCACCATATAATATCAATGCAAAACAAACAATGAAATCCGCTGCCTTAACTTTTCTTGCCCCAATAGCATCAGTGTAATGCCTTCTATCGTGTTTGTTACACTTGACATTGTTGCATTCCACATTGAAGTACAAGGAAAGCGGAGCACCAATAACATCTTTGCTGTCTATAATCAATGTCAACATTTTTTATTCAACTACTAATTGCACCGTGCATCTCGCTGAATTATAAAAGTTATTGGTAAATCCCATGAGAACAACTCATTTATCCGGGATAAAAAGTAAACTATGTGCTCTTCCAGATCATCATCTGCCTGTGTGTCAAATTTCATCCAAATCTGTTTGGTAGTTTTTGCGTGATTGAGAAACAAACATCCATCCAAACTTTCAGATTTATAATATTAATTAATTAATTAATATAGATTTTATACAGGCACTTTTGACAAGTCAATTTTAAAGTTAATACCATATCCCACATACTGAGAAAATCTAATGAATGAAACTCTACTGGTATGTATTTTCATCTTTTAATCAGTTTTTTTAAGTATATTTTGACTAGATAGATTTAGTTTTATTTTATGAATCTATTGTTTACAATTTACTTAATACAAACATTTAGTTGTGTATATGTGTGTGTTTAGTTTTTAAGTTGTTAATTATATTGTTTAAGTATTACTGTTTGTCTTCCTAATAAAATAAAATAAATAAATAAATAAATAAAATGTCTTGTAAATCTACTTTTTGTTCTACATATGTACGATAACTTACTAAATAGTATAATATAATTACCAATATCTTATTGGCATGGGGAGTAATTAATCCCATGCTTTATTATCTTCCAAATATTCAGATATTTTGTGATATCCTTTGTTACCAGAGAGTTTAATATGCTACATACTAGAGAAGCTATGCTGTGTGGAACTCGTGTTCTGTTTTGTTAACATCGGCTGCAACGAATAGTATAGTATACATTTGCGACAAAATGATCATAACTATCGTGAATTTATTGGCGTTAAATTGTTTCATTCAACGAGTTCAGACGAGTCCATGAACTGTACTTCAGTGGAATACAAGATACGTGGAACATGTCCTGTCTAGTATGTTAGCACATAGAAGTCTTTGTTTATTACAGTTTTGATTTCAGACAATATTTCATACAATTTTGATTTTATACAGTATTTTATTTTAAAATTATTGGTAAATCTTTAACAGCATCAAAGCAGTTAAAGCATACAGACTAACCCATAAAAGGGTAACTAATGCTCAGCGAGTTTGTTTTTGTTTCTAGGAAGTATTTAAATTATTTAAGAAATATCTGCAGACTGGCTCGTGGTCTAGAGATAGCCTATTCAGCTTGGATCATGAGATCTTGCAGCAGCCTGCAAATTACACTAGCAGCTCAAAGTCTGGTGGAGTAGTGTATTACCACAAATCTGTGCCTCAAATGAGCATGTAAAGGTTTCGGTCCCGGTTATCGCTAGAAATAGTTGATAATTGTTAACATGTTGGTAAAAGTGGAGATGAAGATCACCACTTATCTTGCACACCAACAAACCAGTGAATTGCGGTGAACTGGAAAGTCTATAGACGTTTGGTTTACTCTGCCTAACTGGGCATTATGATACTATTTCTTAAAAGTAGCTTCATAAATTATTTACTTCACAATGTTTCTCAAATGAGAAAATATTTTCACAATCAAACATCAATTATTCAAATATGATACCAGATAAGACAAGATACCAGTGAACAACTGGATGGAAACAAACTGGATCTGGTGGATTCTACTGCGTGTTTAGGCATTACTTTAAATAAGAAATTACAATGGGGACCACACATTAATAATTTAGCAAATAGACTCAGCTCGGCAGCTTATGCAGTTAAAAAATGAGACAGTTAACTGATGTCGACACAGCAAGAATTGTATACTTTAGTTACTTCCACAGCATTATGTCATAGTTATGGGATTCTTCTCTGGGGAAATTCTGCTGAAATAAATACTAGATTTGTATTGCAGAAAAGAGCTATTAGGTAAATTTACAATCTTAGCCCAAGGGTTTCCCTGAGAGAAAAATTCAAAGAAATTAATATCCTAACTGTTATATATCCCAATATACATTTGAGAACTTGATGTATGTTCGTAAAAATATTTGCTTGTTTTAAAAAAATTGTGATGTACACTAACTAAACACAAGGAACAAAAACAATCTTGTTGTGCATGCATCTCGTCTCCACAGAACAAGTAACTCTTTTATGGGGCAATGTATACGCTTTTACAATAAACTTCCCGAAACTATGAGAAATCTACCAGTCAATAAATTTAAAAAATGTGTTAAAACAAAACTGTGTAAAGAAGGGTATTATAAAATCTCAGATTATTTGGAAGACAAACAAGCATGGGATTAATTGCTCCTCATATCAAACTCATATATACGTTTTATAATTATGTAATATTGTGATAAAAACATTATATGAAAAAAAAAGACAAGCCCGCTGAGTTTCTTCCGCCGGATCTTCTCAGTGTGTGGCCGCGTTCCGATCCGGTAGTAGTTTTAAAAAATGTTGATGTGTCAAAATAACTTGTAAAAAGTTTTATTGAATAAAGTTCTTCTGATTTCTGATTATAAACTGCAATGGTAAGGCAATGGTTACCCTTCACTCCAGGGGACCGCTTGCTTAATACTTGTTTGCGATATGATTTAAAAATAATAACGTAATTCAATAACTAACTAAACCCACAACCTTACTTTTTCCTGCCTCAGTAGTAAATCTATATATAAAAATCAATTGCTGTTCGTTAGTCTCGCTAAAACTCGAGAATGGCTGGCCTGATTTGGCTAATTTTGGTTTTAAAATATTCATGGAGGTTCAGGTTAGGTTTAAAAGGTGAAAAAAATGTAGAAAAAAAAATGGAAAAATAGACACAAAGCTGGCAGAACGTTTGCCAGGTCAGCTAGTACTAAATAAAAAATATTTAAGTTTCTTGTTGCTTTCTCAATAAACAACTGAAATCTTTAGGATTTTTTTAGGTGAAAATTTTTGTTAGGTCTTTAGGTAAACAAGATCACATGCACAGCTTCCCACATGAGTAGAGTAAACAGATCTTCAATGTACAAAGTTTCATGCAATCTTTCCTCCCCATCTCAGTCACTTCAGGATGGATTATTTTTGAAAAATGTAACTAGCCTATGTTTTACAAGGGGATTTAAAATATCAATTTGCCAAATTTCAACTAATTTAGTTAAGCGGTTCAGCAGTAAAAGCATAACAGAGAGATAGACTTTTACATTTATAATATTAGTATAGATATGGATGTAAACATTATATTTTATAAGTATTTATTTTTATAGTAATTAAATAAATAAATAACTAAATTTTATTCTTATACTCTGTGGTCTAGTGGTCCAGCGTTGGCGTTGAGCACATGAGGTCCCGGGTTCGATTCCCGGGTCGGGCACATAAAAAAGGTTTTTTTCAGTTTTCTGAGAAACACAAAGTTGCTCGGGATTGGAAAGTGCCTGGTTGGCGATAGGCTTGCCACCTATCACATTTGTGGGACCAAGTATCTTCGGCTAATCGTGGATGCACTTGTTGTACCTCTGCCTACCCCTTCGGGGATATGGGCGTGAAGATACTTGAATACTTACAGATGCCAATTATCCCTAGCATCCCAAAACCACTAAGTAATATTATGTTGTTTTTTTTACATTATAAGATAGCAAACAAGCTGATGGCTTTTCTGATAGGAAAGACACCAAAGATGTTAATAGTGTGTTGCTATCCTTGTTGGCAGAATTAGAGTTACATACATCAGTTTACGAACTACCTTACCAACTAAACTAGAACACAACAGTCACAAGCACTGGCGCTATTACCACAGAATACATAACAGTACAAGTACAGAATAGACACTCCGGTGAGTTGTTTAAAGAAATAGGGACTCTTGCTACGATACAATTAAGTTGAATTCAGATTGTGCAGCACTTGATTACCTACAGTTATATTTACCTAGAAGTTGCATCTCTTTCTATCGCATAACTCTTATCCTTTCTAATGAAATCAGGGTTGACTCAAAGATACCCTATTGCCTATAGACACCAAAGATAGTAAGAGAAGATTAATGATGCATTGCTATTTATGCAGCAGGATGGCAATGCTATATACATAAGTCTACCGCCCAACGTTAACCCCTAAAACAGAACACGATAGTGACAAGCATTGATGGTATTGTGGCAGGAATAGGTAAATCAGTGGTACCATACACACGAGCGAGACAATGCGGAATGCAGACAATAGGTGGTGGTATTCACGGTGGTAGTGAAACATATAGCCTGGCATAGCGGCAGTTGCTTTATTCTTCAAAGAAACGGACCAACATGAAGAAAATGAATTTTACTAATAATTAATTAATGTTAAAATATAATTTATGGCGCATTTCAATATGTTATACTAGGGAATGTTAAATATACGAAATTCTTACCTATAGTACTTAAATCCTACATAAAGAAATTTATGAGTAAATTAACAAAACATAAATATTTCTTACCTTTCAGAATATTTTCGTAAAGAAAAAACCAAAAACGTTGAATCTCTCTGTTTATTACGACAGCCATCTACACAACAATTATTTGTATTATGATTCCCCATTTTATAAGAGTATGTACAGTAATAAACCTTACGTTGTGACGACGATCACCAGGCCATCGTGCAAGTAAATGTTTACTCATAAGCACAGGGCAGCCCCAACGTATTTGCAAAGCAGCATTGTCGCGTGCTGTAGGTACTTATCGCGGTAGGTATAGGAGAGTGTTAGAGACCTGCTATTACTGCAGGAACAGGTAAGGCAGTGCTACCGATCCCAGGCGAGACTATACAGATTTTCACCACCTAGTAGCCACAGTAGTAGTGACTCGCACAGCTAATCATTTGTCACTTATTACCTGCCTGGCAGAACACCAAATGGTTGAGATCAACACAGAGAAAATGTATATAATAAACAATAATCTATTACAAATAAATAAAATTGGAGTGTCTATTTGTAATATTAAAATAACTGCTTTTTACTAAATGCATATGGACGTATACACAATACATATACCAAAATAACTTTTTTTTAGAATTGTTGTCTGTCTGTTTGTTCTGGCTAATCTCTGGAATGGCTGGACCGATTTTGACGGGACTTTCACTGGCAGATAGCTGATGTGATAGGGAGTAACTTAGGCTAGGTACTTTTTTTCGAAATTTGTCCATGCAGACGAAGTCGCGGATTCAGCTAGTATAATATAAAAATATTACATACCTACAACCCGTGTGTCTTTGCATATGATGTTCATAAGTAAGTTGATTTGCCAACACTTTATTACAAAGGGTACAGATTAGTGTACCATTTGATAAAGATTTCTTGTTTTTTAGTAGAAGTTTCTTTTGTTTTTCTCTGTACTTTCTAGGCATTCTTAATTTTCTCCTTTTTACAGGTTGTATTACCGATTCTTCAGGGCTTATAGGACGTTTTTTGCCAAACATTGATTCCATTTTATCTAATACACATTTGCTCTCTAAATTAGTTGAATTCTCTTCAGAATTATGGTTAGAAATGTTATCAAATAAATTGTCATCAGAAATATCATTTTGAAAGATATTTTCATCATTGTCTCTGTAACTTTCAACATTTTGTTTTAATTTTTTAGATTTACAAACTGTAATAGATGTCTTTTGTAATTCATCAGGTAAGTAAAGTTTATACATAACATATTCCACGACTTTTTCTCTTAAAACGTGTTTTTCACTTGATAAGGTGTTAGCAATGTATTTTAATATGTTATGACTGGATTCACACTTGAATTTGAAATAAATAGCTGTTTTAAGTAAACCTAAACAGTTTAGGCACATAAAAGTAGGATATTCATCTTGTTTTTGAATCGCAATGTTTGCAAAAGTTAACACAGCTTTAGCATATGAACTTAGACCGTCAATCATTGAATTATCAATTAAAGATATCATTTTCTCACTATTTTTAAACTCTAAGCAAAGACGACAAATCGATTTAAAAAGTTCACTATAAGAATTCATTGTACTTAATAAAATTAATTATAATAAATAAACAAATTAATGCAGCCACGAATTGATCACAACAATCCAATTGTCAAATGTCAATTTCGTTTTCGAATGTCAATTGTCGTTGTCAAACTAGAAACAGCGAAGTTTTAAATAGGTAACAATGAAGGGGCAAACATCGTTGTAATATGCAGCCAATTTAATTTTATGGCATTTTTTCTACTTTTAATTTTGTATAGATTAAACATAGAAAATATAGCTCAAGGCATTGGTATAAAAACCCAAGATACACATTGTCTCAAAACAATCCTCTAAAAATCATTTCAAATAGAATCGTGTTACTGTGAATTTTATTAATTTTTGCACATTGTTTAAGGTTGGATATGCTAAAACATAATATGCTTTTGCCATATCTATAACTACTTACGTAAAATTAGCGAGATCTTAAGTTTTATAAACCAATATCGCCCAGGGCCGCGCCGCGTGCAAAGTGTGCGGCAGCGCACACAGGCGCTAAGGCAATAGGGGCGCTGCCAGAAAGTGGGCGCTGCCATCGAAAATATTTTTGTTACTCCTAGGTACACAACATATTTTTGTAGTAGAGTATCGATAAGTATTTAAATAGTGAAACATCATAAGTACACGAAAATAAAAGTATACGAATGTATAAAAATTTAAGTGTTCTTTTTCGCTGTACTTAATATTTGGTAAGCGGAAGCGAAGTGGTTTTACCTATTAAGGAAAATATTATTTACGTACCTACGTAAGTATATAATACAGGAGAATATTTAATTCGGTCAAAATAAACAAATAAAAAAAAATCTGTAAGCCAGTTGGCCCTGCAGGCCATCCCTGAAACTTTTCTCTTTTAGGTATTTTAAGCTTAAAAAAGCAAAAACTATACCTAAGCATAGATTTTTCAAATCCAGGTTCAAAAGCCTAAAATTGGTAAAAATGACAGTATTTTAATTTTCGAAAAGTATATTTTCAAAATAAAGAGTTTTCGACCTTTTAAATGGTATTCAACGTAATTTTGAGCTCTAAATTTTTTTATTATCTACAAAATGTGTCCATTTTGTAGGTAATAAAAAATTTAGAACTCTGGTTAAAAATGTCAAAGAAATGTCAAGAAAAACTTTTTCAAAACTTTTCATCATTCATAAATCCCAAACAAATCAACCGATTTTAATCCGATTTACGGTATTTGACGCAGTTTTTTTTTTTAAGTAGGAGAGCTGGCTAGATTTTGAAAGTTATTTTAAATATGTAAAGTAAATTCGCTGTAAACAAAGTTGTTTTAATAATTGACACGGTATTTGACACGAAATAAAGAAAACAACGGAATTGGCAAGTACAAACATTTGTATCAGGACCGCGATCGCCACACTCACACATAAAATAAGCATTATTGCATATAAACTACTAATGCAAACATTGTTTCATTGGTCATTTTCATTTTAAACGGCAATAATCCGAAACACACAAACAGAACATTTAAAAATATACCAAACTGCGTTACAATTAATTTTATTTTGCTACAAAAAAAGAGTATTTACGTCCTTTTGTAGTCTATTTAAAATAGACTCATCTATTTGTACAATAGTGAAACTTAAGATCGTAATAGTTTCGCTATTCTACAATAGATGGCAGCATTGATTTTCCGTAGTTTTCAGTTGATCATATTTGAGTAGAGAACTTTCTAGAACGATATACGTAATGACTGTCATTACGTATATCTTTCTAGAAAAATTAGGTCAACCTAAAATGAACTTTATATGTAAGGTGTACGGCTGATTTTAGCTTGACTTTCTATTATATCATTAGAGATTATATTAAATCAGGAATTTAATTAAAATAAAATGAAAATTGTACTTTCGAATGATATGAAATATCTCCATTTTTAATCATCTGTATTCTACTATCATTTCTGCATTCAAGGATGGCACAATACGGCATAATTCGGTGTATAATAGATTTTCGCACGACGACTATCTCCTAATGATATGGTAAGTATCACTAAGGCAATTTAGAGTAAAAGCGCATAATAGTGACGCACGCGGCACGCCCACTCTTCACTTCCCCTTGTTTTCTTTATTTCGTGGTATTTGACGTAGTTTTCGACGTAATAAAATATTGTAAAATATTAAAAAATTATTAGTTAAAAAATTCCGGACTTGTGTTGAAAAAATCGTTTTTTCAAAAAATTTCCGTCGACGATAATTCCTGAACAGATAGATCCATTTTGATGCAGTTTTCGGCATTGAACGCAGTTTTTTACTTTTGTACTCAATTGGTACATTAATGTGGAAGTTGTTTAAAAAATGTTATTTTGGAATTTTCTTTGAGGTTTTTCAAAATTTCTCTAAAAATAAGCATTGCTTATTTGCTAACATCCCAATTGAATGCCATCAACCGCTTTTCGATTTAGTCAAGCCGTTTAAAAGCTATGAGATGTTTTCATACACACACGAGCACGCGTGCGCGTGCTCACGCACGTGCGCACGCACGCCAAGATACATGTCAGAAAAAACAGTAGGCCCGAGCAGTAGGCTTGGAAAAACAGAAAAAATAATGGTTTCTAAGCAAATTTAAAAAAAAATTGGGTTACCCCTTTTTTAAGATGACGATATTTATACATATCAAATGTATTGAATTTTTAATGCGTAATATAGATACGTCTACCTATGTACAAATTAATGAGAAAAAAGTTTACTTTACCATATCTTTTAAAATGATTCCGGATAAAAATTATAATGTAGTCCGTGTATTGATCAGTTCCGTAGAACACAGAATATATAATCGTACAAGTACAGAAAGACACTCCGGAAAGTCGTATAAAGAAGTAGGGACTCTTGCTACGATACAATTAAGTCAAATTCAGATCGCGCGGCGCTTGATTACGTACGTTTATAATTATCTAGAAGTTGCATCTCTTTCTAACGCGTAACTCTGATTCTTACTAATGAAATCAGGGTATTGTCTCAAAGATTCTCTGTGTTAGTTTCGGGCTCTTTTGAAGAATAAATGTAGGCCAACTGTCGTTCAACCAGGCAGGTCGCAAAAGGCGACCGATTGGCTATACGAGTTACTACCATCGTGGCTACAAGGTGGTAAAGTAGTGCATTGTCTTGCCCGGGTGTGGTACCACCGCCTTACCTATTCTTGGTGCAATAGCTTCAGTGCTTGTCACTGTAGTGTTCCGGTTGAGAAGGTAAGGTAGCCGATAAACTTATGCATGTGATATTAGACCTCGCCACAAGATAGCAACGCACAATTAACACTTTTGGTGTCTATAGGCGATGTTTGACTCTTTTCATCAAGAGACCCATCTGCTTGTTTGCTATCGTCATTACATAGTATAAAACAAAGTCGCTTTCTCTGTCTGTCCCTATGTCCCTATGTCCCTATGTCCCTATGTCCCTATGTCCCTATGTATGCTTAAATCTTTAAAACTACGCAACGGATTATGATACTGATTTTTTTAATAGATAGAGTGATTAAAGAGGAAGGTTTATATGTATAATAACATTCAATATATTGTAGAGAAATACTGCAATTTTTGAGTTTTCTGATGTCATGTCGTAAATAATTATATATTTTTTTCGCTTACATTGCAAACGCGGGCTAAACCCTACGAGATTTATCAAATTAATGTACTAAGAGTTTGTACACCTTAAAAAGGTCTACAGAAAACTCCCCGATGGTATATGTCTATCTCTTATGGATAACCCACAATAGCATTTTTTTGTCATTTACTTTTTACGAGAAATAATCGGCTTTTCTTCGAAGCAATTTTAAGCAATACAGCACTAATCCTTATCCAATTAAATAACATAAATATATTGTTGATTTAATATAGATCAATATGGCCGCTTACAGCATGTAATTTAAATGAATATTTTCGAAGATATTACAGATTTAAAATGCAGAGGCATAGCGGTTCCGGATTTACAGGGCCTGTGGCGGCGTGAGCACGGTATGTTCTGTTTAACCGCCGCGCTGGGAAACGTGTTAATTTTCGGATAAATAAATATAGGACGGCGGCTGAAAACCAAAATTTAGTTCATTCTTTTTTTTAAACTAATTATCACCATATAAAAATCATGTCGAAGATTAGAAATAGTGCTAACAAATTATTTGTCTTAGAGATTTTTTTAGCCTTTTTTCGGAATTTTATATGATCAAGTAAAGTACATTCTATCATGTAATAAGTAAACACATTCCTTAGATAATATCTTCAGGTATATCGTATAATTTTTGTAAAATTGTTATTTAACAATTAATGTAAAAACTACGTATGTAGATAAGGAAGTTACTGATTTTACCCCGATTTTCAAAAATCGAGTTTTCACCAGATGTCCATGTTTTGAGGTCCTAGGAATCTTTTCCGACTATTTTGACGATGACGTCAGTATGTCTGTATGTATGTATGTGCGTGTGTGTGTGTGTATGTGTTTATGTAAACATCTCATAACTTTTTACCGGCTAGACCGATCAAAACGCGGTTGGATACTGCTCCGCTTCGCTTCGCTTGGATGGCATTCGATTGGATTCCGTTCCGCTTGGATGGTATTCGATTGGATTCCGCTCAGCTTATATTTCCTGAAAATTTGAACCGATTTGGTCTAGGAGATTTTGAGAAATTTAAAAATCACCAAAAAAAATGTTGACGAAAAAGTATTTTTCTAATATAACTTCCAGATTTATGTACCGATTGAGTACAAAAACTAATCAGCTCTATTCCTCAAAAAACTACGTATAATACATAAATTGCATAAAAATCTGTTTATCTGTTTGCGATTAATCGTTGACGAAAAATTTTGAAAAAAGTGTTTTTCGACCAATAATTTTTTGGTGTTCTACGATATTTTAGTACTAAAAAAACTACGTCAAATGCCGTTTCAAATATCAAAATCGAATTTAATTCTCAAAACTTATAGCTTTTTAAATATTAAAATTACGTTGTTTTTAGCAAACTTACTTAATTTTTTTTCAATAATTTTCAAGTTAATTTACCGATTGACCTAAAAATATTATCATTTTTGTTCTTTAAAAACTGCGTCAAATACCGTTAATTTAATCAAAATCGGTCAATTTGTTTGGGATTTATAAAGGAAGCAATTAAAAAAATGTTTTTTGACATAGCATTGAAATTTTTCAACCTGTCGATTATTTAGCTAAAATAATATTTTAGATCTCAAAAACTGAGTTGAATGCCATCATTGTTTTCAATATATACAGCTTTTCAAAAATTAATAATATTGCCATTTTTAACAAAATAGATGTTTGAACTGAAAAATCGATGCTTATAGTTTTTACTCTTTTGAGCTTAAAATACCTTAATTTAGTGAGAAGTTTCAGGGATGGCCCGTAGGGTCAACCACTTTTCCCGTTTGCACCGATGCCTCGCCTTAATAAATCGCAGGGTCAAACCTTCAACGTTGCAGGCTTAGATTTGAGCGTTGACTGTTTTTCACATGGCCAACTATATATCGCTCTTTCAAGAGTAACCTCTAAAAAAAGCATGTTCGTATTGTCTAATGGCAAGAAAGTTGTACACGTTGTGTATAAAGACATTCTGTAATATATTAATAGTAAAAATAAAAGAAATAGGTAAAAATGTAAAAACTAAAAATGTAGTATCTATATGAATTTAGATATTTCAAAAATAGCAGGAAATCCTCATAGTATAGGGAAAGGGGAGTTGTTTTACTCCAAATTTAACGCGTGCGGGCCACGGGCAGTAATGAATAAATCAAAACTACTGGATCGATTTTAATCATTTTTTTCCGGTGCGAAGCCGGGGCGGGCCGCTAGTATGATATAAAAAAAAACATACTCTATCGCCTATAGACACCAAAGATGTAAATGATGCGTTGCTATCTATGCAGCAGGATGGCAATGCTATATACATAAGTCTTCCACCCAACTTTAACCGCCAAAACGGAACAATATTAATGCTATTGTGGCAGGAATAGGTAAAGCGGTGGTACGATATTCCCGGGTGAGACGATGCGGAACTACACCACCTAGTAGTCACGATGGTAGTGATACGTATAGCCAATAAGTCGCCTTTTACAACTTGCCTGGCATAGCGGCATTTGCTGTATACTTCAAAGAAACTCTGATCAACACGGGGAGAATTAATTTTGTTAATAATTAAATAATGTTAAACTATAATTTATGGCGCATTTCAAGTTACAATACTGGGGCATGATAAATCTACGTAATTCTTATCTATAGTTCTTAAAACCTACTTATAAAATTACGAGTAAACTAAACAAAACAAATATTTATTGCGTTTCAGAATGTTCCGGTAAAGTGGAAAACGAAAATTTTACATCTTTCTGTTTATTACGACAGCCATATACACAGCAATTATTTGTATTACGGTTCCTCATTTTATAAGAATACCTACAGTAATAAATCTTACGTTGCGACGATGATCGGCAGGCCATCGTACAGATACGCGTGTATTCATAAGCACGGGGCGGGTCGACTGATTTGCAAAGTCTAGTTGCGCGCTGTAGGTATAGGCGAGTGTCAGAGGCCTGCCTGGACTAGAACGTCCAGGCGATCATAACAACTTACAGCTAACTTTAGGTATTTTAAGCTCAAAGGAGCTAAAAGTGGCATACTTTTAAAGCATAGATTTTTTATACTCAAAGAGTTCATAGTTCTAAAATTTATTAAAAATAAGAGTTTATTAGTTTTTGAACAGTTATCGTAGTGTAGATGTTGATCGTTTTTTGAGGTTTGATTCCCGGGCCAGGCAATTTCTTCTGGTATTATTTCTGGTAAGGTAATTCTAATAAAAACAACGTTGCCTGGGATTGGATGAGCGCCCGGTTGGCGATAGGCTTTCCATCTGTCACATTATGGGGCTAAATGTTTTCAGCAAATCGTCGGTGCACTTGTACTTCTATCTCCCTCTTCGGGGATACGGGTGTAAAGATACATTTTTTTGAACCGTTGTGTATCTTTCAAAACGATGATCGATTTTGATCCTTTGAATGGCACTCAACTTACTATTTGAGCTCCAAAATGATATCTTAGCTACAAAATCCATTAGTTGAAAATTAACAAAAACAGTGTCAAAAAGACACGTTTGTTCAAAAAAAGAATCAAGTAATTCGATTGATGTTATTTAACGAAGTTTTTTAAAATTCGATTTTAAAAATGTGGTGTCTTAAAGTAATATAATATAATTAAAAATATGAAAAAGATTTATTAAATAAATTTATTTAAAGCAAGTTATTTGGATTCTTTTACGCTTACAGCAATAAGTTTTAAGTAGGTATATATTAAAATACTCTAGAAAATTAAAACCGACTGGTTGAAAAGTCTTGAAGATATGGCAAAAAAATCTTTTTTTTTTTTCAAAACTTTTAGTTTAAGGTAGCTCTCGGACGGCTACCGATTTTAATACAATTTATGACATTAGAACGTTCTTTGAGAAAAAGAACTAAATAGATTTTGCATTCAGTCGTTAAATAATCTGATAGTAATTATTTTTTTATTTTTTATCCTTATAATTCTAGGCCAAATTAGTTTAAATTTTCAGAAAGTCAAAGTTTAGCTGAATATATAATCAAATGACGCATATACACACGCAGTTGAAAAATGTTCCTAGGACGAGGATTTTGGAAAGTCGGGGCAAAATCAATAACTTCCTTAAACTACTAACATAGGAAACTAGAATCTAGAAATTAAAAATGAAATATAATTAATATTACCTCTCATTTTTAGAATCAATACAATTTTTTTAATAAGTAGGTATTTTATCATTATATTATAACAAAATTTAATCAAATATTTCATTGCTACCTATTATATTATAGCATCCTCCTCGACTACTTTTTCAGGCTGTCAAATTTTTGTTTTTTTTTTATTTCACGCAAAAATTATTTAATTTCTATAATAAAACGTTTACCTAATCAGATACGAGCATTGACCACAACGCCAATCATTATTATGTGATTGTAATTGAAAACAAACTAGCTGTTTAAAGAAAACAAAATATATCGTGGGGCCGTTTAGGAAAGACATTTTGTTTGGATTTATGTCTCTATATCTTCTTTCTCCGTCGATTGTAACTCATTATCATGCAAATAAAATATTCTATTCTATTCTTAGCAATGACGAATATTATACACGTCATTGATTCTAAGTTTACAAGTTTCATTTCTTAGAAGATAATATAGATGGCGCTGTTCCAGTAATGCATTGCGATGATGTTATGCTGTGAGTTATATACAGGCTTTAGGAAAAATATAATATTTTTGCAGGTTTTATTTTAAATGTGTGCATTAATTGATGTAAAAATTTCTTTTTGCTTAGAATGTATAAATGGGGAATGTGTATCGATAAAAATCAATCATTCATGTGGCGCCAACTATATTTGAAAGTAGAAAACATATTTTGCACCCATTTTATGTTTCTATTTAAGTACCTAGGTATAACAGAAATAGTATAAATTATTAGTGTTCTGTGATCACAAAGTAATCTGTGACTACCTTCTACGAAAAGTAACAGAACATTGACGTGTATAATATTACCACATTATACATAGAGATGGGTTAAAACCGATATTTCTCAAGATTAGGTGATACTAATATATTCACTTTGAAATATTATAATGTCTTAACTAATATGTCAGTATTAACTAATATTTCACTGTAATTTGGACCTTAAAGTAAGAGTAATAAAATCTGATACTGATACGGCAGGAAAATATCTTAAATAAATATTTCACTGTAATTTGGACCTTAAAGTAACAGAAATAAGATCTTATACTGATATGGCAGGAAAATATCTTAACTAATATATCAGTATTAACTAATATTTCACTGTAATTTGGACCTTAAAACAACATTAATAAGATCTGATACTGCGGGAAATACGTCCGTCTCATTCGTAAGTACGACGCGGCGTATCGTGAAAATATTTTAATACTTTCACGAATCCGACGGGCGCCAATCTAGTGAATCCGAACTATTCCGAATACCGAATGATATTATCCTATTCATTTTGGATATCCGTTACAGATATTAGGCGAATATGAAATATTAGCATATTACAGTTCGCCGGATTAGTAATCCACGAATCCTTTCAATATTACTAATATCTTAGCGAATACTAATATATCAGTCACACCATTAATTATACACGTCGGTCAAAAGCCATTAAACAAAAAAAATTATACACGTCAATGTAACAGAAGCTCTCGTAGAGAGTATAAGTGTTCTGTGAACAGAAGCGATGTAAATACATTCATTTGTTCAATTTTGTTTTAGTACCGAAAGTGCAAACCTAGCACAAAATATTAGCACGTTTCTATTGTTTCGAATGTAGGACAACCAATTGTAAAGTTCGCGTATTCGATTGACAAAGTTTGTTGGCGTTAGTTGGAATAGTTGACTGTGAATTGGGTGACGAGAATTGTGTGTATTTGTTGAATATCTACGAGTATTTCTATTTGGACTACTACTATTATTATCTATAAACGATTAGGTGTCAATTTGTCAAAAGCCATAAAATTTCTGTAAAGTAATTTGAAGTTGGCACTAACTTCCCGCTAAAAGAAATTACTAATTTGAACCCAAGGAAGTTATATTCTACCAGGAATGTTCACACGCGCTTCAAAATCGTTCCAAAGAGTACCACGACATGAGTGGAGTGTATCTCTTTCTACTAAATAAGGCGCCAATCGCCATATATAAGTGCGGCCATGCTTAGTTTGCAAATTACTACTAAGTAATGCTTATACTTTAGAAACAGTTTTTGCATTGCATAAGTAATTACGTAATAATTAAAATAAGCACATTTTGGAACTCACTATGTTAATTACAATCCATTTTATGCTAATGTATTTATCAACGTGTATGAATAAAAGGGATTTTACGATTACCGAATATATATAAAAATCAACCATCGGTTAGTTTTATTTACACTGGCAATTGCAAGAAAGGGACAACATCCACTCTTATCGTTGTCTTGCTCAGAACGTTTTCCCCTCTGCTAAGTAAGAAACAAATGTCAACTTTATTAGTAACGAAATAAAGTATATTTTTATTTTTCAAATATTACTTCGTAACAATTCCAGTTATCGTATATAAGTTCCCTGTTTGAACCCAATTAAAAATTAAAATTTTTAAAATCAAATTCTTATTATCATAATATTACTTCTACATTATCCCCTGTAGTAATCCGGGTCCCTTAGAATAATAGATAAATTGCCGCTGCCAGGCAGGTCGTAAAAGGCCACTAATATACGTCATAGCTATTATACATCTCACTACCATCGTGACTACTAGATGATAGATTTCCGCATTGTCTCGCCCGGTTAATTGATACTACCGCCTTACCTATTGATGCCGCAATAGGTAGCGTTAATGTTTGTCATTTTCATGTTCCGGTTTGAAAGGTTAGGTAGACGGTAGATTTATGCATATAGCATTGCTACCCTGCTTGTCTGATGACAAAGTTTTATTAACATCTTTGGTGTCTATATACAATGGTTTCTCTTTTCATCAGGAAAGACATGTATTTGCTATCAGGAAAATAAGAAATAAATTATGAATGTCGATCATCGTTAAGTTTTAGTGAAGTTCTTGCAAATCTAAATTGTGAAGGGGCATTTAATCATCTTCATGATACTCTTATTGCTTTTTGGGCTTTACTTTCTAAAAATTCGAATTAAGGTATGAAATAAACCAATAAAAAATGGCTATCAAAAGGCCTGCTATATTTAAATAATCGTTATGGTAAGAGAATATAATGGTAAAAGAATAAAAACAAAAAATTAATTCATTGCGAGAGGAATAGGTCCAACGGTGGTACCAGACCCGGGCGAGACAAAGCAGAACTCTACCACCTAGTAGCCACGACGGTAGTGACTCGTATAGCCAATCATTCGCGTCTTAAAATGCAGATGGTTTATTTTTCAAAGGGCCAGGACTAACACTAAGTATGTTTATTAATGCCATTAAACAAGTGTAAGGCATCTGATCCGAATGTGAAGGTTCCCGTCTAAAAATGACAACGTTACAATAAGTAAATCCCACCCATCTCGATGACCTAATAACTCTGGCTACCGGAACACAGAATTACACGACATACCTACACACGTGATACAACTGTGCTGACCACTGACCATGACCCCACCCTAGAACCTCCCTCCCTGGTTTGTTTCGTAGGGCAAGTGCCGTTCTGCCAGGCAGATCGTAAAAGGTGACCGATTGGATATACGAGTCACTACCATCGTGGCTACTAGGTGGTAGAGTTTTGCATTGTCTCGCCCGGGTCTGGTACCACCGCTTTACCTATTCCTACCACTATCGCGTCACTTGCTTGTAACTGTCATGTTCCGGTTTGGAGGGTAAGATAGCTGGTAAACTTATGCATGTGGCATTAGACCTTGCCACAAGATGACAATGCACCATTAACATCTTTGGTGTCTATAGACGATGGTTGACTCTTTCCATCAGGAGACCTATCGACTTGCTTGCTCTTTTATGATATTAAAAATACCGAGTTTCCGTCTCACAAAATACTCCCAACTTTCTCACACACGCGCCCGGTGAAGTTGTAAAGCCAGCAGTAATTTAGTCATTCTGAAAAAAAAAACATATATATATATATATATATATATATATATATATATATATATATATATATATATATATATATATATATATATATATATATATATATATATATATATATATATATATATATATATATATATATATATATATAATAAAAGCGAAAGTAACTCTGTCTGACTGCCTCGTGATATAGAGATAGCCTATTCGGCTCAGCTGTGAGGTCCCCGGTTCGATCTCCAGGTCGGGAAAAGTATTATTGATGTTTTTTCGAGGTTTTCTCGAAAATCTAACCCTTAGTACCAGCTCGGAGTCTGGCGGAGTGGTGTAATACCATTCCCGTGCCTCGGATGAGCACGTAAAACTGTCGGTCCCGGTTATTGCTAGAAACAGTCGACAATCGTTAACATGTCGGTAAATACGGCGATGAGGGTCACCATTTATCTCGCCAACCGACAAACCGATGAATCACGGTGAACAGGAAAGTCTATAGACTTTCAGTTGACTGTGCCTACCCGCAAGGGAACCGGGTGTGATGACAATTTTTTTTAACTCTGTCTGCCTCTTCTTCACGCCTAAACCACTTAGCCGATTTGGATGAAATTTAGTGTAGAGATAGTTTGAGACCCGAAAAGGACACAGGAAATAGATTTTATCTCGGAAATCCCAAGAGAACGGAAACAATATGGGTAGAACTATGAGATTTTAGAAATTTTTCCACGCGGACGAAGTGGCGGGCACAGCTAGTTGTTTATATTTTTTTTTATCGATACGGAAGGGCTTGGCCACGATCTCGCCTGATGGTAAGCTAAGATGCGGCCTAAGATGGAACGCGCTTCCCTAAAAGGTGTTCACTCTTCTCTTGAAGAAGAAGGGAACACAAATTTAGGTCAATTTAAAGTAAATAAATCAAAAAGTTCCTGCAAAGCAGTAAATATCTATTGTGTCACACGAAAATAAAAATATTAAAGCGCCTTTGAAGGTTTCTTTGCATCTTTTGACGCCCTTTGTATCACACATACAAAAGGCTCCAGGCGCTATTGAAAATATTTGCATTGATTACTTTTTTCATAATTTAAATTTCTGTAGATTGTGAACAGATGCTTTTGATGATGGACGTATCATTGATTTCCTAAACAATATTTCTAAAAATACCTAACTACTAGCTGTTGCCCGCGACTTCGTTCACGCGGACTTCGTTTACTCCGCACAGCTCCTCCCCCGTAAGTGATAGCGTGATAATATGTAACCTATATGTTGACCCGACCTGTTAGTAATATTCATGCAAAATTTGAAGTAAATCCATGCAGTTTCCAGTCATCCATGCTTTTTGAGTTTACCCCGGACATACATTGACATTCCTACGATTTTAATATATGTATATAGATAACGTTTTAACAACTTTCTGGTATCAGTTTGTACAAAAACTTGGCAGACTTGTGACAGCTCAGTGAAATGCAATACTATGGTCCCTTTATAGTATGTAAAAAATTACTAGTTTTTAGGCCGAAGAAAACTAGTTATTTTGCAATTTTCCGCGAACTTTTAAGTGTACCTTTGCGAAGTTACTGAAGATGAAGAAAGTTGCGAAGTGAAACGTGCGTTGAGTGCGTCAATTGTGTGCTTTTGTGTTTGGTGCTGTCGTGGTATAAAGTGTGGTGGACGAGGGTGGATAACTGTGCCGCTGGGGTCTTCATTATTTTCAGACCTACGGTAAGTTTGTTCCATTTCTTACACCGCTTTTATATGTTTTCTTTTTCAGTAACATCGCAAAGGTACACTTAAAGTTCGCGGAAAATTGCAAAATAACTAGTTTTCTTCGTCTTAACAATGGATTTCCGCAAAGTAACGCCGGAATCTATAACATATACTAGTTTTTATTTTAAAATACAATCCTGATTAATTTTTATAATAAAAAAGAATTAGTGAAACGGAAACTCAAAACAATGGAATGATTCTGTTATTTTCGTTGAATTTATACATCAATTTTTTATTTTGCTAAATATTATTTATAACAATATTTCCCTACTATATAATGGATGTTATTATACATATAAACCTTCCTCTTGAATCACTTTATCTATTAAAAAAAACCGCATTAAAATCCATTGCGTAGTTTTAAAGATCTAAGCATACATAGGGATTAAGGACAGACAGCAGAAAGCGACTTTGTTTTATACTATGTAGCAAACAATCAGATGGGTCTCCTGATGGAAAGAGACAACCATCGCATATAGTCACCAAAGGTGTTAATCGTGCGTTGCTACCTTACTCAAACCGGAACACGACAGTGACAAGCACTGTCGCTATTACGGCAGGAATAGGTAAAGCGGTGGTACCAGACCCGGGCGAGACAATGCAGAACTCTACCACCTAGTAAGTAGTTGTAGTAAGTAGTAGTAGTACGCTTAACCGTTTAAGGGGAAGAAGACACTTGGCTAACAAAAATTAGCACATTAAAGCTTAATATTCGTTTGCTCGCTTGCTCGAGGTGGTATACATTACTTGTTTGTTAGGTGTAGCAGTCTCGCTGGACAACATTTCAGGTTGGTATCTATCGTAAAATATGTGTTCTTAGATTTAAGCCGGCTCTTAGAAAGTCAGAATAACTTATTATATAATAATAACTTATAAATATATATATATATATATATATATATATATATATATATATATATATATATATATATATATATATATATAAGACAAAACATAGATATTTATAAGTTATACGTATGTATATCTAGGGATCAGTACAATCGATGGAATTGATTATATTGCCAAGAAAAATTTCGCCACGTAGAACCCGTCGACACTAGCTCAGGGGCGGAGCACCCCGGCTTTGGGGGAAATCGTAGGTTCAAAACCACGTGTCGATATTTTTCTTTGTTGTTTTTAAAATTTTCCAAGTTTTCCCAAGCACGTTGTGAGCGCTATTTCAAGGGTCATGTTATAAAAAGTAATCCTACACTGTCTGATAATGATGGCAGAAATAATTAATTAATGAAAGATTGTGAGAGTTGAGTTTCGTGAAGTTGATTTGATTAATAAATCAGTTTTAATCAATTTTAATGAACGCTTTTCTGTGACGATAAAGAAATAATTGCGCATCATATAATTGAGCAAACGCTTCATCTCTGACGCTCTTCCAAACTTTATAATTTTCCGTAATAAAATACAGAAATATTAATTTGTTGAAAAGCATCCAATCTTTCTTTCACTTATACATTCTCAGAAATCAGAAATCAAAAAATCTTTATTCAATAAAACTTTTCACAAATAAATAATTTGTCAAACGCTTCATCTCTGACGCTCTTCCAAACTTTATAATTTTCTGTAATAAAATACAGAAATATTAATTTGTTGAAAAGCATCCAATCTTTCTTTCACTTATACATTCTCAGAAATCAGAAATCAAAAAAACTTTATTCAATAAAACTTTTCACAAATTATTTTGACACGTCAACGTTTTTTAAAACTACCACCGGATCGGAACATTTTTTTTATATCATAAGATAGCAAACAAGCAGATAGGTCTCCTGATGGAAAGAGTCAACCATCGCCTATAGACACCAAAGATGTTAATGGTGCGTTGCTATCTTGTGACGAGGTCTAATGCAACATGCATAAGTTTACCGGCTACCTTACCCTCCAAACCGGAACACGACAGCGACAAGCACTGACGCTATTGCGGCAGGTATAGGAAAGGTGGTGGTACCAGACCCGGGCGAGACAATGCAGAACTCTACCACCTAGTAGCCACGATGGTAGTAACTCGATAGCCAATCGGTCGCCTTTAAGACCTGCCTGGCAGAACGGCAGTTGGCCTATTCTTCAAAGGAGGCCGGGACCAACACGGCGAACCGGGAACAACACGCACTACTGAGAAAATACACTCGCACATGAATTAATGAATGATAACACCACTTTACTGTGCACAACTTACAGTGAAAAGTACTGTACTAAGTACAAACAATTTAAAGGCTGATAGTACACAAAGGCGGTCTTATCGCCAAAGAGCGATCTCTAAAAGACAACCTTAGTTGATAGGTATTACATTTTAAGATAGAGTAGGATAATCGTAATATATGTACTGACTGTACATATACAGGTTGTTAGTGTATATGTCGCAGTGAAATTGTCAATGCCGTTAGATTATAATCTACCTAAGTGATATTATAATTTAACTGCTAACCTAACATTACTAAATTATAAAATCCCTAGGTAGATTATAATCTAACGACCATTGACAATTTCACTGCGATATATACACCGTTATCCTTGAAACCAGTAGATTGGTATCACTTATAGAACATAAATTCAATGAAAAAAAATATGTAAAGTAAAGTCTCAATTTTTCCTTAAAAATTATTTCACCCTATTCAATTGCACGGCAAAGTGGACGGAGAGTGGGAAAAAGCGCTTGATCGAACACCGCAAGTCGGGCGGACGGCCAGTGCAGCCGAACGAAAGGTCAGCGCCCTTTGCGCATAGTATCCATGAATTACCGGACGGTGTCGGACAGAAACTTTCTTTTATTTTTGAAAAAAAATAACGTTTTTTATTTTTGAATTCACATAAACATATTTATAATTAAGTCAACTTCCTATGGTTTTAGTGACAACGGTATTTATCCTTACAGCCTGTATACTATATCTATACATAAGAATTCTGCTCTCATTCATAAATAAAACAGAATGCATAAAAACACACATATACACACAGCAAAATAAAAATTTAAAAAACAACTCTAAATAAATGCACAAAAAATGAACTTGAGAGAAATATGTATATAAACTAATCTGTAAAACAAGAATTCAAACTTCCAAAACATTGTTGTCTGCATTGTCTCGTCCAGGTCTGGTACCACCGCCTTACCTGCTCCTGCCGCAATAGCGTCAGTGCTTGTCACTGGCTTGTCCCGGTTTGGAGGGTAAGGTAGCTAATAAACTCATGCATGCGTCATTAGACCTCTCTGCAAGATAGTAACACACCATTAACATATTTTGTGTCTATAGGCGATGGTTGACTCTTTCCATCAGGAGACCCATCTGTTTGTTTGCTATCTTAATATAAGATTAAGCAGCAGCCCGCTACGTTATAAAAGTTTTTAACGAATCCCGTGGGATCACCTAATATTTCCGAAATAAAAAGTAGCCTATGTGCTATTCCAGGAAATCAGAAATCAGAAGAACTTTATTCAATAAAACTTTTTACAAATTATTTTGACACGTCAACACTCTTCAAAACTACCACCGGATCGGAACGGAGCCACACACTGAGTGTGTGGCACAGGTGTGTGTGTGTGCCAAACATTCAAATCCGTTTAGTAGTTTTTGTTCATCTAAACATCCAAACGTTCGCATTTATAATATTAATATAGATTAATATAGGTAAAAAAATTATAAACTTCGTACTTCAAATTTCAATTTTTTTTTTATAGAAGAGGGTTCAAACGAGCAGGAGGTGCACCTGATGGTAAGTGATCACCGCCGCCCATGGACATCCACAATACCAGAGGTCTTGCAGTTGCGTTGCCGGCCTTTTAAGACTGAGTTATTACTTAATTAACAATAAAATAAAAAAGATGAAATAAATTAAATTTGCTATTCTATGTATCCTTCGCGATACCACCTAAAAGAAAGACATCGGTTTAATAAATGGATAAAACTCACCGGACCTGACAAAAAGAAGACCCAAGTGTTTGAAGTGAAACATGCGTTAAGGCGAGGCATCGCGGCAAACGGGAAAAAACTGGTTTGCTAAACACGTTTTTTTGTATTGATTGTTAAATAACAATTTTACAAAAATTACACGATATACCTGAAGATATTATCTAAGGAATGTGCTAACTTATTACATGATAAAATGTACTTTACTCGATCATATAAAATTACAAAAACAGGCTAAAATAATCTCTAAAACAAATAATTTATTAATAATATTTCTAATCTTCCGGATGATTTTTATATGGTGATATTTAGTTGTAAATACAAAAAAGAATGTGCTAAATTTTAGTTTTCAGCTGATGTCCTATATTTATTTATCCGAAACACAACACGTTTCCCAGCGGTTTCAGAACATACCGCGCCACCCGTTTTCTATAGAATTGACACGCGTCGAAATATCTCGCCTTAAGTGCATAAGTGTTTATATGCTTGGTGCCGACGTGGACGAAAGTGTGGTGGATGTGGGTTTTCTTTTTGTACGGACCGTTGGTGAGTTTTATCAATTTATTAAACGGGCGTCTTTCTTTACGGTGCCATCGCGTAGGTCACATAGAACATGTCGCGGATTACGCAGCATATTTGAATAGTCCGAAGGTGGTGTCAGAAATCAGAAATCAGAAATACTTTATTCAATAAAACTTTTTACAAGTTATGTTGACACGTCAACATATTTTTTTAAAATCTACTACCGGATCGGTATTGTCAAGTGGTATTATTCAAATATACTATTACATGACAGGGCGTTATAGACTCTATTCTAGCGCGTTATAGACTCTATTCTATATTTTTCTAGCGCGCTACGTTATAGACTATATTATAACGTGTAACTGGAACACTAATCGCGCGAGCCAGCCGAGATAGCGCGTAACTCATTACAACGTAATATAGCAAGCGATGACCGAGCGCTATAACGCTGTAAACTATGTTATAATGAAAAGGTGAAATTAATTAAATTTCCTATTATTTAATTAATTTCAACTTTTTTATAATGGACTAGCTGTTGCCTGTGACTTCGTCCGCACGCACTTCGTTTACTCCGCACTGCTCCTCCCCTGTATGTGATAGCGTGATAATATGTAGCCTATATGTTGACCCGACCTGTCAGTAATATTCATGCAAAATTTGAAGTAAATCCATGCAGTACTTTTTGAGTTTACCCCGGACATACATACAGACAAACAGACAAATAGATAAACAGATAAACAGAAAAAAATATAAAAACTATATTTTTGGCTTCGGTATCGATTGTAGATCACGCCCCAAGTATTCTTTTAAAAAAATATTCAATGTACAGTTTTGACTTTCATACGATTTTATTACATGTATAGATTTCCGCAAAGTAACGCCTGAATCAATAAAATATGTTATAATGTCTAGCGTCTACGGTCTAGCAAGTTACTCGTTAGATCGCGTAGCTCGTCATAATGTTAATAACTACGGCCTACGTTAGCCGCTAGGTATATAGCGTGGCGTTATGGTATAGCGCCGAATGTGAATCTAAATAGCGTACGCTATACGGTGAATATATACTATACATAGCGCGCTATAATTTAACGCTATTCGTTACATGAACCATCATTAGTGTCAAGAGTGTTCGCAACCGACGTTTTGTAGGAAAAGACTAGGTATATGTGGAGCAAGTAAAACAAACCTGCAAGGATCCAGATATATGGCAGTCGTCTGATCACCCTGATAGGGATCTAGATTGAAGATATGTATATTTATATGTAAAAATGTTTAAACATATGTTTAGTTTATAAGAGATCTGAGTGCTAAGTGTGAGTTTTTCTTTTCGCATTCGATCGTGAGCGCGTTTCGAGTTTACTATGAATTTGTATGTGATTTGTACAGCGCCACCTAGTGGTAAACTGATTTCTCACGTTTACCACTAGGTGGCGATGTACAAATCACATACAAATTCCTAGTAAACTCCAAACGCGCTCACGATCGAATGCGAAAAGAAAAACTCACACTTAGCACTCTGGTGTTATTTTTTCCATTTCCTTATTACAGTACCTTCAGCGCTATTCTAAAATTTCGCTTACAAAAATGTTTTTGTAGTGCTAATAAAATGGAGACAACGTTGCAAATCCTAAACAAGGCAGTTTAAGTAAGGTAACGAGTGAGCATAATAATCGTAGGTAAGGGCAAAACGTGTCTCTAGGGAGATATCAAAGTTCCGGTGATTCCGAGCAGTGTAAGCTTGAATTGTTTTACATATCTATTATACTCAGAGCCTACGGACAAATCTACGGTCCCTACGTATATCGTGATATCTCGAAACTAAAGGTGCTGATCGACGGACGAGCCTTTTTCTTTTTTCTTTTACGTCATGTTGGTTCCGGCCTCCTTTGAAGAATAAGCCAACTGCCATTCTGCCAGGCAGGTCGTAAAAAGTGACCGATTGGCTATCGAGTCACTACCATCGTGGCTACTAGGTGGTAGAGTTCTGCATTGTCTCGCCCGGGTCTGGTACCACCACCTTACCTATTCCTGCCGCAATAGCGTCAGTGCTTGTCGCTACCGTGTTCCGGTTTGGAGGGTAAGGTAGCCGGTAAACTTATGCATGTGGCATCAGACCTCGCTACAAGATAGCAACGCACCATTAACATCTTTGGTGTCTATACGCGATGGTTGACTCTTTCCATCAGGAGACCCATCTGCTTGTTTGCTATCTTATGATAAATAAAAAAAAAACGCGATCTTAATGGTCTAAGAGCCCTCGACACAAAACTTATGGCCAATTGCACTATATACATATAACATACAACTATACATATAACTGCGGTATTGTGATGATACACGGGCGAGCTTTACCGACGAGCCATAAGACCGCGGTATAGATTCGCTCGTCGATCAGGACCCTAAAGGTCCTGCCCAAGCAGCAATCAAGCATGTTTAATACCCATAAAGCAGCTCATATAGAACTTAAAGTTCTATTGCAGCCGTACAATGGTGTAAAAAGATGCTTTTATCGGTATAAGAGACCTTTATGAGTTTATGTACAGCCTAATGCTGTACAAGGGCTTTCTTAGAGTTCCGCGTAAGCTTTAGGCGTTATATCTGAATATTAATACACTACTGTACAGCTTTAAGCAATTTGTAACTCATTAGGCTGATTTTAATCCTTAAAGCTGTACATTAGCTGTATTTTGTTTAGCACGGGAATTTATTACAGCTTTAAGTGTTATTATAGTATCACTCAACGCTTGTTTCTGTAAAATGGGATATGCAATCACCGTTCTACAGCTAATATTTATGGCGTAATTGTAGACTGTTATGCAGCCAATGGTGTTAAAAAATCTGCATATACAGTTATAGTACAGCTCAAGGCTGTATTACTGAGAAAATTGTTGTTTGCTGTTTTAATATCTGCATAGTTGATATCATGTGGAAAAAATCAAGAGGAATATTGAAAAGGAATATTTAAATATTATAAATTACCAACCAAGTAATCGTGATGAAGATAAAGCTGAAAAATTACTAATTCAGGTAAACCTACAATCGTCATTTTTATTAATGTTCAAGGAAAAGGGTTCCGTAACAAAAACATTAAAAAGTGATTGTTGGTTATCTGATTTATTATTTTTTAGGCTTATCTTCTTCATTAAGGTTACTTGGTTGGTAATTTACAATAACTGATTTTTTTTTAATGTCATAAGATAGCAAACAAGCAGATCGGTCTCCTGATGAAAAGAATCAACCATCGCCTACAGACAGCAAAAATGTTAATGGTGCGTTGCTCTCTTGTGGCAAGGTCTAATGCCCAATGCATAAGTTTACCGGCCACCTTACCCTCCAAACCGGAACATGACAGTGACTAGCACTGACGCTTTGCAGCAGGAATAGATAAGGCGGTGGTACCAGACCCGGTCGAGCCAATGCAGAGCTCTATCACCTAGTAACCACGATGGAAGTGACTCGCATAGCCCATCGGTTGTCTTTTACGACCTGCCTGGCAGAAAGACAATTGGTCTATTCTTCAAAGAATATATAAAAAGGAGTTAAAAAGAGAAATAAAAATCATTACACTGAGAAAATATGTATTTTTTTATTTTTAACTTGCTACTATACGGAGTTTTACAAAAGCGGTATAGTAAGTCGAAAGGGGGTGACTCAGAGGGTCATTTTGAACAACTTTTGTTCAACGATTTGTGAAAATTCCCGAAAAACAATTTTGTTTCTCCATTGTGAAAAGTCACGTGACCAACAAAGTTTCTATGGAGAATCAATATTTTTTTCGCGAATTTCCAAAAGTCGTTAAACAAAAGTTGTTAAGAATGACCCCCTGATGACCCCCTTGTTGTTGCAAAAGTGGTACAGTAAGCCGCAAGGGGGTGGCCTTGCGGCTTACTGTACCACTTTTGCAAGAACCTGTATATATGTATACTTACAATCGTTTTAAAAATATTATATACTTAGATACAATTACAGGCAAAAGAGTATGTGTTTCTCTTTGAAGAACTAATAATATTAAATCACGAGCACGAAATAACGTATTCTTCTTAAAAATATTTTTGTGATAGACCAATATTTAAAGGGCTTGATTTTTCGTTCTTGATCAACTTAGTTATATCAAGTTGTTTTCTTGGTCATTATAATTCACCTTTATCCTCCCACAAACTGGGTACGATACAAATAGGGTTTTGGCTTCTCTCAATTGTTTTTATTATTTTATAAGGCATATTTCCCTGAAAAATAAAGTAAAACATGATTGAAATACATGTCTCATAAGTTATAGTTAACAATAAGTTGGTTTAGTTGTAAAGTCAAACGACCGACGTCAATACAACACAATAGCGAAATCAAGTGACAAACATATGTTTTGTATTTAGGGTTCTTCAATTTTTGTACGCATCTCTAAACATAAGTTAAGTGATTAAAAGCCAATTACTGTACAATAGATTTATATAGGGACTTAGTACAGCCTAAAGTGTATTTGGACGGTAATTAAAAGCCAATAGCCGTATAATAGAACAAAAAAGAGATTCAGTACAGCTATTTGCAGTATATCACCCTCCAAATACACTTTAGGCTGTATAACAAAACGCCGCCATTATTGTGTATTAAAAACAACATTAAAGAAATATATTGTTAAATAAAAGATATATTTAGCAATAGCTAAAGCTATATCTTGACAAGCAACTTATATTATGATCATTATGCCTATATATACAATATTGTACCATAAATACTTGTATATTCTAATCTTAAACACAAACACTTACCGTATTTCGCAATTATTTTATTTGTGTTATCTTGATTTTTTCGTTGGCGCGTGAATATTTTGAGGAAAATCATACACGAATTCACAGTCATTTAGAATTTGCACTTTGAATAGACCCTTGAATACTGCTCCAAGTCCAAGAATTTATCGTTTATTAATATATTTTTAATTATGGCGTCTGCAGATATAATGTTATACAATATCAAAAACAGATTAGTTACTTTTTATCATTTTCAAACACCTATTAAGAACATTTAGCTGCACAAGAGAGTATCTTAAGTATTATAGTTTCTTTATACACCGAATAACAGCCTTTGTACAGCCTATACCAGCTTGTACAGCTATTGTGCAGCCTATTTAACTCTTAGCTGTAAAAGACAGTTACAAGAGAGTATCTTTAGTGTTATAGTTTCTTTATACACCAAATAACAGCCATTGTACAGTTTATAACAGCTTGTATAGCTATTTTGCAGCCTATATAACGCAATAAGTTGTATAACTTGGGGCCCTTTTTGGTGTTATATCGGCTGTAGAAGCGCTTCTACAGCCTTTGTACGGCTTCGTATACAGCTTTAAGTTTAAAAATGAACCTAAATGCAACCTATATACAGCTTAACGTGCTACTTGGGTGATCCATCGGCCATAAGTTTCGTGTCGAGGGCTCTTAGACTATAAAGGACGTGGTATAGGCTCGCCCGTCGATCAGCGACTTTAGGTTTACAAGAGAGCATAATTATATGCTGTCAAATAAATAGGGGATATTGAAAACCAGTGTTAAGTTTCACCAAGCCGCAATAAATACTGAGTTATTCCCTGATAATGGATCCAAATTACTACTTACTATCACTATCACTTTTTTCTTTCTTTTTGTTTTAGATATAACTTTGTTAGCTTATGATTTTTTTAACTTCCCGCTACGTATGTAGATAAGGAAATTTCTGATTTTGCACCGATTTTCGAAAATCGAGTTTTCACCAGAGTGGTAAGTGTGAGTTTTTCTTTCCGCATTCGATCGTGAGCGCGGTTCGAGTTTATTAGGAATTTGTATGTGACTGGTTTCTCACGTTTACCACTAGGTGGCGCTGTACAAATCACATACAAATTCCTAGTAAACTCCAAACGCGCTCACGATCGAATGCGAAAAGTTTACCCACACTTAGAACTCAGATCTACACGTTTTAAGGTCTTATGACTCTTTTCTGACTATTTTTGCGATGACGTCAGTATGTCTGTATATATGTATATATATATATATATATATATATATATGTGTGTGCGTGTATGTAAATATCTCATAAGTTTTCAACGGCTTGACCGTTCGAAACGCGGTTAATGGCATTTAATTGGATTTCGCTCAACTTAAACTTCCTGAAAATTTGAACCAATTCGGTCCATGAACTTTTCAAAAATTTCGAAAAAAACCTCAAAAAAAATATTGGTGAAACAATATTTTTTAATATAACTTCCAAATTAATGTATCGTTTGATCACAAAATTCCTCAAAACACTGCGTTTAACCCCTATATTGCATCAAAATTAGTTTATCCGTTCGAGAGATATCGTTGACGAAAAGTTTTGAAAAAAAAGTTTTTTTTTCGACCCAGCTTTAAAAGTATTCAACCAATTATTTTTGTACTTAAAAAACGACTTACGTTGAACGTCGTTTCAAAAATTAAAATAGAATTAAATTTTCAAAAGTTACAGCTTTTTAAACATTAATATTTCATTGTTTACAGGAAAACTTACCTCATATTTTTTAAATCTTATTAGATTAGAATTTTCAGGCTAATAATACCGATTTAATTAGAAATCTAGCCAGCTATTTTACTTGAAAATCCATCAAGTACCGTAAATTTTGTTAAAATCGGTTGAATTCGATTGGATTAAATAGAATTCGAAGAAACGTTTTTGAGAAATTTCGTAACACCCCAAAAATTTTTTTGGCGAAACAGTATTTGTTTAACATAACTTCCAGATTAATGTACCGATTGAGTACAAAAAATAATCAGCTCTATTTCTCCAAAAATTACATCTAATGCATAAATTTCATCAAAAGCGGTTCACCCGTTCGGGAGTAATCGTTGACGAATAATTTTAAAAAAGTGTTTTTCGACATAACTTCGAAATTTTTCAACCAATTATTTTTTGGTATTCTACGATATTTTAGTACTAAAAAAACTACGTCGAAACCTTTTCAAATATCAAAATCGAATCTACATTTTAAAAGTTACAGCTTTTCAAACATTAAAATTACGTTGTTTTGTGCAGACTTATTTAAAATTATTGAGATAACTTTAACGATAATACATCGATTACTTATAAGTCTTATAAGCTTTTTTCCTTTAAAAACTGCGTCAAATACCATTAATTGTATCAAAAACGATCAATTTGTTTGAAATTTGTCAATGACGAAAATTTCTGAAAAAATGTTTCTAACATTGCTTCGAAATTTTTCAACCTATCGATTATTTAGCTAAAGCAATATTTTAGATCTCAACAATTGAGTTAAAAGTAATTTCCAAAATATATAACTCTTCAAAAATCAATATGGCTTGCCATTTTTAACAAAATAAATGGTTGAACTGAAACAATCTATGCATATAGTTTTTACTCTTTTGAGCTTAAGATACCTTAATTTAGCGTGAAGTTTCAGGGATGACCTCGGTCATCCCTGAAACTTCACGCTAAATTGACCGCTATTTTGATGCTATTTTGACGCTGAATTGACGCTAAATTGACTAAGTTGACCAGGGTCAACTAACCGGTTTATCACATCTTTTAGTCTGTAGCCGATATGAGGCTACAGACTAATCGCTAGTAATTACTCTGTAACTAAATAATAAACACTAAAACTCTAAAATATATACCTACGTATTACACAAATGTTTTACCAAGTCGAGAATCTCTTCGAGCCTCATCGATTGGGGAGTCCGTGTTACTAGCCACTCGACCAACGCGACCGACAGGGTGATTAAAACAGAACTATTTATGTTTACGTACCTTATTACATAGAAATCTTTAGATTAAAAATATAGTAGTTTTTATTTCTTGAAATAAAAAGGTTAAAAAAAGCGTTGATTGTTAGAAATCTGCTCTAAGAACAGATTCGTTTAGGGAATTCCAAGCTTGTACTCATAGTGATCAAATATGAAAGCTACGTGGAACTTCAAGACTTCCAAACTTCAAACGAAGCTTGGCGAATCACGACATTGGCTTAAAGTTGCCAAGTTGTCGTTCAGTTGAGCATCTGTTAACTTTGGAGTATTCTGATCTTGGCTATTAGATTGCGATATTGAGTTTGACGGTAATTGAAAGTTTAAATGGTTGACATTGTTGTATTTATTATTATTTAGATTGCTGATTTTATTATTTAAATTTGAAGTAAGAGAGGTTAGGCTTGAAGAAAAGTGTCCGTATAAAAAAGAGAATGTGCATGATTCGTTGGTTCAGACATGTAGTAAGAATAAGTAAGAATAGTAGATGAAAGGTTAACAAAACTAAATTACTGTGCGGATGTGGATGGATGTATGTACCTCGGAAGACCATGACTGATATTCAGTGATCAGATTGCTCGGATACTGTTCAAAGGAGGTGTTAAGAGTCTTCGCAATCAGTGTGTTTGTATAAAGAGTATAATAAATGTGGAGGAAAGAAGACAAAGCAAGGATCGTGACATATAACACTCGGCTATCTCTGTCTATTCCGTAAGTGATTTGACTTGTATTATATATATAAATATATATATATACATATATATATACTTATATATATATATATATATATATATATATATATATATATATATATATATATGTGTGTGTCGCAGTGAAATTATCAATAGCCGTTAGATTATAATCTACTGCTAACCTAACCTAACCAAATTATAAACTCCCTAGGTAGATTATAATCTAACGGCTATATATATATATATATATATATATCTATATATATATATATATATATATATATATATATATATGTCGCAGTGAAATTATCAATAGCCGTTAGATTATAATCTACCTAGGGAGTTTATAATTTGGTTAGGTTAGGTTAGCAGTTAACACTTAGGTAAATTATAATCTAACGGTACTGACAATTTCACTGCGACATATATATAATGTTTAAATAATCATAATAATTATAAAACTTGCAGTTTTTATTTCTCAACTACAATTTGCTTTTACTTGATTTTCTCGATATTTCGATGTTTTCTTACATTTCATTTAAAACTCATTTTTGATATTTTTTCCGTTTTTATGCTAATTTTGACTTTGAATTATCTGTATTAGTAAAAGATTTCTTTAAAAAGTTGCTGTAGAAGACCTCTTACTCCAATCTTCTCTCTGAATTAACAATTTGACTGTTCTTCAAAAACAAGTATTAAAAATCATACCAAAGTAATGAACAAAAGCTGCTAAAGCTCAAAGATATGAATAAGACATTCAATAGTCAGACACCATTACAGACTCGGGACTCGAGACCTGAAAGCCCTAAGCGAGATAAGGACGAATATATAAATGAAGGAGATATGGAATGAGGATTGCAGAAATGATCACGGGACAGGCGCTAACAACTTTGTCAGCGGCATGAATAAGATGAGAGAAATGCGTGGAGTCGCTATTAGTTTTTTTTGAATAATATGTATTTTTAGAAATAAATATGTGATTTTAGGTTTTAAAGGAATAGCTCTACTTCGACATGTGTAAAGAATGGTAGATGAAAGGTTAAAATAAAATATATTCTACCGGGGAAGAACAAGACTGTCTGAAGGTGGTATCAAGTTTGCAACTGAAGTGTTCGTATGAAGAGAGTAATGAATGTGGAGGAAGCGAGACAAGTCTGCAAGGACCGTATGTATTGCACTCGATTCTCTCTACCTACACAGTAAGGGATTTGGCGTGAAGATATATATGTATGTAGATCTACTTCTCAATATTTTTTCTTTCATTTCATCAAATAGCAATCAAGCAGATATCTCTACTTATATATGCATCAAATAAAACCATTTTCATTTTGACATTCCTTTATAGGCACTTTTGTCGATTCATCATTTTTTTGGTTTTGGTCATTAGAGATAAAAAAGTATATTCACGCCCGTATCCCCGAAGCGGTAGTCAGAGGTACAAAAAGTGCACTCACGATTAGCCGAAGATACTTGGTCCCTCAAATGTGATAAGGTAGTAAGCCTGTCACTAATCGGGCACTTTCCAATCCCGGGCAAATTTGTGTTTATCAGAAAACTGAAAAAACATTTTTTTTATGTGCCCGACCCGGGAATCAAACCCAGGATCTCATGTGGACATCGCCAACGCTGGACCACTAGACTGCAGAGGCGACAAAGAGATAACCATCACATATAGATATATCGTATACCAAAGATGCTAATGACGCAACACGCATATACGGATCTGATATCACTACACAGTATAAAACATAGTCGCTTTCTCTGTCTGTCCCTATGTCCCTATATATGCTTAAATATTTAAAATTACGCAACGGATTTTAATGCGGTTTTTTTTAATAGACAGATTGATTCTTTTGATATTCCTCTTTGATATTTCCACGGGAACAAAAATTACGCGGGTGAAACCGCGGGCAGGTCGCTAGTATTACATAATTATTAAACTTACTAGACCTTCCTGTTTTCTATTAGTCTGTCAGTTCATTTAATTTAAAGTATTTTTTAAATTCCTATGTTTCGTTTAAACTCAAAGGTATTCTTTCAAAAAGTAAATTAAATTTTATATTAATACAAGGACAAGAGGTCTAATTGATCGAGTTATTATCTTTGGAACAACATCATAAATAATTCGACTCTACTAGAAGTGCTTCAGAACTATTTGAGCAGGACTTCCCAACCAGGGGGGTACGCCCCCTAGGGAAGCGTAGAGAAATGTTAAGGGGGGCATCGTACGTAATATGTAAGATTACATTTCCGAAAAAAAAATTAACGAGTTGGTAAATAAGAAATATGTGGGGGGCATGAAAATATTATTTTTGGCTCGGGGAGGTTCGGCGAAATAAAGATTAGGAAAGCCTGATTTTGAGAGTAACGAGAAGTCACTAAACTTTTTTATAAGTACATTGGTGAGTTAGCCTAATGCATATATTTTTAACATTTTTTTTAAAGTTTTATAATGTAGTGTCATAAAATCAGAAATCAGAAATACTTTATTCAATAAAACTTTTTACAAGTTATTTTGACACGTCAACATATTTTTTAAAAACTACTACCGGATCGGAAGCGCGGCCATGGTTGCTTATTTTGGAATTAGTATTATCCTTGACGCTAACCCAAAAATCTGAAAGCTGACGCTTGTTAGAGGCACGGAAAATATGACGTCATGTATAAGCTAGACCAGCGGTTGTCTAGCGGCCAGCGGCCAAGGGCCGCCGCTGGCCTTTTTAACCTTCCCTGGGCTTCTGGTCCTGCCCTGGCCTGGTCAAATCGGTTTAGCCGTTCCCGAGATATATATATATATATATATATATATATATATATATATATATATATATATATATATATATATATATATATATATATATATATATATATATATATATATATATATATATATATATATATATATATATATATATATATATATATATATATATATATATATATATATATATATATATATATAAGTTTGTACACAAGACATATCACCACTGAATACAGGACAGTTTGTTCCGAACCTTCCCGGGATATCGCGTCTGTGAAAAGTGTCTATGTGTGCGTTGCTCGTAAATTACTTGTATACAGTACATTGACTTCTATAGTCTCCAGTATTCTATGACATAACATAGAAACAATACATCATAACCCCTCGTTTACACCAAGGTATAATACATATATTTGACAAGTTTTATGCAATGTTTTCGTTTCTTGTTCACATTGGAATACATTTACAAAACTTGTATAAAACTTGTTGTATACAAAACTTGTATGAAACTTGTTGTGCACAAAGCTTGTATGAAACTTGTTGTATACAAAACTTGTATAAAACATGTAGAAAAAACTTTTATGAAACTTGTTTTATACCAAACTTGTATAAAACATGTAAACAAAACTTGTATAAAACTTGTTGTATACAAAAATTGTTGGATAAATTATTTGTGAACTTCTAGTTGGCTGCCTCTTGTTCATGATCTCACATAATATACTTGTTTTAGTTCTTCTACAATAGGAACATGTCAATCGGCCATTCTGTAGTTTTATTAAGTTACCTCCGGGGTGCCCAATTAACTGTTGTTTAACACAACAATCACAATGGAAAGTGAAGATACTGAGGAACTTTTTTCATGGGTGCAGTGTATACTGTATTGTACAATACAAGTACATACATATCTTCATGCCAGAAGCCTTACGGATTAGGCAGAGAGAACCGAGTGCCGTTCATCACGATCCTTGTAGGCTAGTCTCGCTTCCTCCACATTCATTACTCTCTTCACACACATGCCGGTTGAAACCTTCGGACAGTAGTCGAACAATCAGATCATGATATGTCAGTTTTGCCCTTCCCCGGTACCTATATCCTTCCACATTCGCATTGTATTATATCTGTTTTTTTAACCTTTCATCTACCATTCTTTCTACATGTCCGAACTAACGGAGAGTGCCCTTTCTCATCTTTACACCGAGACTTTCTTTCTAGCCTAACTTTTCTCTCATTTCCAATTTACGAACCCCTTCAGCGAGGGTCACGCCACATATTGTCTTACCTAGACCGCGTTGATTTCACTTTCACGACCTTTCTGACATGCCCAACTCTCACACAACAATAGCGTTGGGTTGCACATAATTATGCAAGTCTAGACGGGAACCCTGACTTAAAACTGTGCTTTTAAGTAATCTCCCTAACGCTCCATTCGCTCTGTTCCCTGCACACATTCTTCTTTCGACATCACCGATGTACCTTCCATCCCTGCTAAAAGCATATCCAAGATATACACAGTCATCTCCACTTGTTCCAGCACTACATCATCGACTACAACTCTTACATCCGTTCTGGTTGCTTTCCTTTCAAATACTAGAACTTTAGTTTTATTCGCATTCAAAAAATGAAATTCAAAATATTAAACATATCACAATAATAAAAATATTACAAAATAATTGACATATTACGAAATGATACAAATCTAGGAAAAAATACAATTAGATACTAAACGATGAAAAAAGCGTATTTCTGGTAAAAGTATAAAACATTATCCATCAAGCATGGATAAAGTATAAAACTTGTTTGCAACTAGTTGTATATAGAAATTTCAATAAAATTAACAATACTTGTATAAAACACGACAGCTCTTCGTAAGTGAGAATGCTGTCAATGTATCCGACAAATCAAAAACATGTCTTAGACACAAGTGTAAACGCGAGTGTGTTTTACTAGGAGCCTACTCGTTGTCGCAAATTAGAATTCCAAACGCCAAAAAAACTTGTTTGTTTTTAAATTATTTTATCATATCCTTATCGCGTGTCAATTAAAACCTTCAAAAAAACTCAGTTTGATATCTTATCAACATACTGTTTCCCGAAATTTTGCGAGTTGGTTTTTCCAAGATCAGGGTTCAGACTCAGGTCAAAGTTTATCTTCTTTGTCGCCTATTAGTACGATGATAATGAGCTACTACTAATTACAGATATTATGGGCACGCGAAAGAGGTTTTAACTTCGATTTTAGAACACTAACCTAGTAGAAATGAAATCGAGTTTTTGGCTAGTAACTGGCCAGTTTGACTAGACTTGCTAGTTACTGGTTAGAATCGAGTGAAAACTTTATTATTTCTACTAGGGTAACCAAGAATCGTTCACTCAGAGCTTTCGTTTCTTACATAGTAACTTTCCGTGTATGTATCAAGGGTAGTTGTTATACTAGGTGATTACAAACTTAGCGGATTTACACCCTTAAATACTAAACATCCCTAACTAATCAGATTACTGATATGTATGATAGCACCGCGTGATACGGCAAAACTATCCCTTGTGAATAAACATCAATGAAGTCCTTAATTGGTTTAGGTAATGTTGAAATAGAAGTGTAATTGATGAATCGTTATGTGTCATTGACAAATAGGTTAATAGACAGTAGACCTGCGTCATATTTAAATTATGTCACTTTTAATGAGCATATATTTGTATTATTTTGTGGTCTGCTTGTTGATAAAATTCTCCCATTGATGTATATTGTTATTTATTATTAATACAGTCACTAGGGCTACGTGATTAATATAATGTACGCAAATACCGGCACATTTGACGTGATATTAAAGACCTTTGCCCCCTTACTTAGGTAAAATGGCTCACCAAATGACGAGCGCATACCTAGTTTATGAAAGGTATGTTGAAAATGAACAACATATTTATAATGACTAGAATTTTTTTTATTAACTCCCTTTACTGAGATACATTATCCACTGCATCAAAAATATTATCTATCTTAAAAATACTATAAATATCTTCACCTAATTTTTTTTTTGGCCTTAGCTTTGGTATAATTAAAAAATAAACTAGTTTTATTAAATCATACGGTAGTTTTACCGCATGACTTAATATTTTAGAGCTTTGGCTGTAAAGTGAGAAAGAAATTTATGATACACAAATTGGTCTGATTCATTCCTTTTCAGATAGTAGTGCAATATCATGTGTATAAAAATGTACTGCCTTATAGTGGGAACGCTAAAATTCCTCTGCTATTTTAAAAGTATTCAGTGTCAACTTTTCCCTAGTCTAAGTTCAGTTATAGATAAATTAGCCTTATCTTTAACTTATTTGTAAGGTATGATATAATTAATAGGTTAAGAGTTTTAGCCTTTAAGTAGACCTAAGACACCGTGGTTGTGTAAAAAAAATGTGAAAATTTTGTCAAATCCTTTTCTAAAAAGATCGACTCAGATTATGGCAGTTTTTTTCGAAGGAATGAAGGCGTGCGAGCCGCGCACGATGTATCTTGTGTTTAATAAAGCTATCGATTCAATGTGAAATTTTTTATTATTTTTTTTCAAAAGAACTATCACTTACCTATTATTCAGAATTTTTTAGGGCTAATTTGCGTCATAAACTCTATGGCGTCAAAAAGTAGTGCAAGACCATTTGTATAAGAGTGTAATGGCTCACAGATGCAAGGCTAGAACATCATTGCTGTCTGATTTCTAGCACTACTGATGGTACTGATATGGTCGCCGTAGCTACCAGTTGATAAAGACAAGTATCTATTGCACAAAATGTACAAGTTCTTCTGACACCTTTACTTCCATGAAAAAACCTGGTTATGGTAATAACTTTCCGCTGTTACTGATAGAAGGATTTCTTAGTGTTTAAAAAGATTTCTTAGTATTTAAGAAATCATTTTCTTAAATATATAAAGAAATATTTTTTAAATACTAAGAAATGATTTCTTAAATACAAATAAATCTTCTTAAATAGTAAGAAATCCGTCTATCAGTGTATACTTAACAGATAGTGAGTTGAATCGCTATTTACACGGTCTCCTATCATCCATATGGATACCTATGTATGCAATTTTACTGATCCGGGCGTTCCCCGCGAAATAAAGCGGCAACACCACATCACCAGTCGAGCTCATTAAAAATATATTTGAAATTTAAACAATGCTATTGTTTATCAAGTTCCTTTTTTAATAGTAGATATATGACGGTAGGTAACTTAGTTTATCCTAATCAATATGTGGTTTTCCAGTGACGTTATCCTGAAATAATAACATGGTAACTAACTACAGGCAACTCATTAAAAATATATTTTAAATTGGAACAACAATATTATTTAGCAAATTCTTTTCAAAACAGGATAAGACGGTAGGTAAGATATTTTAACCTAATCAATATGTGGTTTTCCAGTGACGTTATCCTGAAATAATAATGTGGCAAATAACTACGGGTAATTTGTTAGAAATATATTTTAAATTGAAATAAATACCTAACGTAGGTAAATTAGTCATCGATGTTTCATATTTACAGGAAAAAAGGATCCTATAAATACCGAATCCTGTAAAACGATCCTTCAGTCGACTGTGAAACGTCCCCAAATCAACCCAAACTTTTCATAAGTCAATTATTGATCCTGTATCAAAATGGGTTGTGTTAATTCAAAAACTTTAAGCCGCAAAGCCTTGTTAAAATTAGTTGACAAGAGGAACGCAGTTGCAATTGTTTACAATGAACACCAAGAAATAGTGAACACGGATCTAAGTGGAACTTTACGTTTTTCTGCATCTACTGGAATCCTTCAAAGAAGCCAACGGGAAGAAGAAGAGCTTCTCTTCGAACACAGCCGCGTTGTTTTGTCCGATGAAACGGGCTCATGTATCCCTACTAACGCAAGCTACATCCACGGATTTAAGGATCCTCAAGCTTACATCGCATTAAGGACACCGGATTCAGAGTCAACAATCTCCAATTTTTGGAGATTAATATGGCAGCACCGATCTGAAGTCATTGTAATGCTGGATCTACCTGAAGAAAATCAGTATGGTGCCTCGTTTTGGAATTCAGATGAAGAGTCGTTACTCCAAGTTGGAAAGCTGAGCATCAAGAAATTCAGAGCTCATCAGAACCATCCAAGCTTTGAGATCATGAGAGTGCTTATAACACATAAAGATGGAGCTACGTTGCAGGTGAACCAGTTCTTATTCAAGAACTGGCAGCGCCAAGACGTCTCGCCTACCGAATGCGACGTGCTAGATCTAATCTTGATGGCGCGTCTATACAATAAATCAGCAGTGACGCCCGAGACTTTAGAGGGCTTTAAAAGTCCGGTAGTGGTTTACTGCAGCGACGGCTTGCAGAGATCCATGGTATTTTGTGCTGTAGATATCGGCATATCATCTATTTTAAATAGAGGCACAGTCAATTTATATTCCATAGTATCAAATTTGAGGAAGGAAAGGTATAATTGTCTGTACGACGCAAACGACTATGGCTTGTGTTACTTGCTTTTATATTACTATTGTATGTTTTATATGTAAACAAATGTTATTTTTTTTTATTTATTCATTTATGGTCACTTTAGATCACCTAAATTGTTAACGACCGCGTGTACAAATTTATACTCTGTTTATACTGGACCGCATAGGAATCAACAGCATATATGTTAACAATGTTTAGCTTCAATTTCCTTCTAGTAAAGTTTAGTCATAGATAAATTAGTTTAAGATTTAGTTGTTATAATCTAATTATTAGTTAAGAATTTTTAATCTGTAAGTAGATATAGAAATCTATGGTTGTGTAATAAACATGTAAAAGTTTTGTTAAATGTGTAATAAAACTAAGCTTTGATATGTAACTTTTTTATTATAATTTTTTAAATATTATTTATCTTACAAAACATTCCTAACAGGAATTAATAGATTCAGTCTCAAAAGTATTAGAAAATATCAACTAACTACTCCATAACAAGTCTAATTAATTAGAAAAAAAAAAAATAGTTAGCACATTAGATATTTCGAGTAATTTACAATGATAATTCCTAAGAGAAATACACACTTAAAGTAATAATATATTTTATTTCTAAGACTTAACGCGTAATCAGTACAAACTAATAAAAAATAGGATATTTACACACCTAGGGTAGAAAAGTATTTTTATTTACTGTCCTTATTAATTTTTGCCATTGAGCGATATAACAATTATAAGTTTTTAGCTCTTACACTCTACACCATCACGCCTAATATGCTCACTTTCACTTTCTTCACTTATCCTTCTTTACCATTGATATCGCCGTCAGATATTGGGCCAAGACGAAGTGTACATAAACGTAATAAATAAAACTGGGAAAGCTGAACTTCATTTGTTGCTTTAATTTTAATATAACTGTCGGTATTGAAAGGGTCTTCTTAACTGTAACTTCGAAAAGACAGCTATCAATTGCAAAAAACGCAGTCGTTCTTTCTGCATTGCCATGTACAACCATCGGGCCTGGCATCTGTTCATTCTTTTCCTTTGCTTCGATCAAAATTTCTGCATATTTTTTGTTTATAATACCCAAAAACATCATAATCTCTTCTCCATGGGGAAATTCGTTCTCAAGCCAATTTAAATATTTAAAATGGCTTACTTTGTTTAATCGTCCTGTTGGTAAGTGTGTGATGATTATGATTGTTTCGGTATAGTAGATTTCCTCGTTACGCTCTATTGTCTTGATTTTGAAGTCTCCGGTAATTGTTTCATCTTTACTTGGAGATATATATGGATCGGATTCTTGTTCAGATCCATTAATCATAACAATAACACGCGTGTTTTTCATCCAGATTTTTTCCCATAAGTTTTTCAAGTTACTTTTTATTGTTTCCGTTGCTATATATTTCCTTTGTAAATCACATTCTCTGGCCTGCTGTAAGACCTCGCGGGAACGGATTATATTCTTCGACTTCCAGTGTTCGTAAGTTGATAGTTGACAGATCTCGGAGTACTCTTGGGCCAAGGTTTCCATGTATTTTGGGTGAGTAGATCGTGTTAAAAATTCTTCATCTTTTATAGGTTCAAATAAATCGTCGACATTCATGATTGCAAAAATATAACTTCAATCTGGACAATATGAGGACGTTCACTCTCTACAATCGGTTATATAAGACTGAGCATGAGTGGGAGTGAGGTCTGTTTATATTAGTGTTATCATGGATATTGATGTGGGTTACAATGATGAGCTTTGAGTAGGTATAATTAAGTTTATGATAAACACAGCAAAAAAAAAATAGGTCTTATAGTTTTAGGATAATAATTTAATGTTGTCTGATCTTTTGAACAGACCATATGAGTCATACTGAGAGAGGAGGGGTGACCTATAAAAGTGGTATCTTGGTATGTTCGGGCGTCTACCAAGTTTTTATCGCGCCCAAATTCGCACGTGTCCTTCGAGAACTTTAGATCGTAAGCAACGTTAAAAATGAATTCTAAAATGGCAAAAACCCGCCATTGCGAAGAATTAATATCAATAATTGACGAAAAAATAATTAATGAATTCATTCGCCAAGAACACGCCAAACTAATGATGAAGATGGAAGCGGACGGAACTTTTATCGCTCCTGGAACAGATGAACTATGCTTCGACCACAACCGTGTAATTCTTAAGGAAGAAAAGGAATCCAGCGATAAGATAAATGCAAGCTACATCGGCGGCTTCAAGCAGCCCAAAGCATATATTGTGACAAAGACTCCTGATTCAGAGGCAGAAATTCATAAGTTTTGGAAAATGGTCTGGGAACAACAGTCTGAGATCATTGTCATGCTGAATAAACCTGATCAAAACGAGAAGGGTCTAATTTATTGGAAATTGGGAGAACGGTTGACGCTCTACTGTGGAAAGCTCAACGTAGAGACAATTAAAGTTCGGCATCTACATCACAGTTTCGAGATTACATTGCTACTTATCACGCACGAAGATGGGGGTTCGTTGCTGGTTGACCACATCTTATACAAGAATTGGCAAAAGATTGATTGTGTGCCCTCAGGCGCTGATTTCCTTGATTTAGTCAAGATGACACGAACGGACAATAAATATGCGATAGCGCATCAGCTTCCCGATGACTGCAAGAGTCCAGTAATAGTCCATTGCAGTGATGGGCTAAATCGATCAATTGTCTTCTGTGCAATGGACATATCGATAACTAGGGATAAGGAGACTGGTGATGTAAGCATACGCTCTATTGCTTCACAACTAAGAAAACAAAGATACGATTGCCTGCAATATCCTAATCATTATGTTTTTTGTTATTCAGCATTTTGTGAATATTTGAATTCTTTGATGTAAAAATAATAATTGTTCCTTCATTTTAATAATAGATTTCATGCACTTAATTCTTATATATTTTATCAATATTTAGTTTTATTTATTTATTTATTTAAAATTTATGCACAACATGTACAGAGGTGGACTTAATGCTACATGACATTCTCTACCAGTCAACCTTAAACAAATATAAACAGTGTTTACGATGGGGTGCACAGAGAAACTTATTATAATCGTTTACTACTGACATACCTTCTTGATTATTATTAAGATAAATTAAAATTAAAGAAAACAATAAGATAATACGATATTACAATATACTTAGATACAAGTAATATATTACATATGTAATACATTATACATATACCTACATAAATACCTATATATATATTATATATATACAAGTACATATTTATATATAGTTATATAAATACATATATACATACATATTATACTACCATAGCGCGTAACACCATTATTCTGCCAAATGCTTACAGAGAGAACGTTTAAAAGACAATTTGGAGGGACTATTCCTAACATCAATGGGAAGAGTATTCCAAAGCCTCACAGCTTCAGAAGAAAAAGATTTGGATAAGAAATCGGTACGACAAAAAGGTACTTGAAGAGTCGGGATATTTTCTGAACGAAGTTGGCGTGAATGTGTGGCATGCTGAAATATGAATTTTGACTTAAGATATTGAGGTGCATTAGGATTATAAAGAATTGTGAATAATGTACAAAGCACTCTCAACTGTCTTCGTTGGCGGATCGGAAGCCATTTCAGTTTAGAGCGATATAATGAGACGTGATCAAACTTACGCAGACCAAAGATGAACCGTATACAATTGTTAAGCATGCGTTCTAATCTGTCTAAAAGGGCTTGACTTAAATCTACGAAACACACGTCGGCATAATCAAGTATTGGTATAACTAGGGTCTGCACAAGTAGGAGTTTTGATTGGGGTGGCAAAAAGTTTTTGTACCGATAAAGGGATCGTAAAGCCATATTAACCTTACGACAAAGTTCAGTAGTATGTGGTAACCAAGATAGAGTTTGGTCTATTATGAGTCCTAGATCTTTGACGTAAGGGAGAAAGGGGATAGTAATGTTATCAAAAACTACCGCTGAAATAGAGCTCCAATCCAAACTTTGAACCCGACGCGAGCTGCCGATAATGATAGCCTGACATTTATTAGGATTGACTGTTATACCAAACTTTTTCGTCCAGTCAAGAACGTTGTGTAAATCCTGATTGATACGACTTACAGCTTCGTTGATGCCTCCTAAGTTTGATTGGGCATAAATTTGCAAATCATCTGCATACAAATGGTGAGAACAGCTTAAACGGTTAGTAATTAGGTTTATGACTACGGAAAAAAGGAGGGGAGATAGGATCCCACCCTGAGGAACGCCTGTCAATACGTCACACCAGTCAGATAAATTATCGTTAACACGAACTGCTTGCTGACGGCCTCTAACGTAGGATGAAAACCAATTTAAGGCAGACGGGGATAGGCCAAGGTGAGCAAGGACCGCTATTAAAATGTCATGGTTGACTGTATTGAAAGCATTGGAAAAATCGATTAAAACTAGGACTGACAACCATGACTCTTCCATAGCGGACCTTATATCTTCAGTAACTTTCAGGAGAGCAGTAGTCGTGCTATGCCCCATACGGAAGCCCGATTGACAGGGACTCAGATAATTTATCTCATTCAGGTACTTAGTGATCTGATTATGAGCAACTGCCTCGAGAATTTTTGAGAGAAAAGGAAGTATAGATATGGGTCTGAAGTGGTTAGTAGCACTAGGATTAGAGATTTTGGGAAGCGGCAGAATGAGTGCTTTACGCCAGAGAGTAGGAAATTCACTGGATAGGGAAAAATTAATTAAATGTGTTATAACAGGCACAATAAATTCTTTGATTCTAAAAATCATGTCTCTACTCACCTGATCACATCCAACGGCTTTTGATTTAATGGCAAGCATTGCCTTTATCGTGTCTTCATTAGTGACAGGTGAAAAAGTAAATATATTATTGTGAAAGGGGTTCATTGAGCGTATATAAGATATTGTACGAGATTTGATTGTGTCATCCATGATATGTGTGGCTGAGAAAAAGATGTTGAATTCATTAGCAGATATATTTAGAGAGCAGTTATTTACGGAAGTGGAAACACCAAGAGAATTTAAGAATTTCCAAACATGTGGTGGAGACGAATTGGATATATTATCATGGATATATCTACGTTTAGCTGACCTCACCATCTGATTGCAGCGATTTCTAATTTTTTTAAAGTAACACCAGTTCTCTGAACATCTGTCCCTCTTGAAATGACAAAATGCTCGATCCCGTCTTTTCATCATTTTTCGGATTTCAGGTGTAATCCAAGGAGCAGGAGGGCGCTTTATTTTCACACGATGAATAGGAGCGTGTCTGTCATACAATTCAATAATTTTCTTGGTGAAACAATTGACCTTGGCATCTATAGTTAAGCTGTCAAAGACATCTGACCAATCAATAGAAGAAGCATCCTGTTCTAAATCTGCTTGATTAATTCTTGCAAAATTACGCAATTTCAAGATTTTCACTCGAGGCTTAGGAGGTCTCAATTTATACGACAAGTGTATCAAATCATGACGGGAGAAACCCGGGGCTGAAAACTGACCATAATCCACCGCGTGTGTTGGTGAAGATACCATTATTAAATCAATTAATGAGTCTTCAGCATTTATATTGTGATGTGTGGGATTAAGGGGTAAGAGCGTTAGACAATAAGAATTTAAAATTGAGTGAAGTTCTCGTGCTCTTTGAGTGTCTCTTAGTACATCAGTGTTAAAATCCCCCATTATAACATGATGAGAATACTCATTACTGTACAAGGCTAAAAGAGATTCAAAGTCAGAAAAATAATTAACATTTGGTGGACTATAAACAACGCCAAGAAGTACCTTTACTCCACTAACAATTATCTCCAACATGAGATATTCGATGGCTTCCGAGTAAGGTGTCGATGAAGTTGCTAATATTTTAAAAGATATTTTGCTTTGTAGATAAATGGCAACCCCACCACCCCGCTTATTCAAACGATCATTACGAAGAAGTACATAGCCGGGTAAACTGCAAAGATTAGAGCTGTAGGAAGGTTTAAGCCAACTCTCAGACACAAGAATAGCATTCACACAAGGAGAATTAAAGGTATCATATAGTTCATTGTAATGTTGGGGGATACTTTGAGCATTAATATGACAAACATTAAAATGGTTATTGTATTGAGAAAAGTGTTGAGTTATCATTGTGTCAAGGGTCTGGGCAACTGTAGTTGAGTCGGAAGACGAATCAGAGTCTAGGGCAGAATAGAAAGAAGCGCTATCAGTATCAGATGACATAATAAAATAATATAATATCAAATAAATACTAATAAAAATATATATATAATTAAATAAAAATACGTTAATAACTTAATAACTTAACAGTTAATCAAGTGCAGTAGCACTTAAACATATTTGTAACTACCGGTGGTTATTACATCGTTAATAAAATGTTCAATGTGAGATAATGAAATCACAAAACTGAAAAACAAAAATTATCGATAATACAAAACAGAGGAAAAAAAAAACACAATCATAAGATAAATAAATACAGCGCCACAATCGGGGCCTATAGAGCCATTTTCATATTTCTGACAAACTAGATAAACACAGTAGGGTAAATTTACAAGGAAGAAATATATTAATAACTATATTAAAAACTTAATTCACAAAGTCTAAACATTTATAGTTTATCTATGAATCTTCACTACAGAAAAGAAGAAGGTGGAAAGTAATTTGACATTTGACAATATCATCGATTGACGTCTGACAAATGTCATACAAAACCACAACATGTTAATTGAATTATGTCTAAAGTTATTAAAGTAATTGGTTTTAGAAATGTTAAATTTTAATGTATACCCGAATACAGTTATTATATTTCGTAAAAAGTGAAAAGTACTATAACTACGTGAATATTGGAGTGAGATACAAAGATACGCTATTGATATTGAACAACGTAGTTCGGCTAAATAAATAAGCTAAACGAGAAATATATATAAAATACTATTTTTTAGTAACTCGCTTCGATCTCTCCTTGGCCAATGATGGCTGCTGCTGCTGCTGCGGTGCTTGCACATGACTAACAGCTAGTTTAGGATGCGCCAAAACAAGTTTTTCAAGATCCAAACTACTTAGGATCTTATGCCGACTGCCATTAGGCGCCTTGATATTTATACTTCCGCCAGTTGTCCAAACATTACGAGTACCAAAGTGATTTCGAGCCTCAAGAAAAAGAGCCTTGCGTCGTTTAGTGAGATATTCAGACAACACTAAAGAAGTACCTTTAAGTTTGGTTTTGAGCTTCCATACTTCATCACGTTGATTTGCGGCCGTCATACGAAATAATATGGGACGAATTTTTCCCCCAGGAGCATTGCCAAGCCTATGAGCTTTCAAAATAGCTGAAGAAGGCAGCCTCATATCCAACCTATTGTTTAAAACTTCCAAGACCAGACCTGGAACATCCTCGTCATGCTTTTCCTCAACACCGTTAAGCAACAAGAATTTTTTACGGTGACGCATCTCCATGATGTCTACTTGTTTACCAATTTCGGATACTTGCTGCTGAAGAAGTAGAAGAACACCTTGAACATGACTACGGTAACTTAAAAATTCTTGTGTCAGCTGGTCAAGATTATCTGTGTGAGGAGTAGCCTTCAACTTGGATTCGAAGTCCTGCATCATCTGTCTTACATTAGCTTCAATTGTTTTTTGTGTTTCAACGACATCAGAAAAAGTGGCCATTTTGAAATTTACTTGTGATTCCAATAGCAAAATGTGAAGTCACCGGTAGGTATTGAAAATAAAATTTCTAGATCATGTATACAATTGTCCACAATATATATGCAAAAACACACACTAAATAGTAACTGTTGATAGTTTAAACAGTAGATAAACAGTAAAATATTAATTTAATTAAATTTTGAGATTAGGATATGTGTCTACTTTTTTAGCACCTACCGCCAATTCCAGTAATAGTCCATTGCAGTGATGGGCTAAATCGATCAATTGTCTTCTGTGCAATGGACATATCGATAACTAGGGATAAGGAGACTGGTGATGTAAGCATACGCTCTATTGCTTCACAACTAAGAAAACAAAGATACGATTGCCTGCAATATCCTAATCATTATGTTTTTTGTTATTCAGCATTTTGTGAATATTTGAATTCTTTGATGTAAAAATAATAATTGTTCCTTCATTTTAATAATAGATTTCATGCACTTAATTCTTATATATTTTATCAATATTTAGTTTTAATTTTTCTCTAAAAACCGTCCAGTTATAGGTAAGTTAGCTTAAAACTTATTTGTAATAATTTTTTGACTAGTTAAAAGTTTTTTTTTATCAATAAATAGATATAGAAATCTAGTGTAAGAAATGTGTAAAAATTTTGTTAAATAACTAATAAAATTGAGGATTTATTCAACGTTCTTTGTTATTATTTCTTCAAAGACTCATCACTCTCCAATAATATAGAACTTTACTATACTTTTTGATTGAAGCTTTAAGAGTTTCAAAAACTTTAATGGATAGGATTTTAGACTACCATGAGTTGGTTTGTTTTTAGGAGTTTCATAAGGTGAAGCACAAAACGTAGCAATTATTTTTATGCGTGCGTATTCATCACTGCAGAAGTCTTGACAATATTAAGACGTATATTCTAATTGATGTATTATTATCTCCAATTGGTTGTTTGATATGGAGTACGTGATATAAATAATGAATTGTTTACATGTCATAAATATTAATGTCGATTACAATGCTCAGCTTTGAGTAGGTATAATTTGGTTTCTAAGAACTGAAGCGAAGAAAAAACTTATTTTTCAAGATAAGAAAAACGTCGTTTAATTCGTTAGACAACGTAGTTGATATTTTATATTGATAGAAGAGAGGGGATATATAAACAGAGATTCTTGATATGTTCGAGCGTCAATCAAGTTTGTAACGCGCCCGAATCCGCACATGTTTTTTAAGAACTTCAAATTCAAAGCAACGTTTAAAAATGGGTTCTAATAAAGCGAAAACCCTGCATTATAAGAAATCAGGAGGAATAATTGAAGAAAGGGAAGGATCTTTCAACTCCTTTATATTTTCTGGAGACCTCGGAAACGGACGACATGAAACAGAAGGACTATGCTTCGAAGACAGGCGTGTAGTTCTTTCGGAAGAAAAAGATTCCCAGGATTTGAGCTACATCGACGGCTTCCAGCAACCTAAAGCATACATCATAACAAAAACTCCTGATTCAGAAGCAACAATTGATAAGTTTTGGAACATCATCTGGGAACATCAAACTGAGATGATTGTCATGCTGAATAAACCTGATGGAAATGAGAAGGGTGTTATCTATTGGAACTCAGAAGTAGGATCTACAATCTGCTGTGGAAAACTGAAGGTTGAAACAATTATAGTTCAACCGGAATATTATAGTTTCAAACAAATGAAACTACTCTTGACACACGAAGATGGAGGCTCCTTATACGTAGACCACTTCTTATTCACGAACTGGCCAAGGGTTAATATCTTGCCCTCAAGCGATGACTTTTGTGAGTTAATCGGCATGACAAGATTGTATAGTCAATATGCCGCAACGAATAAGCTTCCTAATGGGTATAAGAGTCCAATGGTAGTTCATTGCAGCGATGGGCTGAGTCGATCAAGGGTGTTCGTTGATATCGATACATCGATATCTCGAATTCAGAAAACTAATGAAGTAAATTTCTCGTCTATTAAGTCGAAACTCGAACACGAAATTTTTAATTGCACGCAATATGCAAGATACTATTGTTTTTGTTATCTAGTACTTCGTTTCTATTTAACGCGTTCTACGGAAGAAGAAGAATAATCTTTGCTCTCTATCTTTTAATCAATGTCTCATAGTTTATTGTCATGTATGTTAGCAATAGGTAGCTTTTATTTAATTCTTATTAGCATCTAGTCATAGATAAGTTAAGAGTTTTTAATCTGTAAGTAGAAATAGAAATGTATGGTTGTGAAATGAACATGTGAAACTTTTGTTAAATGTGTAATAAAATAAAGGATTTAATATACAACTTTTTTTATAGTCATTTCTTTAAATAATATTTATCCTACAAAACATTTATCTCAATTCAAAATGAATATCTATTGAGTGTTCAAATCAAATCTTTTTCTAATCAAAAATTGACATGTTAATTTTTCCATAAGAGGAGAAATTGAAAAGTATTTAAAATATTCAAAAGTATTGAAAAGAATTCAAATTATGTTATTTCCTATGCTCTTTAATTCAGGTTTTTAATCAGGGAAATTTTGTTTATTAAAAATATGTTATTATACTTTAAAATATTTATTTATTTCAATACATTAATATTACATTATACATACATTATCTTTACATTAATCATAAATCTACGAATTAATTTAAACAAATAATAATAATAATAATAATAATAATAATATTTATTACCAGTAAAAAACAGATACATAAAATACATAACAACAAAAAGAAAGCACGCATTAATATCTGTCCCAGAGAGAGCATCTACATCTTCACAGCGAGCTATCTGTACATAGGACTGGAACAGTATACATAAATCCAAGACTAAAAACTGTGGCCATTGAGTAATTTCACTGTATCGGCATTCGCCTGTACCCCGCTACGGAGCACAGTGAACAGGAAAACCACAAAAAACCTGGTCAAGATACAGGTGGCTTGGAATCGAGCCCTGGTGATTGTTGAAACAACTTCCAAGGGCTCGAATCCAAGTCCGAGCGAGCTGTTGTATGGATAGCCAAAGACGTAGAGTGAGGTAGATATGTTATTTGTCAATAAATCGATTTAAAAATTCTTATTTTCGTATTCCTTGTATGAGGAATATCTATCATATGAAATACGATTATCAATTAACTCTTGGAGTTTTGTAACGACAGGAGCACCTGCAGGACGTTTAATTTTGGATCCAAGCTTCACTTCTTCTAGAAATCTGGTAACACTCATAGGCGTTAAGTCGAACGTTTCTGGACTCATTTTGCCTAAACTGTATTCTGTTTGTGATCTTACATTAAAGGCTCCAGTTTCATAATGTGACAGAACGTTAGGGTACAAATCATACGTTAAGTTCGGGGGATTTTCCGTAAGTATAACATCGAACGGATTTCCTTTGGATTCGTTATCAAACACCAGGATAATAGTTGCTGCGTATTGATGGACTCTGTATTCACCATCAAACACATTCTGGAATGCAGTTACGTCATATCCCGCTACTTCATGAACTTGGAGGTGGCCTTGATATGTATTATTAACCAGAAGTACATTATCTCCAACAATGTAATGATTTTGTTCCGGTCCGGTGAATTCATTATCAACCATTACGATTTTCTTTCCAGTTATGTTGAAAGCATGTTGATGACCCGGAAATTTATTGTTTTCCAGAATAATTACCGAAGCTTTCATGATGCAAGGGTTGTCCGCGTTCACAATGATGCTATTACTTAAATAAATAAAATCTCCACCCAATGAACTTTTGTGCAATTCAGAGCAGTTGAGATATTGAATGATTTCACGTTGAGGCGCCTCCGGTGCTTCTGAGTTTCTGTTGTTAACTATAGGATCACCCGCTGAAAAATAGCAAAAAATTCAAATATTAGTTATATTTCTGAATAAAACGATAAAATAAATTTTATTTTTGATTGCTTTACAACGAAAAGGAATAAAATACAATTTACTGAGTATCTCAGCCAATTTCTCGGAATAAAATATTATAAATTCAAAATGAGTTATTTGTTGAGTTTAAAGAACAACAATGAAGAAAGAAGTATATTGCACGCCTCATAAGCAAAGCGAATGAAATAGTGCTCTACTCCCGCCTTACAAAAATCAAGTGAAAACCAAAATTGTCCCTACATATTTTCTATCGCATTTTTAGAACAATATTTACACATAAATGTCATAGAAAAACACTAGTTTCAACACTCATGACATTTTTAAAAGACATTTTGCTAATTCAATGTAATTTAATTATAATTAGCAATAAACTAAAATCTACTTATCGTTTGTATATCTATATCTATGTAAGGTTCGCTTACAACACATGCGCAGTACCTTTCTTTTCTGGGTAGACAACGGCGCGAAAGATTTAAAAGTATTTGTATTTTATTTTAATCAATTTTATTATGGAAAATTAAATTATGAGGCGTGCACTTTTGGATTTTTCAAACTTATTTTTGATAAATAATGAAAAAAAAAAAAAAAAAAAAAAACAATTTACCTTCATCCAACTGTGTCGATTCATTCTGCAGTGTCGTTTCATTCTGCAGTGTCGTTTCATTCTGCAGTGTCGTTTCATTTTGCAGTGTCGAGTTAATCGGTGGTTTTGGTTCAGCCTCTACCACTCGAAGCGCTAAAAAAAAATAGCATGATATTAAAATAAGTCTTATTAATGACTTTCAGAGAAACAATAAAGAACGAATAATATATTTTTGATTACTAATGCAAGAAAAAAAAAAAGGAATTTGCACGACATTCATTTTGCCGTACGAACTCATCCTATATTATTCGAAATAAAATAAAATAAATAAATAATTTCATAATGAGTTATATTACTGACTTTTAAAGAAAAAATAAAAAAAGAAGAATATATTTCTGTTAACAAATACAATAATAAAAAAAAAATCAAAATAAAAGTTTTGAAACTTTTTAGAACAATATTTACACATAAATGTCATAGAAAAACACTAGTTTCAACATTCATGACATTTTTAAAAGACATTTTGCTAATTCAATGTAATTTAATTATAATTAGCAATAAACTAAAATCTACTTATCGTTTGTATATCTATATCTATGTAAGGTTCGCTTACAACACATGCGCAGTACCTTTCTTTTCTGGGTAGACAACGGCGCGAAAGATTTAAAAGTATTTGTATTTTATTTTAATCAATTTTATTATGGAAAATTAAATTATGAGGCGTGCACTTTTGGATTTTTCAAACTTATTTTTGATAAATAATGAAAAAAAAAAAAAAAAACAATTTACCTTCATCGAACTGTGTCGATTCATTCAGCATTGTCGATTCATTCTGCATTGTCGATTCATTCTGCAGTGTCGTTTCATCTTGCAGTGTCGAGTTAATCGGTGGTTTTGGTTCAGCCTCTACCACTCGAAGCGCTAAAAAAAATAGCATGATATTAAAATGAGTCTTATTAATGACTTTCAGAGAAACAATAAAGAACGAATAATATATTTTTGATTACTAATGCAAGAAAAAAAAAGGAATTTGCACGGCATTCATTTTGCCGTACAAACTCATCCTATATTATTCGAAATAAAATAAAATAAATAAATAATTTCATAATGAGTTATATTACTGACTTTTAAAGAAAAAATAAAAAAAGAAGAATATATTTCTGTTAACAAATACAATAATAAAAAAAAAATCAAAATAAAAGTTTCGAAACTTTTTTTAAAGACAATTATTGCTTACATGCGTTCTTGACGAGCGTGACGAGTACAACAATAACTACTAGTTTCCCGAACATCTTGCCGATGCTCCTAAAACTGGAATGCGTTCCTCACCCCGGTGGATCGGTTTTTATATAATTTATTATCAGTATATACCTACGTCAAGTTCGCATGAACTTTAAACAATTGTTATTTATGGATTTAAATGGTCAACCACAACTGATAACAGCTTTACATTTGACTCCGACTTGTAGGCGGTTATTCGCAGGCGGTTTTCCCTGAAAAATATTTTGCACCACTCATGACGAAGCAGTAGATAGTGCTTACGATCGAACAATTGTTTAATATTATAATATTATAAATATTATATTCCCCTCTTGATAACTAATAAATAAAGATACTATTTAAAAAAATGTTTTCTTAAGATAGACACTTATAATATTCGTGGTAAGGACGAAGATATTATCTTCAAAATTACAGATGGTTGATCCTTGCACAAAAATGTCTTACAATCTTATCATTGGGTCTAAGGAATACCGGGTATAAGCAATGCTCGTTTCAATTTTAAATAATATTACAATTGGCAACAGTTAACATAGCAACGGCTACTATGACAACGGTTACCACAGCAACGGTTAAATATTAATAAGTAAAATTTGTAAAAATATTGATTAATTAAATTGTCGATAATAAACATTTTGACAAAAGCGCGCAAAGCGCGTTCGATTTTCTAGTGTGTAATAAAATAAAGGATTTAATATTCAACTTTCTTTATTATAATTTTTTCAAATATTATTTATGTTACAAAACAATCATACCAATTAATACATTCAGTCTCAAAAGTGTTAGAAAATATCTCCTAATTACTCCCTAACAAATCTACTTAATTAGAAAAAAAAAAATGGTTAGCGCATCATTCTTTTTCGAGCAGTTTATAAGGATAATTCTTTAAAGAAATACACACAAAGTTATAATATACCTTATTTCTAAGACTTAACGGATAAAATCATTACAAACTAATAAGAAAAAATTATACACGGAGCCTGATCGATTAAACCCTTGAAACATAACCCTTCACTATTTCATAACACAAAGTATAAAGATCTGAGGAGTTAATAGACCCGGGCTTTTGCTCTCTCATACTTCTAACAACATGTGACACTGAGACTACGTCCGTTGAATCATACTTCGTCTTGCAGATGTCGATAGCGCAAAATACTTGCGAGCCTCCCAAACCATCAAAACAATGAATGAGTACAGGGGCAGCTTTCTTATCAGGCATCCTGTTCTTCAGCTTATTATACGCGTTGTCAAAGAAGAAATAAAAATCCAAAAAGTGCTTTGGATGAGGTAAGCTACCTTTCGGCCACCCGGTATACTGATAGTGAAAAACCAAGCGCCTCTGTCGTGGCTTGAGTGTCATCAAAGTCAGAGATAACATAGTTGCAGTGAAGTGTGAATGGACTACAACTTCTCGAGTAGTAATCTTGAACTTGCCACTTACTACAGATTTACGCTCTGTAGAGGACCAATATTGAAAGCTCTCATTAAGCTTGCCTATCATCACGATTATCTCCACGTGGTTATCCCACACAGATTGCCAGATCATTTCAGAGTCTTCTTCCGCTGGATTTTTCGTACAGAGAAATTTATTTTTTGTATCATACCCATCAAGGAAGCTCACTTTTGGGACCACTTGATTTTTCTTGGACTGAGGATCGTAGTAGAGAAATTGCAGGTAAGACAGGCAGCCTTTTCTCTCTACCTCTTTGTTCTGCTCCAGTGTAGATTTAATTTCTTCTTCTTGTTCCATGAATAGTGATTGATACTCGTTTATGATGCGCGTTTTTGATTTTGGGTCTTTTATGAAACGCAGAAACTTGTCAGCGTTCATCCTTGGGATGCAGGGTTCCGTTGTTAAAACCTTCATTTTGAAGCGTCTGTTATCGAGGGCAACAAGCTTTGAACTAAACATTTTTCTATGGCTAAGCCGGCTTTTATAGAAACCTTGAAATGCTGAACACGTATTTGACATCTACGTCATTTTCGTCTGACTATTATTAAATGTAAAATACATTGTTATGGAGTTATTATTTAATCGTTGAATTTAAAACATAAATTCCTGCATACTAATGGTTCTCAGTAATCTTAACCCGTTTGTTTGTGATGTAAGATATCTAGTTTCTAACTAGCTTCTAACTAGTTTTACTTCTAGAATTTTTCTAGAAAAAATAATCGATATACAGTAAAGTAAAAAAACGCTGTTGATTCGCTCACACATTTATTTCAAGTATTTGTAAGCATTAAAAATTTAATAACAATCCTACTTACAATTATCATTTCAAGTCGTTAAAAAAGATAAAAAAATCTAGCTACAATTTTGTCTTATTCATAAGTACAATATCGAATGGCATATATATTTCACAGATACGGTTCACATTTATTGCCACTTACACACAGCATAATTGACTAAATCACATAAAGATAGGCCTTAACTAATTGATAACACAGTTCATATAGATCTGAGCGGTTAACAGACCCATGCTGTTGTTCTCGCATCTTACTAAGTACATTTGGCAGTGACAGCAGTCCTGTCCTATCTAATTGCGTAACACAGATATCAAACACACAAAAAATTGAAGAGCTCCCCACACCATCAGGACAATGGACCAGAATAGGGGGAAATTTCTTTTCAGTCGCTCTGTCCCTTGACTTAACATACGTATCGTTGACAAAGTTATAAAAATCTATGAATGCATCTGGCTGATGAGGAAACTTGTCCCTTGGCCAAGCGGTGTATTGATAGTGAAAAATCATGCGCCTCTGCTTTGGCTTTAGTTCAGAGGCAGTCAGAGTTAACAAAGTCAAAGTATAGTGTGAATCGATCATAATTGAACTAGTCGCTATTAGAAACTTTTTACTTGTTAAAACATAGCCTTCTTTTGGGGACCAATATTGATAGCACTTATCAGTTAGCTTGCACGTCATTACAATAATTTCCACTTTGTTGTGCCACACTGTCTGCCAAAACAGATCACAGTCTTCTTTTTCTGGATTTTTGGTACAAATAAACTTCCGCTTGGTTTCATATCCGTTGATGAAACTTGCACCAGGGATCACTAGATTTCTGGACCGAGGACCGTGGTAGAGAAACGGCAGGTTTGAGAAGCAGCCGTTGATCTCCAACTTCTTGTTTAGTCTATGGCGTGTTTCTTCTTCCTGCTTCGAGACTATTGAATTGTATTCTTCTATGATGCGGGCTTGTGAATTCGATTCGTCCATGAACCGCAGAAAGTCGTTGATATTCATGTTAGGGAAGCAGGACGCCATTTTCAACGATTGTTTTCTGTTGAGAAGAAAATACTCTGCCCTTTAACTTGTAAAATGTGCTTACAATTAGAAGCGTCTTTCAGCACTTGTGCTTTCCAAATAGTTTTAAATTCAACCGAGCTAGACTCAGCGAAGTATCTATTCGTAAGGGTTGTTGTTTTCAAACTAACCTTTCTTTTTTTAACTAACTCCCTTTTTATAACGTTAAAACTATTACGCACATACTTAACCAATAATAATAGGTCCCACATATCGTTAAGCTCCAATTTATGGCTATAACGGTGTGACGGGGGTGGCAATTCTCAATAGAGTCGATAAAAGGCTATCTATGTTCAATATTAATTCCCTAATCGCCTCATTAATTTAACTACTTAATTAAACTAACTACTTATCTATCTATCTATCTACTTAATTAAACTAACTAATTATCAAAAAAGTAAACAAGACTTTTAGTCTTATAAAGCTTTATTTAAACTGTTTGTAAACATAAAATTCTTAAATATTACACAACACAACTTATAACTAATTAATTCCTTAACTAACACATAAACAGTAAATTAACCAACGCACATTGAATTTCTTTTAATAGAACATGTTTCAAATAGTTTTAAAAATTCGTATAGTATTCTGTAAATAAAAACATATTGTTCTGTGGCCGGAACACTTGAATAGCGTTGTTGGCGAATTTTCAGTACAGTTTCAGGAACTGAAATTGTCTTAGTTTTCAGTAATTGATTGAGACACGAATCTACAGCGCAGAAAACTCCGGTCCTCCCAACTCCAGCACTGCAATGAACGATGATAGGTCCAAGCGCCGGTTCATCCTGAATTTTCGCTAGAAGCCTCTCTCGTTCCTCGTCTACATCACAATACAGGTGCATAAACGATTTCCAGGTGGAAGGTACTCCATTGTCTGGCCAGTCCTCATACATGTAATGCTTGATCAGTCTACTTTCTCCGGTGATGCAATTAGAAACATCAAAAGTTGTTTGTACGTATCCCGAACCATTTATTTCACTCACAGTCCTGATCGAAAGCTCACCAGCTTGAAAAATTTGGTGTTTGTCGTAAGGGTGCCAATACGGAGCACAGTTTATTTTCCAAGCATCTTGAAGTTTTGTCAGCATCACAATAATGCGAGAATTCTGCTCCCAAATTAGTTGCCAAAACTGGTCAACAGTTTTTTCAAGCGGCCCTTGTGTCGCGATATGCTTCTTCGGAATTTCAAAAGAGTCCACATAATTCGCGTGGATGTAGTCGGTATCTTCTTTTTTGGGAGTTATCTTCACACGGGTTTCGTCCCAACAGAGGATGTCGTCGTAGCGGTTTTTGCTAAAATTTTCTTGCTTGAAAAAATTTTCAAAGGACCCAAAATGCGACTGTGCTACGATCTGATAATACTCTAATTGAATGGCTTTCAAGAAATCAGATTCTTGTGCGCGTCTTTTAAATTCCTCGATGTTTATTGGAACAAACTTTGGAGTAGGTATTATATTAAGACGCATTTTTTAAATTTAAATAAGCCGTCTGCTCCCATTAAAAGCTCAAGAGTAACTAACGACATACTTCTCTAATTCTCTTAAAACTTGTTTTTATTCCCGGGAGCTCAATGATGATGATGAATGATGAGTCATTCCATTTATAAACAACAATTAGTTATTGTAAATGAAGTTGAGTGATAACTTTTGTGTAGATATATAGTGAACTCTAAACCACAGGTTATCAAAAATAAAACAGTAGATTTGTTGTTTTTCCTTACAACAGTTATCAATACCTAACGTAACTTTCTGTTCCATCGCACAAGTTAAGTAATCGTGTAATGCTCACCTCAAACGTAGTTCCCTCATGGTTCTGACTAAATTCCAAAGAACGTTTGCTCCAAAGAATTCTTAACCGACTAGTTTCTCCAGAAGACTTCTGCGGGTATTTAAAGCTCCCTGCGAAATCTTCTACGCATGCCCAGACATTGAGTAAACTTAGGCCCCCAGTCCTAAAACAATCACATTACCTATGAACTAGGTACACAAAAAACCCATTTTCTTTTGATATTACCATACACTGTCACTAACCAGCATAGGTCAACACTATAAACATATAGAAGTGATTGATCGAGACAGGACAATGTTGATATTTACTGTCTGGATTGACTCAACTATAGAAGAGCCTCTTCCACCAAATCTTCCACAAAGCGTTCCCTCGAGCATATAATTAGCAGCTCATACTTCTTATCTTCATATTTTTGTTTGGCTATCTTGGTCTTTTGGTCGATTTCTTCGGAAGCCTCGTCTGTTTTTGGTTTCCTGTTCTTAAGATTGTGGAATCTCTCTTTGAGCTCCAGGACTTCAGCCGCTAACTCTAAACGCTCTTCCGAGGAATACATCCCGATACGTACGGCTATGACGGAACTTTCAACTGAAATAGTCATCTTAAAAATATCCTGACTCTTATAGGCCGTTTAGGTGAATAATTCAAAATTTAGACGAAAACGGTATACATAAACTGTTCTAATCATACCGAGCTAGCAGGCAATGTGAAACCATATAGACTCTACAATAAGGTTCATTTTTGCTAACTAGCAAATAACAGTTTTCAGTAAAAGAATCAACCGTTTTTTCTTTTTCTCTATAATCCCCTTATAACGAACCTCATTGTAATCTCAATGAGGTTTTACCGATTTCGCATTCGAAGCTTATCACTAGTTGCCGTTGTTAAGGAAAATGGCCCTACAGTAGTTAATTTGTTAATTACAGGAATCTGAGGTCGAACGTTTTATGTTTTTGATACCCTCAAGAGATAATAAAAAATGGGCGGTTATCAGCAATGAGGTCAGCCGTTGATACACCGCACAACGTTATCTCAAGTACCCAAAATACCCAGTGTTAAAAGGTCGGCGTTTATCAGTGGGTTTTTCTCATAACTTATTTAGGCCCAAATATACAGATCAGTCTACGAGGCGATTAGCTCGATTAGCTGACTGCTTTAATCACGTAATTGATACCAATAGGAATGGTCTGTATTAATTAATTAGTCTATAACGGCCATAAAGTATGATCACAATAAGCGATAACTTTCCAAATTGGACTTTTTAACGAGAAAATTGATAATTATGGTTGTTTTATGACAATCGATGACGCAAATGCCTGAAACTATATTAAATTGTACTTATTAACTGAAATAAGTTATTTGAAAGATGTGTTTTTTATGAAAATATGGTTTTACCACCTACGCCATACCTACTCAACAATTTATTAATATTGCGTTGACATCTAAGCACCCTTTTTTGAATTCAAGATCAACTAATGCAAATCGAAACTTCAATTCAGCGAAAATACTTGTTTTCAGATGTCACTAAATAAAACGGTTGCATCGCTAATGCATGTGGTGACATTGAACACGTTGATATAATCAAAACAAAGTCATAGCGGGCATGATAGCAAGTGAGATTTTTATCAAAAGTCTATTTTCTCTGCTACGAAATAAGAATCATTTCTGATTGACCAAACTCTTGACCTAACGTCCTTTGCATCTATAAATGCATAATATGCCCTTGTCTCAGAAAACAACAGACTTTTTGTATGCATTTTTATTCTACTGTATTTATTTCAGTTATTTTTTTATTTTGTATTATTAAATGACGTTAACAATAACATTTTAGGCAAAAGTCTATATATGGATATTATAAATTGAATCATGCTACCTATTTGAAAACTATGTTCCCATTGTTATTTACAACCATTAACCGCAAACCACAATAACTTAGGTATGACGCAAACAATTGACAGGCAATACATATTTTCATAAATAAGTAATCTATTTACCTCACTTATATTTAGTAATTTAAAACACCTCGCAATTATTGGGTAAAGGAATTCAGGATACTCACAAATTCGATGAAGCTTCTCGCGTCCAAGTGGGTTTTCTTAAAAATCCACTAAGAACACATTTCACTGACATTATAGCACAACTTTACGGATAAAATAATCGAGAAAGACTAAAGCTTTCTTAGTAATTAAACACCAAGACTAACCTTCGAGTGCAAAGAAATAAATCACCGATTCTAACAAACGATTTGTATACAGTCACGGCAATGTTTAGCCACGTCTCAAGGCTGCCTAAATAGGCTTTTTCACCCTTGTTTGGTCCTAAGCTATTTGCCTAAGTTCAATAAGCTTCTTACTGATAAGAAACCGTTTTATATAACTCTATACACCTACGCCTAGAACTCGTGTAGACCTATTAGTATTCAACAAAATTATGGTGCTTACTGAAGAGTAAATATTGTAATTTATAAATTAATCTTAAAAGAGCTAAGAAATATGGGAGGTGGTACTTACATTATCTCAAATTCCCCCGAAAGATGGAGCGCAGGTCGTTCACCATAACTTCAAGCTTGCGCTTCGCACTTTCATAGTCTGACTTAACAAGGTCAAGTTCACGTTCCACCCGCTTCTCATCACGGTTATCTGATCCTTAAGGCGATCCACTTTCGCCCTTTGCCTGCTACGATCGGAATCGGTGTACATTTTATCGTTAATATTAATTGTAAAGATAGGGATAAAGTAATGGGGCCAGTCATGCCAAAATTCCTTTTATAGGATTCTTTATATTACCTAAAATCCTAATACAGAATTTTTAATTAGCCTGAAATTCCCCATAGGCATTGTTAAAAACAGGATGCAAAAAATACTTCAAGATTATTTTTTCCTCATTAGTAATATAATAATCTAAATGTAGAGTTAATTGATTAACGTCATTTGTGAGCGCAATGCTGAAAATTAATACCTAAAATCAATACCGAAACTATCCAATTACGTCCTACTCTGAAATGTCCTGCGTCATTCCGATTCAGTTATCGATCCATATGGCATAAAAAATGACCATTAATATTTCATTACGCTGTAGAATAAACCTATAAATATGTGCATCTAAATAAAAAATTTCACATTCAGGACCTAACCACAGTCGGGACTAGGACTCTTATCCTGAAAGCCTAACTTTCTAAAAATGGGCGCAAAATTCACGAAAAAACATTCCTTCGCCGAAAACTGCGAACAACTTATTAAAGTGTCTAACCTAGTTCACATACTGGAAAAAGAACACCATCGAATAGTGGAAGAAAGTGTCCCCTACTCTTGCTACGAAGTATTGAAGCTTGAAAACTGGTCAAAATGTAGATACTGGAACACATCCATCTTCGACCGCAATCGGGTGATCCTGCCAAAGGAAGACGGAGGAAGCGACTTCATTAATGCCAGCTACGTCGACGGTCACAACGTTAAGGGAAGGTTCCTGTGCACCCAGGCACCACTTCAAGAGACAGCTCAAGATTTTTGGCAGATGATAGTCTTCCATCAAGTCCGAGTAATCGTGATGCTGACCCGAATAATGGAAAAAGGACGCGAAGTTTGTTACCCCTACTGGAGCCCCAAAAAGCGGGGAAAAGTGGTCCATGGCAAGTTCACAATCAAAACTTTGAAAATCAAGTGCTTCCGTTACCACGTGGTGACTAATTTACGAGTAACAGACAATACTGGAGCTTCATTGGACATCCAACATTTCGCCTACACCGACTGGCCCGGAAACGGCCTTCCTCGAGATGCTTCAAAGTTTCTGGACTTCGTTCTCTCGGTCAGAGAGGCTCAATCTATGGCAGAGTTGGATAGTAATGGTGTAAACGTCCCTCCTATGGTGGTTCATTGCAGCGCGGGTTTGAATCGTACTGGGGCTTTTTGCGCCATTGATGTCAGTTTGTCTCTATACGACGAGAGAGCAACGATTAGCCTTTCTTCGGTAGTGCGTAATCTGCGTAAGCAAAGGCATAATTGTTTGTCTTTACCTCAACACTATGTCTTCTGCTACTTGATTGTCTTGATCTATGCCAAGTTAGTTGCTGATAAGTATTAGTCTAGATTTAATGTTATAGAATTGTGATTTATCTAGTTCTAAGTTTTTTGTACAGTATTCAAAATATTTTTCCAGGTAGCTAGCTTTAAATAAAGTTTATTTTGTGTTAATACTCTGCTTTTTTTCAATCAATGTCCCTTAGTACCCACTTAATAGTATTGAATTACAACTCAGAATATTGGAATTGAATTTGATACTTGAAATTTAATTAGGAATAAAGTAGCAACCGCAGTAACCTGTAATGATCAGCGGATTTTATATTCCGAGGTGACAATTTACGTATGTGCTCTTAACCTGCGTCACTCTGTCACAGCGCATTAGGTACCAAGTAAATTGCAGAAATAAATCGCTATTAATCTCTTACCTATTTAATCATAGGGTTGTAAGTTAAGAGTCTAACGTTTGTTTACTTACTTCTGTATAAACGATATAAAAATAGATATCGTTTGACGCGTCAGCAAGAAATATTTTTTGGGGAACCCCGGTCTAACAGACAAGGCCAAATTGTTTATACCTACCAAAAGATATCATTTGGCGCGCGCCAATCAGAGTCCATCTTTGAATTTTTTATGCTAATTTATACAACAGCGGTCTATGAAGTGATTGTAATATATGGCTGTCTAGCAGTCGTTAACTATTATTAACTAACCGGTTGTCAAGATTCCGTCTAGACATAAGACGCCATCCGATGTTTATACCTACCGAAAGGTATCATTCGGTATGCGCTAATCATATTTGATCATTGGATTTAGTATTTTAATTTAAACAAATTACATGTATTACGTGGAATTCGTAACTGCTATTATAGCTTTGGAGAAGCTGAATTTTTTTGGGCATCAATAAACTATAAAAACTTGACTGTAAATATTTTTATATTTGTATATTATTCATATATCATTCCTAGAATAAACTATAAAAACTTGACTGTAAATATTTTTATATTTGTATAGTATTCATATATCATTCCTAGAATAATTAATGCGGAGCACGTGTTAGGTAAACATAATATTTTTTCATTGCCTGGATGGGTTTTATACACATTTCACAGACTTACATCATTTTACAGACTTACACATTTTACAGACTTACATCATCACAACGAGGAAAAAAAACATGTTATTGCTGCAACTGGGCTTGGATTTTCCCACACCTACTGGGCGTTGTTTTAAAATATAACGCCCCTATTGTTCTTACATTACATTTAATTATTTTACCGCAAATTAAATACGATGTGTATTAGATATTTTAGTATCCTATAGTCCTTGATTATCTGTTCACAATTTTAATTCAATTTTCGAAAAGCTATAGAACATGATGTCTATTCGTAAATAATTCTGCACTAATATCTCCATAGTAAGAAATATATTCAATAGTTGAATTCACCCTTAATAGAACACCCCAATAATTGCCAAGTCAATTTATTAGCTGATATTTCAGGGGGTATACTACTCTGTGGGGAGGTTTCAATGTAACTAAACATACACGCAAAAAAAAAAAATTGGGGCTGCCACATGATACATTCCTGTGGCAGCCACATGAAAAAATCATGTGGCTGCCACATGATTTTCATGTAGCTGCAACATGATTTTCCTGTGGCAGCCACATGATTTTCCTGTGACAGCAGCATGACTTTCATGCAGCAGGCAATAATATTTAAAACAGCAAGAATAATTATCATAATAATCATAATTTATATTATTAAGAGAATAAGAAAAATTTTGTGGCTAGTGTATTTATATGATAAAATAGGTTTTTGCTTGGAGTTGTGCCTTTTCAAGGTTTCATATCATTCTCACCAATAGTTAATTTATTGTAAAAAGAATTTAGGTTTCATTCGAACATGCTCTGTGTATAGATACACAATGAAGAAATTACCTTGTATCTGGTAAACTATTGACATTTTTGAAGATATAAGCTCATTCCGATGTTACACTCATCAAGAGCTTTCATTTAAGTACCCACATGCATTTTTGATATATTTTTCACATATACACATATATAATATATATAAATATATAAAATATATGAAAAGTTAATGTGGGTACTCAAATGAAAGGTCTCGATAAGTTCAATATCGAAGTGAGCTTGTATATTTAAAAATGACAATAGTTCACCAGATGCGAGGTCATTTCTTGATTTTGTATCTAGAGATAGAGCATTTTCGAATGCAGCCTTAATTTCTATCATAATAAACACTATTGACTATTGGTGAGAATGATATGAAACCTTGAAAAGGCACAACTCCAGGTCAAGACCTTTCTAATGATACCAAATTCAACCATAAAAGCCCATTTTATCATATAAATGCACTGGCCACAATATTTTTCTTATTCTCTTAATAATATAGATTATTATTATTATTATTATTATTATTATGATAATTATTATTGCTGTTTTAAATATTATTGCCTGCTACATGAAAATCATGTGGCAGTCACAGGAGTGTATCATGGGGCAGCCCCAATTTTTTTTTTTGCGTGTAGTTCGAACAGGCCAAACAGGTACTCCCCGTATAGCAACCGGTAGAGATAATCAACCCCTTATGTAACCGAATGTACAGTTAAGGTCATCGACTCGGAGTGCTTTGTTTTTAATTCGGTGTGACGTCACTAATGCTTGCTCGAGTTCTCGCTTCCCGTTCTGAAAAAATATTTCAGAACGGGATCTAAGTCCCTTAATTTTCAGATCGCGTACATTCCTGTTTATACTTGTATAAAGATTTGTTGGCTACACAGTGTGAACGAAAACATATTTGAGACAGTTGCAATACATGTATAAAACAAATAATTATGTTTTGAAAAGTATTCTACAAGTTGTATATAAAACAAGTATAAAACATGTTTTTGGTGTAAACGAGGGGTAAGATAAACGTAGTTGACTATTGAAATAATTTGCTTCATCGCGGGCCACACATATGCCGAAGTTTGACGACTATGGAGCTAGACAATGAATTATTACGGAAGATCTCGAACAGCAGTCGATAATCTCGGATACTATGACAATTTTGGTTGAAAAGAGAATAATGGTAATCAGGTAAACAATATATTGTGATGCGATGCTTAAGATCCATAATGCTGCAATGGAGATCATAACCAAATTTGCTAATCCAGATATTGGTGGATTTTGGGGTCTACTAATTAACTTGCTAAATGGGTTACAAATAAATACTCTGTGCTATACATATTATAACTGTCTGCAACATAATTGTTTAAGAATGCATTAATATACTATAGACTTTTTTTATGTCATAAGATAGCAAACAAGCAGATGGGTCTCCTGATGGAAAGAGTCAACCATCGCCTATAGACACCAAAAATGTTAATGGTGTGTTGCTATCTTGTGGCGAGGTCTAATGCCACATGCATAAGTTACTATAGACTTTGCATCTATTAACAACAATTTTACAATTCTAATTGAAATTTTAAGTGAAATTCCATTATTATTATTTAAAACTAGTAAATAATGCAGAAATATAATAATAACTGGCTGACCCGCGCAGCTTTGCCCGCGAGCAGATTAACATGTAGTCTAAATAATTTTCCGTGCTAAATTTCATGAAAATCGGTCCAACGGTTTAGCCGTGAAAGCGTAACAGACAGACAGACAGACTTTCACATTTATAATATTAGTATGGATAATATGATATCGGTGGAAAAATCACATGAATTGATCTGACCCCAAAGTAGGCAAATTATTTGCTTGTGTTATAAGTATTAGTCAACTTTACCAATACATATAAATACATATATAAATACTGTTACATATATAAACACTCAACCTAGAAATACAAACATCTATGCCCATCACATAAATGTTTATCCCTGTCTGAAATCAAACCTAAGCCCCATCGATTTCTAATTAGATTCGCTAACCACTCGACCGACTTAGCGGTCAAATAACTATGTAAATTCATTAATTTATAGTTTAAGCTAATATTAACATCAAGCATTCACTAAACAAACGCACAGAGAAAATACACACATATTTTTACTCTTCTAATAAAATTCCTTTACTTTTAATTTTCTCCTTACATCTTAATTGTTAAAAGAACAAACGGAAACAACTAACATATTAAATATGACACCCGGAAGTAAATAGTAAATAATATAGCGTTGTAAGAAGCAATTCTACTCAACTATAATTACGACCCACGTCGTCGGTAGAATTTATGAAAACCAGGAGGTCGTAGTGAGGTGATAGAAGAACAGAGAAACTATGGACTCGATATAATTAAGTTTTATTTTATTTTATATATTTTTCCCTCCCAATTCGCAAGCTATCTAGCTAGAGATTCATAATTTTTATTTCATCCACACTAATATTATAAACGGGAAAGTAACTATATCTGTCTTTCTCTTCTTCACGCCTAAACCACTGAACTGATTTGGAGGAAATTTGGTAAAAAGATAGCTTGGGATCCGAGAAAGGACATAGGATAGTTTTATCCCAGAAATCCAAGTCCGTGTGATTTGTCCCGGTCCCGTAGGACCGGGACAAATCACACGGACAATACAAAAAAAACATTACAACGAAAAAAAAGACGTAAAAAAAATTATATAAAAAATACCCTCTCAGGGTAAATGGTAAAATAGGAGGAGAAAATTATATAAAATTTCTTATATTGACTGAACCTTGTATATAATATGTTATATAAATGCGAAAGTTTGGATGTTTGGGTGAATGGATGTTTGTTACTCACGCAAAAACTACAAAACCAGTTTGGATTAAATTTGGCACACATGTAGATGATGACCTGGGATAGCACATAGGCTACTTTTTACTGAGGAAAAATTAGTATTTTAGTTTTAGTTTAGTTTAGTTTAGTTTTAGTTTAGTTTAGTTTTACTTTAGATAGTTGTTTTTTTATTTAGGATAAATTAGACTGCACGCTGCAACTAATACAATATAAATTCAAATTTTGTATGTTTGTTACAATTTAACTACTCAGCCGATTTTAAAATTTCTTTCACATTTAGATAGTTACGTTATATAGAAGTATCATAGGTTACTTTTACTCAAGTAAGTAAATGGAAGTAATGATTTTTTGGTCACACGAACAAAGTCACCATTAACTGCTAGTATCTAAATAAAGATTTCTTACAACTGTACTTCAAACGAGAGATAATAACATTTGTTTGAAACTTAAACTTAGTTCGTCTAATGTGGTTCGTTTTGATTAACGAGATTGCTGACATCCAAGATCCACATTAAGATAAGTGTGTGAATTATGGTAATACAAAATGGATCTTTATTTAAATTGAAGTTGTTTCAAACCACAGATATACCCCTAAAGACTGCTAATGTAAATGTAGAGTTATCTATTACTTTTATATAACTTCAAGAAAAGAAGATAATACGTTTGACCTGTATGTATGTGATATTTTTGGAATTGAATTAATTATATTTAAGTACTATTTTAGAATTCAGTTTTTTCAGAATTTCTCGGAAACTAAGATATGAATTTTAGTTATCGTAACAAAAACGTTTTTAACCGATAAGAAAATGGAAGATATTCTCAATTCGACTCGTTTTTTTTTAAATGTTTGATAACGCATGGCTTTTTACCGGATGGTTGAAGATTTTGACAATTTTTGGAGTGGGTAAACTCCGAAGGTGGTCTAATTTATTTTAAAAAAATCTAACAATAAAAGAACGTACACACAGGATTGCTCACCCACTCAAACCTTCCTCAAAATAATTTTCTTTATACAGCCTGTTAGGTAAGTCGACCTAAACCTTGAAGGGGGTAATAAGGCATATGATTCTCATTCCAAATAAATAAAAAAAACATACCCTTAAATTTTAACTTAATTATCCAATAAAATCATTATTCATACGCACCAATACGTTCGCGTAAGTAACGCGCATATCAATAGATAGATAAATAAATAGGTAGTTACGTAAATACTGCCTACTATTGCCTCTTTATGTAATTAACTATTTATGTATCTATCGATATGTACGTTACTTGCGTGGACGTGTTGGTGCGTATTAATTACGAATTTTCTAAATAATTAGGTTAAAATTTATGGGTATTTTTTAATTGTTATTTATTTGGAATGAGAACAAGATACCTTATTAACTCTTTCAAGGTTTAGATCGACTTACCTAACACGCTGTATAATAGGACAACAAACAAACAGATAGTTCTCTTAAGAGAAAGAGACATCACCATTATGTAATACATGGAATAGTACATAGGCTATTTTTTATCCCGGAAAAATTAGATGATCCCACGGGATTAACCAAAAACTTTTATAATACAACAGGCTGCACGCTGCAGTTAGTATTATAAATGCGAAAGTTTGGATGTATGGATGAATGGATGCTTGTTAATTATGCATAAGCGGCTTGACCAATTTAAATGAAATTTGACATACAGTTAGATGATAACCTGGAATAGCATAAAGGATATATTTATCTCGGAAAAATAAGTTGCTCCCGTGGGATTAACTAAAACCTTTTATAATGCAGCGGTCTGCGGGTTGCAGCTAGTTAATTAGTAGCTGTTCTTTTTTATTTTATACTAGCTGTTGCCGCGACTTAGTCCGAACGGACTTTGTTTGCTCCGCACAGGTCCTCCCCCGTAGGTGCTAGCGTGATAATATGTAGCCTATATGTTAACCCGACCTGTTAGTAATATTCATGCAAAATTTGAAGTAAATCCATGCAGTACTTTTTGAGATTACTCCGGACATACATGACTTTTCTACGATTTTATTATATGTATATAGACTAGCTGCAGCATGCGGCCCGTTTCATTATATTTGGTGAATCCCGCGGGATTGCTATTTTTTCCGGGATAAAAAGTAGCCTACATGTTATTCCTTGTCGTCATCTACGTTTGTGTTAATTTTCACCCAAACCATTCTGTACTTTTTGCGTAATGAATAACAAACATTCGTCCATCAAAACATCCAAACTTTTGCATTTATAATACTCCTAGCTGTACCCGCGACTTCGTTCGCATGGAAAATATTAAAAAAAACGCGCATAGTTCCTGTTAGCGTGAGATTTCTGAGATTAAACGTATCCTATGTCCTTTCTAGATTCTCAAACTATATTTGTACTAAATTTCATCTAAATCGGTTCAGTGGTTTAGGCGTGAAGAAGAGACAGACAGACAGACGGAAAAACAGAGTTACTTTCGCATTCATAATATAAGTATGGATTGTAATTAAATACAGTATGTACAAAACAATGTCCACATCTACCTCTATTTAATCTTTGACGCGTTTCCAAACTAAAGTTACTATCAAATATTTGAAATAATTTAGGAGTTTGATTTGACAGTGTTAATAATAGGGGTGTTTACCTCCATCTCCTTTGACGTCGAGAATTGTCTCTAGGCTTTCGATTTCTAGTATTAATTGTAATCCTCTGAATGATTTGATCCGAAATAATGAATTAAGGCGAGGTATTTCAACGCGCGTCAATTCTATAGGAAATGGGTGGCGCGGTATGTTCTGAAACCGCTGAGAAACGTGTTAATTTTCGTATAAATTAATATAGGATATCAGCTGAAACCAAAATTTAGTACATTCTTTTTTGTATTTACAACTAAATATCACCATATAAAAATCATGTGGAAGATTAGAAATATTATTAACAAATTATTTGTTTTAGAGATTTTTTTAGCCTGTTTTCGAAATTTTATATGATCAAGTAAAGTACATTCTATCATGTAATGAGTTAGCACATTCCTTAGATAATATCTTCAGGTATATCGTGTAATTTTTGTGAAATTGTTATTTCACAATCAATACAAAAAGAAATGTGATTTAGCCAACCGGTTTTTTCCCGTTTGTCGCGATGCCTCGCCTTAATAGTCTCACAAAAAACTTTGTATTTGCTTTATTCGATATAGATGAAAAATATAACGGCGATTTGAAGTAGGTATATTATTGAGAGTATAATGATTTTTATGTTTTAAACTGTTTATAAGTTTTGTCCATTATCATAATCTATTTTAAATGTGTAAATTTTTTTAACTTCCCGCTGCGGTAGAGAAGGAAGTTACTGGTTTTCACCAGCCCCCTAATTCACGTAATTGAGTCAAAGCGCTTAGGGCTCTCTCACACATGAACACCATAGAACGTCGAGACGTGCTACGACGCGCCATAATATGTAAGAAAATATGTGTCTTAAATGCTTCGACTAGCTTGCCGCTTGATTACGTGAATTAGGCTCAGATCTCTACGTTTTGAGGTCTTAGGAACCTTTTCCGACTAATTTCACGATGACGTCAGTAATTCTGTATGTATGTATGTATGTAAACATTTCATAACTTGAACAGCTTGACTGATCGAAACACAGTTGATGGCATTCGATTGGATTCCGCTCAACTTAGACTTCCTAAAAATTAGGACCAAATCGGCCCAGGAGATTTTGAGATATTTTGAAAAAAAAACCAAAAAGATGTTGGCGAAACATTATTTTTTTAATATAACTTCCAGGTTAATGTACCGATTGAGTACAAAAACTACTCAGCTCTATTCCTCAAAAACCTACGTTTAATGCATAAATTGCCTTAAAATCGGTTTATCCGTTTGGGGGCAATCGTTGACGAAAGTTTTTGAAAAAGTGTTTTTTCAACATAACTTCGAAATTTTTCAATCAATCATTTTTTGGCGTTCTACGATATTTTAGTATTAAAAAAATACGTTAAATGCCGTTTCAAAAATCAAAATCGAATTTAAACACAGCTTTTCAAATATTAATATTACGTTGTTTTTGCAAACTTACTTAATATGTTTGAAATAACTTTCAGGCTAGTAAACGGATTGACTTAAAAATCTTATCAGCTTTTCTCCTTTAAAAACAACGCCAAATAACGTTAATTGGATAAAATATCGGTTTAATTGATTACGCCCTTGATTTTGTTGTATTTGGTCGTCATTTGGGAGCCCTATCGTCGGTAGATAATAGGGTCTTGTCTGGGCGACGGGATTTCATCGAAAGCTCGGATGGATGGAGTGTGTCGAAGGGCGAGCGGACGGCACTCGGGCCTGGATTGCTGTTTTATCACGTCGTGTGTGCTAGAGGGTACCTGTGCAGTGCTGTAGTGGTTATGGTGCCTATGATTACAAGTGTGGCTAATTCAGGGAATCCATGGGTTTTTCCCATCATCTACCGTTTCTCCTATTGGCCTATGTATCACAGCGCCATCTATTTCACGGGTATAGTACTTCTTGAGCATTGTGTCTCTTACACAGCGCACACGCATCGGATCTACTTTGTCAGCGGGGTTGCCGATCCGTCTAGCTTTTTACATCCGTTGCCGGAAGGTGGCATTAGCAGCCGGAAAAAATAAGACATGCCTGTATTTTAATAGTACAATTTTTAGTTTTTTTTAATGGTCTGTTTTTAATTTGTGTCACTTTTTACGTATTGTGTATTCAGGAAATAAGTTCGTTAATTCATTTTTATAGTACAAATCTATGTGCAACTTACTTGTAATTCCTACTTATTTATTAAATGGTTATAACCTACTTTGGTACTTTAGTATTCCTAAATGACATGTTCAAAGAGTTTTAGGTAAAAATATTTATTGTGATTTTGTTTTATTTGATATTCGTATTTTGATATTTTAATTATTCATTTTATGTAATGTGCATTTTGGCATATTTTTTTATGTTGTATGATTATTCTTTTAGGTGCTAACTATAAGACATTTAATTATTGTTTAATAATAACTATTACTTAGTATATTAAATTTGAACTTTTTGTATTGGAACCTTAGAAATAACCTGTGATTTCGTTGTTAATATTTGTAGTTATTTATTTTTATTTTATACAATTTTTGTTATTTATTGTTTTCAACATGAGCACCCTGGCTACACATGTACCTTGCCCCCACTGCCCGGGCTCTACGCGTACTTTCACGGCGCACGGTTTGAAAGTCCACATTGGGAGGATACACAAGGATTTACGATATTCTTCTGCAGTTCCACGGATCCCCCCAGCTGATATAGTAGTACCTTCCTCTTCGTTAGGGAGTCAAGTGCCATCAACATCGACACCTTCGCTGGACAGGCTCGCGTGTCTCATATCAGGCGGCCGGGAAGCTCTGTGATCTAATTGATTCATGTGTTTCTAACAATGGCTTAGATGATTGGTGCTCCCTTCTTTCTTTCGCTTATACTGCTCTGCAGATTGCTACTAAGCAGTCACCTGGTAATATGACGTCAAAAGTGAAGACTAATATTTTGTCTTCTGGCAACTTCCACGATGTTGGGGCACTGATGGGTAGTCCAGGGCCGAGTTCCCGCTCAACAAAAAAAGTCATAGATGCGAAAGTTTTTGAAGGTGATTTGCGAGGTGCGGCTCGCCTCTTGATGTCGAACGACGCTTTCGCCGGTCGGGATCCTAACACGCTAGCTGCTTTAGAGCTAAATCACCCGGGTCCATCACGTCCTCTCAATTTTCCATCAGAACCGGACAAGGCTTGCATGGCGGCGTCTGTCACTGTAGAAGACGTGATTTGGGTGCTTAGTTCGTTTTATACAGGGCCAGCGGTGGGCTTGGATGGGATTCGACCAGGTCACTTGAAGGAGTTGACTTCGGTATCAGCGGGGGACAACGGAAAACGCCTTGTAGGCAGCCTCACCAGGCTAGTTAATTTTTTGCTTGTTGGCCAGCTGAACCCTCTGGTCAGTCCTTATCTTTACGATGCCGCGCTCTTTGCTTTGGCCAAAAAAGATGGTGGCCTTAGACCGATCGCCGTTGGCAGTGTCTTTCGTCGTCTGACTGCCAAGCTTGCGTGCCATGCTGTCAAAGATGATATGGCTGGTTATCTACAACCACACCAGTTGGGATTCGGCACGCGTCTCGGCTGCGAGGCTGCCATCCACGCTACGCGCAGCTTTGTGATAAATTCGGAAAACGAAGACTGTATTGTGCTTAAACTTGATATTCGCAACGCGTTTAACACCCTGGAGAAAGACGTTCTGTTAAGGGAAGTCATGGAAAAAGCCCCTTCTCTGTACCCTTTCCTTAGCCAAGTGTACAAACTTCCCTCTTATCTCTTTTTCCATAATAAATTGATTGAGTCAAAAGTGGGAGCCCAGCAGGGAGATCCGCTTGGTCCACTCGTGTTTAGCCTTGCTATCCATAAAGCCATCCTTCAGCTCAAGGCCGCAACTTGCGTCAGTACTGTTGCCGCTAGCCATCTCGGTCGCACTGTCCACTCTCCATCGGCAGCTGCGGAGGATGCTTGTGCTAAGAAGAGGCTCAAATACGCTAATACGCTGCTCTGGAATCGCTGTACCATTTCGTTCCAGTGGCCGTAAAGACCTTGGGTAGTTGGAGTGTGGAGGCAAAGGGCCTAATTAAGGAGATTGGACGCAGGCTTCGTATATATATATATATATATATATATATATATATATATATATATATATATATATATATATATATATATATATATATATATATATATATATATATATATATATATATATATATATATATACTAATATCGTTATTATAGAATTAAATGAATTTTATTTGTTCTTCAATAAATCAGCCCTAGTTTTTGAACAACTGTATAATTTAAATATTGCCTATATTGTAATTTTCTTTTGATAATTCTATGTATTGTGTGCAATAAAGTATATTATTATTATTAAATACATTTTTGCTGACGTTACTAATTTCACCTTTGTGATATGTATCTAACAGCAAGTTCGATTCGTATTATTAGTTGGAACGCATAGTACACGAACTCAGGAACCTCAGTTATTTTAATCAGACCAACACATTAGTGGCGGTAACTCGGAGGGGAAATCCGCTACAATATTTTTGGTGACCCATAAAGAGGAAAGCTCCTACAGTTGTTTACAATTTAATTTTAATACGCAATGAAGTGTAATCATTCGTTCATTTTTATTAGAAAGGTGCTTAAATCATGTCGGGGAAAACGTTTTTAAATGCTGATTTTGGAATTTGCAATTCCAGTAATATAAAATTTAAAAAAATCAACAAAATTAACACATTTCTACCGTCTCGAATGTAGAGCAATTTGCAAGTTCGGGTATTCAAAGTTAGTTCGTGTTTGTTGAAATACTTAACAGGGAACGTGTCGACTGTTTTAACTTCATCGCAAGTTCTATTTATTGCTTATGCCAGCCAAGTTATCTAGAAGTTAGGCAATAAAATCTAATCTAGGCGGTAAATTAACAGTCTTTCTCGGAAAATTTTAATACACAAATTAAAAAATAAAAATAGAAAAAAGGGCAAGTCCGCTGAGTTTTTGCACCGGATCTTCTCAGATAACGTTCTAATTCGGTAGTTATTATAAAAATATAAAAAAAACGGAAAAATGACTCACGCACGAGTGGTTCCGTACTTTTACAAAAAAACGGAAAAAATTAGGTTTTTTGTATGAGAGCCCCCTAAAATATTTATTTTACTTTAATTTAATTATAAAAATGTTATTAGTTAAAACTAGTAGTGTAAAAAATATATGGTATATATAACTCAATATGTGAATATTTCAGGTATCTACCAGTTTTTATTAAGATCGAGAAAAAATTGCAAAAAAGTCACGTTTTTGTATAATAGTCTCCCTTAAACATATATTTTATTCTGTTTTTAGTATTTGTTGTTATAGCGGCAACAGAATTACGTCATCTGTGAAAATTTCAACTGTCTAACTATCGCGGTTTATGAGATGCAGTCTGGTGTCAGACGGACAGTCAGACTGACAGACGGAAGGACAGCGGGCTGTTGATAATGGAGTCCCGGTTTACCATTTGGGTACGGAAGAGTCGTTGTATATTTTGACGATTGACCATGTCGTACAAATTAACGACATTATATAATTAGTTCTATATTTGTTCTATCGAAATACATGATATGATGCGTAATTTGTTATGTTTTTATTTTCGTAAAAGTTGACTTTAACTATAACAGCTAGCCTTAGCTATTTTTAATTCATTAAATTCATTGCCAATGAAATAAATAGAACTAGAATAAAAAATAAAGCTAGCGATGTATTTCTAAGAAAGTTTATTTTGCTTACTCATTATGGGGGTGGATTTCTTCCAATTTTTATTAAATCACAAAACTGAAGAGCAAATTATTCTTTCTTAGCAAATTTATTTTATATTTTCTATAAGCAAATAATATGAAGGTAGGTATTGAATAACTTATTTCTCATTGAGACATTACGTCATTTAATTTGTGTGATAGTATTATAGATATAGTGTGTCCAGCTGTTTCTATTTCTATTTATTTCTTCTGTAACGGCCAGGGAAGCTTTTCCGATTTCGTTAGTTGGCAATGAATTTAATGAATTAAAAGTATGTAAGTGATTAGAGTTGCTGGTGAGTTGTAGTCATACTCTCTAAGAGTCAACCATACCACCTAGTAGCCATGATGATAGTGACTCGCGTAGTCAAGCAATCGACTTTAGCGACCTGCCTGGTAGAACGGCATTTAGCCTATTCTTCAAAGAATCCCGGGCCAACACGGGGAGAACGGTTTTCGCAGTAAATTTAATTTTTTAAACGCGAAAATTTTTATCATTAATGTACGATATTTTACGATATTTAACGCACAGTTTTTTTGGTTAATATATCTGATAAGATAAAGTATCAGTTTTACAAATTTAATTAACCAGTCTATTTAAATTTCACGTATGTATGTATGTATGTATGTTTTGAACGACTAACATGATAAAACTGAAATTCTACTCAGGTTTTGATAAAATTTCAACAATTGCTTTGCTGAGGTTAAATTTTACGGCACAAATTTTAAACTACATGGCTCTAGTAATAAATAAAACTTGTCATGAAGTAAACATACTCGAAATGATTACGGTTAAGTATTTCAACTAACTCTAACCAACTTTGAATGCTTAAACTTTCAAAATGGTTCATTTACAATGGAAATGCATTATTTTAAATGTTTATCTAGAAATTTCTTTTTTGCAATTTTACCTTTCATTGATATTGACTGTTGGTTTGTTCTCCATACTTATTAAGGGCGCGTATTCAATTTCCAACGAAAACTTCCTGTTTTCAAGTTTTTTCCAGAGCAATATCGTAATAATGTCAGCAAAATATTCGAATGATATAACAGTTTTTGCAAGATTAAGTTTTGATTTTTCTATTCACCGCAGGTTTAAAATTTGATCGGCAAACGATTGCGCGCGAGGATTTATAGTGTTTTTTAAAATGATTCTTCTTAATAAATGAATTCAAATAACGGACTGAAATTGTGAATTCGTATAATATTCATATAAAATCGATGATTGATTTTCTGTAGTAAACTAGAACCTATTAATAATGCATTAACACCAAAAACTCAAAAGAATACCTAAATCTCCCTTAAGTTGAGAGTAATTATCGCTAGTGACAAATGATAGTTTTTATACTTAGCAAATACGATGGAAATTAGCATCGTTTTCGTCGGACAAGTAAAGCCTCGTTGCGACTAGGGTAGTATTAAAGTCGAGTTGCAAGTAATTTAGTAACAAAATATGTTTGAATACCAAAAATTTGGTCGAGTAGTCATTTGGTGCTATTTTTATCATGTAAGTAGCAAATTGTTTAAATTCCACAGTCCAAATTATCAACAATTAATACCTAGTAGTAGGGGAACCCTAGATGCTAAATGGGCAGTTACTCGAGCGTCGTAGGGACTTATACTGTAGACTAAGTTATAGGAAAAAAAAATAAAAGTTTATATAATGTTTTTCATTTCAATGGTGGGGAAAAAATCTACAGATAAAAAAATGTTTTAAAGAAATCAGTGATATGGAAACACTGAAGAGCGTTAGATTAAGGTATGGTGGGTTAATTGCCGCTAGAATTTAGAAAAGCTGACGATTCAGGTGTAGCGTAAGGAAGTGGGAGGGTCACAAAGTTTGCAAAGAAAACGTTGTCTTGACATTCTCGAGCGCGTCTTAATTTTCTTTTATTGTGGAGAAAATGATGTAAGAATTACGAAAAAAGTCTGACAGTTTCCACAAGCCGAATTTATCTTTATTTTGTTTTTTTTTTCTGCCATAGTTACCCCCCTCTATAGAAAGGGTTTATATTTGGTGGAGAGCCTTAAGAGCATGCGAGGTACTCCCCCCCCTCCTATGTAAATCTGACGCGCTCGAGTAAATACCAAAATCCTACCTTGGGCTCCCCTACTATAGTGTATGGGAGGCTTGAAGTGTATGATCGATGTTGGAAGCATTCTAGTAATCTACTGCGAATATTTACTTTACCTTTACTCTCAGTAGTACAGCATCCTCTAGTCTAGTCTAGTGTTGTCCCAAGGCAAATAATATTAATGTTTATATTTGGAGTACTTAAGACGGCTTGCACTACTAATCAAATTCTCCAAACTTTACTCCAAAATATTACTAATATTTCTTGAATTTAGTCTATTGCTTGCAGGAGAAAAAGTTTAATTTAATCCCCGTGTTGTTCCTGCGCTCTTTTGTAGAATAGGCCAACTGTCGTTCTACCAGGCAGGTCGTAAAAGGCGACCGATTGGCTACGCTAGTCACTATTATCGTGGCTACTAGATGGTAGAGTTCTGCATTGTCTCGCCCGGGTCTGGTACCACCGCCTTTACCTATTCTTGCCGCAATAGCGTCAGTGCTTGTCATTGTCGTTTTCCGGTTTGAAGCGTAAGGTAGCCGGTTAACTTATGCGTGTGGCATTAAACTTCGCTACAAGATAACAACGCACCATTTATACCTTTGGTGTCTATAGGCGAAAGTTTACTCTTTCCATCAGGAGACCCATCTACTTGTTTGCTATCAAATGATATAAAAAAATCGATTTAGAGAAGTTATTGATTTTTTAAACAGCTTGATTAAATTACTCATATTGTGAATAGAATAATGTCAAAATATTATTAAATAATATGGAAACAAATAATATTTAATACCCTTCGCTCTATCTTTGGTCGAGTGGTTCGATTCCTGACAGGGACAAAACTTTATGTGATTAGCATTCTAGATGTTAGTATTTCTGGGCTTGGATGTTTATTATGTATGTGACGGTATTGATATACCTATGTATTTCTATGTATCGATGACTAACACCCATAACACACGGAACACCCATAGCACCAAGACCCAAAGGAACTTCAAATCATGGCAGAATCGCAAAACAAACAAAGTAAGAATATATTGCTGAAAATAAATGAAGGAAAAACTAGGGGTTATGACTAATAAAAAACAAATACCTATAAGTATCAACTCAGTACCTCTGCAGCATGTAAAAGATTACACCTACCTTGACCATGTCATATCTTTTAAAGACTGTAGTGAAAAAGAGGTTAATACAAGAATAAAATGTACGTGGAAGAAGTACTGGGCTATGAAAGAAATTGTCAAGAGCTCCTTTTCGCCTATTATGAAATCAAAAGCAATGAATACCTTGTCTCATTTATGCATGCCAGACTTGGTCACTGACAAAACGAAAACAAGAAAAAAATTTAAAATCTGCCAATGAGGATTAGAACGCAGCTTCGTGAACATAAAATTGAGAGATCGAGTTAATACCTTGCAAATTAGAAAAAAAAAACAAAATACAATGATGTAATAAAGCAAATATTAAAACTTAAGTGGAGATGGGCCGGTCACGTTCAAAGGCTAAAACCACAAAGGTAGGCTCAAATTGTAACAATTTGGATACCTCGAAGTGCAAAAAGAAAACAAGACAGACCTTTTAAAAGATGGAAAGATGACATAGTTAAAATAGCAGGATACTTATGGCGCAGAATAGCTCAACAACGAGATGAATGGAGCAATTTTGAGGAGGCTTTTACCGCATTAGGCGGTCCTTACTTAGTGTAAATTAATGATCAATATAATATGCGTATGTATGTGTGTATGTACATATTATGTGAACATTATTTGTACTAAGTTAAATTAGATAGTAAGGAATCAATAAAAACTCTTTTTATTTATTTTATATAAAATAATAAATTATTATTAAGTATACATTAGTTGTGTAATAGATTACTGTAATAAATAATTTAACTTTAAATAGCGAGGGACATCTACTCGAATATAATATGATATAACTGCAATAGGTTTTGCATAATTACACAGCAACAAAACTTTTCGATTCTATTCATCAAAAAATAGACATACAAATCTGTTTCAAAAACACCTCAATAATAATGAGATTGCATTTGAAAGCCAGCAGTAATTAAGAGGGTGGTTGGTTCAAGGAATAAATCTGTCATTCAGGAGCGCGCCCGACACTTCGATGAATAAAATTTTCACAGGCAGTCTTGTTCGCTATCAATCCCACGTGAATTATGTGTTTTGTGAAATGGTGAAACTTTGTTCATAATTTTTCACTTTTGGAATAATTTAATTCATTTTAAACTTCTGCTTGTCTTCTATCGCCTTCGTTGTATAGTTTGATATACTTAATTAATTTTTATGTGTATTTAATTGCATATCTTCTCTATTACTTTTGTGAACTAGAAGTTAAATTAGGTATATCAAAAGTAAAATGATTACTATTATAACTTTTTTATAATATACATTTTACTAGTTTCTATAATTATTTTATTTTATTATATTATGAAACAAATGAAAGTCGTGTGAAACTTTACATTGTAATTTGTATCTATTATCAGTATATTACAAACAATTGTACTGTTTTACTTAGGTTTTTGATTTAAAACCTAAGTATATGTATATAAGTAACATGGAGTTATACCAAGTGTTGGTGATATTATTTGTTATAAATTACATTGTAACAATTAAAGAAATCATAAAACTTACACCGTGTAACGAAATGTTTAATAATATAACTTTATTCTATTGCTACAATTTTATTATCTTTTTTTTCTCCGTGTTGGTCTTGGGCTCATTTGAAAAATAAGCCAAATGCCGTTCTGCCAGACAAGTCGTAAAAGATGACCGATTGGCAATGAGAGTCATTACCATCGTGGCTAGTAGGTGGTAGAGTTCTGCATTGTCTCGCCTGGGTCTAGTACCACCGCCTTACTGTTCACTGTCGTGTTCCGGTTTGGAGAGTTAGGTAGCCGGTAAACTTATGCATGAGGAATTAGACCTCGCCACAAGATACCAACGCACCTTTAACATCTTTGGTGTATATATACGATGGTAGTCTCTTTCCGTCAGGAGACAAGAGGATCTTTTACGACCTGCGTGACATAATGGAAGTTGGTAATTCTGCAAATTTTTTATTTTTTGCCTCGCACGACTGCTCTGTGGAATCAATTACCAGCAGATGTGTTTTCAAACCGATACGACTTAGGGGCCTTCAAGAAAACAGCGTACTCATTCCTTAAAGACCGGCAACGCACCTGCAGTACCTCCAGTGTTGCAGCTGTTCATGGGCGGCGGTGATCACTTACCATCAGGTGAGCCTCTTGCCCGTTTGCCCCCTATTCCATAAAAAAAACAAGCCCGAAGGAACACGGGGAAAACCGTAATAGGGATAAAATGATCCATTTACCATTTTCGATGTCTGCGGTGGTGGTCCCTTTCCATCAGAAGAGTCATTTGCTTGTTTGCTGTCTTAAAATTTAAAAAAACGTGTGTAAATCCACTAGATACTATTATTCAATCTCATTGTTACTATACTATATTATTAGAAATATGAAGTTAATGTACGTCTTGTGATTCGGAATATTTTTAGTTTATCTATAAGCTGTGTTGTTGTTGACAACTTGTTTTTGAACACCTGCTTGACCGTGTGTTTTGAACACCAATTACGTTAGCTGCAATCGGAGGTTCGAAAAAAAACCAAAATTATTTTACTACTTTATTTAAAATAAAAGAATTACAATTATATTATTTTATTCTAAGCCTAATCTGACTGTCTACCTCGAAGTGAGAAGTAAAAGTGAATTATAATTATAAATTTACAATATGGATGTCGTGGTGGATGACGTAAATACAATTCAGCAAATTGACACTCATAAGTGTTCCCATGGGAAAGTAACTAAGGAACACAAGTTGTAGTTGCAGCGTCAGCTATCTTCCTAGGGTTCCGCTATGTAATTCACCTGTGTTACGGTAATTGATTTAGACTATAATCATAACAATATAAAAGGGGTAAGAACGTGTAGAGGGGATCAGTGTAAAATTAACGGCCGACAAGAACGCACGTGAACGCTTAGATTTAATAAGTGTAAAGTGAATTAAATATTGTACGTGAAAATTCTGTATTATTTTTAACACGTGTTTGTATGCATGTAGGAAGTTATCTATACATATAATAAAATCGTAGGAAAGTCAAAACTGTACATTGAATATTTTTTTAAAAGAATACTTGGGGCGTGATCTACAATCGATATCGAAGCCAAAAATATAGTTTTTAGAATTTTTGTCTGTTTGTCTGTTTATCTGTTTGTCTGTTTGTTTGTATGTATGTCCGGGGTAAATTAAAAAAAGTACTGCATGGATTTACGTCGGGTCAACATATAGACTACATATTATCACGCTATCACCTACGGGGGAGGTGCTGTGTGGAGTAAACGAAATCCGCGCGGACGAAGTCGCTGGCAACAGCTAGTACTTTATAAATTTATAATAATTAACCACAACAATATTTCTAAAAAATGTATCCTTCGATTTATTCTATGTTTGTAGAGAAAACGACACTAATAATAGAAATAAACCGGCCAAGTGCGAGTCGAACTCGCGCACAAAGGGTTCCGTACCATCCCTATTCGAGTTTCTACCTGCTTATTAAGATCGAGTAAAAAACCGATTAAAATTACGTTTGTTGTATGAGAGCCCTCTTTCATATCGTCTACCTGTTACCGTCATCAATATTGAGCAAAAAAAATACGAAAAAAATAACACATGGGGACCCATTAATATTTTTATTTTTAGTATTTGTTGTTATAGCGGCCACGAAAATAAATAATTTGTAAAAATTTCAGTTTTTTAGATGTCACAGTTTATGAGACTGTATCTCCTGGTGACAGATAGACGGATAAACAGACAGCGGAGGCTTAGTAATAGGGTCCCGTTTTTACCTTTTAAGTTCCGTGCCTAAAAGGTTTTTAAAACGTTGAAGAAAGTTTTATTATAGCGAATTATCTATTAAATAAATTTTATTTAAATATCATAAAATAATTATTTGTACGCAATCAAGAAAATGAACAAAAGATTTTTGAAAAGCTAAAATGTTGACTAGTTAATTTCATGCGGTTGGTTTTTCGTGACGGTGAGCGCGCGTATTATAAAAAAAATTCCTCTCATTATTTTCCCTAACGCGCCAAAGTATAACTTCAAAGATCACTAAACCTATAATAAACCCTTTTGGTTTTCCACAGATGCTCTTTAGTTACAAGTTGTCATTAAAGAAAAGAGTTTTTAACGTAAAGTTACCAGACGTGAAATCTGCTTTTGCAAAAAAATTTCCACTTTATGCACACAAAGCAATCTATACATATAGTAAAATCGTAGGAAAGTCATGTATGTCCGGGGTAAACTCAAAAAGTACTGCATGGATTTACTTCAAATTTTGCATGAATGATACTTAAACAGGTCGGGTCAACATATAGGCTACATATTATCACGCTAGCACCTACGGGGGAGGAGCTGTGCGGCGTAAATGAAGTCCGCGCGGACTAAGTCGCGGGCAACAGCTAGTTTATAATAAAGCCATGTTATGTTAGGAATTTTACTGTGAAACAATGTGCTCACGAAATCACCAAATGCTTAAAAATTATTGATTATAACAGTACTGAATCAATTTTAGACACATTATAATATTTCCTAAATGTAATTTGTTAGTTATAATATTTTATGCTTGTTTGCATTAATTCTAATGATACAATTAATAATGGCTTCTTAAGACACAGGCTTTGCCTAGTTTGAGAGCCCCTGGTAATTCATAATGATAACAATTTATTAAGTTCATATATATTATGTGTTTCTGATTAATTAACTTGTAATTCGAATATTGAAATAAATTACTATAAAAAAAAGTATCTTCACGCCCGTATCCCCGAAAGGGTAGGCAGAGGTACAACAAGTGCACCCACGATTAGCCGAAGATACTTGGTCCCACAATGTGATAGGTGGCAAGCCTATCGCCAACCGGGCACTTTCCAATCCCGGGCAATGTTGCTTTTATCAGAAAACTGAAGAACACATTTCTGAAATGCCCGACCCAGGAATCGAACCCGGGACCTCTGTGGTCAACTCCGACGCCGGACCACTACACCATAGAGGTGATTTACTATTACTATGAATAATATGAGCTCGACCGACTGAGTTGTTCGAAGTACATGCTGTCATACAGTTGTTTAAATAGTACAGAAGGTAGAATGAATATTTTTAATAATTGCTAACGTTATATCTTTATAATGTTTAGTTATCAGTACACTTGTTACATTTAAAACTCTATTCCTAGCCACATAAGGATCTTACTTGAATAAATTACTTGAATAAAATTATCTTTTTAGTATTATACTAGTTTTTATGCATAACAAAATTGAAAATATCTTAACACGGGTGGTTTGAAAATGTTCGCCATAAGTGGTTCTAGCAAGGTTCATCAATCTTGCAAAAACATATGACAGACTGATGGGGCGAAGATAAACTCTGAAATATATTGGAGTAAACTACACTGGAACTTTACGGATATTGGATTTTCTTTGAACTTTTATATCTTTTTTATATCATAAGAATGCCTGTTTTCCTTTTTTATTATATCATAAGATAGATATGAAGCAGATGGTTCTCTTATGGGAAGAAATAACCATTGCTTGTTTACACCAAAGATGGTGCATTTTTTAGAGTTTCAAAGTTTTTTTTATATATCATAAGATAGCAAACAAGCAGATGGGTCTCCTGATGGAAAGAGACAGCCATCGCCTAAAGACACCAAAGATGTTAATGGTGCGTTGCTATCTTGTAGCGAGGTCTAATGCCACATGCATAAGTTTACCGGCTACCTCACCCTCCAAACCGGAACACGACAGTGACTAGCACTGACGCTATTGCGGCAGGAATAGGTAAGGCGGTGGTACCAGACCCGGTCGAGCCGATGCAGAACTCTACCACCTAGTAGTCACGTTGGTAGTGGCGCGCACAGCCACTCGGTCGCCTTTTACGACCTGTCTGGCAGAACAGCAGTTGGCCTATTCTTCAAAGGAGCCCGGAACCAACATGGGGAAAAGTGACCTGACATATTATGTATATTCGTGATAGAGTTGGTAGAGTTCTGCATCGGCTCGACCGGGTCTGGTACTACCGCCTTACCTATTCCTGCCGCAATAGCGTCAGTGCTGGTCACTGTCGTGTTCCGGTTTGGAGGGTAAGGTAGCCGGTAAACTTATGCATGTGGCATTAGACCTCGCTACAAGATAGCAACGCACCATTAACATCTTTGGTGTCTATAGGCGATGGTTGACTCTTTCCATCAGGGGACCCATCTGCTTGTTTGCTATCTTATGATATAAAAAAAAATCACCAAAGTGGTAACATAAAATCTTGGAAATATTGTAATACATATGGAGATGTTATATTTTTCTCATGTACTCCATCGTGTGAAATATCGTTGGATAGGTTTTTAAAAAATATTATGGGTTTGTGAAGACGATTTTTCAATTAAGGGAGTCGTTTGTAAAATATTAAACTTTTAAGTATCAATTTTTGTTAAAGTCAAGTGCCCCCCCCTCTCCCCAATCTCTGCAGGAGAAACGGGTGGTTTTAGGGGTGGGAAAGAAAATCATGGTAGTTGTATATATAGTGAAGTTAAAAGTAAAACTATCACGGCTTAGAAGGCTTTCACAAATTTTTGAGTATAATATTGAGTAATAGTCGACCAACTTATGAAATGCACTTAGAATTTTTTTGTAGGCAGTGAACCTGTGGTGTTGATATATATTTGTCATTGACGTTGAATAGCTTAAATGTTCATAGTGTGAAACTATAAAAGCCCTCTTCTTAGTTCACATTATTGTTATGGGCAACTTCGGAACCCTACAATGCGCGTGGCCCGACAGGCATTTTACCAATTTTTTTATTTATATCACCTAATAGTTAATAAGCACATAGTTCTCCTGCTGGAAAGAGACATACCATCGCGACAAAAAAATTATGCGTTGAAGTCGGCATTGTAGACGTCACCAATCTTTTTGTAACGACCGCTCACAATTGTTAATAATAAAAATGTTACATTTAATATATATTTTTATAAAAGCTCTGGGCCCGTAAAAAGCTTCTGAATCGAAGTGGTTAGGCCACTTACACATTTTCTCCCACATTATATCACGTCGTATCGTGTTTTCGTCATCGGCCGTACCACAGTAAACTGGAGACTAACGGAGTGCTAAGTGTGAGTTTTTCTTTTCTGGTGTCGCGACGATTATTTTTGTTGAGTGTATACAGGTTTTTTGTACATAATAAATTTTATTACAATTCCTTCACTAATTAATCGAAAGGAACTTCGTTCCATCCGGGTGTCCCTTGACACCTTTCAACTTTTTTGACTATTTTTTTATTTGTAATATTTATATTTTAAATTGTAATATTTCTAGAGGGTTCACAGTAAGTGTGTCACAGTGTGACAAAGGGGGAGTGGGTCACAAAAAGCCAGGTCACAAAAGGTCACTCTGAAACCAGTGACGTGTTTTATGAACCACCCCTTATGTATGTAAGTTTTAAGTGCTTCGACTAGATTGGCGTTTCGTTACATGAATTGGAAGCAGAACAATTTACACACGAATGTTAATACTTCACGCGAAAGAGTCATACTCATATTATAAATACGAAAGTATATATGTCTGTCTATCTGTTACGATTTTACGGCTAAACCTTCCTGCTTGTTGGTCTGGGCTACCTTTATAGAATAGACCTATACGCCATTCTGCCAGGCAGATCGTAAGAGGTGAATGATTGGCTATACGAGTCACTAACATAGCAGCTACGAGGTGGTAGAGTTTGTCTCGCCTTGGTCTGGTACCACCGCCTTACCTATTTCTGCCACAATAGCGTCAGTGCTTGTCATTGTCGTATTTCTGTTTTCCAAGAGTAAGGTAGCCGGTAAACTTATACATATGTGGCATTAAGACCCCGTCATAAGGGTGTCAACGCATCTTTCGTTTTTTTTATTTCTATCAGAACTATCTGATTGTTTGCTATCTTATGATATGAATAACCCGCTAAATGGATTTCGATGAAATTTGGCATGAAGATTGATCAAAATCCAAGATTCAAAGTAGACTAGGATTTTCAAAAAATCAGCCCCTAAAAGACCGAAATAAGGGATGAAAATTTGTATCAAAAACTATATGAACATGTTTATACATTTGCGGGAGAATCTGTGTCAATCAACAAGTTCTAATTTATAACAAAGACGGCCTGTGCGTCTTAAATGAAGTATTGTTAAACATTACTCATCTATCGACTGGTTAAAATTATCTTTATAATATATTGAAAAATAATTTATAATGATATTAATTCATATTGATTAAGTACATTTAGAAAAACTAAAAGTGCACGCCTTATAACGCTCATTTAATTTAAAAAATAATTAAAGGATACTGAATTAAGTAGTATTTTTAATAGGAAATGAACCTGCGTTCTTGTGTTAAAAAATCTGTAAATCAGCTGACCCTGCAGGCGAAACCTGAAAAATTCCGCTAAACTGAGGTACTTTCAGCTCAACGAAGCAAAAGCTGTACCTAAGCTTGAACTCAAAAAGTTCAAAAATCTATCGTTTGTAAAAATAATATTTTAATGTTCGAAAAGATGTACCTACATTTTTGACATGACAATCGATTTTGATCTTTTGAATGGCGTTAAAAGCAATTTTTGAACTCTAAGTTGTTTTATTTAGCTAAAAAATCAATAAATTAAAACATGGCGAAGAAAGGTCAAAAGAAAATATTTTTTTTTAAATTTGCTGCATTGAAGAATCTCGAACAAATCAACCAATTTTAATGTGATTATCGATATTTGACGCAGTTTTAATTAGAAAAGCTGACTAGATTTTTAAATAAATTGGCCTGAAAGTTATTTTAAAAATATGAAGTAAGTTTACTGTAAAGAAATAATAATATTGAAAAAATAAAAATATTGATAGGTATTTGAAAAGGTGTAACTTTTGAAAATTTGATTCGATTTTGATTTTTTAAAAGGAATTAGACATTGTTTTTAAGTACTAAGATATTGCATAAGGTCAACAAATGACAGGTTAAAAAATATGTCAAAAAACACTTTTTTCAAAATTTTTCGTCTATGATTACTTCCGAACGAATTAATCGATTTAGATGCAATTTGTGCATTTAATGGTAATTTTGTGAAGAAAACTGCTGATTAGATTTTGTGCTTAACAAGTACATTAATCTGGAAGTTATATTAAAAATATACTGTTTAGCCAAAAATTTTTTGAGGGTTTTTCAAAGGCTTTCAAATTCTTGTAGACCAAAATGGTTCAAATTTTTAGGATGTCTAAGTTGAGTCTGAGTTTACACACACACACACACGCACGCACGCACGCACGCACGCACGCACGCACGCACGCACGCGTACACACACACACACACACTCACACACACATACAGACACACTGACGTCATCGTAAAAATTGTCGGTAAAGGTTCCTAGGATCTCAAAACGTGGAGAGACTTTCGTAAATCGGGGCAAAATCAGTAACTTCCTTATCTAAATACGTAGCGGGAAGTTAAAAATACAATTTAGGTTAAGAAAAATGCTTGACCTTGACATGTTGAGAGTAGATCACCACCTCAACGCCCTGCTTAAGGGTCGTGCTGAAAAATAAATTTATTAATCAAACATCTGCTGTCAAAAATCAATCAAAAATCAATTGGCTGCTCACTTAGTTCGTGTTATCGACAAATTACATTCTCGCATCAATATACTCATATCTTTTCTTACAAATTCTCCCAATGATTGCCTTCTTTGAATAAAACGAGTTTTGATATTTTATTAGATATTCTAAGAGGTGGCGAAATCTTATCTCCATGTTTCACCGACACGTAACAAATGAGCCTGCCGCCGGGCTACTTCAGTTCACGTATGAGAATAGTGATGTACTGTTATAATATCGATTATCGACCCTATTTTATATATTATAAATATTGAACTTTAAACGTGAGTCGTAAGAGCCTAAGGCTCACCAGCCTCAGCGAGCCTGTATAATTTATATATCTTAAGATAGCAAACAAGCAGTGGCTCTCCTGATGGAAAGAGATAACTATCGCCTATAGACACCAAAGATGTTAATAGTGCGTTGCTATCCTTATGGTGTAGTCTTAACGCCACATAAATAACTACACAGCAATAATTCAAAACGTTGATTGGCTACATCATGTACATATTTCTTTCACAATTAAGAAAAATCAAACGACATTTTATTTATATTTAAACGAGTTATCTTAAAAATATACTGTTTGGCAATATGTACAATATTTTAACAGTAGTATTTTAAAAGTGTGCATAGTTATATTAGATGGTATTCATAGTACCAGCTCGCCAATACCAGCTCGTTCTGCAGTAGTTTAAGCCATACACACACACACACACACACAAATATATATATATATATATATATATATACACACACAAATATATATATATATATATATATATATATATATATATATATATATATATATATATATATATATATACCTAATCATGAGAACATACGGCCTCATAAAATTCAGTTTAAAGACATTTACTACAAATAAATGAAGGTAGTGCTATAAAATGTATAAGAAACAAATAACACCGCAGCCACATTAATTACAATTTATTTCATACATATTTAATAGTGTTTCTTGAATATAGGAAAATTTATAACTCGAATAAAGGACAAATATTTAACCAAGACCTAACAATTAGTACTTAAAATTCATCAGGCAAGTTGTTATGACTGCAAATATTATTTCAGGATATTTTCAATCATAACAACTTATCAGGATGTTTTTAATCGTAACAAACCAAACTTCAGTCTTTTCCCAGTCCAGTTTTATATAAAAATGCATCGCTAAGCGTCTAGACCGATGTGGTGAGAATATATGAACAACATTGTGAGAAAAATTATAAAAGCAACACTTTTATGTGTCTACCGAAAAAGTTCCTAGCTATTAAATATTAAACGATTTTAAATTCGTTATAACGGTGCACAAAGTTCGCAGGTTCAACTGGTAAAGTATGAAATATCTATAAAATTATCTCTTTAAGCCCCATCACTAGCTAAGCCTCACCTGTACGTTACGCTATCGTTAAATGTTCTTTGTTTCTCCAAAACGGATAATTCTACAAGACAGCGCGATACAAATGTTTTTCTTTTATATTACTAAGGGTTTAGACTAAAGTGACGAATGATCTTACGTTGACCTACGTGACCTACACGTGGAGTGGAGAAAACATTTTCCTTTTGTATAACAAAACGAAATGAAGAAACGAAAATTCGTTTACTTAACATATGTTTTTGTATTTTTTGTATATCATAAAATAGTAAACAAGCAGGTGGTTATCCTGATGGAAAGAGAAGCCATCACTTCTAGACACCAAAGATGTTCATAATACATTGCTAGTCGTGTGGCTGGCCTATCCTATTTTGAATAAAAAAATTGACTTTTGACTTTTTTGACATCTCCTATTAATAGACACTAAAGTTTTTAATGGTGCATCGCTATCCGTGTAGCGGGTACAATGCCAGATGCAATAGTCTACCAGCTACCTAACCAGCACGACAATGACTGGCAATTGACGCTATTGCGACAGGTTAAGATAAAGCGGTGATATCATATTATAATCAGACGAGATGTTGCGGTACTTATTATACGGTATGTAAAGAAAACCCTGTCCGATCCGAAAGAGGCATATAGGTTGGTTAAAGGCATTACTGAAAAAAAAATATTAGTGATTTTATTTTAAAAAATAAAAAAATATCGTTTTTTAATATTCGTATTTTTTCTTATATTTCCCTAGCGTTAAGCAAATATTTTAAAAATGACAACACTTTTTCGCTGCTTGTTTCATTGTTTTGTTTTAGCGGCTTTCGCACAAACACCGCGTGAAGGCGCGGTCTTCGTTTTTCGGCTTTTTATAAAGGAACTAGCTGTTGCCAGCGACTTCGTCCGCGCGGACTTCGTTTACTCCGTACAGCTCGTTAGGTGATAGCGTGATAATATGTAGCCTATATTTTGACCTGACCTGTTAGTAATATTCGTGCAAAATTTGAAGTAAATCCATGCAGTACTTTTTGAGTTTACCCCGGACATACATACAGACAAACAAACAGACACAAATTCTAAAAACTATATTTTTGGCTTTGATATCGATTGTAGATCACGCCCCAAGTATTCTTTTAAAAAAATATTCTATGTACAGTTTTGACTTTCCTACGATTTTATTATATGCATAGATTTTATAAATAAATATTCACGGGACAAATTACACTTACTGATCTAACCCCAAAGTAAGCAAATTATTTGCTTGTGTTATGGGTGTTAGTCAACGATACTAATACATAGAAATACATATATAAATACCAGAATATATATAATAACCACCCAAACCCGGAAATACAAACATTTATGCTCATCACACAAATGCTTGTCCCCGTCGGGGATCGAACCCGAGCCACGTTGATTGCGTAGTCAGGGCCGCTAACCACTCGACCAACGAGGCGGTCAACACGATTTTAAACACGCTGCGGGACCTTCGGTAGCATACGAATTGCGCGGCATTCTTTGACAGTAGAATTTACTTATTTGTAGGTGTTGTCGTACTTCATGTATGAAAATACCATTTAAGATTACTTTTTTTATTGGGAAAACTAATTGATTAATATCCACAAAATAATTTCACGTATGTAACCGTATTACGGTACCAAATAACACCTTTAATTATCCGACAGGATTTTCTTTACACACTCTATAATCGGTCGCCTTTTAGGACCTGCCTGGCAAAACGGCAGTTTGTCAATTTTCAAAAGAAGCCCGGATAAATATGGGTTCCTGTTTTCTGGGATAGAATATTTCCCTTTTTTATATCAAAAAAAAATGATACATTAAAACCTAAATAAATATTAATAAATATTTCACCTTACGTAAGTTTTTGGGAAGAAAAAAGGTATCTTCAAACCCGTGTCTTTCAAGAGGTAGGCAGAGGTACAAGCAGTGCACCCTCGATTAGCCGAAGTTACTTAGTAAGCCGAGCTTTACTTTAGTACATTTAACTACTTAAAAAAATAGGGTAATGGGCCCAACTCACGTTCCCACCACTGTAACTTCTGTAAACCAAAATCAACACTACTTTTTTACTACTAAGTAAAAAGAACTAACCGGGCACTTACCTAATACCGGGTAAAGTTGTTTTTATCATAAAATTAAGATATCATAAAATTCGTCGAAGCACGTAGATTCTAGGCATCGCCATCTGGTGGACGTTCCACACAAAGCGGTTCGACTCGACATTCTTGATCCGAACCGCTAGGGTCATGCTTCGTGAGTCTGTGTTCCCCGACGAGTACAACCTGGGTATCTTCAAGAGAAGAGTGAACAGGTACCTTCTAGGGAAGCGCGTTCCATGTTAGGCCGCATCTTAGCTTACCATCAGGCGAGATCGTGGACAAACGTTTCCCTATCGACAGTAAAAAAAAATCTGATTAAATACGTATTTATAACAAGGATCCCTATATAAATTTTTAGACTTCTAAGTAAGAATTTTCAAGTTTTATATTTTTGTCGTTATTTGTGATTTAATACCCGGACTACTTTACCTACTAGATTTCAGCTTTCTAGAACTTCAGGAAGTACCCTAAAATTTTATTATCATCAGTGAGTCAGTGATAAAATCAGTCAGAATATCAAAAATATCTACATTAAAGGGCTTCACCAGGGCTTTCCAAACTATGCGTAACGACGCCCCGGAGTACCATTCCAAGGGCGTCGTGAGGTAATCTACATAGATTAGTTGTCTATGTCATTAAAATCGAAAAATAAGAATTAATAGAACTACCCATCGATTTCAACCTTAAGCTCAACACGACAAAAACGTTCAAATTTTTAACTTCAGTTTCTAACAAATATCAACGAACAAAGAAAAATAAACACATACTTTTTTATGTTTTGTTCTAATTTTTAAATAAAAATTACAAATGTTACTTTGAGTTTTTTTTATTAATCAGGGCGAGCGAAGCGAGTCCTACACTAGGCCACTTTGTATGCACTTTTGTGGTATCTGTTACTAATAAAATATCGCACTTCGGGGTTTGAGATTCGACGTGGTAGTTTAAATTCATGTCTAGATATGATCTACCACTAAAGTACCATTTTATAAACATTAAGAAAAAAAATAAAAAATATATGTATTAGAATTTTATTACTACTAACGCCATCTAGTATAAAATTAATGAGTTAAAACGCTAACGAGTTAAAATGTTACTTTGGCGTGGTAGATTTAATTCATTTTCATTCACTCCATTTTAATACAACATTAATCTATTAATACACTTGTAATTTTTAACTTCCTGCTACGTACGTGGATAAGGAAGTTACTGATTTTGCTCCAATTTTCAAAAATCGAATTTTTACCAGAAGTCCGCATTTTGAGGTCCTAGGAACCTTTTTCGACTATTTTCGCGATGACGTTAGTGTGTCTGTATGTATGTGTGCGTATGTTTGTGTGTTCGTGTGTGTGTATGTATGTCTGCATGTAAACATCTCATAACTTTGAACGGCTGGACTGATCGAAATGCGGTTGATGGCATTCGATTAGATTCCACTCTTCCTTCTGAAAATTTCCCTTAGTGACTTCCTGAAAATTTGAATCAAATGGGCCCAAGGGATTTTGATAAAATTTCAAAAACCCAAAAAGAAATTTTTGTGAAACAGATTTTTTTAATATTACTTCCAGATTATTGTACTGATTGAGTACAATAACTAGCTATATTCTCAAAAAAATTGAGTCTAATGCATAAATTGCATCAAATCGGTTTATCTGTTTGGAAGTAATCGTTGACGAAAATTTAAAAAAATCTTTTTTCGACATAACTTCGAAATATTTCAACCAATCATTTTTTAGTATTCTACAATTATTTTTTGTACTAAAAAAATTACGTCGAATGCCGTTTTAAAAATTAAAATCGAATCTTATTTTCAAAGTTACAGCTTTTCAAATATTAAAATTACGTTGTTTTTAGCAAACTTACTTAATATTTTTGAAATAACTTTCAGGATAATATACCGATTGACCTCAAAATCTTATCAGCTTTTCTCCTTTAAAAACTGCGTTACCGTTAATTGGATAAAAATCAATCAATTTGTTTGGTATCTATCAATGACGAAAATTTTTGAAAAATGTTTTTTGACATTGCTTCGAAATTTTTGAACCTACCGATTATTTAGCTAAAGCAATAGTTAAATTCAGTTGAATGCCATTTGAATTTGACCATTTGAAATTTGATCAATTTGATCATCGTTTCCAAAATATACAGTTTTTCAAAAATCAATGTACTGCTATTTTTATCAAAATGAACTGCATGTATGATTGTTTCGTTGGTTCATTCACGTTTTCTTGCTATTTTTTGTGACTTAACAATTGAGATATTTCAATATTTCTTAGAACTGAAAAAAATCTATGCTTATAGTTTTTACTCTTTTGAGCTTAAAATACCTTAATTTAGCGGGAAGTTTCAGGGATGGCCAGCAAGGTCAACAGTTTACAGATTTTTTACAATATGATTATTGTGAAACATTACAAGTGTATTAATTTATTAATATTGTATTGAGATCAATTTTCAATCTTAGCCCGAGGGTAAAATGGTATGGTCATGCCCGTATCTCCGAAGAGGTAGGCAGAGGTACAAAGTGTGCATCCACGATTAGCCGAAGATACGTCTTAATCCCACAACGTGATAGGTGACCAGCTTATCACCAACCGGGCATCTTTCCAATCCCGGGCATCGTTGTTTTTATTAGAAAATTGAAAAAAAAGCACATTTTCTCTTCTTTTTCTTCTCTAATTCTCTGAGAGAAGAATTCGAAAAATTTATTCGCTAAGTTTCTACCGCCAATTCTTCGTGCCTGCGGTAAGTCCAATATTAATCCTAAAAATTTTGAAGGTTAATTAATTAAATTTTTAAAAAAATTCGAAAATCGATCTTATCTTATGTTTTTCTTTATAAGATTAACTTTCATTTTTAATACTCATTTTCCTTGAAACTCTTTTGCAAGAAAGCTACTATAATTGAAAATTGATTTCTATCAATATTAGACTTTAAGAGCGGTGATGATTTGGTGGCGCGAGATGGATCTTGAGTTGCTACATATTATAGGTAGACCGAACTAATTATAGGTAGACCAGAAAATATGGTGTAAAATTTTAGTATATAACCTTTATATTTGTTCTGTGTAGATAACATTGATAATAATAAAAATCGTGTTTTTAATAAATCAAGAAAATTTTATAGAATTTTTCTTGTAAGTTTAAAAAAAAATTATCTTAGAAACGTTTTTTATTTTGGTTTTATTTTCCTGCGCCCTTCTAGACCAAAGCCTGACGATGCCTTTGATGGGAATATAATGTTTGGTTAAAAATACGCTGGCTTTTTTTAGGTTAGATAATTATAAATGAAGTCCATACATTAAAAGATGTAATTCTCATAAAAATACTTTCTTAACAATATTACTAGGTAGTATAACTTTGCGAGCCCTTACAAAGCTCTGCTTTTTGCTAGTTGTTATTTGGATAGATGTTCAACTGAATAAGCACTTTACACTTAACAAAAAAATAACGAATTCCCCAGGGCATCGCAGTATAAAATAGTTTGGGAAACCCTGTGCTATACGATTGAATTTTTATATCTATTTTAATTAGTAAATAAATTAATATTATAAATGCGAAATATAGTTATGTAAAACTAACTGCAGCGTGCAGCCCGCTGCATTATATATTTTTGTGGCGAATCCCACGGGATCACCTATTTTTCCGGGATAAAAAGTAGCCTATGTGCTATTCCAAATCATCATCTACTTGTGTGCAAAATTTTAATCAAATCCGATCAGTAAGTTTTGCGTGATTGATTAACTCCATCTATCCAAACATCCAAACTTTCGCACTTATAATATCACTAGCGACCTGCCCGCAGGTTTACCCGCATAGCTATTGTTCCCGTAGGAATATTGGAAAGGTTTATATACTAAAACCTTCAAAAAGAATCAATTTATCCACTACAAAAAACCGCATCAAAACCCGTTGCATAGTTTTAAAGATTTAAGCGTACATAGGGATAGACAGAGAAAGCGACTTTATTTTATACTATGTAGTGAAGAGCAGTTCACACTTTAGTAGTCACTAATTTTTGACGAGAAATCAAAATTTTCCAACTACTAATTTTTCATATTTTAAGATTATTTTATTTAATTAAATGGTACCATTAGATAGTTTAATCTTTTAAATATTGCCTCAATGAAACAGATTTTTTAATCATCAATTGTATGTCTTATAATGAATGTTGTCCGAAATCAAGTTTCAACAATTACGAAAGGAAGCTATTTTTCCAAAAGGTATTGCTACTGCTAGAATCAACGAACTTAATTAAAAAAATACTAAATTTCCAGAAACATCCAACAATTATGCCTGAATGGATTAGTTTTTTCCTAAAAGGTCTATAATATAAATAAAAGAGAATACTATAAAAATCCGCTACGTCCGTGTGCCAAAATTAGTACCGCGCAGTAATAATTAAAATATTAAAAGTATCAATACTATTTTCATTTTACCAGCACTAGGTGCACTATATGGACGACGACGTCCAGCTCTCACATCGATTAGAAAATATCTAAATTTCAGTTGGGCGATTTGGTGAAATGCCTCTTATGTTCGTTAATCTATACATAATATAATAAAATCGTAGGAAAGTCAAAACTGTACATTGAATATTTTTTAAGAGAATACTTGAGGCGTGATCTACAATCGATATAGAAGCCAAAATATAGTTTTTAGAATTTTTGTCTGTTTGTCTGTATGTATGTCCGGAGTAAACTCAAAAAGTGCTGCATGGATTTACTTCAAATTTTGTATGAATATTACTAATAGGTCGGGTCAACATATAGGCTACATATATATGCACCTACGAGGGAGGAGCTGCGCGGAGTAAATGAAGTCCACGCGGACGAAGTCGCGGGCAACAGCTAGTATATAATATTACTAGCTTTTGCTTGCGGCTTTGCTCGCGTAAAATAAGAACAAGAAATAGCTTCCATCCCTTCAACTATCTCTGCTTAAAAATCACTCGTCAATTGATTCGTCGCCCCGTTTTCCCGTGAAAGACGGACAAACAAACATACACTTACTCTTTGTCATTTATAATATTAGTGTGGATATTCTATTTTGACCCGCAAATCTTCGCCCTCATGTTTAATATGTGTTAGCTATAGCTTTTCATACAAACTTTTATCTTCTATTTCAGCCACTTAGGGGTTAGTTTTTGAAAATAAATGTTACCCCATGTTTATCCTCGGCTCTTTAAGAGCCATTTCACAATATCACCCAACTGAAATTTAGGTATTTTCTAATCAATGCGGGAGCTGGATGTCGTCGTCCATATAGTGCACCTAGTGCTGGTAAAATGAAAATAGTATTGGTACTTTTAATATTTTAATTATTACTGCGCGGTTTTAATTTTGGCACACGGACGTAGCGGATTATATACTTATTTTCTTTTATTTATTTTTGAAATAAATAATAAATAAATATTATTTTAGTGACTTATTTTTGCACAAGAATAGAATATAATTTTATTTAATGCCAATTTCTATTGTAAAATTTCATTATTTGATAACAAAAAACCCAGTTAATGTTTCGTTAATTTTCGTTGAAATAGGCATATTTGTTTAATTAATTAGATATAGTTATAGATCTTTTAGGAAAAAAGTAATACATTCAGTAACAGTTGTTAGATGTTTCTGGTAATTTAGTATTTTTTCTAATTTTGTTGATTCTAGCAGTAGCAATACCTTTTGGAAAAATAGCTTGCTTGCGTGATTGTCGAAACTTGATTTCGGAGAATAACTATAATAAATATAAGAAATACAATTGATGATTAAAAAATCTATTTAATTGAGGCAATATTTAAAAGATTAAACTATCTAATGGTACCATTTAATTAAATAAAAGTACCTTATAATATGAAAAATTAGGAGTTGGTAAATTTTGATTTCCCGTCAAAAGTTGGTCTAAAGTGTAAACTGCCTCTTAACTATATCTATGGCATATTTCATCAAAATCGGTAGATCGGTTAAACCGTCAAAGTGTAGACAGGAAGTCTTCCGGATTTATAATATTAAGTATGCGAAAGTACGCCTGCTGTCTGAACGATTCACAGATAAACTGCTAAACCAATTATGATGATATTTGGCATATAGAAAATTTTTTATTTACTTTTTTCAAAACTTGAAATAGGTGATGAAATTTTGTGTGAAAACTATTAAGGCGCGGAATGAATACGATTTAAAAACGTCGGTTTTTCTTTACAACCGCATATTACCGCATAAGCTAATGTTACATTTGCGAGGCGTTCTATTGAAAATGACAGTAAATTGAATATTGAAAATTCCAAAATTGCAAAGCAAAGCAAACAAAAATATTTTGCTAAAGATATAACTAGGCTGCAAATAAATATTTAATTTGCGGGATTTCCTTAGATAACTTGGAGTATACGCATTAATTCAATATTTGTCTGAATAAAGTTTTGATAAAATCATATTCCTATCATATTTAATAAAATATATTGTTACTGCTGAAAAAATAGAGAATTTTAACGCGAAATTTTTTTTAAGTAAATTACGATTTTTTTTTAATTGAAAATATTAATATTCGATTAACATTTTTTAGACATTTTTTTTATGCTCTATATTTTTTTGTAGGATATTTTCCTTGAATTTAGTCGTTTTGTATATGTTGTTTGTAAAATTGTAAAACTGTGTAAAAACAACCCAGTTTTGTATATTTTGAGGTAACACCGGCCTAAGGACTTGTTAATTTATTCGCGAATGAAGCTACGCGGGTCTGCTAGTTGGTTTACAAATTACCGAAAATCGAATTTGAAAAACTTAACAAACAATACAAATCAATTAAGTCTTTCCTGCTTTTTATGAAATCAGTTAAAAATGCTTTGTAAAACTCTTGCATATAATACAAAATTGGATACACAGATCCGTGTTTTGCACGGTTGGTTATAAACAAATAAATAATACATGGAAAGCGTTGGTAAAATAACACGATCGGCTTCTGACAGATTTATTGAATCCATATTTTCTTTGGTACATCTGTGGCAGCTTAGTAGGGCTATATCCCTGATTTTTATATTAATTCTAGATAGCGTAATGCACAAAACATTATAACCAAGTTTTGCTTAAAAATAGGGGGACAATAGTTCAAAAATCAAAACTTTAGAAATATATTCAGATGTTACTTTACGACATCTCCTTTTAGTTAGTCAAATTAATAAGTTATTAAAAATCTTTGAATAAATAAGTCGTATAAAGGTCAACGATTGTCATAATAATAATAAATAAATAAATAATAATTAAATATTTACGCGACAAATTACACTTACTGATCTAACCTCAAAGTAAGCAAATTATTTGCTTGTGTTATGGGTGTTAGTCAACGATACTAATACATAGCAATACATATATAAATACTGGTATACCTTTAATAAACACCAAACAAAATTTATGCTCATCGCATAAATGCTTGTCCCCGTCGGAGATAGAACCCGAGCCCTGTCGATTGCGTAGCCGGAGTCGCTAACTACTCGACCAATAGGGCGGTCAACCAATAATAATGATTCATTAACCACTTGCTGTCTTAGTCTGTAACCATTATTTTTATAAACAGATTTTATTATAATCATATTATATTATATTATAATCATATTAAAGGTAACAGACTAAAACAATAAATAATAATCAGCTAATAATCTGACAATTATTAGCTTGTAGAGTTCAGCGAGATTTAGCCCGCGTTTGTTACTACCGTTTTACTTATGCGTGTCTCAGTAGTATTAGAGCTTTTGATTGTCGTATTCCGATTTGAAATCACTTTGATTCTAGTTATCTTACTCTGACCGGTAAAATTAAGTATACAGAATTGTTTATAGACGTAGGTACTGGGTTAGACTAAGATCGTAACAAGATCAAATTGGTTCGGTGCTGCAAAAATAATATCAAGAGTCATCAAAACCGGCGTTTCTGCACGAAGAGAGATTAACATGCAGGAAGCAAAGCAAGTCTGTCTGGATCGTGATATACGGTACTCAATTCTCTGTGCATATCATAAGGCATTTGACGTAAAGAAAATTTTTCCTACAACTTAAAAAGCCATACATTAATTAATAACTACGGTGTCTATTGGCGATGGGCTTCGCTTTCCGTCCGGAAAGGCATGTATTTGTCTGTAATTTTACAATATAAAAATAATGAGACAAGAAGTGTTTGTTAAGTTTGGCCATATACAACAACCTTCATACCAAGTTTTATTCAAATATGCTCTGATGTTATATAATAAAGAAGTAATAAGAAAACATACACATAAATACACATATCGCGTTAATAATAATAACATGAACTATCCAGGTTATGGATGGAGATCAGTCGCGTACAATATTCGATGTGTAAGGCATAACATGCAAATCCAAATCGTATTTTCCCGAAGAAAATGAAAGTCGATCATATTTTTAGCGAGTAATGTTTTAGAAGTGGATCCAGGCTTGATCCGGACCCCCTTTCTAAAATGATCGGCCTAACAGCTAGGCGTCTTGCAAAGGCGAAAAAATACCTATTACTTATATTGTGTGACTACTAAGTACTAACTAGACTTTGACTGCAAAATCTAACCAACTCTAAAGCCTCGTTCATAATACTTTAAAAAACATAAATATAATTAGAAACAGGACAGTACTGAGTGCTTAGTGTGAGTTTTTCTTTTCGCATTCGTTCGTGAGCGCGTTTGGAGTTTACTAGGAATTTGTATGTGATTTGTACAGCGCCACTTAGTGGCAAACGTGAGAAACCAGTTTACCACTAGGTGGCACTGTACAAATCACATACAAATTCCTAGTAAACTCGAAACGCGCTCACATTGGAACGCGAAAAGAAAAACTCACACTTAGCACTCAGATCAAAATTATTAATGAGAATTTCATCGATAACGATGAACTTATTTAACTAGAAATACGTATGTATATCTAACGATTAGTTTAATCGACAGAATTGATCATATAGCAAAGAAGAATTTTGCAACTTTGGACTAGTTGACACTGGCTCAGTTGGTATAGCGTCCCGGCTATAGCGTAGGTCACAAGTTCAAATCCTAGTGTGTCGAAATTTTTCTTAGTTGTTTTAAGTTTCTCAAGGTTTCCCAAGCATAGGGTAAGTGCTAAAACACAAATAAATGTAATCATAATAGTATTTTACTAGAGCGAAGAGTAATTTCGTAGTTAAAACAACTCACCGCTGGTCAAAAATCGTCTGCATTATATCTGAGTACATACACAAGTCACAAGTGAGTTTTTTTATAAAGATGAATATTCTACAATGTGATAGATGCGCACAAAACACAGCGTAATAAGAACATCAAACTCGACTAAAACGAGAAGTTCACACGAGAGAGAGAGAGGGAGAGAGAGTCCAAAAAGTATGGTCACTGTACAAATTACTAAGACTGCTTAGTCGTGAGCTGAGCTGAGCTTAGTCGTGAGAGATTGTTCACAAATGGTGATTTATAGAAATCACCATTTGTGAACAATAAAAAGGCCTTCTGTAGGCCGTGCGCAGGTATCCGTACCATTTTTATTGGAAATCTAGCTGACTTGGCAAAAGTTGTTTTGTCATATAAATTATTGAATTACTAATATCGCTTTTAAAGGGGTTTTTTAGGGGTTGATGGTAGAAGGAAATGTATACATTTACGGTTGCTTGTATTTTTAATGCCACATCAAATTAAAATAAAAATAAAAAAAATTACCAAAACCATAAAAAAGTGTGATGGACCACCCTTATCACTTAGGGGTATAAAATACATAACAATAGGTTGTGTCTCAGACATACTGAATGTATCTATAAAATTTCAATAAAATCGGTCAAGCTGTTTCGAAGGAGTGTGACAACTAAAGCAGTGTCACAATTTTATACATATACCTATTAGATTAAATCAAAATTTGACCTATTTTTATACATATTTGGTACTAGCTGCAGCGTGCAGCCCGCTGCAGTTTATGGTGAATCCCGCGGGATCAAAAGTAGTCTATGTGCTGTTTATCATCTACCTGTGTACCAAATTTCATTCAAATCCGTTCAGTGGTTTTGGCGTGATTAAGATATATATATATATATATATATATATATATATATATATATATATATATATATATATATATATATATATATATATATATATATATATATATATATATATATATATATATATATACATATACATATACACATAATACTCAAATATATATAATAAACAAAACAGCATACTCAGTTATTATGCTAAAATCTTTGAAAGCTTAGTTTACAAACATATATACCATCACTTCAAGCCAATTATTAGTGAAAAACAGCACGGTTTTGTCTCGGCACGTTCCACCACAACTAATCTTCTGTCTTATGTTCACGATCTTAATTTAGCTTTTAACAGGCATGTGCAAGTAGATTCACTTTACATCGATTTTTCTAAGGCTTTCGACAAAGTAGAGCATCATATTTTGTGTTGTAAGGCTCGTAGTCTTGGAATACACGGAGTTCTTCTCAGATGGCTTATTTCTTATCTATCTCGAAGAAGTCAATTAGTGGCAGTCTATGGCTATGATTCGGATCCTTATGAATCTACATCTGGAATTCCACAGGACTCAATTCTAGGGCCTCTTCTATTTATTATTTTTATTAATGACCTTTTAGAATCTTTGACGTGTAAGAGTATTGCTTACGCAGACGATATTAAAATATACCATGAAGTTAAAAGTATTCAAGATGCTGTACTTTTTCAAAATGATATTGACAAGGTCCATAATTGGTGTGTGAATAATGGTATGTCTGTAAATATCTCGAAATGTTGTCTTATAACTTTTACAAAAAATAAATTTCCATTACAGTTTTCCTACACAATTAACAATTATAAATTAAATCGTAAAAACCTGGTTAAGGATCTTGGTGTGTGGTTGGACTCAAAATTAAGTTATACATATCATTATGAAAATATCATGTCTAGGGTTAATAAAACTATGGGTTTTATAATAAGAACATCAAAATCATTTCGGAAGCCAGCTAGTGTATTGATTCTGTACTTTACACTAGTTAGAAGTATTTTAGACTACAACTCAGTCATATGGTATCCTCAGTACAAAATCCACATTGATAGATTAGAAGAAAGAAAGAAAGAAAGAAAGAAAATATTTATTTGCAAGAATATGGGTGTTACAAGTTGTTAAAAATAAATTAAGTTACCGACATATTATCTACCAATATATGGTGTGCAAATATTTAAAAAAATATCATTATATAATATTACATTTAAAACTATAAATTGTATCGATTTTTCAGAATTACTACCGGATCGGTACGCGGCCACACACTGAGAAGATCCGGCGGAAGAAACTCAGCGGGCTGGTCTTTTTTTCTCTATTTTATGTTCTTGTTATAAATATACAAAGATAATTCCATATTACAAAGTTTTTTTTATAATTACAAGTTTCATATTTTGAGTAATTATTTTTTTTTATAATTTACATAATGTTCACCATTTACAAAATTTTTACTACATTGAAATTTTTTTAAGGACAATTCAAAAAACTTATATTTCTATCCATTAACATTAATTTTATCGGCTAAAAATTCTTTAATATCATAATAAGTTTTATCTAACAGCAAATCAAACAACTTTTTGCGAAATTTATTTATAGGAAATGATTCAAGATTATCAGGAATATGATTGTATATAATAATAGACATACAATACACATTTTTTGTAAAAATATTAAATTTTTGGCTAGGCACATATAATTTCTTACTATTCCTAAAATATGGGTTACCAGTGACTTCAGCATTTGTTTTAAATAACTTTTGGTGCTTTTTTATAAATACGCATACCTCTAAAATATACAAACATGGTAAGGGAAGTACCTTAAGAGACTTGAAAAGTGGTTTACAGGAATGTAACTGATTAACACCACATACGTCAACAACGTTCTTACGTCATTTAAGCTCAAAACTGGGTATGAGGCGTAAGTTACCAACATATGACACTAGACTTAGGTACTTTGGAATAGAAACACTGCAATGTAGATGATCAACTCAAGATTTATCAATACTGTACAAGCTTGTAAATGGACACTGGGATGATATGGATTTATTAAGTCGTTTGTCGCTTAAGACTAGCGGTAGTAAAAGAAATTTTAAGTTTTTTTCTGTACCAATATGTAACAACAATGTCACATTTAATGATCCACTTCATCGTATGTGTAGAGCTTATAACAACAACACCTACAAAAGATCGAGACATTTTCTCGCAAAGTTTGCGTTCATTCGTTAAATCTGTTAAACAACTAAATACTGTATATTAGATAGTAGTAATCTTAAAAATGTATTTAAAAAAAATGTATCATCTATGTTCCCCTATTTATTTACCTATTTTTTCATTATTTCTAAATTCTGTATCAACGATGTGTGCAACACTTATTGGAATTCAATTTTATTGTGAAACTACTTTAAGAATTATGTAAATGCTAAAACTTGTTTTCTGTAGTTGTACCTTTCAATAAATAAATAAATAAATCTATGCTTATCACATAACTAGCTGGCCCGCGGAGTTTCGCCCGCGAGTATATTAACATTTCGTCAAGATAGCTTTGCATACAAATTTCATCTCCTATTTCAACCCTTTAAGGGTTGATTTTTGAAAATAAAATTAGCCTATGTTTGACCCCGGCTCTTCACCTACTTCCATGCCAAATTTCATGAAAATCGGTCCGCGGTTTAGACGTGAAAGCGCAACAGACAGACAGACAGACAGATAGACAGATAGACTTTCGCACTTTAAATATCAGTATGGATAATAATAATAATATAATATAAATTAAAATCTAGTAATGTTTAATTGTAAGCTGTATTGAATACGTTCAGTTAAATCTAAAACTTTTATACATATATATCTGGCCAGTAAACAAAGCATCGTAATAAACAATACCGTTTTCATCGAGTTTTTATTTTCAAAAGTATTAGTGCCATACACTTAACGTTGTTAGAGTTAAAACATTTACAGCATAATTCAATGGTAATTCACGTTTAACAGCATGTTTGAACAATTCAAACTCATTGTTTTAATTGGTGTAATTATTTATTGCATTATATATTGATAATAGACCGTAGTCCCCTAAACAAATTATTTTTTGATTAATAACAAGCTAATTTTTTGTGAACAGCTTCGTTTTGACGTGACAATCATCTTTTTTATCTTTGAAAAATCTCGAATCGGGTAACTAATAAAGATAGATAAAAAAGAAAATTTTAGAGTGATTTACTAAGAAAAGTTTCTACTTTACGTGTAGGACAATGTTACATTTGAAACATAATAATAAATAATTAAAAAGCTGTTGTGAGAAAATTAGATTGGTTTTAAATTGATTAATATCAATTTAAAAATCTCATAATTCCGAAATTTTAGGGTCGAGGACTCGTCAGAAACACCATCGAATGTGTAGGACAAAAGTTTCATCGTGTTTTTCTTAATATAATCAAGCGAGTAAAGTCGAAAAAAAATTATTATTGTTATTAATAAATATATTTCCTTCACAGAATCAAACTTTTCAAAGCCCTATAACTTTATTAGTTACCCGATTTGAGACTTTTCCAAGTTGTCTCGTCAGAACGAGCAGCTTGTTGTTAATCAAAATCAATTATCTTAAGGTACTTCCCTTACTATGTTTGTATATTTTACAGGTATGTGTATTTGTAAAAAACACCAGAAGTTATTTAAAACAAATGCTTAAGTCACTGGTACCTTATTATTAGGAATAGTAAGAAATGATATGTGCCTAACCAAAAATTAAATATTTTTACAAAAAGTGTATTGTATGTCTATTATTATATACAATCATATTCCTGATAGTCTTAAATCATTGCCTATAAATAAATTTTGCAAAAAGTTGTTTGATTTGCTGTTAGATAAAACTTATTATGATATTAAAGATTTAAAGAATTGTGAAACAGTACAAGTGTAAAATTTAAAACAATAATTTTTAGCCGATAAAATTAATGTTAATGGAAGTTTGTTGATTGCCTAAAAAAAATTCATTCTAGTAAAATTTTGTAAATGTTGGAAACTTTATAAATTACAAAAATCTCAATCACACAAAATATGAACTTGTAATTATAAAAAAACTTTTGTAATATGAAATCATTCTTGTACATTAGTAATAAGTATATAAAATACAGAAAAAAAAGATCAGCCCGCTGAGTTTCTTCCGCCGAATCTTCTCAGTGTGTGGCCGCGTTCCGATCCGGTAGTAATTCTAAAAAATCGATAGAGCGTTTTAAATGTAATATTATATAATGATATTTTTTTTAATATTTGCACACCATATAATGGTAGAATGTGTTGGTAACTTAATTAATTTTTAACAACTTGTAACACCCATATTCTTGCAGATAAATATTTTCTTTTCTAAAAAAAAAGTTTGTTCGTGGGACCATGGTCATAGAATATATATATAATAGTACAGTACAAGCCATGGTCTATATGTGGATTGAAGCAAAACCTATTACACAAATAAGAGTACCCTTATATGTAACGTTTTACGGTTTCAATTGTTTCAAGTTATGTAGTTATATTCGAATGATCTGAAGTAAGGCAATAATTTAAATGAAATAAATATTACAGTCAATAAAATGAAAGCATTATTTATTGCGATTGCAACTTTTTTACATCACTAGATAGCAAACAAGCAGACGACTCTGCTGATGGAAAGAGAAACCGTCACCTATATATATCAAAATATATATTAATGGGTTATTACGGTGATTAAATGACAGTCACACATCGGTTAATAATAATAATGTAATAATAAATATTTTATTTCGACCAACAGGGATCATACATTATCATTATGTTGTTAGTACACATATATTACATGTAACTTAAACCATTTGTTAGTAGAACTAAACACTATAACTTAAAACTAGGACAGGATCGATTTGCCAGTACGTGAATCATACTATGTGTTTATATATGTTTATTAAACTGTAATGTTACTGGGAATTTTCCTTAACCTTATATACTAATAATTCACGTGCATGGCTGCGTGATAGAATGTGGTGCGATAACATATCTGAGCACGAACATATTCTATCGTGCCCGTTACATGGTTCATTGCTATCTGTATGGCGGGATGGCAATCTCACATGCATAAGTATATCGGCTGTCTTATCCTCCAAACCGGAAGATGACAATGACAAGCATTGACGCTATTTCAGTAGGAATAGGTAAGGCGGTCATACCAAATTCCCGGGCTAGACGTTGCGAAACTCTACCACCTAAAAAAGTCACGATAGTAATGACACGTATAGTCAATCGGTTGCCTTTTACGAGTTGCCCGGTAAAACAGCAGTTGGCCTATTCTTTAAAGGAGCCTGGGACCAACATGGGGAATAACTAAACAAAACTATAGATAAAACTAGCTGACCCGGCAAACGTTGTTTTGCCTTACATATTAGGAATCCATAGCGGACAAACAACGTGACACTTAATTTATATAAGTCTACGGAATTAAACTTTACATGGTGGTTAAGTATTCTTAAATTTTCTTTTTCTTTGTTCTTGACCGCCTCTTGCTCGCCGACCGAATTCTTGACCGCCTCGTTGGTTGAGTGGTTAGCGGCCCTGACTACGCAATCAACGTGGCTCGGGTTCGATCCCCGACGGGGACAAGCATTTGTGTGATGAGCATAAATGTTTGTATTTCCGGGTTTGGGTGTTTATTATATATATTCTGGTATTTATATATGTATTTCTATGTATTAGTATCGTTGACTAACACCCATAACATAAGCAAATAATTTGCTTACTTTGGGGTTAGATCAGTAAGTGTAATTTGTCCCGTGAATATTTATTTATTTATTTATTTTCTAATTTTCCGCGCAATTTTCTTATTATTTTCTTTTTTTAAGAACCTTCTCCTTACAATTATAAACACAACAAAAAAAAAATTAGCGAAATCGGTCCAGCCATTCAGGCGTGATGTCGTGACCAAGGAAAATAGGGATTGATTTTTATATATATCTAGATAACTATTAGCCTATGTCACCCTCATAATTAAAACGAAACTGACGACAAATCTCAAGCCTTCATTCATATCCATCAAGCCGTTTAGGCCACATTCTATAAAGCATGGTTAATAATATAAGTCACTGACTAGAAAAATACATATAAACCTCCTTCTAGCGCATTCGTGTGATAAAAACATTAATATTCTTGTATAAAATTACGTGAACTTTCAATGTCACTGCTCTGGACATCAAAACGATGCCCGCAGGTCCTTTTAAATAAGCGGTGCTAAAAGTTAAGGATGCACTGGGAATTCCTATTTTTACCTAATGATAAGTTACATTCTACGTTTTTGTTCATTTTTTTGATTTGCTGATTGGTCGAGTCTGAAAAAGCTACGGTAGGCAAAATTCAAAGCCACTTACGATTATTTTGGCATTTATTTTCATGTACGGGGTGACTTTTAAAGGTCCGGTCAAATTTTCAGAGGTGTTCAGAATCGATAATGTGTTCGATTTATGTAATACAAAAAAATATTTAAAAAAATCAAAATTTGTTTTTATCCGACACAAAAAACAAAATTCATGGATATAATTTTAATTACGCAAAAATGTACCTCGAACGACAGATTACATAATAGTTACTATCGTAATTATAGGTAAATGTAAAATGACACACTGCCACTGCCAGCTTTACAGAGTTCAGTCACAGGATTCGGTGCGTACAATTTACGAATTTAATGGGATATTTTGAAACGAATGTTTTTATGTTTTCTTGTAATAATTTTACAATAATAATTAAAACGCACCTTAGGTATATTCAAAATTTAGTTCGTAATATCAAAAACTGAGGTTTATAGAAGATTGTAACTAATGCTCAAATCTCTCTCGAAATAATTCTATGCGTAATCCATACTTCCATACTAATATGATGAATGCGAAAGTCTGTCTGTGTGTTTGTCTGTCTGTCCGTCTGTTACGCTTTAATGGCTAAACCGCTGGACCGATTTTCATGAAATTTGGTATGGACGTAGTTGAAGAGCCGAGGTCAAAAATAAAATTTTTCAAAAATCAACCCTTAAAGTGTTGAAATAGGGGATGAAATTTATATAAAAAGCTATCTTGGCGACATATTAATCTGCTCGCAGGCGAAGCTGCGCGGGTAAGCTAGTTATAAATATTGTTTTTTATAATGAGTTATTATATTTTGGGAGTTCATAGTTCATGTTCATAGTATACAAAGCATTTTTTTTAATAATTTCCCAAAAAAATTCGATGATTTTGCATTGATGTTTATATCAAAAAAGTCCTCTTTATACGCTGAAAACATAATTCGATGTATTCATAAAATATAAATGTTTTATGAAAAACGATGATTTATTTTATTTTCAAAACCATGCCTTAATCAACCTAAGATTACCACTTAAAAATATTAAAAATACATTAATAAAGACATTTCTCTTAATACGGGATTTTAAATTTTAAAACGCGCATTTTAAAACACCGCACAGAAAGATACGTATAAATATCCGCATCGACGACACCTGAACTATTTTATTGCTTGCTACTATCTGTTGCCCACGACTTCCTCCGCGCGGAATTAATTTACTCCGCACAGCTCCTCTCCCGTAGGTGACAGCGTGATAATATGTAGCCTATATGTTGATCCGACCTATTAGTAACATTTATGCAAAATTTGAAGTAAATCCATGCAGTACTTTTTGAGTTTACCCCGGACATACGTACAGACAAACAGACTAACAGACAGAAATTCTAAAAACTATATTTTTGGCTTTGATATAGATTGTAGATCACGGGCCACGTATTCTTTAAAAAAAAAATTCAATGTAGAGTTTTGAATTTCCCACGATTTTATTATATGTATATTTAAAGTTAGTCTCTCATTGTGTATACATCCTTAAATGCATTCAACACTAAGCAACGGACCTTTTGAATCATAGCAGAAGCTTTTGAAATGCAGTCCCTTTTGATCTTCAAATACAAATGTGTCCATTGAAACGGCTTAAGATCGTTACAAAATCCTTAATTGTATGCACCATGAAATACCTAAATAAACTTTTATAAACCAGGTTGTACCTGCGTCTTTATTCGCATCAAAAATATTTTTCTGTTCAACTGTTTTTTAGGGTTCCGTAACCAAAACGGAATACCCTATTACTAAGACTGTGCTATCTATCTGTCTGTCCGTCTGTCACCAAGCTGTATCACATGAATCGTGAAACTTAGACCATTGAAATCGCAGATGATGTATTTCTGTTGCAACTACGAGCATAACAACAAATACTAAAAACAGAATGAAATGAATATTTATGGGGAGTTACCATAATATAACAAACGCAGTTTTTTTCTAGGCCTTAATAACGACAATTTGCAAATGCTCGAAATATTCACAAAATATTTAGTTATGTATTCATCTATAAGGCGAGCCCCCATACAACTAACGTTATTTTTTGCCGATTTTTACGGATGATGATGCGGAACACTTCGTGCGCGGGTCCGCCTCGCACTTGGCTGGTTTATTTCTTTTATTTATGCCACTAGCTGTTGCCCGCGACTTCGTTCGCGCGGACTTCGTTCACTCCGCACAGCTCCTCTCGCATAGGTGATAGCGTGATAATATGTAGCCTATATATTGACCCGACCTGTTAGTAATATTTATGCAAAATTTGAAGTAAATCCATGCAGTACTTTTTGAGTTTACCCAGGACATACATTGACTTTCCTACGATTTTATTATATGTATGTATAAGATAGCAAATAATCAGAATCTGATGGCTCTTCTAATGGAAAGTGACTACTATCATCTATAGACACCTAAGATGTTATTAGTATGTTGTTGCGTATCGGGACCATAATGCCATATACATAAGATTATCGGCTCCCTTCTCCTCCTAACCGGAATACGACAGGAAAATTTCCCCCGTGTTGGTCCCGGGCTCCTTTGAAGAACAGACCAACTGCCGTTCTGCGAGGCAGGTCGTAAAAGGCGACCGATTGGCTATACCAGTCACAACCATCGTGGCTACTAGGTGGTAGAGTTCTGCATTGTCTCGCCCGGGTCTGGTACCACCGCCTTACCTATTCCTGCCACAATAGCGTCAATACTTGTCACTGTCGTGTTCCGGTATGGAGGGTAAGGTAGGCGGTAAACTTATGCATGTGGCAGTAGATCTCGCCACAAGATAGCAACCAACCATTAACATCTTTGGTGTCTATAGGCGATGGTTGACTCAGGAGATCCATCTGCTTGTTTGCTACCTTATGTTATAAAAAAAAGTCCATTTAAAAGTCTTTTTTTTTCTACTGAGTAACACAAAAAAACACTTTGTTAAAACATCCGGGTTGTAAGCTCAGAAATCCGGAGTTTATTACGTTTCTTAAAATGCTTGACAGATTTTTGAGATAGAAACTCTACTCGGACGAGACTTTGTGAAACTTTATTACCTAGTTGTCAATATGGTAGGGAAACATATAATTAATCGTTCAGTGCCAACTAACGGTAGATGGTCTACTGTTCAAAACGGACCCGACCCAACATGAATATTATTACATCCATTTCAATTTTTATACAATCGATATCAATTAACAAGTTCTAGTCACATCATTATTCATAAGTTTATCGAACTCAATTGTTTAGTTCCCTTTGAATTTTCCCCTCACAAATGAAAAATGTTTGGAAAGAACGTAAGCATTCTAAAGAGACCTTTCGATGTAATAAATGATAGATTGTAATATTTAGTAAAAAATTTTGATTGAATAGGAAAACCTACAAAGTTTTTATATTATTCGATCACCACGTTGGTTGGTGGTTAATAAACCTGACTAGCTGCAGCGTGCATTATAAAAGTTTTTAGTGAATCCCGCGGGATCACCTAACTTTTCCGGGATAAAAAATAGCCTATATTTTATTCTGGGTCTTCTGCTATCTACATACCAAATTTCATTGTAATCGGTTTAGTAGTATTTGCGTGAATGAGTAACAAACATCCATACATATATATACTCGGTTCCGTATATATATGGTTGGTTTGATATATATATATATATATATATATATATATATATATATATATATATATATATCAATCAAACCAAAGATGTTAATGCTGCGTTGCTATGTGGTGAGGTCTAATGCCACATGCATAAGTTTACCGGCTACCTTACCCTCAAAACCGGAACAAGACAGTGACAAGCACTGACGCTATTGCGGCAGGAATAGGTAAGGCGGTGGTAACAGACCCGGGCGAGACAATGCAGAACTCTACCACTATTATGCACTTCATGCATCGTTGTCTGAGACCCATACTACAAGCAAATAAGCTACTTACTTTGGGGTTAGTGAAATTCAAGTAATTTGTCCAGCGATATTTATATTTATATTTTATGGATAAGGACTGCCTCATTAAACCGACAAACTACCTAAGTATTAGGTTTATTAGAAGGAACTAGTTTCAAAACTCGGGACTTTTTAATGCCGCCGTGTTGGTCCCGGCCTCCTTTGAAGAATAGGCCAACTGCCGTTCTGCCAGGCAGGTCGTAAAAAGCGACCGATTGGCCATCGAGTCACTACCATTGTGGCTACTAGGTTGTAGATTTCTGCATTGTCTCGCCCGGGTCTGGTCCCACCGGCTTACCTATTCCTGCCGCAATAGCGTCAGTACTTTTTGCTAAGACCCATCTGCTTGTTTGCTATCTTATGATATAAGAAAATGTATTTTATAGGATAACAAATAAAGGGTGTTGGTCCCAGCTCCATTAAAAAATAGATCAACTGCTGTTTTGTCAGGCAGGTCGTTAAAGGCTATACGTGTTACTTCCATTGTGACTACTAGGTGGTAGAATTCCGCAACGTCTCGCTCTGGTATTTAGTACCCCCGCCTTACTTATTCCTGTCGCGATAGCGTCGATGCTTGTCATTGTCGTGTTCATGTTTGAAGGGTAAGGTAGCCGGTTGGATATTGCATGTGGCATCGCCATCCTGTCACATAATAACAACGCGCCATTAACATCTTTGGTGTCTATTGGCGATGCTTTCTCTATCCATCAGGAGAGTTATCTGCTTATTTGTCATCGATTGATATGTATAAAAAATCTGTAAACTGGTTAACTGGCCATTCCTGAAACTTCTTGATAAGTTGTGATATTTTAAGCTCAAATGAACTAAAACTATACCCAAGCGTATATTTTTTTAGAGTTCAAATTTTATTTTAAATGTCAGTAATTTTATTTTTGCAAAGCTGTATATTTTGGAAACGATGATCGATTTTGATTTTTCAAATGCCTTTAGGGTGCAGCTACATATATCGGGCTACGGCGAAGGTCCGTTCTATCGCGATATCCCGAACTGCTTCGCGTAGGACCTTGACGCGTCACTGCAGTGGGCGTCAAACTGCAGTCCGCGGGTATATATTTAGCGTGGCCAAGACTCTATAATTATGATAAACAATAATAATAATAATAGCAAACTGTAATTTGCACATGAAGTTAACTAAAATTAAATACTTAGATATACCTATATAAATTTCCTCGTGTTAACCGTTTGCTTGCATTACGATTATGGTGACCAATCTGCCCCTGTCGCTATTTATAATATACTAGCTGGGACCGCAACTTCGTCCACGTTTAATTTTTTTTTTAAGTAGCCTAATTTACTCCCTATCATATCAGCTATCTGCCAATGAAAGTCTCGTTAAAATCGGTCCAGCCGTTCATGCAATTTGGCATGGAAATAGTTGAAGTTCCGGGGTCAAAATAGGCTAATTTTTTTTCTTCAAAAATCAACTCCTGAAGGGCTGAAATAGGTGATGAAATATGTATTAAAAGCTATTTCGACGACATATTTATCTACTCGAGGGCCACACAGCCCATAGACGCCTAATGTTTGATTTTCCTTATTGAATGTATTCTGGCAACTAGCTGAGCTGAGCTGCAACATCGTGATTGGCTTACTCAAGGCCACAGTGAAAAATAGTGATGTACAGAGAATCTGATTGGTCGACACTGATTGGGTATTGGTACGTGGACATTTACATCGGAACTATAAGTCAGATGTGTTGACAGAAGCCAAGTTGTGTGGTCGGTGGCTAGTAGTTACATAAAATTAAAGAGTTTAATGAACGGCCTCTTGTAATTTGTTTGCTTTGTCGCGGGGCGCACAAATATAACCTGCGGGCCGCGGTTTGATGACCAGTGATAATACGACGTCATTATGACGTAAGCAGGTGTTGTGATGTAGTTCGGGCTAGCGCGAACCTTCGCCGTAGCCCGACATGTGTAGCTGCACCATTAAACGCAATGTCTGAGCTCTAAAATGTTTTCTTAGCTACATAATCTATAGCCTGAAAAAATGTCAAAGCAATGTAAAAAGCATTTGAATCCCAAATAAATTGATCGATTTTGACTTAATTTAACAATGATATTATATGTTAATAAGCTCCTTGCAATTTAAGGTATTTGACGCAGTTTCTTTGAGAAAAAGCTGGTTGGATTTTTAAACCAATCGTTATATTAGCCTGAAAGTCATTTTCAAAATATTAATAACGTCCAATGCATAATTGGACGCCATGTTTGAAGGAAAAGAGCTGATTAAATTTTGTACTTCACTGATAAAAATTAGAAGTTAATTTAAAAAACTACTGTTTAGACAATTTTCATTTTTATTTTTCACAATTTTCCAAAATTGCCTGGACCAAAATGGTTAAAATTTTCAGGAAGTCTAAGTTGAGTGGAATCCAATCGAATGACATCAATTGTGTTTCGAACGGTCAAGCCGTTCAAAAGTTATGAGGTGATTACATAGACACAGAGAGACACAAACACACACAGACACACACATACACACAGACACGCAGACGCGCACACACACATACATACATACTGACGTCATCGTGAAAATAGTCGGAAAAAGTTCCTAGAACTTAAAAACGTGGAGATTTGGTGAAAACTCGATTTTTGAAAATCAGGGCAAAATTAGTAACTTCCTTATCTGCATACGTAGCGGGAAATTAAAATTAAAAATGAATAAGCTGGGTATTAAATTGTCCGAATGATAAAGTTGACCTAAAATAGATCATAATATATATTTTGATATTCCTTTAAAATCTTTTAAAAGCACAAATCTTGAACGCCTCAAATTCAGAGTGCATTCAAGTCAATCTTTCACGTATATAATAGCTGCAATGAATAAACAAACATCTCGTAGTGCTCGTTCATCGTTGGCGTTCATTTTTAAATGCAATTGCATTAAACATATTTTCAAAGAGTTGTAGCTATCCATTTTCTTGATAGTACAGACAATAAAGGAGTTATTTATATAGATAAGTTCAGTATAACGTATGTGATGTAATGCAAAAAATACAAATAAAGAAGTTTGTATTTTTTGCTGCTGATTTGCGAAAAACCTTTTAGAAAAACGTTTTGGAAAAATAAAAAAAATAAAAAATACATTGTCGCCTCTGTGGTCTAGTGGTCCAGCGTTGGCGTTGACCACATGAGGTCCCAGGTTCGATTCCCGGGTCGGGCAATTAAAACAAAAAGTGTTTTTTCAGTTTTCTGATAAACAAAAAGTTGTCCGGGATTGGAAAGTGCCCGGTTGGCGATAGGCTTGCCACCTATCACATTTGTGGGACCAAGTATCTTCGGCTAATCGTGGGTGCACTTGTTGTACCTCTGCCTACCCCTTCGGGGATACGGGCGTGAAGATACTTTTACATTGTAGTATTCTTATAAGTCGTGAACGGTGAGTGATATAAAAAATACCAAAAAATATAAGAAACTAGCTGACCCGCGCAGCTTCGCCTGCGAGTAGATTAACATATCGTATAGATAGCTTTTCATACAAATTTCGTCCCCTATTTCAACCCTTTAGGGATTGATTTTTCGAAAAAAATATTAGCCTATGTTTGACCCCGGCTCTTCAACTACTTCCATGCCAAATTTCATGAAAATCGGTCCGGACAACAGGTGAAAACGTAACAGACAGACAGACAGACTTTCGTATTTATGATATTAGTATGGATTTATATATTAATTACCGTGTTAGTGCACGCTTTTGAAGAATAAATAATCTGCTGTTCCGTTTGTTTTAATTTGTATTATGTAACTATAATTGAAAGAAAACACAAGCTCGCTGAGTTTCTTCCGCCGGATCTTCTCAGTGTGTGGCCGCGTTCCGATCCGCTGGTAATTGTAAAAAAATCGACTCACAACATTTTTAGTTTAATAATAAATAATTATAATCCATACTATCCATACTAATCCATACTATTCATACTAATATTATAAATGCGAAAGTAACTCTGTCTGTCTGTCTGTCTGTAACGCTTTCACGGCTAAACCGCTGAACCAATTTTGATAAAATTTGGTACAAATATAGTTTTACAAATGTAGTTTTTATCCCGAAAATCCCACGGGAACGGGAACTATGCGGGTTTTTATTTTAGAATTTTTTTCACGCGAACAAAGTCGCGGGCACAGCTAGTTTTATAATATTTGCACTCCATATCATGGTAGAATATGTTAGTAACTTAATCAAATTTTAATAACTTGTTACTGTCATATTCTGGCAAATAAATAATTTCTTTCTTTCTGTCTTTCTTCCTACCATGCAGTTCGTAAGAGCCGAATCATTCGGCTATAGATGGCTATGCATGCCTCTACTATCGTGTCTACTAGGTGGTAGAGTTCTGTATTGTCTCGGGTTTGGTACTACCGCCTTATCTATTCTTTTCGCAATAGCGTCAGTGTTTGTCACTGTCGTGTTTCAGATTGGAGGGTAAGGCAGCCAGTAAACTTACGAATGGGATTTTAAGACCCCACGACCAGGATAAGAAACTCGCTGTTAACATCTTTAGTGTCAATAGCTTAGTGTCTATATCGATGATTGTTTCTTTCATCAGGGGAGACATCTGCTTGTTTACTACTTTATGGTATTAAAAAAGATGCACAAAATACAAAAAACTAAAAAGTTTTTGCAAAATAAAAACCAATAAAAACAGTCAAATAGTGTTATAATCCATAAACGATAAATAATATAAAAAAATATTTTACACAAAATTACCTACCTTAAAAATTACTTCTGAAATTTAATTTGTAATTTATGTTGGTCCCGGCCTCCTTTGAAGAATAGGCCAACTGCCGTTCTGCCAGGCAGGTCGTAAAAGGCGACCACTTGGCTATCGTGTCACTAACATCGTGGCTACTAGGTGGTAGAGTTCTGCATTGTCTCGCCCGGGTCTGGTACCACCGCCTTACCTATTCCTCCCGCAATAGCGTCAGTGCTTGTCGCTGTCGTGTTCCGGTTTGGAGGGTAAGGTAGCCGGTAAACTTATGCATGTGGTATTAGACCTCGCCACAAGATAGCAACGCACCATTAACACCTTTGGTGTCTATAGGCGATGGTTTACTCTTTCCATCAGGAGACCCATCTGCTTGTTTGCTATCTAATGATATAAAAAAAAAAAAAAAAAAACGTTATGGACGAGAGTAACGGGCTCCTCTCTTGCCCGTATTATGATTCATACAATCAAGATACCTGACTTTGATGTTATATTCAACATCTTTTAAATTAACGCGTTCTACTATCATTCAACATCACATCAGCGGACGTTCGCTCGTGACCACGGCCAAAGTAACTTGTCCGAAACGTCGAGCTTTACAAGTAAGTTCTATATATGTACGCGTTTTTGACCCGTTTGTACATTTTTTAAAATCTTTTATATAATCACCCTTGTGGTCTAGTGGTTGAGTGTTGGGGTTGACCACGCGAGGTCCCGGAGATCCCGGGTCGAGCAATTTAAAAAATGTGTTTTTTCAATTTTCTGATAAAACAATGGTTGCCCGGGATTGGAAAATGCCGGGTTGGCGATAGGCTTGACACCTATCACATTTGTGGGACCAAGTACCTTCGGCTAATCGTGGGTGCACTTATTGTACTTCTGCCTACCCCTTCGGGGATACGGGCGTGAAGATACTTTTTTTATATAGTCCAGTAGCTACGCCCTGCAGCCCGCCTCACGACCGCGTGACAAAATGTCGTGCGATAACGTATCTGAGCACGAACATGTTCTATCGTTCCCGTTACATGTATCAATTTTTATTCAATACGATTTGCTCGTTTTTGCGTGAAAGAGTAATCGCACTTGCGTCGATCATCCCGAATTAAAGGGCAGTAAAACATTCTACGTTTTGACACTAAAAATTATCGCGATAGAAGCTGTGGTCATATTAGCAGCAACGATATTTACACGTAATATTGTGCAATAATCCAAGATAGCTTATATCATGACCGATTACTTAAATTGATTTTTGAAATGAATTTTTACTTCTACATATTGTGTGCTAGTAATTACTTACTAAAATGTTTTTTTTGTGATTTTACGTTTATTGAATTGAATATTTTACGTTTTATTATTGAATTTTACGTATTAAAAATTTTACGTATTTTTATTGAATTGAAAATTTGAATTTTACGTTTTCGGATCCCGTATGATGGGCTCGGCTTATCATTTCTTAGAAGTAGTAGGACATCATTAAGGCAGTTATTTAAAGAAATTAATATAATGACTGTGCCTATTCAATATATTTATAAAAATAATGTACGTTAGGAAAAATATTCACACATTTACTAGAAATAAGGATATATATACACAGTGTCAATACAAGAAATAAAAATAAACTAGCAATACAAAAATATAAACTGAGAAAAACTTCTAAATGTTTTATAGGTGTTGGGGTACGCATGTTTAATAAGTTATCTGAACATGTTACTTGCTTATCCGAAAAAAATTTAAGCGTATATAAAAAGGATGCTTTGTGAAAAGGCTATTAAAATATTGATGAATATTTAAATAACAACACTGCATGGATGACGTAATGACTAAAAATGTACTATAAGTAACTTTAAGTAAATATTGTGATATGAGTTTTATTTTAAATTATTCTACAATAGCTGACCCGCGCAACTTCGTCCGCGAGTATATTAGTATGTCGTCCAAATAGCTTTTAATAAAAATTTCATCCCCTATTTTAGCCCCTGGGACTGATTTTTGCAAAAAAAGCCTATGTTTGACCCCGGATCTTTAACTATATCTATGTCAAATTTCATGAAAATCGGTCCAGCGGTTTAGCCGTGAAAGCGTAACAGACAGATAAACAGACAGACTTTCGCATTTTTTTTTATGTCATAAGATAGCAAACAAGCAGATGGGTCTCCTGATGGAAAGAGTCAACCATCGCCTATAGACACCAAAGATGTTAATGGTGCGTTGCTATCTTGTGGCGAGGTCTAATGCCACATGCATAAGTTTACCGGCTACTTTACCCTCCAAACCGGAACACGACAGCGACAAGCACTGACGCTATTGCGGCAGGAATAGGTAAGGCGGTGGTACCAGACCCGGGCGAGACAATACAGAACTCTACCACCTAGTAGCCACGATGGTAGTGATTCGATAGCCAATCGGTCGCCTTTTACGACCTGCCTGGCAGAACGGCAGTTGGCCTATTCTTCAAAGGAGGCCGGGATTAGTATGGATATGTGTCAAATGTTGTGTATCTGACCTTTAAAAAATGTATGTCAATACTTATTTTGATTAAAAATGTATGTTGTTCTATTTCATCGTTCCATTACATTCAACGCAATGTTATGAAGGTATCATACGTCTTACCACGGAGCGCAATATGTTAGCGCGCTAAAACCCTTTGACGTACCACTAACCGCGCTATAAGACAGTTAAGGCACACGCGGTCCGAATGTTTGCGACAATAGCCAATAATAGCCGATCATATCTGCGTGTATCGTGTCATTGCGCGAAGCTTTGGGACGATAAAGGTAAGTGCAGCTGCACCATAACAAACATGCTTCCATCCATCCAAAAATACTTCCGCATTTATAATATTAATAGAATCAGTAGGATACTACGTCGTTAACCGAGTGGTAAATAACCTTGTGTTGATGGCTGTTAGTGGTGAAGATCACGTCGGGGTCACCACTGTGGCACCGCTGAAGGGTCATAGTAATGGAACCAGCGGGCCAGCTTCTTGTCAGGTGACGTCATAACTGTGGAAGTTCATGACGTCACACAAGGACAAGTAAGGGGAAAAGGAAGATCTTCCCAGCCAGGCAAATTGTACTGCCTGATGACCGAAGTCCCCTTACTTGTCCTTGTGTGACGTCATCGACCTCCACAGTTATGACGTCACCTGACAAGAAGCTGGCCCGCTGATTCCATTACTATGACTCTTCAGTGGTACGGACCAGCGGCGCTACAACCCTATTGAAATCCAATAGAGACAGACATTTTTGTTATGGACATAGAGTTAGCATTTCTGGCTTTGGGTGTTTATTTTTCGGTATTTATATTATATACGTATTTTTATATTTTAGTATGTTGACTAATACCGCCGATTATGATCCATATAAAGTGCCGGTCGCAACTCTATTAAAATAATATAAAGATTTCTTTAGTTCAGAAAAATTTCATTCATGCAGGGTTAACGCTATGAGAAATTCTTTCCACACTTGGAGGAATTTTATGCATATACTCGTATATGTTCGATGCTAAAAGGAAGTAAAAATTTTGAATCCCGCGATCGGAGTCGCGAGTAGCTAGTTAATAATAAAAAATACTGCCTCGTGATCTAGGGGATAGCCTATTCGGTTCAGATCATCAGATCCCGGGTTAAATGCGGCGATGGAAACCACCACTCATCTTGCCAACTGACAAACTGTGAATCGAAGTGAAATGGAAAAAATAATATAAACGTTCGGCTTACTCTGCCTTCATTGCAAGGGAACCGGGCGTGATGATAATATTTAGCTTGGTTCTTTATAACAGTTTTTGGCAAATCCCGCGGGATCACATAGTTTTTTTGGGATAAAAGTAGCCTGTGTACTAATCCAGGTCATCGTGTACCCGTGTTCAAAATTTCATCCAAATCTTTCTAGTAGTTACGGTGTGATTGAGTGACAAATATCCATCCAAATATCCTAACTTTCGTATTTATGAATGAATGAATGATTCTTTGAATATGAATGAATGAATGAATCAGTAATGTATAATATTAATATAGATAGTTGTACGTTACTACACTATTTTAAATTGTAGTATAAATATTGTAAAGTAAACAAGGCATTTACAATTTTTTTCTTAGTGTTTTCGTATCATCACATTCACTCAGTGTTGGTAAGGGATTGTAGACCATTGGCGTTCTGCCCGGCAGGTGGTAAAACTTGCTGGGAAATGTGGTTGGGATTGGATAGGTTAAATAATGTTTGTTAAGGGCTACAATAATGTTTGTACAACTTTCGATTACGGAATTCATTTGTAAAACATTGTTACGTGCTTCGGGGTCGTAATTTGCAAGAAAACGCCACATATTAAATCGTATATTTACAACACTAAGGTACAATAAACTACGATGAAATACGTAAATAAACTGATAAACTAACGTAAATACACTATACACACTTGTCACACTCGCTGTACTAACACTAAACTTAACGACTTCACTGAATCACTAAAACACTTCTCCTTCGCACTGGTTGTTTCAAGTACCTATCGCTCCTGATCGCTTTATAAAAACTGCTCTCTATTTGTCAACACATCTCTATTTATACTCACGGTAAAGTTCTACCTGGTTCCGGAAAAATCCAAATTTATCGCCTAAACAATAAACAATTCTAATAATTGTAAACAATTCCAAGTAAGTACATGCCATATTCACCCTTATGCCATATGACAGAAGACTCATTATGGCGTAACTGCTAGGGTGACGTCAGCTATAATTGTTTATCAACAAAGGCAGCCTGTCTCTTTCTTTTATTTCTAGATTTTTCCAGCGTTTTAATTCTTCACTTTTCAAGATTAATTGTAACAATATTACGCTTTAAAATGCATATTTTGTTAGTCAGATGTCTAGCCTCCCTTTTTATGTCAGCTAAGCAGTTTGTTTTGAGAGTGGGAAAAAATTCGTAATAGTAGTAAATATAATAAACTTAAAAGGAAAAAAATATTACGGCATAGAAGGCTTTACAAGTTTTGGAGAATTAGTCGTGGCGAGTGGCGCGAGAACTTGTGGCGGGGATATTTTCGTCCTTGACGTTAAATATATTAAATATTCATACTATTGAAACAACAAAATCCGTCTTCTTAGTCTACATTATTGTATAGGCAACTTCGGAATCTTACGTGCGTGTGGCTTTACCAACCGACCGATTTTACTACTTTATTTATAGATAATACGGAACGGTTCGTTGTTGATACTTTTATCTCCGGAAAATAAGTATCGCGGTAATTTGCAAAATCTTTTACTATGTGGTGCGCTGCGGTGCGTTTTATTAAAATTCCTTAAGTTAACCATTTACATAAAGCCGCTTTCAATTTGCCCCAAATTACACGGCTTCCAAGGCAAAAACGGAATTTACATTTAAGTTTCCAATCAAATACCTACTTGTCTCATTTATAAATGATACACTCTTAATAGAAAATGGCTGAGCTTACGATAAATCTGTTTATTTGCTTTTAATTATCTTCAGAGCCAAAATTTAAATTAGTTTCTTTTTTTAAAGAGTTTTAGTTAAGTGTAGGTATGTCTTGTATGTCTTGTCTAAATATATATATACTTTTATCTCAAATTGCAAAATATACTTAAATGTTAAAGGGGAATGATGAGGTTCCATACAAAGTTGGCCTCAAAATAACACATCTTAATAGATGCTTATCTAATTGTAACCCATTATTAATTTCTTCTGAAATGTAAATTGTATCACAGACACTATTTATAATAATAATTCACGGGACAAATTACACTTACTGATCTAACCCCAAAGTAAGCAAATTATTTGCTTGTGTTATGGGTGTTAGTCAACGATACTAATACATAGAAATACATATATAAATACTAGAATATACTAGAATATATATAATAAACACCCAAACCCGGAAATACAAACATTTATGCTCATCACACAAATGCTTGTCCCCGTCGGGGATCGAACCCGAGCCTTGTTGATTGCGTAGTCAGGGTCTCTAACCACTCGACCAACGGGGTGATGCTAAATTTCACGAAAAATCCATTGGGATTATCGATTTCTTCTGAAATATAAATTTTACCACAGACGCTATTTATAGAGTTAAATTTCGCGAGAAACCCATAAGGATTATGATTACTAGAATTTACAGTTAATATATTGCGACGTGAATAACTATTTTAAGCCATATATTTTATACTTTTATATATATAATACTTTTTGTATCACTCATCATATAGTTTATTTAATTTTATCCACTTTTAGTAAGTTAAAATATTTAGCCTTTTCCTTCCAAATGACCGCGGAATTGAATGTTGTTTGATATGTTAACTCCCAGAATTCCAATACTGGCTCAGGCTTTCCGCAAAGTTACAAATTAATGCCTGAAATTAAGATATTTTATTGATTCAGGCATTACGTATGTAATACATTTTTTTTATTACTCTCGCGTAAAGTAAGGTAGTGTTCATTTCTCCTGAAGATGCTTCGGTTTCGAAGTGAAAAGTGCGTTGAGTGCGTTCATAAATTGTGTGCTTTTGTGATTGGTGCCGGCGTGAGACGTGGTTGTAAAAGTGTGGTGGATTTGGGTGGATAATTGTGCCGCTGGGGTCTTCATTTTATCCGGACCATCGGTGAGTCTAGTCCATTTACAAATCTAACGTCTTTATTTTCGGTACCATCACGGAGGATACGTAGAAAAGTTCGCGGATAAAAGCAAACTTAATTAATTTCGCCTTAAATTAATTTAATTTAGTCTTTGAATTATGGATTTCCGCAAAGTACCTAACGTCTGAATATAAACAATATCTTGAATACATGTTAAAATCGCTAAAACGGTCTATATAAAGCCACCTACAATTTACCCCAAATTACATCCCGTATTGATATTGCTGGGGCCACACTTGCGTCTATTGTCCCGAAATACTGTGCGCCGAAATTTGTACGATTTGACACTTAAAAAATTATCGCGATAAGAGCCGTGGTTACAATAGCGGAAACGAAATTTTGCACAAATTTTTAAACTTGTAACTATGGATGACGACTTCCTCTACTTCTGCATGTATGCTAACACTTCACTACATAGTATAAAAAAAGTCGCTTTCTCTGTCTGTCCCTATGTCCCTATGTATGCTTAAATCTTTAAAACTACGCAACGGATTTTGATGCGGTTTTTTTAATAGACAGATTGATTTTTGTGGAAGGTTTTAATATATAAATTTTTCCGATATTCCCACAGGAACAAAAGCTACGCGGGTGAAACCGCGGGCAGATCGCTAGTAATTACTAAAATATTATTTTAAGATCCACATTTTTTGGATACCGTATTAGGCTCAGCTTACTATTTTATCGTTCCACTCCATTTCATACAACCACCCGCATACGTCTGAACTGGTCGAAAACAACGACTGAAATGATCTGCATGTATCGTGTCATATTTGAAGGTTTATGACGATAGACGCAAATGTGGCAGCAGCATATGACGAAGAAATTTACATTGAAGTATCCAAACAAGCATTTGTCTCTTTGACAAATGATGCACTCTTAATAGAAAACGGCTGACTTTACAATAAATTTGTTTGTTTTCCTTCAGTTATATTTCGAACCTAATTTCTAACTCTTTCCTTATTTGCAAATGAGTCTAGTGGAAGCGTTCTTGACAGAATATATAATAATATATTTTTTACTTATGTATAATCTTCTTTATCTGATATATATGATCATATAATATATGATCTTTAAAATGTTTCAGTTTTTCTCAGTAAAAAAATTAACTATGAAGGGCATGCTACAGCTGCCTCTTGCTTTAAATATATTTTATATAAAAATATACTTGTATATATGTAAAAATTCGAAAATATCTTTTTTAATTTATATGTTTTTAAAATTTAAGGTTCTTTTTGTACAATGTGCATATGTAAGTATTTTTATGCACCTACTATTTGCCCCAAATCACATAGCATCTCGAGATGAGGAAAGGGTTTATTACAGCATCCAAGCATTTTTCTCTTTGATAAATGATGCACTCTTAATAGGAAATGGCTGACTTTACAATAAACGTAACAAATCTGTTAGTTTTCTTTTAATTTTAGTTCAAAACCAGTTTCTAACTTTTTCCTAGTTTAAAAAGATGTCACGTAGATCATGTGTTGAGTAAATAATTTACTTTTGTCTCTGACAAATTAAAGGTTTTGGTTTACTAGAGAAATTTAACTGTATTTGTTCGATTCGAAATAATAACCAAGAATTCTATGCAGGTTAATAACTGATTTTATTAATAAGTACATTATTAAAATTACACAAGTTCACAGTGAAAGCATGTAACACAGGAGAGCACATAACCTCATATTTATACGTCGACAATAGTCCAGTGTTGACATATATTAAATAAAATATTTGTCTATATTGTATAGGCACAGGTCACACCTATAGAGCCAAGTACAAATATAAAATTTAATCTAATAGTATTTACACGTCAATACACGTTGGGATTCACAACATCTTTATTATTTCTGTGTATAAAATCACCTACAATTTGCCCTAAATTATGTCACATGCGATGAATAAGGAATTTACAGTGAAGTATCCAAACAATATTTGTCTGTTTGATGTTGTTTTTATATGTTTGATAATGCACTCTTAATAGCTGACATTATAATAAATCTATTTGTTTTATCTTATGTATAATTTAAAACCAATATTGACTTTTTCTCTGTTTAAAAATATATTAGGTAGAAGTTAGAACCTGTGTCGACAACATAAGATATTTTTTAGTTTAAGTTTTGCATTTTAATTAGAGAAATTGAAATTAAGTCACGCAATGCACTGCAGGTGCATCTTATTTTAAATATATTTTAATAAAAAAAATATACTTACATATACTTAAACGCAATAAAATTACAAACTGACTGACTTTTAATTTTCTGTATCTTAGAACAGAACACTGCATCAGATCTGCCCTAAATTTTAATGAAACCACACAGAAAATAAATATACTCTTTCAGACAAAAAATGAATGTTTTGAATCGGTTGAGGCGTCTTTGAGTAATCAGTGAACATACATATAAAAGTTTCCGATTAATTGAAAACCTCCTTATTTTTGCCAAGTCGGTTGAAAATTCCTAAAACCTCAATCTTATTAAGTAAATATATTAATCGAGTACATAATAATTTAGTAACTGTCAATATCACTCTAGTAATACATCCTTTATTGAATGAGATTGTTGATTCTATTTTTTTGTAGATTCATGCGTTATTTTGCGAAAATCCATAACTCAACAAAAAAAAAAATTAATTTCCAAATTTTCGAGTGCGCCTTTGCGATGTTATTAAAAGGGAGAAATAAAAATATGATGTAAAATTCACTCTCGTCCACCACAGTTTTAACCACGACAACAGTAAGCACAAAAGTACACAGTTTACGCCCTCAACATGTTTATGTACCTTTTACGTCGTAACCGAAGCATCTTCAGTAGAAACGAACACTACTTCACTCAATAAGAGCCGAAGTTTTACTTCTGTTTTTTTTTCGTCTTCCTTATTTTTCAGACAGAGTATGTTCTATTTTTTACATCGCTTTTTTATTTTTCGTTTTCAGTGGCATGGACCGCCCCGTTGGTCGAGTGCTTAGCGACCCTGACTACGCAATCCATGGAGCTCGGGTTCGATCCCCGGCGGGGACAAGCATTTGTGTGATAAGCATAAATGTTTGTATTTCCTTGTTTGGGTGTTTATTAAATATATTCCAGTATCTATGTATGTATTTCTATGTATTAGTATCATTGACTAACACCCATAATACAAGCAAATAATTTGCTTACATTGGGTTTAGATCAGTAAGTGTAATTTGTCCCGTGAATATTTTATTTATTTATTTATTAATCAAGATTATTATCAAGTTGATTAAAGATAGGTACTAGTTTATTTCAACTGATAAATGCAATGGTAATGTTAAAATTTTATGTAGTGTAATGTAATGTAGCTTCGCTAAAACATCAATCAATACTTAAACCGTGAAGTGTGCAACATCTACACAAACCTGCAACGAGGTTTAAGGATGTTGAAATATTTGTAAGTTTATGTTAATTTCTTTGATGAAATAAATAAATAAATAATTTATCTCAAGACGTAATTCACGTTTTGCGAAAGTTTTTTCATTGCGTAATTTTTTAGCTTACTATCTAGTATGACGCCAAAATAAATAATGTTATTAAATGATAACGTATCGTGAGTAACGTAGTGGCACTTAATGTTAGTCAACAAGTATTGCAAGGTGTATATTGTGTGTATATCTATCTATACATGATATAATAGTAAATATTAAATTGAAAATTTGATTTTTTTAGTTTAATTTAAGCAATTGTTTTATTATTCAGAAATATTTATGTGTATTAATGGCCTTGTATAAAATTAAACTGATAGTTTCAAAGACACTTTATATAAAACCATCTACAATTTACCCCAAATTACGTCGCGTCTCGAGATGAGGGAGGAATTTACAAGAATCCAAACAAGCATTTGTCTCATTGATAAATGATTCACTCTTAATAGCAAATGGCTGACTTCACTATAAATCTGTTTACTTTTAATCATGTTGTAGAACGTGATTGTAACTTCTTATTTACATATTTAAAAATATCACATAACACATGTCTCGAATTAACATACATATTTATTAATTTTTATTTAAAGTGTATGCATAAACATATGAGAAAATTTCTGGGTATAGATAAGTCAGAAATAGAATTGTGAATTACATATTGAGATTTGAAATTACATATTGCGTTGAGATTAGCAAAAAACTACAATTTGGCCGAGTACATTGAAATAAGATTTTTCCCTAAAACTTTGATTCACTCTGTTCCTTGTTGGTATGGAAATAATCGCTACTTTACACTGAAGATCCGTAATTTGTGTCCGTTCGGAAATACCCTCGCGGGATTAGACAAAGTAATAGTGAAAGGTACAAAGTGCTGAGGAAAATGCACGGTTGTGGTTTTCAGACGACTTTGGACACGATGTCCTATGAAAAATTTGGCGACAGGAATTAATCCGAACCATTCGTAGGAACACTCTTCATGATAGATGCGGTAAAAGGCGTAGAGCGGACCTGCATCTCTGCGTAATACCAAAGAGTCAAGCAGATTTTAGTCAGATTCTACTCTTTATTTTAGTGTGGGTAATATATTTTTTATCCGATTCTATAATCTCAGTCCGTTAAAATTATGACAGTTTTATCCATATTAATATAAGATTCAATTGAGTAACTATCAAAATATATCTATATTAATAATTTTGTCAAGGGTTACGGTAGACGCAATCAGAAACTTACCTAAATTATAAAGCGTTAAAAAATAATAATTTTGAGTCGACAACATAATATATCCGCAAAATTTGGATTATTGAATATTTTGTTAAAATAGTGATTAAAACTTCTAACTGTGCTGACAGACAAATCGGCCATATTTCTTTAAAGGTTACAAATATGTGGTGTAGATGGCGTGAGTATTTGTTACAGTATCGTAGAACGGTGTGTGATTTGTAAAGCGCCACCTAGTGGTAAACTGGTTTCTCACGTTTACCACTAGGTGGCGCTGTACAAATCACATACAAATTCCTAGTAAATTCGAAACGCGCTCACGATCGAATGCGAAAAGACAAACTCACACTTAGCACTCTGAGTGCAGATTATCGTGAAACTTATTTTCTCTTCATTCATAAAAGAGTAGAAATTTCAAAATAGCAACGTAAAAGTTAAAAGGAGACGTCACTACAGTGTTGCTACTATTTGAGTTAGTGTACAAGATTGCGTATTATGAGACTTCCTAACGAAGCCGGGTTTACATCTAGTGTGATGATAAACCCAATTTTAATATTTGCACGCCACAAAAAGGGAAAAATAGGAATTAAGGGTGACATATTTTAAAGAAAATTTAATTATTTACCCTATTTTATGCAAATAAAGTTATCGTTTATTTGCATAAAATAGGTATAGGCTAGCAGCTTACATCTTTCCAATGGCGAAAAATTTCAAAATATATGCTTTTTGGTGATTTCCATGGTGTAATTTCTGTATATAAAACACCATAAAAGTTACATAAAACCCATGGAAATTACATTATTACATTTTATTTGCAATAAATAAAATGAAATATTCAATGTTTATACTGTAATTCATGCGATCACCAGATTAAGTGATGAATACTGTTTGTCAGTTACTTTTTTTATTCAAATCTGTTAAACCAAAGCTCATTATCATTTAGACTACCTCGTGGTCCAGAGTTCGATCCCAAAGGGCAATGGGCCCACCTCTCGTTCCCACCACTGTAACTTCTGTAAACCAGAATCAACATCGACCCCAAAGATGGTATTAAGGTTTTTCAAGGTTTTCTCCAAATTCTTAAACCTCAGTAGCAGCTCAGAGTATGGTAGATTGGTGTATTACCAATCGCACTCGGATGAGCACGTAAAGCTTTCGGTTCCGGTTATTACCCTATTGCTCTATTTTATGCAAATAAAGAAGTTATTATTGTTATTGAAACGAAGTTCCTTACGGCAGGCTTGGAGGGGATAGGGATTTTGCTGCGCGACCGAACTGAAATAATTTTCATCAGTAACCAGCTCTGTGATAGTAAAACCGTAAGAAAAAATCCGTGGAAAAAAGTGCGTGGAATAAAACCGTTAAATGAGACGTGCGTAGACGTGACAGTCGTATACACAAGCGGAAACGTTACATTTGTACAGATCACTTTTTTTTTGCAATTTGTGTCGATTCTACATTAGCCGAAGGAACTTCGTTCCTACCTGGTGTCCCATGACACCACATCATTTTTATTGTTAGAAATAGACTGGTCGCCGATGATTCGAACCGCGCACTACGCTAAATGCGATGAGGAAAAGCTCCTACTGGAGAGCTATAATATGTGAGCGTGGACCGGTTGTTGCTATATTTGTTCTGATTTATCGAAAATACGTGTTTCCAATTTGTGTGAAACAATCTAAGATCCTACAACCGAGAGATCTTTACAGAGCTGGTTAATTGATGAAAATTATTTTATACTAATTGTGCCTGCGACTTCGTCCGCATGTGTTTTTTAAGTAGCCTAAGTTACACCGTATTACATGAGCTATCTACCAGAGAAAGTGCCGTCAAAATCGGTCCAACCGCTCCAGAGATTATCCGGAACAAACAGACAGACAGACAGACAGACGGACAGACAGACAGACAAAAATCGTAAAAAGTGTTATTTTGGTATGTGTACCGTGTATACATCCATATGCATTTAATTAAAACCGGACATTTTAATATTACAAACAGACACTCCAATTTTGTTTATTTGTATAGATGATTTATTGAAAATATGTGTTTCCAATTTGTGTGAAATAATCTAAGATCCTACAACCGAAAGATCTTCACAGAGCTGGTTAATTGATGAAAATTATTTTATAATAACTGTGCCTGCGACTTCATCCACGCGTATTTTTTTAAAGTAGCCAAGTTACACTTTATTACATCAGCTATCTACTCTGGCAACGCTGCTCAACGCAGGTAGCGAAAGCGAAAAGCGGCGAGAGGCGGGACGCGGAGAGAGAAAGCGATGAGAGTTGAAAGTTGGAACGGACCGCTTCAAGCGGTTCGATCAGCTTTTTGCTGCCGGCAGCACGGCAAAACTAGACCACACGAAAATTATACCGCAGTATTAAAATGGTTGTAATAAAGTCGATATTTCCCTGCATAGAAATTCCACTATGCTTGATTTCGAAACACTAGCATAGGAATGCCTCAAAGACAATCTTTCCATCATCATAAAGCATATTGTACGATATTGCATTTTACATGGATGTTTCAAAAGGCAGTTTGATCACAATATTGATGGCATGGAATTCACTATGAACGCGCCAAGAGAGGTCGATATTAAAGAGACATATTGAAATATTCACTGCATTTTATTGAATCAATTTGAAGGAACACAGAAGTAATGTGAACATCGGAATCCTGAATATAGACTTGTCGATGTACACTTTTCAAATTATTTTTAACTAGCTATTACTCGTGACTTCGTTCGCAGGAACCAAAATCATTACTTTCTTTTGCTCGAGTAAAAAGTAACGTATGTCCTTCCTCCTATGAATCCTATGAACGCCTCTATCTTTCAGTGAAAGTTTCATCAAAATCGGTCCATTCGTTGTGTGATATAGATATATGTATAGATTATTTGTCGAATGATTTACCAAAACAGAGGAGGTTTTAATTCGTTTTTGTACGTCATAAGCTAAATACGAATTCCATGGTCATAATACAGAAGACAAACAAATGACTTTCCTAATAAAAAGAGATATAGGCATGATACCATCGTCTATTGGCACTAAAGATTTTTTTAAGTAATTTGCAGGTATACAAGCAAGCGGGCCATCTGATGGAAAGCAATCACCACTGCCCAAGGACATTTACAACACAGCAACAGCAACAAACTCTTTAGTTTGTTGCCAATGCGATGCCGGATTCTATGAAATTTGTTGATCCTCTTCTTAAAAATCCCAATATCAATGCTAACCGGAAAGACAATATGAATTAGACTGTTTCAAAGTTTTGTCAAAAAACCGTAAATATCAATTAATAAAACATATATTTCGTTAACGACAAACTTGATGATACCAGCGCTTTGGGTATAACGGTATCTATTTTTATTTATTTTCGTAAATTTTAGTGTTGATATCTATGATCTCAAAAAAAATCATATGATGTGAATGTGAAATATCCTAAATAATATTTAAAAAAAATAAACTAGCTGTAAAATTGAAAAAGAAATAAATTATTTAAAAATTACGAAAAAAACTACGTATTAATTATGAAAAAAAAAAAATATTAATATTTATGTCAATAAATATTTTTGTACTATAATATATGTTGTTTATTTTTTTTCCGTATTTATATGTTTACCAATTATATACAAAAAATATGAAAAGCATAGCTCATCGATTCACTTTTTGAATTAAAAATCCTCGACTAACAAGTAGCCAATTGTTTTTTTTACTACTAAGAAGGTTGCAACGTTTTAAAAATATAACATTCGAAATTTAAATATTTCGATTAGCTAGAAGTGCAAAACTTTTAGTGCGCCCCATGTATTGGCGAGTGAATTTACTAAATAACAAACACAAGTATCATATTTTAATTACCAACTAAATTATCGATAAAAAATCATAATAAGAAATGTATACCTGAATAATTAGTTTCCTTATACCTGTAATAAAACTTGAAATTAATATTTTTGTAATAAGAAACTTCGCAATTCCTGTCTGGTGTCCCGCGACACCAAAGGTTTTTTTTTAAAGAATCCTCCACATTCCTGCTTTATCATAATCAATATTTTTTATATTAGCCACTCTTGAATTTTTGTCCGCATCGTGCGTGACGTAAAACTATTTTGGATTTAATCAGTTTATATAGGTTTATGAAGCGCTATCATCTTAGATACACTAATACACTAAACTAATACACTAAACTACACTACTCTGTTGTGGAACCAATTACCGGCAGGGGTATTTCCGAACGGATACGACATAGGGACCTTCAAGAAAAGAGCTTACTCATTCTTAAAAGGCCGGCAACGCAACTGCAAGACCTCTGGTATTGCAGATGTCCATGGGCGGCGGTGATCACTTACCATCAGGTGTACCTCTTGCTCGTTTGCCCCCTCTTCTATTAAAAAAAAAAATCGGTTGTCTGTAAAGTTGGTTTACAGACGATAGTTGAACGTGACAACGTCTTAAGAAAATACTAATGGAATTAGTATTTTATTAATATTAATTAGCATTTACGGAACGCCTCAGAGCGAGGTAACGCCGCATGAGTCATGTTTTTTCGTGCGTGCAGCCAGCTCTATCGAATTATAAGACGTTGTCACGTCAAAAAAAAAAAAAACACTCTGAGCAAAGCCTTTTAGTTTCAAGCTCTGATTGCAATTTTACTGCATTGAAACTACAAAGATTCAACAAGAATATCACCTACTACTACTACTACTACTACTACTGCTACTACTACTAGTGACGTAAGTGACGTATAGCGTTTCACAAATCACTGTTTGTTTCTATACCTTTGCGCAATTTTCGCACATATACATTTTTATTGAATAATTAGGTTAAAATTTAAGTCCCTTTTTGTATTTGGTATCGAAATCGAGAACTGTCCTTCATAAAATCTTCACACATCCTTCATCAACTTGTATACAGTCTTTTATCTGTCAACATTTATACAGTCTTTTACCAGTCAGTTTGTATGCAGTCTTTTACCAGCCAGCTTGTACACAGTCTTTTACCACTCAACTATATATAGTCTTTTACCACACAAATATATACAGTCTTTTACCACTCAACTATATATAGTCTTTTACCAGTCAACTTGTATATAGTCTTTTACCAGTCAACTTGTATTAAGTCTTTTACCAGTCAGTTTGTATACAATCTTTTACTAGCCAGCTTGTATAGTCTTTTACCACTCAACTTGTATACAATACTTTACCAGTCAACTTGTATACAGTCTTTTATCGGTCAGCTTGTATACAGTCTTTTACCATTCAGCTTGTATACAGTCTTTTACCATTCAGCTTGTATACAATCTTTTACCAGTCAGCTTGTATACAGTCTTCTACCATTCAGCTTGTATACAGTATTTTACCAGTCAGCTTGTATACAGTCTTTTACCAGTTAGCTTGTATAAATTTTTTTACCAGTCAGCTTGTATGCATTCTTTTACCAGTAAGATTGTATACAGTATTTTACCTGTCAGCTTTTATAAATTTTTTACCAGTCAACTTGTATACAATCTTTTACCAGTTAGCTTGTATAAATTCTTTTACCAGTCAGTTTGTATACATTCTTTTACCAGTCAGATTGTATAAAGTCTTTTACCAGTCAGCTTGTATACATTTTTTTACCAGTCAACTTGTATACAGCCTTTTACCAGTCAACTTGTATACAGTCTGTTATCAGTCAGCTTGTATAAATTATTTTACCAGTCAGCTTGTATACATTCTTTTACCAGTCAGATTGTATACAGTCTTTTACCAGTCAGCTTGTATACATTCTTTTACCAGTCAGCTTGTAGACAGTCTTTTACCAGTCAATTTGTATACATTCTTTTACCAGTCAGCTTGTATACAGTTTTTTACTAAACAGCGTGTAAACAGTCTTTTACCAGTCAACTTGTATGTAGTCTCTTACCAGCCAACCTTTATCGGTTTACGGGACTTGTTTAATTACTGTGTATGAAGTCAGCAGTTTTGTACAAAATATCGTCATATGAATAATCATGTGGTGTGTCATCCAAAGGGTTTAATTTTAATTAAAACGATATGGGTGTTATTTTGACCTTTCTAAATTGAAATAAGAATTAAGAAAGGGTTATGTAATTAATAAACACAGGTGAAAATGAAGCGTATTAATGGTAACCGTTACAGGATCCTAAACGGCGTGGAGTTTCATCACGCCAGGTTTTCCTTGCGGGGTAGGCAGAGTAAACTAAACGTCTATAGACTTTCCGGTTCAGCACGATTCACCAGTTTTTCGGTTGGTGAGATGAGTGGTGATTCCCATCAATGCATTTTTTCAACTTGATAGCGATTATCGACTGTTTGTTTTCCCCGTGTTGGTCCCGGGCTCCTTTGAAGAACTACCGTTCTGCCAGGCAGGTCGTAAAAGGTGACTGATTGGCTATGCGACTCACTACCATCGTGGCTACTGGGTGCTAGAGTTCTGCATTGTCTCGCTCGGGTCTGGTACCACGGCCTTACCTATTCCTGCCGTAATAGCGTCGGTGCTTGTCACTGTCGTGTTACGGTTTGTAGGGTAAGGTAGCCGGTAAATTTATGCATGTGGCAATAGACCTCGACACAAGATGGCAACGCACCATTGACACCTTTGGTGTCTATAGGCGATGGTTGACTCTTTCAATCAGGATACCCATCTGCTTGTTTGCTATCTTATGATATAAAAATATTATATAAAAGAAATCTAGTGATATCTGGGACCGACGGATTCGTGGTCAACTAAGACCCGCCAGTCTCCGAGCTGCTATTAAGATTTTCTATTTTCGTAAAAAACGTGAGAAAACGTCAATAACACTTTTCCTGACTCAGGGATCGAACTCGGGACCTCATGATCTGAGCCAAATAGAATAACACCTAGCAAAGCAGGAAATAGATCCTGGAGTAATTCAGATATATATAAATATATAAAATAGGATGTTAAAAAGCTTCTTTTTGATCTTAGTTAATTTTTGGATATAATCATCTTTTTGGGGATTTTTTAAGGAAAAACACAATTTTATTCGAAATTTAAAAAATTATACAACTCAAATCAATAAAATTAACAATATTTGATCAAAATATCAATTAATAAAAATCCAAATTCAAAAATTTTCCCCGTTGATTTTGATCTATTACTGGGACCGTGTGGTCTTGCGATCTAAAATTTAAGCTATTTTAAAAATTTTATTTCTATATGAAGGTAATGACTTTCAATTTTTTTTACACTTATTTTATTACTTATCAACTACACAAAAATGAAACAAAAAATTGTTTTTTTTTTAAATTAGAAAAGTGGCGCTGAAGTTCTCCTCTCCAAAAAAATGGGTATCTGGCTGGCGGGGGTCGATTGATCTTTCTCTCTGATCTGAAATTTAAAAAATAACGGATTTTAAATTAGTGTAAGTATAGTTATCTCTGTGTCTTTTATCGTATACTAGCTGTTGCCTGCGACTTCGTCCGCGCGGACTTCGTTTACTCCGCACTGCTCCTCCCCCGTAGGTGATAGCGTGATAATATGTAGGTATTATGTTGACCCGACCTGTTAGTAATATTCATGCAAAATTTGAAGTAAATCCATGCAGTACTTTTTGAGTTTACCCCGGACATACATACAGACAAACAGACAAAAATTCTAAAAACTATATTTTTGGCTTCGATATCGATTGTAGATCACGCCCCAAGTATTCTTTTAAAAAAATAATCAATGTACAGTTTTGATTTTTCTACGATTTTATTGTATGTATAGATATCATTTTATTGTATGTATAGATATCCAACGAGTTGTTTGGATTTATTCCTGCCGCCGAATTTTACCATCAGACAACGCGTCAAAATTTGAAGTTCCATCCTCACCATCTCGATGTCTGGAAATCCACAACTGTGCGATTCTCCCGACACTTTTTACCTCGCACTACTCTGTTGTGGAACCAATAACCGACAGGGGTATTTCCGAACGGATACGACATAGGGACCTTCAAGAAAACAACTTACTCATTCTTAAAAGGCCGGCAACGCAACTGCAAGACCTCTGGTATTGTAGATGTCCATGGGCGACGGTGATCACTTACCATCAGGTGCACCTCTTGCTCGTTTACCCCCTCTTCTATAAAAAAAAACTAGAATGAAAAAAAAATTTGAAAAAATGGCGAGTAGTTAAAATAAAATGTATAAGGTATGAAAAATTTCCTTTGCAATTTCAATTGCAATACAAGTTGGTGCCTATCGAAACTTAATTAATACTTAATAAACAGTTGATTAATTAACTTTAATTTTAGTTTTAGCGTCTCTTTGAGCAAATTTCGATAGATTGTTCAGTTATAGAGCTATTTAGCTACTGCTTTGATTTTGCTGGCTATAATATTTGATACTAATATCAACATCCTTGAAGTGACTCAGCAGATTTTTGGACGATTAAATCAGAAAGGCTAAGTAATTTTACGGCACAGTGCTGCTCCGAACTATGTTAAAATTTGTATCTCGGAGGATATTTTATTACGGTCGCTGGGTTTTCTGTAAATTGGACGAAATGGGAGGGACGACATCATAAATCATTTTGTAGGGGAGAAATTATACGTGTTTAAGTTAGAGGCGATTGCGGTTTATAATTTTTTTGTATATCAACTTTTAAACTGACGCGTTCCACTATCATTTTTAAGGGTACATACGGGTTAAAAACGCATACATGGGCCCAATTCACGAAACTAACATCAATCGAGTTGAAGCATTTAATACTCTTATACATTTTCTTCCACATTATGCCGTGTTGTAGCACGAAGTGACGTTGCACTGTATTTATGTGTGTAAATACCCTAAGCGTTTTGACTCGATTGATGTTTTGTTACATGAATTGTGGCGCCAATATAGAACTTACTTGTAAAGCTCGACGTTTCGGCGAGTAATATTGACCGTGGTCATGAGCGGATTTCATTTATATCATTCGATCTTTTTTATCCCTCCATAGCAAACTAAAAGATGATTCTGCTGATAGAAAAATCATCGCCTATAGATATCAATGATGTTAATAGTGCCTTGCTATCCACGTGACAAGATGTCACATGTTAAAAGTATACCGGGTACCTTAACCGTCAAACCGGAACACGACAGCGACAAGAATTGTCTCTTTCCATCATAAGAGCCATTCGCTTGTTCGCAATCTTGTGATATAAAAAATCGCATATAATATTAGTAAAGTTAGTGACTGTTGTCGTACATATTTCTACCCATATAGCAAGATATATTGCCAAATGTATTATACACTTACCTGCCATTTAATCCTCCATATCGGAATACAATAGTGATAAGTTTTTTGTCACACGTAGACAAATTGAGCAAGTTTTATTGTATTATTGCAAAACTGATCTAATTCTACATCATTGGCATCTTTGTTGATTATAAGTATTAGTTATCTATTAAATATTATTATAAAAACTTGATAGTGTATGTCAAGCCACGCGCAATGTAGGGTTCCAAAGTTGCCCATCATAATAATGTGGACCAAAACGAGGGCTGTTGTTTCATACTATGTAAATTTAACCTATTTAACGTCAATGACTGATACATCCATAAGTTCACAACATACAAAAACTTCTCCAAGTATATAAAGTTGATCGACTATCACACAAAAGCTCGTAAAGGCTTCGAAGCAGTGATAGTTTTCCTTTTAATTTCATTGTATTTTCTACTACTGTGATTTTTTCATACCTGCAAAACCAAACGTTTAGCTAACAAATGCCCCCCTCTCTAACAAAAAACCACTTAAATCTAACAAATAATAGTACTTTAAAGCTTAAAATTTTACAAACGAGTCCCTCAGTCAAAAAATTCTTGTGACAAACCTACAATATTTTTTTAAAACCTATCCAATGATATCCCACACTACGGGGCATACGAGAAAAAAAATAACATCTACTTTACATGTAGAAGTTTATATTATAGAATATAAAAATTGTATAGAAAAATCAGTAAACTTGCTCTTTTATAACAAACAGGCAGATGGCGCCCCTGGTAAAAGTAAATAACTGTCATCGTAGTCACCAAAGATGTTAATTATGCGTTCCCACTTGCATGGCAGGTTGAGTTACCATTCAGACCAAAACACGACAATACTTAAATTGAGTAAAAACATATTCTTAAATAGTATATAACATCTGTGGTCATAAATTTGCATGCCATTTATCTGGTAAAATAGGTTTAAGCACATCGATGTTAGTTCAAAATCTTTTCCAACCCTATTTTGTGCAAATAAAGAATTTGTATTTGCAATTGTACTGTCGCTACTACGGCAGTAATATGCAAGGCGGCGGTACCATACCTGGAAGAGATATTACTCTACTACCTACTTAAAAATATATCGTCTAATGACATGAAAAACTCATTAAATAACACAATTAACAATTTGAGAAAGAGGAATTTTAATGATTTTTTCCAGCCCATATTTTAGAAAGGTTTATTAATTGGAGCAAATAAATTGCATAATTTGGGTTTAGATCAATTCGTGAAATTTATCAAATACTATTTATTTGTTTATTATATTTATTAAATATGATAAAAATGTGTTCAAGGAGTTGGTGACTTTTTTCAGGTCAAGATAGAGTTTAAATTGATAACATTGTGTCAATAACTCAAAATCTCCCAAAATTATTCTTAGTAAGTTTTACTTTTCAACCAACAATATGTTACCGTATGGAATTAAAAGACACCACCGCTAATGCGGTAGAATTAAGTAGATTGGTACCAAACAGAGATTACATGTTGCAAAACTATCAAATAGTTAAAATTTAACTACGTTTAATTTACTTGTTTATGTACGTTACATACTTACTGCAATAAATGTTCATAATTTACTTAAAGTATTAATGGTGGTACGAACTCGGTGGTAGAGTTCTGCATTGTTTCGCCTGTGTCTTGTACTTTCCCATTATTTTGAGGTATTTTTAGCTCAAAGAAGCAAAAGATATACATACATTTTTCCAAGTTCAAAAATCTAAAGTTTGTTAAAAATGATTTTTTTTTCTCTTTACCTATAATGTAAGCCCACTAATTATATACCGCTGCATATATATTATAAACACCAAGTGATAAACATCGTATTTTAGTAGAAAATACATTGTTATCTAGACAGAATTTATACTAAAATTTGTAATACCAAAACCGATGTATAAGACTAATGACCCAACGAGGAAAAATAAAAAAAAGACCTACAAATCGCTATATTCTATCCCTTAAACGCGTCCTAAGCATAACAGACCTTGGGGACTCTGTCAAATGATACTACGCCGACAAGTGAGTTTAGATTTCGTTAGATATTTTTAACGATAAGCTCACTTTTGGAAGGAGGTGATTTTCCTTCTCCCATTTCTTATGATAAGCTAAATCTTGTCTTATATTTGATAGGACTACAAACGTTTTTTGTGGAATACGAATTAGGTAAAAAATACACTTGTATCGTATTTTTGATAATATCGTTCATATTGCTTCGATGCGTCATAACTCATAATACTTATTTTTTTTTTAATTTATTTAAAGTTTATTGTAAGTACACATAAATGTAAAATTGTACAAAAGGCGGCTTTAATGCTAGATAATTTATCTCCCTGTCAACCTTTGAGCTAACAGAAATTGTAGTGTGTAGGTGCAAAGAAGTATAGAAAAATTAATAAAAAATATATATTGAAATAATTATGTAAGTAATAATACATAAATACTACTATAATGTTGGATGGTCAGAGTGGATTGGTACTGGAGATCAAGGGTGACGTAATGACACTACATACCAAATAATTCTATGTACTAGTTTTTTTCAACCCTTGACACAAAACGAGTGGTGTTATAAGTTTCAGGTGTGTATCTGTGTATCTGTGTATCTGTGTATCTGTGTATCTGTGTATCTGTGTATCTGTGTATCTGTGTATCTGTGTATCTGTGTATCTGTGTATCTGTGTATCTGTGTATCTGTGTATCTGTGTATCTGTGTATCTGTGTATCTGTGTATCTGTGTATCTGTGTATCTGTGTATCTGTGTATCTGTGTATCTGTGTATCTGTGTATCTGTGTATCTGTGTATCTGTAAATCTGTGTATCTGTGTATCTGTGTATCTGTGTATCTGTGTATCTGTGTATCTGTGTATCTGTGTGTCTGTGTATCTGTGTATCTGTGTATCTGTGTATCGGTGTATCTGTAAATCTGTGTATCTGTGTATCTGTGTATCTGTGTATCTGTGTATCTGTGTATCTGTGTATCTGTGTATCTGTGTATCTGTGTATCTGTGTATCTGTGTATCTGTGTATCTGTGTATCTGTGTATCTGTGTATCTGTGTATCTGTGTATTTGTGTATATGTGTATCTGTGTATCTGTGTGTCTGTGTATCTGTGTATCTGTGTGTCTGTCCGTGGCATCGTAGGGGCCAGGCGAATGGTCCAATTTGGTTGCGGTTTTTTTAAATTGAAAGGACTGTTTTGCGAGATGGTTTTTATCTATGATTCAATAGAATCTGTTCAGCCGTTTCAAGATTACCAGCTCTTTTCAAATTAATGAAAGGAATTAAGTAACTTGTAAAAGTTTTTTCAATACTAAATTTTGGTTTTTGTTACTTTATTAATATTGCGTTTACATGGTAACCTTGGGCTGATACTTTAAAATCCTCATTCGAAGATCATCAGCGTCTATTTGACTGGCAATTTTCGTATTTCAATAACAGATTTTCCAAATATTGCAAGCCATTTTTTAACGACGTTCTGATATTCGTAGTACAAAATCTTGGCAGACTTGTGAAAGATCAGTGACAATGCAACTCTATGGCACCATTCAACTGAGCTCATGATGTAGCCTGGATGTAGGGACTGGAACTCTCTGTTGCAGAGTTTAAACAAGACATTCTTGTTTGGACTGCGTCTTGTTGCTATAAGTACTAAGTTTGATTTGTGTTCATGATGACGAGGATCTCAAGATGAAGCTGATAAAGTGCTACCGAAACCCACGCGCGAATGTAGAAAGAGATAAGATAGTCAAGTTCGGACTTGATGGAGGAAGTCTTTGGAGCAGGATGGCTTTCGGGTTCAGAAGATAGAGTGGGAAGAAGTTCATGAGAAATTCTAAGCTGACCCAGTAAAAACAATTGAATGTGAGTTATTTCGGTTTGTTTTAGCATATTTTTTGGTGGCAGATGTTTTTTTTTTAAATTTAATAATGGAAATTGAAGATGGTTATGGGAACCTTTGAACTAAACAAGATAAACCCATCGAGTTTGGACTCATTTTTTCTGTTTTGTGTTAGATAACTTCTGTGGTCTTATGATGAAACAGGAAGGAGGTTATGGGAACTTTTAATTTAAATTGAGCAACCACGATTTGGAGCTTAGTTGGTTTGTTCAAATAAGGATTTTGGAATAGAATGGCTTCCAATTTCTGAACATAAAACTGAAAGAATTCTATAATATCTCGCTAAACCAGATAAACTCATTGAGTATGAGCTAATTGGGTTTGTTTTGGTACTGGATGATTTTAAAAATCTATTGATGTAACTGGAAGATGGCTACAGGATCTTTTAAACTAAACGAGATAAACCCATCGCGTTTATGGTTCTTAATGGTTCTGCTTTGACAAATAATCTGGTGTTAGATGATTTCCAGATTTTCACAATAAAATGAGAGCAGGTTATGGAAACGAAACGAACGACTTCCCGCTACCTTACCCCTTCCTTTCCATTACCTTTCTGCTACCTTCCCACTACTTTTCCCTTACTTCCCCTACCTTCACCCTAACTGCCCACTACCTGCCCCTACGTACCCCCTACCTTCTCCTGCCTTTCCCTACTTTTCTCTACCGTCCCTTACCTTCCCCTAACTTCTCCCTACCTTCCTTCTACCTTTCTTTACCTTACCATACCCTCCCAACTTCCTACCCGCTACCTTTCCCTATTTTTCCCTGTGTTCCTTCTACCTTCCATCTCTATCCCCTATTTTATCCCCGCCCTATGTCACCTCCCTACCTACTACATCTCACTCCCCCTATCTCTTCATCCCCATCTCCCCTCCCTTAAACCCCCTCCTTACTCATATCTCTCCCTTCACCCTTATCTCCCCCGTCCCCCTATCTGTCCGTCCCCCTATCTCCCACTCCATCAATTTCCACCTAACCACATCTCCCTTCTCTTATTTTGTAACGTTAGAACCTCCACTTCTAAGGAAAGTAGAGGAAGAGGGTCCAAGTCACAAGATAAGCTGTCACCAGATTCCTGAAGCTCGAGAAACCTGATAGCACAAGGGGAAGGTTAAATGAAATGTAGATTTAATATTATATATTGTCAGAAGACAAAGTCCAGCACTGGATTTTATTGGACCCCCGGGTCAAGTGTAGAAGTAAGAGTCGCGCTGCTGTAGATACACGTGGATAAGCACGAGGAACTTGGCACGTAGTACTGGCACGGAGTACGTAGAAGGGCAAGCGCTCAGTAGATACGCTCGCACAAGGGCTCGCGCTCAGTAGGCACGCTCGAAGAAGGGTGCGCGCTCAGTAGGCATGCTCGCAGAAGGGCACGCGCTCAGTAGGCATGCTCGCAGAAGGGCGCGCGCTCAGTAGGCACGCTCGCAGAAGGGCGCGCGCTCAGTAGGCACGCTCGCAGCAGGGCGCGCGCTCAGTAGGCACGCTCGCAGAAGGGCGCGCTCAGTAGGCACAACGTGCGTAAAAGGGCGCAACCTCGGGCACGAAGTACAGGAACTAGCAAGCACGTAGAGTGGCGCGCGCTCAAGCACGCGCGTAGAGGACGTCTTGATGGCTCTGGATCAGCAGAGAAGGCTCCGGAGACTGTAACTTCTTCAAGACTTCTTCCAAACTACTTCATATTGATATGATACTTTTAGTTATAAATTCCCGGCGATGACTCATTCGATGATGGCTGTCTCGGGTATTTATAGGCCCAAGGATGGAACAATGTCGAAACTTAAAGATATTCGAATTATATTTTTATATTAGGGGTACATTGATTAGGAACTCATTTAGAAAGCATAAATTCAAATTTAAGAAAATAATTTTGACATACTTTGTGTCATGTCAAAATTATGAAAATCAAAATAATGGAAAATGTTTATAATTAAAAACATTAATACAACATGAAATAGAAAGTAAAACATAACCAAAGTACAAAGGGAATACATAAAAAATGTAAGGAGTCAAATAACACTCGTAAGATAAATTCAAAATACAGAAACATAAACATAGAAGTAAGGAATCACTACAATCTCTCCCCCTAGCCCCTCTTACCTTATCCCTCCTCCCACCTCTCTTTTATTTAATTTTTCATATTTTTTTGTAATACAACATATTTTTTAATAAATGTGAAAATATTTTTTTTCTTTTTTTTCTTTTATTTAAATAAAAATTAAAATAGAACTTGTAAAAATAAATACTAAAAAAATGTCATGTCATGTTTACATCATTCCTCCACGCTTGTAATATTGAATCTTACTAAGGTCAGAGTGCTAAGTGTGAGTTTTTCTTTTCGCATTCGATCGTGAGCGCGTTTGGAGTTTACTAGGAATTTGTATGTGATTTGTACAGCGCCACCTAGTGGTAAACGTGAGAAACCAGTTTACCACTAGGTGGCGCTGTACAAATCACATACAAATTCCTAGTAAATTCCAAACGCGCTCAAAATCGAATGCGAAAAGAAAAACTCACACTTAGCACTCAGTATGTAACTCGTCGGCACCTCGATCACGCGCAGCAATAAAATAATAGTTATACTCTATTAAAGACTTTTATTTATAGTCCACAAAAATACACATTTTTAGTTACATGCTCAACACTGGTGAACCCGACGTGATCTAGAGGTGCCGTGCCAAAATTTAAATAAAATCGCAATATTAGTAGTTCCGGCAAACGACTTATGTGTGTGGACTTTAAATTCAGTGATAAACTTACAAACTTTTAAATAAACTTTTCAAGTGCTAGTTAAACATTATTTTCGACAACATGACACCGCAACAAAACAATAAACATGTACTTAAATTATTAATCATACAAATAATTATTGTCCCCGTTAGGGATCGAAACCTAGCCTCATTGATTTCGTTGTTAACATGTTTCCTGGTCGCTCGTCCAAGGACAGCGTGTTGCTGATGCGAATCCATTTAATTTTTCCTGCCAGAAATAGTCTAAGGCGGCTAAAGAAGTTTTCACTTAAAAAATTATTATAATTATTTTTTAATATAAAAACATTTTTGTTGATCAGATATAGATACTTTCAAAATTTTCAAACAATATGCCAACCTGTCAGTACAAACCCGGCTTTGTAAACAATCAACACGTTCTTAATTAAACAATTTCTCTTCCTGATTGCATAATTAATAAATTCAAAGAACCGGAATTAAGTAAATAATGGATGTTCTGAAGATTTGATAAGATTTTCATCTCTGTAACTCTTCATTAAATAATACCAAGTTAATTAGACGGAGTTAATATTTGTTACAAGAATGGCTTTTATAATTTTTATAAAATTCTAGATTTACTAAGGAATTTGTAAAACCTTAAACGGGGATATGTTACGAATTAGTAACATACACTGCTATGCAGATGATAGTACATACTCTGGCCGTAGCGGTATTTCCCACATCGAAGAGAGCCGAAAGAAGTTTGTGTCTGAAGTCGAGAATCGACTTACAGTTGTCTCGCAATGGGGTCGTCAAAACTTTGTCACATTCAACCCCAAAAAACACAGCTTTGCGCGTTCACTGCAAAAAGACACCCCTTGTCATATCACCTCGATTTGAGGATACTCTCCTGACAGCCTCAGCCAGTGTCGGAATCCTGGGAGTCGACATATCGAATACCGTTCAATTTTGCGGTCATTGGGAAGGCAAGGCGAAACCAGCCTCCAAAAAGCTCGGTGTGCTCAGCAGAGCGAAGCAGTATTTCTTGCCGGCCCATCGTCTCCAATTTTATAAGGCGCAAATTCGGCCTCACATGGAGTACTGCTCTCATCTCTGGGCCGGAACTCCCCAGTACCAGCTTCTTCCTCTTGACCGCATTCAACGTAGAGCGGTTCGAATCGTTGACGATCAGGCTATTTCGAAACGGCTTGACTCTTTGATATTACGCAGATATGTAAGCTCACTCTGCGACTTTTACCGTATCTATCACGGAAAGTGTTCCAACGAGTTGTTTGGATTAATTCCTGCTGCTAACTTCCATCATCGGACATGGCGTCAAAATTTGAAGTTCCACCCACACCATCTTGATGTCTGGAAATCCACAACCGTGCGGTTCTCCCGGCACTTTTTGCCTCGCACTACTCTTTTGTGGAATCAATTACCGGCAGGGGATATTCCTTCAAGAAAAGAGCTTAAAAGGGCGGCATTGCAACTACAAGGCCTCTGGTATTGCAGATGTCCATGGGAGGCAGTGATCACTCAACATAAGTTGCACCTCCTGCTCGTTTACCCCCTCTTCTCTAAAAAAAAACCTTAAACAGGTTCCGTCCCAGTGTTGGTTCTGGGCTCCTTTGAAGAATAGACCAACTGTTGTTCTGCCAGGCAGGTCGTAAAAGGCGACCGATTGTCTATGCAAGTCACTTCCATCGTGACTACTAGGTGGTAGAGTTCTGCATTGTCTCGCCCGGGTTTGGTACCATCGCCTTACCTATTCCTGCCGCAATAGCGTCAGTGCTTGTCACTGTCGTGTTCGGCTTTGGAGGGTAAGGTAGCCGGTATACTTATGCATGTGGCATTAGACCCCGCCACAAGATAGCAACGCACTATTAACATCTTCGGTGTCTACAGGCGATGGTTGACTCTTACCACCAGGAGACCCATCTGCTTGTTTGCTATCTTATGATATAAAAAAGTGCTCAGTCGTGAATAATATTGGGAAGTGATCGTACTACAGATATTGAAATTGCCAAATTATAGTGGCATTGAACGGAGTTAACTGGCTGTTTGGCTATGTACTGTATTCCTATTATTAAAAAAGCCCAGCAGGCGTATCACCTAACGTTTGCAATCCGCCAACAATAAGCGATGGCTTTTAAACGTAACGAAAATCGTCGCTTGCTGGTCAATAGATGCATTTTTTTAATGTCACAGAACCAAAACTAATCAAGAGGTAACGCCTGCCACTAAAATACAAGGCGGTTATGTGTCTTGCAATAACTAAACAATTACGATAATTTTGCAATGCGAGTTATGTGACAACCCTGCGGATCGAATCGGAGAAAAACTTTATTCCATTTCTTTTTAACTTCCCACTACATATGTAGATAAGGAAGTTACTGAGTTTGCCCCAATTTTCGAAAATCGAGTTTTCACCAGAGTGCTAAGTGTGAGTTTTTCTTTTTGCATTCGATCGTGAGCGCGTTTCGAGTTTACTAGGAATTTGTATGTGATTTGTACAGCGCCACCTAGTGGTAAACTGGTTTCTCACGTTTACCACTAGGTGACGCTGTACAAATCACATACAAATTCCTAGTAAACTCCAAACGCGCTCACGATCGAATGCGAAAAGAAAAACTCACACTTAGCACTCAGATGTCGACGTTTTGAGGTCCTAGGAATCTTTCCGACTATTTTCACGATGACGTCAGTATGACTGTATGTACATATGTATGTGTGTGTGTGTATGTAAACATCTCATAACTTTTGAAAGGATGAACCATTCGAAACGCGGTTGATAGCATTCGATTGCATTCCGTTCAACTTAGACTTCCTGAAAATTTCAACCAAATCGGTCCAGGAGATTTTGAGAAATTTTGAAAAAACTTGAAAAAAAATTGTTGGCGAAGCAGTATTTTTTTAATATAATTTCCAGATTAATGTACAAACGATTGAGTACAATAACTAATCAGCTCTATTCCTCAAAAAATGATATCTAATGTATGAATTGCATCAAAATCGGTTTATCCGTTTGGGAGAAAATGTTGACGAAAAATTTTGAAAAAGGTGTTTTTTCGACACAACTTCGAAATTTTTCAACCAATCATTTTTGGTATTCTACGATATTTTAGTACTAACAAAATTACGTCAGATGGCATTTCAAAAATCAAAATCGAATGTATTGTTCAAAAGTTACAGCTTTTCACATATTAAAATTACATCATTTTAGCAAAAATACTTTATATTTTTGAAATAACTTTCAGGCTAATACACAGATTGACTTAAAAATCTTATCAGCTTTTTTCATTTAAAAACTGCATCAAATGCCGTTAATTTGATCAAAATCTGTCAATTTGTCTGGGATTTATTAATGATGAAAATAATTGAAAAAAATGTTTTTTGATATTGCTACGAAATTTTTCAACCTATCGATTATTTAGCTAAAGCCGCCTCTGTGGTCTAGTGGTCCAGCGTTGGCGTTGACCACATGAGGTCCCGGGTTCGATTCCCGGGTCGGGCACATTAAAAAAAAGTGTTTTTTTTCAGTTTTTTGAGAAACACAAAGTTGCTCGGGATTGGAAAGTGCCCGGTTGGCGATAGGCTTGCCACCTATCACATTGTGGGACTAAGTATCTTCGGCTAATCGTGGGTGCACTTGTTGTACCTCTGCCTACCCCTTCGGAGATATGGGCGTGAAGATAATTTTTAGCAATATTTTAGATCTCAAAAATTGAGTTGAACGTCATTAGAAAGACCAAATTCAACCAGCGTTTCAAAAATGTACAGCTTTTCAAAAATCAATATACTGCCATTTTAACAAAATAGATGTTTGAAATTAAAAAATTATGCTTATAGTTTTTACTCTTTTGAGCTTAAAATACCTTAATTTAGCGGGAAATTTCAGGGATGGCCTGTAGGGTCAACCACTTACACATTTTTTTTTCGAAATGAACTTAAGCAGTTGGTCCAAATGACCGCTAATGCGAAACCGGGCGATTTGGGAGAGCGTGTGCTCAGCCAGAGTTTAAGTTAAGTGACCTAAGAGCCCGCCCTAAGGGTATTTCCTGTGAGACCGAACATAAACTCTTAATGGATGTTGATTTTTTTGACAGAAATTATATGAGATGAAACTACTTTAACCATTGATATAAAAACACAAGATACGCAATCACTGTCTCAAAAACGTCCTCTAAAAATCAGTGCAATATTTTAAATTGTGCATTCATCTATATACATATAATAAAATTGTAGGAAAGTCAATGTATGTCCGGGGTAAACTCAAAAAGTACTGCATGGATTTACTTCAAATTTTGCATGAATATTACTAACAAGTCGGGTCAATATATAGGCTACATATTATCACGCTATTACCTACGGGGGAGGAGCTGTGCGAAGTAAATGAAGTCCGCGCGAACGAAGTCGCGGACAACAGCTAGTTTCAAATAGAATCGTGTCGGTTGCGATACTGTCAATTTATTATGTTGTATATGCAAAAACATATATTTTTGCCATATCTATAACTACTTGTGTGAAATTAGGGATAGTTTTGAGTGTCAGTTTTGTTCGGAACTGTGCATCTTGGATTTTTTATATCAATGCTTTAAACCAAGATATTGGTATATTTTTCATATCATGGGATACCAAAGAATGAAATGGCACTCTTGATGGGAAGATATAACCTTCGCCTATAGATACCAAGTGTTAATGGTGTGTTGCAATTTGTTGGCGGAAATGTGGTGCCACTTGTATAAGGTTACTTACTACCATACAGGAATAAGACAGTGACAACCACCGACGCTGTAGCAGGAGAAATAGCTATAACGGTAGTGCCAGACCTGGGCGAGACGTTGCGGAACTCCACCATCCAGTACTCATAGTGGTAGTGACATGTTTAGTCAATTGTTCGCCTTTTACGAACTGCCTGACAAAATGGCACATGGTTTTAAAGGGGCTAAAACTAAAACTGGGGCACATGGTTTCAAAGGGGCTAAAGCTAAAACTGGGGCACATGGTTTCAAAGGGGTTAAAACTAAAACTGGGGCACATGGTTTCAAAGGGACTAAAACTAAAACTGGGGCACATGGTTTCAAAGAGGCTAAAACTAAAACTGGGGCACATGTTTTCAAAGGGGCTAAAACTAAAACTGAGGCACATGGTTTCAAAGGGGCTTAAACTAAATTTGAGGCACAAGGTATCAAAGGGGCTAAAACTAAAACTAGGGCACATGGTTTCAAAGGGGATAAAGCTAAAACTGGGGCACATGATATCAAAGAGGCTAAAACTAAAACTGGGGCACATGTTTTCAAAGGGGCTAAAACTAAAACTGGGGCACATGGTTTCAAAGGTGCTAAAACTAAAACTGGGGTACATGGTTTCAAAGTTGCTAAAACTAAAACTGGGGCACATGGTTTAAAATGCTAAAACTTAAACTGGAAAAATCCACAGTACTTTTATTCTTTAGAAAAAACTGGTCAAATGCGATTCAGGTTCGCATGGCGAGAGTTCCGTACAAACTTGGTAACCTTAGCTACACATAAATTTCATGATTCTAGGTATACGGGAATAAATAGTAAGAATAAAAATAAATTTATTTATTTGCATTAACCATAATTTTAAATTGCAATGGTAGGGTACACTTTTAGCCAACAATATGTCAGTTCCAGAGGACTTATGATTTCACAAGAGAATCAAAGCCTATAAGAAAGTACCCTATAGGTTTTGATTCTATTGCAAAATCGCAAAATATGCGACATAAACGGTCAACGTAAACATCTTTTGATCGTATTTTTTGTGATGTAACCAAAAATTTTAAGTTCTCGGATTTTTCCTTTACATTTGCTGAAAGATATTGCTTCTTGTTAAGTTTTACATAATAATAATATTCTCTAAGTATTACAATAAGGGCACTTTGCTGTGATAAAGAGGAAATTGGAACTACAGCCGCCGTATTGTAAAATTTCATTCTACTGGCGTTTTTGGGGTTCGGTACCCCGAAAGGAAATAACGGAACACTTATAGGATCATTTTGTTGTCCGTCCGTCCGTCTGTCAAAACCCTTTTTCTCAAAAACGCGTGGAGGTATTAAACTGAAATTTATATCAAATACTCAGATCTACAGTCCCTTGGAGCTTTAAAGAAGTCAAACTTCTAAGACAACGCAATCAAAAGATACAGCCGTTTATGCCGCAAACTTCCGCAAATATTCGAAACTCGCAAAAGAATCGAAACCTACAGAGCACTTCCCTTGAACTCAGAATCTCGAAATTTGGTACGAAGCAACGTCTTATAGCACAGATCAAGGAAAAATTGCGGAAACCGCAAATTTTAGTTACATCATATAATTAAAATACTGTGGTTATTTTGAGGTTGATATATTGTTGCTGTCATGTATACAGGTTTGTAGTAAGTGCGCGAATCTGACTTATACTAGGCCGTTTTTTTAATAACATTTTTAAAAAGCAACTCTAATTGCCTCACTAGATACGCCATTTACAGAACAGATAATGATGGCACGTCATTGATTTTTTATATATCATTAGATAGCAAATAAGCAGATGACTCTCCTGATGGAAAGAGAAAATATCGCCAATAGACACAAAAGCTGTTAATCGTGCCTTGCTATTCGAGTGGCAAAATTGTAATGCCACAAAACCGGAACACGACAATGACAAATATTGACGCTTTTGCAGCTGGAATAGGTAAAGTGGTGGTACCAAATACCCGGCCAAGATATTGCAGAATCTTTACCACTTTTTATCTACGGTGGTAAAGACTCGCATAGCCAATTATTTGCTTTTTACGAATTGCCAGGTAGAACAGCAGACTATCTATTCTTCAAAGGCAGTTTGAGCTAACACGGGGGAAGCAATTTCTTCAGTATCTTCCGGGCGTAATTAACGTAATAACATTTATAAATAAAAAATTGCTGAATAATTATACACTGAAACTGTTTACACAGCTCGATATAAATATCTTTATGCTTAAAACAAAAAAAAGATCATTAAACAATATAACTCATTACATTGCAAAAATATTGTAAATAGGGATGTCTCGATAAATTATTCCACTAAAAAATTAATCCCGTAGTTGGCAAGCAATCGGAAGTAACGAGCCGGAACTGAATAAATGATATAATTTGAATAGCCGTCTGATAACGAGTGCCATTTATCCCGGGGGATTCTGTAGTGTGTCCCATTTTTAAAATTAAAAAATGTGAGCTTGTAATCTTTACGTGCGATTAAAGTAAAGCTATAAACGAACATTATTTAAAAGAAAATAAATTATTTAATCCTACGTTCACTATCAAAATTATTTTCATCAATTGCGAATACAAATATAATCGAGAATAAAGACTTTTCGTATTTTATGAGTAAAAAGTTCCAGTAAAATCGCTTTGGTTGTACTATTCTATAAATAACTGGCTGGATTAGAAACAATTAAATATATATTTTAAGAAATAATACCAGCTTATCTCAGTATCTTAGACGCTGATCTTAGATGAAGGAAACTTGTCAAAGATCAGTGTATCGTGTATAATATTACCACTAGACTGGCTGCTGTCAAAGAATTTTTGTGCCTTTTTGAATATCGCCATTTTGGCGCTGTAGACCGTTGCAAGCGTTCACGGAAATAAAATTAGTGATGCCCACATCGACATCTTCGATAAGTTTATCGATCGTTTAATATTTATAGCTAGGTGGGCTGTGGGTCATGAAAATACTAAAATTATTGTATTAGTTTGGGCATATACAGGAAGTCCAAAAAATGGAGCAGCTGCTATAATAGGCTGTACCCCTGTCGTAGGGGTACAGCCCATCATACACAGCAAGGTATGATAAAAAAGTGACCTAACACTTAACAATACCGAGATAAAGTTAAATTAAGAATATATTTTAAACATGCTTCTTCTTAACGTCTCTTAATCGGGGCACTGACCGCGCCTGCTGAGAATTACTTAAAGGTATACGTCATGTATTGGTGTTTATTTTAAAAAAACACCGATTTAAAACATTTCACGCAGTATAAAAAGATAAAAAATTAAGGCACTTACCTAGGTACCTTATATTTCCAAGTGTCTGGAGTGTCTCGGTGTTCTCACGGATTGTCACGAAATATCACATTATGTTTTATAATTACCGAAGATTTATTTACTCTTTTTCAGCTTTTAAAAAAGATCACATGGCACCTCACAAGTTTGGTAGGTAAATTCTCTTAGAGGGGTAAATGTTCAAAATTTCGTCCTTGCACTAAAATGCACGCATGAGCACGTCGTACAATATCTCATCGTACGTGAGGAAACATTTGCGACGCATCTCTCCTCAACTTGTCAAATGCGTCAACGAGTTTTTGCCGCATCACTTCTTTTGTAGGAGACTCAGTAGCAAATACTTGGTCTTTAATGTAACTCCACAAAAATAAGTCTAATGGGGTCAAATCTGGAGATCATGGGGGCCACAAGTGAAGAGCGTTAGGACCTATTATTTGTGTACCAAATTCCTGTTCGAGCAACTCCCTAACTATGCGACTGTTATGCGCTGGAGCGCCATCCTGTTGAAAATACACTCGCTGTCGTACATCTAAAGGTAGCTTGTCCAAGAATTCCTGAATTGTTCATAAAATCTCGTAGATTTTCCTTGTTAGCCGGTTAGGTAAATAATAAGGACCCACTTAACGATCTCCATGCATACCTACCCATACGTTGATGAACCAGCGATGTTGATGAGCCGTTGGCCTAAGCGCATGCGGGTTGTCTATTGCGTATTTCAACGATTGAACATTGCTTTTCTCTGAAATGTACTTTCATCACTCCACAGTACGTTACTGATGAAGGTGGCATCATCATTTAATTTGTCGAGGAGCCATTGATAATATCGGATTCGACTTTCAAGGTCACTCGGCTGCAGGGCTTGGACAGTGGTGAACTTAAATGGATAAATCCTTAAGCACCGGCATCCGAATTGCGAGAGGTAAAACTTCCGTGATCCCGTTATCTTTGTAAAACTCTCATAATTACTCCGCCATTATTAGGTACTTGTTGATCGTTGCGATGGCCTAAATAATTCAAATACATTCCTAACGATTCACTTTGATTACCCATAGCCATGCCATAGGCTAACACCATATCAGTGTACTGTACATTACTGTATTGAAAAAATGGCATAATTACACCAAAATACTACAAAACACAAACTATCTTTTTATTTATTATTATCACAAAATAAAACAGTGTAGATCCATATCAGTAACACTAATAAACCTTGTGAAGGTTTGTCTTGGTGTTAGATTTTCTATACTTAAATCTAAGACAGAAAAAAAGAAATAGGTAAACTTTCTAAATTAAATTAAATAACAATAAACAGTAAGTAGTTAAATTAAACAATTACAAAACAATACATTTAACTTGAGGTATAAGTACAAAACTATCATCACGTCACGGCAAGCCCGGGTGATGCGAGCCGGTCCCGCAAACAAAACTCGTTTTGTGATAGCAATATACAGAATGTATCATTGTTAATGTGATTGTTGTAAAATTCGTTTAATATTGAATGGCGTTAATGTGTTACGTATTTCGCGGGGAAAACTATTAATTTGATGTGGTATTACATATTGTGAAGTACGTTTTCCATAGAAATTATTATGTGCAGGTACACAGCTTTCTGTTGGTCACACTTCTAGTTGTTACCGTCGGATGTTGTATTTCCTGTTGTATTTCTTTGTTAAAATATTGTTCGCAGAGTAAGCTATATTTTAATTTATTTTCAATAAGCATATCTTCACAATATTTAAACAATTCTATAGGGTTATTTTTGTATTGGAACGAAGTTCCTTATCGCGCGTTGTGAAAGGGGGCTAGACGGAAAAAATTCTTACGAAGATTTGTCACGACACTTTTTGTATTTTTTGTAAGCTGTGCGGCTCTCTCTCTCTCTCTCTGATAAAATTAAATATTAATCTAATAATAAATGTTTTATTGTGTATAATTATAAAAAAACGTTGTAATTAATAAATTTAAACTAACATGAATTAGAAATTACTCTTTTTAAATTACGAGTATGTAATTTATAAAGTTGCATGTTAAAAAATTTAGTTTATAAGGTAGAACATGTTGATAAATATACATTAAATTGTACCACTTAACTAAATTGATACAAATTATCTATTATCTTTCTTCTGTGTTTAAACTTTGTAAAATGTCAATATTTTAATTAAACAAAAAATTAATTTTGTAATTCATTGAAATAAGTTGTGATGTCAATTAATGTGTGTAATTGTATCATGTAACTATAATTTAAAAAAAAAAACAAGCCCGCTGAGTTTCTTCCGCCGGATCTTCTCAGTGTGTGGCCGCGTTCCGATCCGGTAGTTATTGTAAAAATCGACTCACAACATTTTTAGTTTAATGATAAATAATTATAATTTTAAAATATTTGCACACCATATCATGGTAGAATATGTTGGTAACTTAATCAAATTTTAATAACTTGTAACTCCCATATTCTGGCAAATAAATGATTTCTTTCTTTCTTTCTTTCTTCTTTCTTTCTCTCTCTCTCTCTCTTTCAATTCAAGCAAGCCAGATATTTTCATTTCTATTATTATTACGAAAATTGAGCCTACTGATTAAGTTTATATTACATTATATTTGTTAATAATAAAAAAATATTATTATAACTTAAAAAAAATTAAATTTTATTACAATTCCTTCACTAATTAATCGAAAGGAACTTCGTTTCATCCTTGACATCTCTCAAGTTTTTTTCTTTTATTTTGCGGGGAACTATTGTTTTAAGCAAGCTGTACTGTATGTCACTTATTTGTTTTAAGTAAGTTTTAAATGTGCGTCCATAGCTACTAAGTCCATACGACACTATACTTTCTGCTAATGCTTTATACATGGTTAATAGCACGGCAAACCGCACGCGACTCTTTATGAGGAAAAATTTGGCCGTTATAGCCCTGAGTCTATCGCAAACTTTGGTAATATGTTTACTCCAATTAGGTCTGTTATCGATAGTGAGACCTAAGTATGTTTGTCCTGATACTTCATGTAAATTAAAACAGTCGTTAGTACACATTTTTGTATCAAGCATAACTGACTTATGTAAGCAGTCATGACTGTGGGCCACTGTCTTTACTTCTTTTGTGCAGGGGTTTTGACAAGAGCGTATGTGGAGTAGTTTAGTTTTTTCTGCGTTAAGAACCAACCCGAGTCGTGAGACCATTTGCAGATTGTAATGAAATCCAACTGAATCTGCATTTCTGCTTTACTTAAGTCTCTATCAGCAGCTATCAAGCATCAAGCAGGTATCATCTGCGAATTGAAATATGGTGCAGTGTTTGATTATATTATTCATGACGTTGAACAGCACTAAAATCCTAAAAAAACTTAAAAACAAACACTAAATGATCCGAAAAAATACCGACTTTATGCGACATACGACTTAGAACAATAACGAAGTTTCGACTGAATATTGGAAATTGATATTTTTAAAATAAAGTAAAATTTAAAGCTTGGTCCACACTACCAAAATTAACAGAATTTTATTTTTTGTTATCGATAGGTTTGTTATTTATTCGAGGAAAAACATAAAATCTTTATGGAAGTAATAACTAGTGACTGCTCAAAGGATTAATAGAAAAATGTATTTTTGCCTTTTTGAAGAAAAGAAACAAAATAGTATCATTGATTAATTATATTTCGAATGGCTCAGCAAATTCTAGCATTAATGGAAGTACAGTAAATAAAATAAATGGTTACTGTTTAGGACCAGTTACTTTACACATTATTTCCAACGCAATGACGTCGATTCCGTCATTATCGTGTTCCGGTTTGAAGAATAAGTACAAATAGCAACATGCGATTAACATCTTTTTTGTCTATAGGCTATGGTTACTCTATCAGGTGAGACATATGCTTGTTTGTTTGTAATATATGTTAAAGAAAAATTGTTAAAATATATTCTAATAATTCGTAAAGAAAATTGTGCAGGAAAGGGTCACTAGTAATATTATGACACCGATATTTGTTTGTCTTTCTTTCACGCAATATTGGTTTCACAGATTTAGATGAAATTTGGCATTGAGATATATATATATATATATATATATATATATATATATATATATATATATATATATATATATATATATATATATATATATATATATATATATATATATATAATTGTAAAAGTAAAGAAAACACCGAATATTTTATACATTTAATTTTATAATACATGGGGCACATTAAAAGTTTTGCACTTCTAGCAAATCGGAATTATTTGAATTTTGAATGTTATATTTTTAAAACGTTGCAACCTTCTTAGTAATAAAAAAAAACAATTGGCGGGAAATGATTTGTCAATAGTTTTTTATCACACATCAAAATTCTACGTACGCAACAAAAATGGAATTATGTCGAAAAGATTTTAGAGCGATGATTTTTTATGATTTTAAAAGTTCTCTTTCTCCGCAAGACTGTGCCGCTCTTCTCAAAATGCTTTTTGGAGAGAAGCACCTTGTTTGAGCACCATGAGGCGATGGTTTGCTGAATTTGAAAGAGGTCGAGTTTCTTTACGTGACGAATTTCGTGAAGGGCGGCCTTCAACTGCCGTCAACAAAAGTAATGTGGCCGTGCCGCTCGTCTTCAAAATGCTTTTGGGAGAGAAGCACCTTGTTTGAGCACCGTGAGGCGATGGTTTGCTGAATTTGAGAGAGGTCGAGTTTCTTTACATGACGAATTTCGTGAAGGGCGGCCTTCAACTGCCATCAACTACTGATAAGCGATTAGTTGCAGAAAACCCCCGGATTACCTATGAGATAATTTGAGGACTATTGGGGATTGGTATGAACCAAATTCAGGAAATTTTACACGAAGCATTGAAAGTTCGGAAACTTTGTTGTCGTAGGATCCTTCATGGACTGACAGCGGAGCAGAAGCGCGCTCGCGTGGAATGGTGCTCACAGATGCTACTGAAGTGCGACCATGGATATTCTAATGCTGTTTATGATATTATCACAGGAGACGAAACGTAGATTTATTGTTTTGAGCCCGATAAAAAAACAGCAATCTTGTGAATGGATGTTTGAAAATGAGAACAGGCCAACAAAAGTGAGACAGACGAGAAACGTTGGTATAAAAATTATCGTGTTTTTTTTTCTCATTTACGGGTCCAATCTGTACAATTTCACTTGAAAATCAAAAGAGTGTTAATGCCAAATGGTATTCTACTATTTGTTTACTCAGGATGTTACAAAAAGTTCGCGAAAGACGACCCAAAAGCCACATTCTCCTACACAATGATAACGCTTCTTCACACACGGCCAACAAAACAAAGTCATTTTTAGCTTCCGAAAAAGTACATCTCATCACTTATCCTGGGCATAGCTCCAACCTAACAAACTGTGATTTCTGTATTTTCCCCAAAATCAAAGATTTGATGAGAGGTTTTACTTTTACCAATTCCAAAGAGCCAGTGATACCGTTCAATCAGCACGTAGAAAACATGCCTTCAGATCTGTGGTCCTCCTGTTTTAAAAAATGGTTCGATCGCATGAAAAAATGTTTGAAATGTAAAGGAGATTATATTTAAAAGCAATAAACATAATATTTTGGTTACAACATGTTGTTTTATTATGTTACGCAAAACTTATGGTGTGACCTACGTACTGCATAATTTCTTCGAGACTTTGATTGTGATAGTATAGGTACCGAAAGTCCAACAAATGACTCGTTTGTCTTATTTTTGTTAGACAATCTCAGGTTGACCGGAGGTTGCATTAATTTGTCCTTATTTCTTGTATTGTAGTACGATAGCGAAAATATACCTTTCATGTTTCTTCAAAAAATTAAGTTGTTAACGAATTCCTATTTAATAAAAATAATACAGACGAGCTCCAATTATTTGCCATGTTAAGAAATGCCGTATACTTTCACCAGTTACAGAAAGTGAAATTGTTTTTGTTGCTGCGATAATTCTTATATATGTACGTTTTGTCATAATTTGTTTAATCAAAATATCGAAATGACTTTTAAAAGTTTCAATCATGATAGTTTGATTGCAATATTTGATAAACAAAACAAAAAACATTAACTATCAAAAATATTGTGAACAATGAGAATCTGTTTTCTTTGGAGTCCGATTAACAGCTTTCATTGTTGTAGTCATATATTTTTTCCATTAAATCGACTGGAAATCTGCAAAAATAAATTGTAATTAAAATCATAGTTCACTGCATACAAAACACTTAGTCTATAAGTGAGGCATATTTAATTAAAATGGAAACGAAATAAGACGATAGATAAAGTGACTTAAATGTGCAACTATGAAAAAGAAGACTGAGTTGGACTACTAAAGAAGAATATCGATATTGAAATTATCGATATGATCTGTTGATATCACTAGTTAATTCTAAGCAAAATAAAACTAGCAAAAAGCAGAGCTTTGTAAGGGCTCGCTAAGTTATATTACCTAGTAATATTCTTAGGAAAGTATTTTTATGCGAATTACATCTTTTAATGTATCATAGACTTTAAGATCTTTTAATGCATCATGGAAATTATTTATTATATTCGCATCAAAGGCGTCGTCAGGCTTTGTATCTAGGGAGACGTAGAAAAATAACACCAAAATAATAAATAAAATGTTTCTAAGATAATTTTTTTTAAGTACTTATGTATAAGAAAAATTCTTTAATATTTTCTTGATTTATTAAAAACACGATTTCTATAATTTTATCAATATTATCTACACAGAACAATTATATGTTTAAAAATGTGTTTTTTCAGTTTGCTGATAAAAACAGCGTTGCCCGGGATTGGAAAATTACCCAGTTGGTGATAGACTGGTCACCTATCATTGTCTGTAGTCTGTAAATCTTGCAAGCCATCCCCGAAACTTCCTGCTAAATTAACGTATTTTAAGCTCAAAATAGTAAAAACTATAAGCATAGGTTTTTTCAGTATAAACATTTATTTTGATAAAAATGGCAGTAGTTATATTAATTTTTGAAAAGCTGTATATTTTGGAAACGATGATCAATTTTGATCTTTCAAATGGCATTCAACTAAATTTAAATATTGCTTTAGCTAAAAAATCTGTAGGTTCAAAAATTTCGAAGCAATGTCAAAAAACATTTTTTCAAAAATTTTCGTCATTGATAGATCCCAAACAAATTGAACAATTTTTAACCAATTAACGGTACGTGGTGCAGTTTTTAAAGGAGAAAAGATGATAAGATCTTGAAGTCAATCGGTATATTAGCCTGAAAGTTATTTCAATAATATTAAGTAACTTTGCTAAAGAAAACGTAATTTAAATATTTGAAAAGCTGTAACTTTTGGAAATAAGATTCGGTTTTGATTTTTAAAAGGGCATTCAACGAAATTTTTTTAGTACTAAAATATCGTAGAATACCAAAAAATGATTGGTTGAAATATTTCGAAGTTATGTCGAAAAAACACTTTTTTAAAAATTTTCGTCAACGATTACTTCCAAACGAATAAACTGATTTTGAGGCAATTTATGCATTAGACGTAACTTTTTGAGGAATAGAGATGATTAGATTTGTACTCAATCAGTACATTAACCTGGAAGTTATTTAAAAAATTCTGTTTCGCCACAATTTTTTTGGGTTTTTTCAAAATGGTTCCTAAGACCACAAAACGTGGACGTATGGTGAAAACTCCATTTTTAAAAATCGGAGCAAAATAGGTAACCTCCCTATCTACATACGTAGTGGGAAGTTAAAAAGTACAATTGTTTTAATAGATTAATATTGTATTAAAATGGAGTGAATGAAAATGAATTAAATGAAATCAAACTACCACGCCAAAGCTTAAACCTAAAAGTGCGATATATTTTCAGTAAAATGTACCACTAAAGGGCACAGATCGTCGCCTAGTGTAGCTTTGTAGTTTTTTAACTCGTTAGTTTTAAATTAGATGGCGTAAGCAGTAATAAAATTCCAATACAAAATGTATCTTCTATTTTTTAATATTTATGAAATAGCATTTTAATGGTAGATAACATATCTAGACATGAATTTAACCCACTACGTCAAAGCCCAAACCTAAAAGTGCGATACTTTTTTAGTAAAATGTACCACAAAAGTGCATAGAAAGTCGCCTAATGTAGGTTAGTTAATTAGATGATTTACATGCCATTTTACTCAATTTTTGATTAAAAACAGTGACTACGTGCATGTACCTGTGAAACGAAGTTTTACACTTCTTTAGGTAGGGAAGCTTGCAATATACGCTTTTCCTAATGTCTCAAAACTTCAGAGTATACCAAATATAAACTTAGAAATTCACTAAAACATTAATAAATTAATTAAAATGCATAACTGCTTCATAATATTTAGACTACCATGGCAACCATATACAGCATACGTCAAAATTATTTCCCGAGATCCTCGTGTTTTTCGAGCGTTTCAAAGTGACACAAAAAAATAGCTGTCATTTGTATGGGATAACCTGTCCAGTGGTAATATTATACACGTCATTGGTATATGTTCAATGTCATTCTATTTTTAAATAGCGGAAGCTACATGAAGTGATTCAAGTCAAAAAAAAGTCGCACCTACTAAATAAGTTTTATTTAAATTTCGTTTTCATGCTAAATATTTTGTCTGCTTGCGTGTTTTATTTGTTATTGGACGTGAACATCAATAATATTGATGTCATGTCTTTATTTTTTTATTTTGTTTTTAGCGGTCAAGATATTATTCAACTTTACAATATATAAAATATAAGTATATTTGTTGAGTGTTAGCGTGGACCACCAATTGATGAGTTTCAGATTCGATTTCCGACAGGGATAGGCATTTTTATGTTGAGAATATATGTTTGTATTTCTAAGTTTGGGTGTTAATCATACTGTTGCGAATAATCTAGAAAAATGTAGAGTTAGAACGCTGAAAAAAATCTAGAAATAAAAGAAAGAGATAGCTGCTTCTATCGATAAACAATAGCCACCGTTATCCAAGTAACTATGCTATAATTGATCTTTTGTCAAAGGCAAAAGCGAAAACAGGGAAAAAAGGGTGAAAACAGTGAGTACTATAACTTGTTTACATTTAAGATACGCGATATTTCCAGAACTTTCGGGAATATGGTCGAACTTTACCTTGTTTATAAATAAGGATGTGTTGGCGAGTAGAAGTGAGTTTTATACAGTGAATCAAAAGCGATAGTTCGGACAATCAGTGTGATACGGAAAGTATGTTAGTTTAGTGATTCGTTATAGTCGGTTAATTCTAGTGTTTAAATAGTGAGTATTATTGGTCAATGTATTTTACGTATTGCGTTATAGTGTATGGTACATTTGTGTTGTAAATTCACGATTTTAATGTAAGTGTTATTTTATTGCACAGTACGAACTTTAACCACCCGGCCACAAGAACCGATGAACTTGGTTTTGCACTGACTGATTTGGAAGAGAATGTGTAGTACATGATTTAAATAAGAATCTGGATATAGTAAAGACGTTGAATTTCATATAGTATAAGACTTAATAGTATAGACATACATTTTTGGAATAAGTGTCGGAACCATTGGTTTATAGTGTTGCTGCTTGATAATCCATTATTGTTAGGGTTTCATCATCTCAGTAAGTACAATACTATCATTAAACATCAATACAATCGATAGCATCGATAGCAGTCATGATTTAGTTTAGTAGTAGTTGAAGATAAACAAAGTTGTGTATCGATATTATAGCGTTTTTAGATTAAAACTATAGTTTATTTTGCAACACTACTATAATTACATTCTTATGAATATTCAACATTGTGGGAAGAAATAAGAATTGTATCTCTGAATTTTATTAATATTTATGATGTGGTGACTATACTTCCAAAATATTGGCCTAGTAACTATTTAAAAATTAAAGTTACAATGTTCATAATGTTACTCGGCAACTACAACTAAACTATGCTATGATCCCAGCCACATAGTTTCCATTTGTCCGATGCACTACAAGAAGAAAAAAATTGCCACTTTGATTTCCGTAAACAGAAAACCATTTAACATCAGCTGTTCCAGAATGTCACATGGTGTGTCCGATGCACTACAAGAAGAAAAAAGTTGCCACTTTGATTTCCGTAAACAGAAAACCATTCAACATCAGCTGTTCCAGAGTGTCACATGGTGTATTACAGCTAAGTAGAATTTAATTATCTTTTATATTTGAGTCTGGTTTAGAATTAGGCCATATTAAACAAATCTGTTGTGATTTTTTTGTAGGAGAACAGTTTTATAAACAAGGATCTCTAAATAGTCGCTTGTTTTGATGTAGTTTCCACTCAATAAATCAAATGCTTAACCACAAGGAAAAATTTAAATTTGGAGGTTGTTTCACGCTTGACCTGATGAAAGTCTTAAAAATAATGTTTCCTTAGGCCGCAAAATTTTAGAGCAAGGTAGAATAGGAACTAAGCGACAATAGGTTAATGCTTAACAATAATTAAACACCTGATTTCTGCTCAATATCAAAATCTGTTAGCGAGGATCTTAATTTAATCTTTAAAAAATCTTTAAATCTTTAAAATCTTAAACTTTATTACCAACTGAACTCAAATTATCATTTAAGATAACAGTGCAGATTTACATCTTTTTTAAACAGGTACAAGTAGAGCTAACAGTAGGTCCGAACCTGTGATGCTCATGTTGTAGGGCTCAATAATGATAGTGGAGAATAACTCTCACAAATAACGGCAAGAGCAGTTAGGTGATATCCAACTCGCGCTCAACAGGATTAGTTAAAGGGTAACTGGATTTACCCCGATGGATCTGACGTTTAGTGTTCAAGGCAATTAACTAAAACTCACAAAAGTATGTACAAGCTGCGACGATTCGAAAAGGTTAGACTTAGATACAGTGTATCCAATAAAATCGAAAAATCAACCCAAATGGACATTTTATGGTTGAGTAGAGGTAAAATAAATGTTTAACCTATAAGTGTACGTGAATTTGTCTTTCTTAGAAATGAGGAACGACATGAAACGAGACTTGATCCAAAATATAAAGGTTCCCCTTTAGTTACCGCAATTTTAGAAAACAATAGGTACGAATTAAGACATATCAATGGATCTAATAGGACATATAAGAGCGCTCATGATAGCCTCTGCGAAGTTCCCCATATTCCTGTAGAATTTTTTAAGGTGCATGAAAATTATAACGAGGATGATGTGACGGCGTATACTCATGATTTTTTTTATATAGCAGAGGGGGCAAACGAGCAGGTGGTGCACCTGATGGTAAGTGATCACCGCCGCTCATGGACAACTGCAATACCGGGGGTCTTGCAGCTGCGTTGCCGGCCTTTGAATGATGATGATGATGATGATCTTGTTCGTGAAACTGGCCCAAATAATATTAATATAACTGCAGTGTATATCGTGAATAGTTATAACACTCAGAGTTTTCAATATCGTCAAACTACTAGTGACGGGAATTCTCTCAAATTTTATAATAACTAATGCCACTGTTCATGAGGCTGCATCATCAGCAAAAAAAATACGAGATAGTAAAAATAAAAGATAGTAAAATGATGATAAAAAAGATATCAATAAAAAAATGAAAGTTAAAAAAAGCAAAAAAAAAAACATTTTAGTCATTGACGGGCCATTGACTCAGCTACAGGGACATTTGTCCGGTCTTGTAACCAGCTAAAGAAACACAAATTATTTTTGTAAGAGTCATTGCAGGGAATAATCCGGACCCTTAACTTGGCTACAGGGACATTAGTCCGGATTAGCTATCAGCTTAAGAGGTATGAGCCCGGTCTAGCAGAATCAGCTAAAGGGGTTTGTACCCAGACGAACCGGACTAGTTTAAACTAAAGGAGTCAGCACCCAATTTTAGTGGACTTGAATATCTGAAAGGTTGATGCAAACCGGGAGAGATCTTATGATATGTGATTTGTCTCACTATGTCATATCTAGGAGTAATAATGATGAGTTGAAATTAAGTTTGGCTACTAGGTGGTAGAGCTCTGCATTGTTTCGCCCGGATTTGGTACCACCGTTTTACCTATTCCTGCCGCAATAGCGTCAATGCTTGTCAGTGTCGTGTTCCGGTTTGGAAGGTAAGGTAGCCGGTAAACTTATGCATGTGGCATTAGACCTCACCACAAGATAGCAACGCACCATTAACATCTTTGGTGTCTACAGGCGATGGTTGACTCTTTTCATCAGGAGACCCATCTGCTTGTTTGCTATCTTATGATAAAAAAAACAAAGTTAACAGCTAAGATTTATAAAAGGTAAGATTATATTTAGTTTTCTAAAAAATATAAGATTATGTTTAGTTTTCTAAAGATATGCCAGTATGAACGAGGCGTTCTTTGTTCTCAAATGTATAAAGAAGATGCGGACACGACAACATGTGTATGTCCGTACGCATGGCCGTAACGGCGTCCGCGTCATCAAATGCACCCGGCAAGAATATTGTAAACTACAGGTGCACCGTCTAAGCCACCGAGCACATTGTTAGATATCCCTACTTCTCAACTTGTTTTGCTACCTGTATTAAAGGCTCTGAGCGCACGCTGTTAGGGCAGGGACAGCTCGGAATGCAACTGTGAATGAAGTTTCCCACTGATTTCTTTTGAAAGTAGCTGGGAAACTGCCAAAGAGGGGAGTACTTCTTGTCAGATATTTACGGTCGCCAGCACTCCGGGACTTTCATTTTTATTTTTGTGTGTACCCACACACAATTCCGTACATTAGTATTGGTAAGATATATACATTAAATACGTTGGTTTTTGTTGTTATATGTAGGTTCTTATATTTCATTATTTCTCTTAGGATTCAGTACCTTTTCCAACTGTTTGCTATTTTTCTATTTTTTTATTTATGTTATCTTTGGGTGATATGAGCTGACTGAGATATATGTATTCTTTCACATAGCTAATCGGTGACTCTTTTACATTTATGCTGGTTTTGTATCCGCAAAAAACAAAAGCAATGACAAATCATTGCTTTTGTTTTTTCCGGATTTAATTTTAGGCCTACTTTCTCACTTTCAGAAAAGTATTGTTTACTTTTACAAATTAAATTATAAATTTTATACTGATATCATAACTTTCTTTTTTCTTATAAAACAGTAACAGTAACCCAAGTTGGTAGCAATATAAAAAATATATACTGATCTGATTTTATGGTCTTTGTTAAATTACATTGCTTTTAAAATATACTGAATAGTGCCGCAAATTGGCAAACTATCATAGTCGACTGTTACTGGACTGGCCTATTTAGCCTAACACAAATAATAATGACGACATTTATTAAACGTAATCGATTTTTTTATTATGTCATAAAATAGCAAACACGCAAATAAACCTCCTCTTAAAAATAAACAACCGTTGTCCGTAGACACCAAAGGTGCTAATTAAATTAGCGAGTTGTATAATAATCAAAAAAGTTTGGCTGTAAGAGTCTAGACAATTTCGATAAAATGTTGGATTGTTCAATCACGTCATCATCATGATTCATTATCAGACGATTTTTATAATAGAAAAAGAAACCATCATTAATAGACACCAAAGATATTAATGGTGCGTTTTTTAGAGTTCCTTACCTAAAAAAGGTAAAACGGAACCCTATTACTCAGCCTCCCTTGTCTGTTTGTCCGTCTGTCACCAGGTTGTATCTCATAAACCGTAAAAGTTAGAAAGCTGAAGTTTTTAAAAATTATGTGTATCCGTTGCTGTTATAACAACAAATACTAAAAATAAAAAAATGAAAATATTAAAGAGGGTCCCCATTCAATAAACGTGTTTTTTATGTTTATTTTGCTTTGCTATGATTTTGCTATAATGGTACGGAACCCTTTGTGCGCGAGTCCGACTCGCAATTGGCAATTTTTTTATATTATAACATAGCAAGCAAACAGATGTCTCTCTAGATGTGAAAGGGAAACCATAGCCTATAGACACCTAAGATTTTAATGGTGCGTTGCTATCTGTGTGGCGGAATGGCAATGCCACATACATAAGTCTACCGGCTAACTTTTTCTCCGAACCGGAACGTGACAATGAAAAGCAGTGACTCAGTACGACAGGAATAGGTTGGTTGGTTTTCCACTTTAAAACACGATAAAACACAATTATTTTCAACTGACGAAAAAACGGAGGTTATCAGTTTGACATAATATACATGCAGTATGTATTTTTGAGATTGGATAATATTTGAGGATGTTTTTGAGTGCTGTTAAGGTGTCCAAGCGTATGTATTAAATTTCGTTAATGTATATACATACATGTTTGTATGTTTATATGTTTGTCCACAAACTTGTCGGGAACTAAATGTTATATCGAGATAATTCTTTTTGATTGAAATCAAGTTCAATCAATATTCCAACTTATGGAACTGTCCAAGTTTTATCAAAATCGACTCAGTAGGTTTTGAGATATGGTGAATCTATAGTTGGCAGATATTTAAAATCGGTTTAATTTTTTTAAATTACTTTTATTTACTATTCGATATTGATTTCAAATCGAAATCTAAAAAAGTTATATTTTTTTCTTATTTTTTTTCTTTTTCGTTCGTAGTTTGTATTTTGGATTTTGTAAAATTTCTTTCCAGCAGCATCGCCATTTTAATATTTAATAATAGGTAAGTGGTAGAAATTATTTTGTTTAAGAACCAAGATTATTTTTTAACAAAAAAATATTCTTCATATTTATATTCTTTATATTAAGTATATAGTAAGAGTGCAGCTTCGTCGATATTAAGTACAACACTAACTCTCATTCCGCGGAAGCTATTCGCCGCGACCTGCATTCGATAGTGTGCCGGGTGTAGCGATCAGTCGCGGCAACTAGCAACTCTATCGCCGCGATCGGCGTGCTTGTGTGCCCGGTGGAGTGATCGGTCGCTGTATCCAGCTACTAAAAGCGACTGAATCGCCGATCGTCGATGCTAAAAGTAGCATGTATGCCCTCTCTCTTAGATGTAATAATGTGCGGCCATTTATGTTTAAGCCCAGATTTTCCCAGTTGAAGTATCTGAAGACCATTTCCAAATCAGCGGAGAACATTTTCGGAGAGAGAGAATCTCCTTGTCTTACTCCTTTTTCTATCTTGAACGAGTCTCCCTTCTTTTTCAGCTGAATGCGGGCCGAGCTGTTTTGATACACATTTCTGATTAGTCTTATGTATTTTTGCTCTATTCCTTGTTATCATGTGTTAATGAGTCAAATGCCTTGCTGTAGTCGACAAACGCTATGTAGTATATAAGTTGGTATTCTGTATATTTTTCGACGATTTGCCTGACAGCATAGATGTGGTCAAGTACTGAGTAGTTTTTTTCTAAAGCCTGCCTGCTCCTTTGGTTGATGTTCGTCTAGTTTACCTTCCAGTCGTTTTAGTATGATCTTCGCATATATTTTGTACAGGTTAGACATCAAGCATATAGGCCGATAGTTTCCAATTTTGTACTGATCTACTTTTTTGTATTTTTGGATTATATTAAATTGGGCCCATTGTTGGGGAATCGTTTCTTTGTTTATTATATCATTGAAGACTTCGGTAAGAATAGGTGTTATTGCTTGTTTCACTTATTTTAGTATTTCGTTGGTTATTCCGTCCGGTCTTGGAGCTTTGTCGTCTTTTGAGGTTTTTATAGCCAACTTTACCAACGTCAACACTTTAATTTGTTAAAAAAAAAACAGTTCAACCATTTATTCCAAGCTATTTTTTTCAAAGCTAATCATCTGAAAATTACCTTGCCATATTTTTCCGACAGTTGCAATACTTGCCATACCGCAGAAAAATAGTAAACTTTTTCTGTTTGCAAAAAGATTCGTACCACCCTAAAACTTTTTCTGTCTGATTATGCCATACCAATAGGATGGGGCGAACAGGTACAACTGAATTTTTCATTTGTAAGATTTAATTCGTATTTTGAACGAGTTGTAATAGTATGGCATTAATGTTTTCGTAAACTTTAAGGTTTAACGAATATTAATACAAAATTTCTAACACCTAAGTGGCGGCAATCTAGTCTTATTAACGATTGTTATGTTGTATAATATTATACAATTCTTTCTTTCCATCTCTCAAATGATTCCTCGAATTGTAGTAGTCAAGGTTCATATCATACTACAACAAATTATTTGTACCTTGTCCCCTTGAAACCGTGTCAAAAAATCAAGTCGTTCAAGGATGGCGCTACTTTTTCGGCCTATAAGAAGTATAGCAAATATAATATTGGTCTCATTGTATCATATAATTTCCAAAAATCCAAATGCCATACTGGTACAAATCGTCTAATTTTTTTTTACATCTTGGCTTAATTCGTCCGCCCCATGGTTACGATCTGGGATATTTTTTAAGCTATTGCATAGCTTCTATCGCGGGCCTTGAGCGTGGAGACCGAATCCAGAAATTCCGTAACGAAAAAACCTAACACCTCCCACTCCGCCCGGCACGACAAATTTAAAGGAGTGACCAGTGATGATTATAAATTTTAAACTGTAATCTAATTAAATTAAATTAGATGAAAAATTGTAGCATAGTTAAAACACAAATATAGTGCTTAGATATATCATCACGCCAACTCCTAGTGGGGTGTACAGTGTATAATATAGTGGTAATAGCATAGGACAAAACCGACCGGGGCTAACCGTAGGCTTATTATATCCATTATTACGAGAAATTTTAGTATACACAACAGTATCTTCACGCCGAATCACTTGTGGGGCAGAAAGATCAACATTAATAGTAAAGTCAGATTTAAGGAAAGTGTAACTCAAATTATTGCCAATTATATTATATAAAGAACGAGTATAGAAAAATATCTTCACGCCAAGAGTAATATAAACAATAGAGTAAAACTTTTAGATAGTGTAAACAGATCTTTCTGTTCAATTATAATAAATAAAAAGAGCACTTACAAATACTATCACGTCAGACCCTTTATGGGTATTAAGAGTTAAGAAAAAATTATATTTAAATAAGTCTAGTTGAATAGCTTTAAGGTTTAATAGTAAGAGCGCATATTAACACCAACATATCATTACGCCAGACCCATATAGTGATCGGGAGAGAGATTGTAGTGTATATACTCTATTGAGTACAGTCTTGCATTTTTATATTTCTATACTTTGTTTTGTTTTGTACTTATAGTTGTTTAGAGTATTGTGTCTTATAAATAGTGTAATATAGAAACAAAAATCTTAGACTAAAAATATTTTTATTTTTCTTGTTATATAGAATAATAGACTTAGAGTATAAGAAACTCTAGATCGACATTAAAACGATAAGACTTGTATCTTTGCTGATCAACAAATTTTTGAACGAGGTATTTAAATATTATATGTAAAATATTTTGGACGTACATATCTTCACGCCAACTCTTTTACGGGGTGCTATTTTATTGTAAAATTTTGAAAAACTTTATTGTATATAGTATATCTTAGTGGACTCTTTTATTATTTATTGATAAGGGTGCATTGATATAAAAAACCCTAGATGCACAGTCCCGAACAAAACTGACACTCAAAAGTGTCCCTAATTTCATTTAAGTAGTTATAGATATGGTAAAACATATGTCTTTGCATATCCAACCTTAAGTGCACGACTTATAGTTGTTTTTACAAAGCAGTGTACGAAAAGAAATAAAATTGACAGGTTCGCGACCGACGCGATTCTATTTGAAATGAGTGCACAATTTAAAATTGTGCGCTCATTTTTGGAGGACGTTTTTGACACACTGATTGTGTATCTTGGGTTTTTTATATCAATGTAAGGGTGTAATTGTTTCACAACGTAATCAGACTGTCTCAATACAGAGTATTTACTTAGTTTAGGACAAATACTTGTGCAATAAAACTTACCTAGACCTAACCCTTGACAAGGTTAGCAATCAGAACCATAAGTGTAAAAATAACTTCACGCCAGCCTATAAATATGTTTCAAGAGTAGTATAAGACTTGTACATATAAACCTGCATAAATAGACCTTCATTTTAAATCCCTATAGGGATAGGAAGGATATATTATACATACATAACTAAATCTTTTAGTCTTTATAGAGTGAATAAATATAGTACTATTGAAATTTAACAATCAAAAAATTTTATTTTATTTTTATTATCACAAAGTTTTATTTAGATACTATCAATATATACAATTAAATAAACAAATATACAATTTTAGGGAAGTCTTGGGATACACAAATACTCAGGAACACAAATATATAGAAACATAATCATACAGGAACACAAAACACAGAAACAAACATATAGAAAAACAAACATACAGAAACACAAACATACAAATAGAAATCCATCAGAAAATGACGAATAGTTGCAGCAAGATAGTAACTGAATGAAACAAATAAATAAGTGTATAAAATATATATAGTGTTACATACTTTATGTAAAACATATATAGTAAAAAATAAGTCTTGCGGCACCTATATAAAGTAAACTTAACTTCACAGTCAAGGAAGCAATTTTAAATAAATATAGAAAAATGTACATAAAATAGATTAAAAATAGGAACGTAATGTTAAATTAAAGACAACAAATCGCTTCAAAATACTTCTTATAGGCCGAAAAAATCATCAAAAACGTCGCCAATTGCTTACTGGTCTCTAGATGCACTTTTTGCAATGTCACAGCATCAAAACTAATCAAGCGGCAACGACTACCACTAATGTACAAGGCTACTATAATGTATAGGCAAGGTACTAATGTACATATTATGTGTCTTGCAATAACTGAAAAATTACGATAATTTCGCATTGCGAGTTACGTGATCACCTCGCCGGTCTAGTATCGAAGTAGTCGTCGAAACGCGCGATTCCGCGTTCGATCGCTAAAACGCGATGCAGCATCGATGCAGTCGCTAAAACGCGCATTTTGGGTGCTAAAAGTAGCATGTGTGCCCGCTCTCTCACTCGTAAGTAGTATAAGCAGAAACATACACTTTAGTCATACAATAAACGTTTCGCTTCGCTACGCTTTCACTCGACAAAGGGCAAAATATTAAAAATTAAACTTCATCACACTCCTTAGAGTCAGGTACTATTATACAACCGCAGCACCTTCAAAAGAGTCAAATAGCTCTCGATTTTCTGAACTCGAATCGTTTCATTAATATATTTCTAGCTGTGCCTGTGCCCGCGATTTCGTCTACGTGCAAAAATCCTGTAATAATAGTAGCTTAAGTTATTCCTTACTATCGTGGTTTAAAAGACAGACAGACACGGGATTTTACTCCCATAGTTCCGAGATAAACTATCCTGTGTTCTTTCTCGGGTCTCAACCTATCTTTGTATCAATTTCATTCAAATCGATTTTGTGATTTAAAAGTGAAGAAGAGACCGATAGACAGACAGTAGACAGTTACTTTCGCATTTGTATGACTAGTGAGTAAAATTATCATGTCCGAAGTATTTTGGATGAAAGGTAGCAAACATGACGCGCCACGAACTAAGCTCGTCGGTATATGAAATCGCGGTATTGCAATGATACACGCGTGAGCTTAACTGATGAGTGTCGTCGTCCGTCGATCAGGGCTTATAAAATACTCTCATCTATTGCAAGATAGCGGTAAGCAGTTCTAAGTTCAAGGAGACAGAAGTTGCATGATTTATAATATCAAATCTCCTGCATACATTGTCATAATCAGATACACATTCGATGTGTTTGGTTGTATTAAATTGTGTGTTCGAAAAAATGGTTTTACTTACGTTGGTGGTATTTTATTTCGGTAAGTAATATCTCAGTTAAAGGCAGAATTGAAGGAGGCCTTTTCCAAAAAAAGGACACATAAACACCAGGCTAGTCGTTTAAAATTAAATTTTTTGCGACGCCCCCTAAAAAGCTTCTTTTTGATGAAAAAACACTGAGATTTTTTTGAAGTGAAAACTTCTTTAGGCGCGTTGAGCGTTTTGGTAGAGGGTAAAATCCTCGGTTTGCGTCACCGACATGCTAATGATAATAGTATATCTATAGCTATGTTTTGCGTATAGTTTTAATTACTCTCAACTTAATAGTTCCGTTTTCACTTCTATCGGCAGTCCCACGACTGCTACTGTTTTTTTAGCCTGTTTTTTTAATTCAAAACAACACGTGCCTCTACACGATCTAAGTTAATTTTTGTGTATAATCATCTTTTTGGGGAATTTTTCAGGAAAAATACAATTATATTCGCAATATAAAAAATTATAGAACTCAAATCAGTAAAAATAACAACATTTGATCAAAATAACAATAAAAAAAAATCCAAATTCAAAAATTTTTCCCGTTGATTTTGGTCTATTAAGGGGAACGGGTGGTCTAGCGGTCTAAAATTTAACCTATTTTAAAAATTTTATTTCTATATGAAGGTAATGGCTAATCCTTTCAATTTTTTTACACTTATTATATTGCTTATCAACTATACAAAAATAAAAATGAAGACAAAAATTTTTTTTTTTCAAATTATAAAAATGGCGCTCAAATTCCCCTCTTCAAAAAAAATGGACTGACTGGCGAGGGTCGATCGATCTTTCCTTCTGATCTGAAATTTAAAAAAATGACGGATTTTAAAACAGTGTAAGTATAGTGACCGCAGGAACTAAAATAAAAAAATATATATTTGAAAAAATGGCTTCTTTTTTCTTTGCTTTGCCTTAATTTTTATTTTTGTGTAGTTGATAAAAAAAATTGAAAGGATTAGTCATTACCTTCATATAGAAATAATTTTTTAAATAGGTTAAATTTTAGATCGCTAGACCATCCGTTCCCCTTAATAGACCAAAATCAACTGGGAAAATTTTTGAATTTGGATTTTTGTTGATTGCTATTTTGATCAAATATTGTTATTTTTATTGATTTGAGTTCTATAATTTTTTATATTTCGAATATAATTGTATTTTTCCTGAAAAATTCCCCAAAAAGAAGATTATACACAAAAATTAACTTAGATCGTGTAGAGGCACGTGTATTTTGAATAAAAAAAAAAAACAGTGTTTTTTCATCAACAAGAAGCTTTTTAGGGGGCGTCGCAAAAATTTAATTTTTAACGACCAACCTAATAAACACGTGTGTACTCTAAGCAGGACACTCAAGGGAAAATATAATATAGTCGAGTAGGCCGCTAGTATTGTATAAAAAAACTAGCTGTTGCCTACGACTTCGTCCGCGCGGACTTCGTTTACTCCACACAGCTCCTCTCCCGTAGGTGATAATATGTAGCCTATATGTTGACCCGACCTATTAGTAATATTCATGCAAAATTTGAAGTAAATCCATGCCGTAATTTTTGAGTTTACCCCGGACATACATACAGACAAACAGACAAAGGTAATACACGTATCGATCAAAATAACGTAATTATAATAGAAACTTGTAATTAACAGGAAATATGTAACCTAGAACTACCTGTGACAATAATATTATACGAATATATAACAATATCTATAATAATAATAGAAAGGTATTTATAATAATATTTAATTATTGTTATTTTTTTATTTATGTAACACTTTTCTGGACACACATAACATTATTAAAAAAGGAGATATCTAGTAAACATAGTACAAAAGGCGATTTTCATATATTTTTTAAGTATGAGAATATGTCATAAAGTATATTTCTGCCGCTAGGTAATAATGGGGTTTTTGTTTTATTTTTTTCTTTTTAAGATTTTTTGTATTTATTTGATTTTTCTACTGCAGAGCAAGGTTTACGATATAGTATTTATTTATTATTTTTAATATTTAACCGCCCCGTTGGTCGAGTGGTTAGCGACCCTGACTACGCAATCAACGGAGCTCAAGTGCGATCCCCGACGGGGACAAGCATTTGTGTGATGAGCATGAATGTTCGTATTATATATGTATATATATATATATATATATATATATATATATATATATATATATATATATATATATATATATATATATTTATATATATATATATATATATATATATATATATATATATATATATATATATTTATATATATATATATATATATATATATATATATCCATAGATATACTACACGTCCAGATTAGTAATTGGGTGACAAAAATGGTCCCCAGTAAAAGTCTACTAAATTAGCGAGTAGAGCGAGCTGAAGGAAAATTATAAAATATGACGGTTTGTAATGATAAAATGTGGTCGCAATTATCTCGAAAAATCTTATAATAATAGTAAGAACACGTTTCATGTGCAATTTTTGTTCTACAATTACATTTATATATGAAAAAAATTGATTTTTTAGCCCGATAGATCAGTACTGCTGATTTATACTGGGTAATTTCCCAAAAAAAATGGGAAACATATTTCATTTTCTTTTATTTTTATATCATAAGATAGTAAACAAGCAGATGGGTCTCCTGATGGAAAGAGTCAACCATCGCCTATAGACACCAAAGGTGTAAATGGTGCGTTGCTATCTTGTGGCGAGGTCTAATATGATATTCTGTATAGTATGATATTCTATCTAAATACCTAAAATAAAATAAAATTTATGATAATTTAAATTACTGTTAAATAAACAAGCACTCCTAAAGGAAAGAAACAACCATCGTTTATAGACACAAAATATGTTTCTAGTGCGACGTTATCCATGTGATGGGGTAGGATGGTATTGTTGGATACCTTACCCTCAAAACTGTAATATTAAAGAATTTACGCTTTTGCGCTTTTGCGGCATGAAACAGTACACAGCTCTTTTGTGGCAGCTCGGGCAAGACTTTGCAGAACTCTACATTTTGTGACTCTACCAACTAGACGGGACGGCCCGTTGGTCGAGTGGTTAGTGACCCTGACTACGCAATCGACGGGGCTCGGGTTGATCCCCGAAGGGATTTATGAGGCATTTATGTAATGAGGAGGCATTTATGTGATGAGCATAGATGTTTGTATTTCCGGGTTTGGGTGTTTATTAAATCTATTCTAGTATTTATATATGTATTTATATGTATTAGTATCGTTGGCTAATACCCATAACATTAGGAAAATAATTTGTTTACTTTGGGGTTAGATCAGTCAGAGTAATTCGTCCTGTGAATATTTATTTATTTATTTAACTAGTAATCTCGATGTTAGTGACATATGTTGAGCCCATCGTTCGTCTTTTAAGAACTGCCTGGCAGAATGGTAGATAGTATATATTACGACGACGATTAACACACTCATGCCTCTAAGTAGCTAAATATCTGTAAATATATACACATTATATGTTTGCGGATGTCATTTTAATTTTATTCAAAGTGAAAAAGAAGAGGTGGTAAGTATGACGAAGTGACTAATGCGATTTCAAAAATAGTACACTGGTTCGGCACAAATACGTTTTGTTAAATAATAACCATATCAAGAGTGTTAAATTCTCATTGCCTCGTATAATGGCATGTAAATAACAATGTAAAATTGAATGGAAATAATCTGACTCTACTACGTAGCACGTTTACTAGGTGGTAGAGTTCTGCATTGTCTTGCCCGAGTCTGGTACCATTACCTTACTTATTCTTGCCGCAATAGCGTCAGGACTTATCCCTGTTATGTTCCAGTTTGAAGGGTAAGGCAGCCGGTAAACTTATGCATGTGACATTTAAGACCTCGTCACAAGGTAACAACGCATTATTAGTAACCTTTTGTGTCTACAGGCCATGGGTGACTCTTTCCATCAGGAGACCCGTCTGCTTGTTTGCTATCTTATGATATAAAAAAGTCAGGTAGACTCCACCGTGGTTTTAGGTATACCTCTACATAAAATTATAATAATAATAAATTTAGTTTGACTGGTTTTGTAGTTGAAATGGGACAGTTAATTGATGTCAATACTGTAAGAATTATATACTTAATTCCAACGCACTATTTCATATATGGGATTTTTCGATAGGGAAATACTGATGAAATAAAAGCTATATTTGTTTTGCAGAAAATATATAAGACGTATAATAAATGACACTCGTTGACATTTCACACACGCAGATTTTTCTGAGGACATATTTATTTGTCAATTGCTTAGGAATACTCTCTCCGGAGGTTATACTCAAAGTGTATTTCTATGTATTAGTATCGTTGACTAACACCCATAACACAAGCAAAATAATTTGCTTACGTTGGAGTTAGATCATTCAGTGTAATTTGTTCTGAGAATATTTATAATTTTAGAGGATTTAGAGGAAAAAAGGATTCTTATTTTTATAAGAAACTCGCTCTCACATTATGTGTTAATTTCTTTTTAGGTTGAGTATTCTACTAGGCAATTGGCGTAAGGCGAACAATGCAATTAAATGAAATTAATTTGCTTAGAATACCATACAACTTTAGAAGTTTACATAAATTATAGCACTTTCACGCATTCTACTAAATTGCAAAAATGTTATGAGTTATAACTCTACCTGATTTTAATGAGAATTACTAAATTAAAACTACCAATTTAACATAATTTTGGCAACTAAAACTAAAATATTTAAACAAACAATAAATTAGCATATAAAATCATCATACGACTTTAATATGTATAAATTGTTTGAATACTATTATTATTTAGCAAGTTTATAATAAAGCTAATCTATTTAATAATTATTAACAAAGAATAATAATTAAAATAATATCGCATAAGTACCTATGCAAATATATGCCAGTGTTATGGGTGTTATTCAACAATACTAATAGAGAAACACATGTATGTATACTCTTACATATATAATAAACACCTAAACTTAGAAATACAAACATTTATGCTCATAACACAAATGTTTTCCTAGTCTAAAATCTAACCCAAGCCCCATCGATTCGTAGTTCAGTTCACTTTTCACTCTATCAACGCAGCGGTCATCAAATGTAACAAAATATTATATAAAAAATAAAAATGTAACAAAAACATCTATTATTTTTTATATCATATCGTAAGATAGCAAACAAGCAGAGACCCACCTGATGGAAAGAGTCAACCATCGCCTATAGACACCAAAGATAATAATGGTTTGTTGCTATCTTGTGGCGAGGTCTAATGTCACGTGCATAAGTTTACCGGCTACCTTACCCTCCAAATCGGAACGCGACAGTGAGAAGCATTGACGCCATTGCGGCAGCAATAGGTAAGGCGGTGGTACCAGACCCGGGCGAGACAATACAGAACTCTACACCTAGTAGCCACGATGGTTGTTTTTTCTACTATCGATAGGGAAGCGCTTGACCACGATATTGTCTTTTTTTATTGTCGGTTGTGACTTGCATAGCCAATCGGTCGCCTTTTAAGACCTGCCTGGCATAATGACAGTTGGCCTATTCTTCAAAGGAGTCCAAACCAACACGGGGAAGCCCGGACCAACAATTACCATTAAAATAATTTAGTGTAGCTAATTTAGAATCCTTTAAAAAAATATTTAAAAGATTTAAACTAAGAATCGACAATAAACTTTGTTAATTAATAAAGACTGGTAAAGCTTTCTTAAACTTAGTCAATGGCAACGTTCTTATATCTTTTGGTAAATTATCACAAACGTTAATGCACATAGCATATCAGGTTTTTGCTAACATGGCACTATTTAAGACTGGAATAGTAATTTTATCCCTAATATTGAAGTTTATTAATATAAATAAAATTGGCGACCAATTGAACCTCGTCACAAGATAGCAACGCACCATTAACACCTTTTGTGTCTGTATCTTCTCCTCAAATACCCTAATTCTTCGAGTTTCTTAATAAGAATATAATGATCTACTCTATCGATCGCCTTCTCGAAATCAGTATATATGGCGTCTACTTGGCCACCTCCATCTATCGCCTGCTATACGTTCCTACTGAATTCGGTGAGATTAGTAGTTGTTGATCTCCCTTAAATGAAAGCATGCTGTTGAGAGGGTATTTATTGCTTTTGTAACTAACTGTATCGTATATATGTTTATGCATGATTTTGAAACGATCTCAAATTGAAATGATTTCAGTTTGAGATCGTTTTTTGTGAATTGACACAACATTAATAATCTTCCATACGTCGGGAAAAACACCTTCTCCTAAAGGCTTATTGAAAATAAGTGACACAGGCTTAGCCAGCGATTTCGCACATCTTACAAAAGATGTAAGTAGCCCGTCATTAACTGGGCCCTTGTTAACATTAAGGTTACTAAGCAATTTTGAAACAACTTCCTGAAAAACTTTAATTTTATTTACAGTATTACCTGTTATATTATGATGTAATTGCCGTTCTGGGTACGTTGGTGCTGGTTTAATAAATACTTTTTGAAAAAGTTGCTAAAGGTTTTTGCTATTTCAGTATGGTCGGTAATTATTTTGCCTTCATAGTGCATTAGATTAGGGTAACCCAAAGAACTTTCGTGGTTTAATTTAATGTAGAAAACAGTATTTTAGGATTGCGCCTATAGTGAAGTGATATAAAATATCAAGGAAATAAAGTAATTATTGAGAATAATGAAATGTAGTGCTCTTTTAAATTGAGGCTAAATCCTGACCGCATCCAACAGGTCAGAAGCGGGACTATGAAAAGGATACATAAAATTTCCTTCCACGACCTACAAAGTGTAAGTAAAATATGCTTTTTGTTTTTTTTTTTTTACTGGACATGTCTTAATAATTACCATAAATATTTTTTTCTACGATATTTTTTTTGTCTTCCTTTGTATTTTTCTCTTTATATTTTTTAGTACTCCTTTGTATCATTAATACTTGGCATTCATTAATTTAAATCTAACTAGTTAAATAATTTGTTTTAAAATTATTAAATAATTTAAATAAAAAAATAGTTCGCAAGTGAACTCAAAAAAATGTAGTACCTTCATTGATTTGAGAGGTGCATTTATCCGTAACTAGCTGATCCATGCAGCTTTGCACGCGAGTGAGTTAAATGGTTTTTAAACATTTTCTTTCAAACAAACATTACCCTGATAGTAGCGCGATCATGTTGTCTATGATTATTTAATCTGTAAAATGATTTCACTTTAGCGCCAAAAATAATTGACGTGTGTGTCTTGTGTAATTGCTGTTTTTTTTTGTTATAAAAAGCAAAAGATTTATTAGCTTATAATTATTGTATTTAGATATTTAGTTGTAAGAAATAAATCGTAGTAACAAAAAATAAGGACCGGTAAAATTCTGTTAACAATATTACTTTATTTTAACACCTAATAGATAATAAGATAATATATGCATGAGTAAATGCTCGTTAACAGAATGATAAAATATCGATTCATTGTAAAGTAATAAAACTTTTAATACCTCGCGCTGACATGACGTCATGACTATTAAAAACGCGCGAACACGCCTTGCCCAGTAATTATTTCTTTATTTTTTTTATCTCCTGTCTTTATTGTCTTTATTTTATTTTATTTTATGTAAGCAAATTATTTCCTTGCAAAATGGGTGTCAGCTTATTTATTTATTTAGAACTTGCAACTGAGCCAGATGACAAATTATTTGTAATTCTAACTGAACGATTGAACAGCGTTTAGTGCTTTAATACAAGTTAACTATACCTACTGTGTAAACATGTTTTAAAGATTTACAAACATTATTAAGATGGTAATTAAACTCGAAGTTTACAAAGCGTGTACGTGTAAGTGACATAGTACAGGAAATTATTGAGAGTGGTACAAAAAGTCCAACAGGATGGTAAATCGCTAAAATTTGGTAATAAATATCAAGGTCCTTGCAGGTTTGTGAACTCCAATGCGCGAGGTCCAATGCCACGTGCATAAGTTTGCCGGCTACCTTACTCTCCAAACCGAAACACGACAGTGACAAGCACTGACGCTATTGCGGCAGGAATAGGTAAGGCGGTGGTACCAGGCCCGGGCGAGACAAAAGTAAGTGTATCAAAATTATTGTGTGTGTATGTATACTATGTGCTGGCAAAAATAAATTTAATTTAATTGTGTGTAATATTTGTGAATGATATATTTTGTTTTATTTATACGAGTACAATGACGTGTCCGTGTCCCCAAAAATACGATAACTTTCATTATAGTCTAGTGCGTATGAACATAACAAATATAATAAGTCTTATATATTACATTTTTTAAACTAGTTTTAGTAGATCGTCCGGGGAGTGTACGATTAATGGCGATGATAGGGCATGTTTTTTGGCGTAAATCCGACAGTTTTTTGACCATATGTACATGACGCCTAACTTCTTGGTCTTCTCTTTACAGGATTTTAACAAATGTTTATTATGTAAGGTAAGGTGTTCATTGATGTATATAGTAGTAGAGTTACATACAATACCCAAATCTTTTGTTGCGATTCCACGACGTTTTCTGTCTGCAGCTATCATGATATCTTTGGTACTGCGTCGACGAAATTTTACAATGACTGCCCGTGGCTGACCCGAGACTATAGTAGAACGCTGAAGAGGCTGCAAGCGGTGTGCATATTCGATGTCATCACATTCAAGTTGAATTCCAACAAGTTCCACTATTTTTTTAATGGTTATAGGTAGATCTTCATTAGCATCTTCCGGCAGGCCAACGATATCTAAATTCTGCTGCCTAGACAGCTGCTGTTATTTAGAAGAATCGTTTAGTCTCTCCACGCGCTTTAGTCTCTTACCTATTTCATCTAACTGCGAGCAGAACTTAGCGTTTTCATGGTGCATAGATTTTAATTCCGATTGCACAGAAGACCTTCTTCCCGTCTCATTATTTTTATTACTTAGGATTTCAATAGATGCCTCCAGACATTCGATTTCTTTTTTGGTGGGTATGAGATGATCTGCTAGAACCTCTTTTAATATTCATTCAGATTCAGAGTACTTACTATCTCCTGTTCCCCTTTTTTGGTGTTTACGTATTCCTGGTCTAATGGTACTTTAGTTATGTCGTGTGGACTAATAAAAATATTGCTGTTATTTCCCTTTGGCGATTTAAATACGCAGACGGGACACCTCCAGGTTGTCTGGCTTTTATGGGTTTGAGGAGTTAAGTTTACACATATGTAATGGTAGTTGCGAGCACAAGATTTTTCAGTACATGTGATCTTTTCTGATGATTTTATGATTTTATTACAGTCGTAGCAGTAGCTACTTATCTTGATAATTTTGTATATAATTTTACTATTTTTAGTACAAAGGCGGTAGATTTTTGTGAAAACTTGTAATTGTAACTGTCAGTTACCCGCCGCGAACAGTTATTTGAACTTGAGTTTGAATACAAATTACGATTAAGTAAACACAAAACACAAAATTTAACTTAATTTACTGCACACTAGTTGGTACAATATTGATAAACAGTCACATACTTTAATATTATTTTACTTAATTTCGCGTTTAAATTATCATTTCCAATAAACAGTCTTAAGGATTAAAGGTTAAGGATTTTAAACAGGACCTACGCTTAAACCTGCCGTTTGATTGTTAAACGCGATGCTAGCTCAATCCTAAATAGCATGCTGTCACTTCTTGTCTTAAATGAAAAGAACGTAACAGCATACTATTTAGGATTGTCCTAAGCTAAGACAAGGTTAGTGCAATTAGCCATAAGTCGCCTAATCTAGGAAAAACATTTTAATATTTTTTCACTAACATTGCATCTTTATACAAGATGTACATACAAGGTTAAGACATTAATTTTAGTTTTTTGAAATATGGTTTGCAAGAAGTTAATAAGTCTATACCACAGATTGCACGCACGCAGTTTTTCCGAGCTATCAATAGTTTATAACATCTGTAAATTTTTTTCATAGTTTAAGTTCATACCTCAGCTTGGTTACTTATTCGGGATAAAAAATTAATGCTATACTTGCACCAGAAATTTGTTTCAGTCTATAGAGATATTATACTTGTGAATTAATTTAATAGTAATAAAAAGAAGAATATAAAATGTACGTGACAAGCTCTACTGGAACCAATCTATCATCGCAGACAGGACTATTACCAACAATAAACCTGATATCGTGTTGGTTGATCGACTAGAGCGCCGGGCATTTATTGTTGATATTACAGTCCCGCATGATGATAATCTCGTGAAAGCAGAAAAAGAAAAACTAACTAAATAGTTAGTCTTAGCTCATGAGATTAGCCACATGTGGACTGTGGACTCAACAACGATTGTTCTGATAGTCGTTTCCGTAAACGGTTTTGCAGCGGAGTGTCTTGAGCAACATCTTAAAAGGCTTTCGATACAATTCTGGATCAAGAGCCGGATAAAAAAAGGTAGCAGTATTTGGGATGGGACGTATTGCATACCGGTACGTATATTTTCGTATTTCTATTATTCTTCTTATTTTTGTGTTATAGCACTGACCGTGTGCTTGGAAAAACTGGAAGATCTTTAAAAACAACAAAGAAAAATATCCAAAGATTTTCCAGATTTCCAAGCATGGGGCGAGTGCTATAACGCAAAAATAATTAGAAATACGAAAGTACTGATTAAAATTATAAATGTGATTTTCATCTGTAACGATGAATGCATTTAACTAGTTATACGTATATTTACCTAGCGATCAGTATAATCGAGGTAATTGATCATATACCAAAGAAAAATTTCACCACGTCGAGCCTGTCGACACTAGCTCAGTGGCAGAGCGTCTCGGCTTTAGGGAGATGATCACAGGTTAAATCCCTTCGTGTCGATGTTTTTCTTTGTGGTTTTTAAAGATTATTAAATATTCCCCTATAAGTCTTAGGAAAAAAGATTGCCAAATACGTATTAGATAGTATTGATTATATGTTACGAACTTTAACTACAAATTAGAATTTATAATAATGTATATATTTGTTAAAAAATATGCTAAAGCCACTACAGCGAAACTGGGCTATTCGCGCGAGCAGAGTGATTAAATTGGGCCTAAAGTCTGCTCTAAGCATGTCAGCATAATTGGGAGAGTAGAGGATTACGACTCGAATCGTTAACAACTCTCGACGAGAGTCTCGAGTAATACCACTTACCGGAACGAAGTAGTGGATCTAGTCGCCGCCGGCGGTGTGTTGTTTGTGTAAATTGTAAATTATTTAAATGTAATGAAATAATTCGCGCAGGACAATGTATAGAAAATAGTTTACAATAAATAAATTAAAGGAAATCTTGACAGCGGGGTTTAAAAATCTCACTCCTAAAACAACGACTAATATTATTGTCTAATTTATCAAATTTTACCAAAATGATTGGAAAATCTTTTAAAAATAAATCATGCTTAATTTGTGTTGTAATTAAGTACGAAATATTTTAAAATTCATTAATTGTTGATTAACATTAGATTACAATAGCAGCCAAAAAACAAAGTAAGATTGAAGGTCATATCATCAATGCATGAGTAACAATCAACTTTTTATAGACAATTTATAGACATCTATATTGTTCTCTAAAAATATAATACACCTATATAATAAATAATTCATTTGTGATTTACACAACTTGAAAAAGAATTTAAATACCGAGATGTTATTTTTCTTTACAAGAACCTTCATTTTAAGTTTTTTTTTATAGAAGACGGAGCAAACGAGTAGGAGGTGCACCTGATGGTAAGTGATCACCGCCACCCATGGACATCCGCATTACCAGAGGTCTTGCAGTTGCATTTCCGGCCTTTTAGGAATGAGTACGCTCTTTTCTTGAACGTCGTATCTGTTTGGAAACACTCCTGCCGCTAATTCATTCCACAACAAAGTAGTGTGAGGCAAAAAGTGCCAAGAGAAACGCACAGTTGTGGATTTCCAGATATCGAGATGGTGAGGGTGGAATTTCAAATTTTGACGCGATGTCCGATGATAGAATTCAGCGGCAGAAATTAATCCAAATAATTCGTCAAAATACTCCCCATCAAAAATACGACAGAAGACGCAGAGTGTACCAACATCTCTACGCAATTCCAAAGAGTCAAGCCGTTTCGAAATACGCTATTATTTATTCATCAACGATTCGAACCGCTCTAAGCTGAATGCGATCAAGAAGAAGAAGCTGGTACTGAGGAGCTCCGGCCAAGAAATGAGAACAGTACTCCATGTGAGCCTGAATTTGAGCCTTATAAAGTTGAAAGCGATGGGCCGGCAGTACTGTAAGTACTGTCTCGCTCTACTGAGCACACCGAGCTTTTTGGAGACCAGTATAGCCTTACCTTCCAAATGACCGCGAAACTGAACGTAATTCGATATGTCGACTCCCAGAATCCCGACACTAGCTGAGGCTGTCAAGAGAGTATCCCCAAATCGAGGTGACATTACAAAGGGTGTCTTTTAAGTGGAAAACACGCAAAGCTGTGTTTTCTTGGGGTTAAAAGTGATCAGATTTTGTCGACCCCATTCTAAGACATCGGTTAGCCGATTCTCAACTTCGGACATAAGCTTGTTTGGGCACTCTTCGACGTATTCCCGAGAAATACCGCTATGTCCGGAGTATGTTGCATCACCAGTACTGTCATCTGCATAGCAATGTATGTTGCGAATTCGCATCATGTCATTGATATGCAGAATGAACAGTGTCGGTGATAGCACGCAGCCTTGTGGAACATCAGCATTGATAAATTTAAGGTGTAAGGTTTAAGGTAAGGAGCACGCACCGCTACGAAATCAGCCAAAAAACTATTGATCCACGTGCATAATTTCTCAAGAAGCCCATTGGAAGGCAGCTTCGCCAGAAGCGTTTTGTGCCATACCAGATCAAACGCCTTCGCTATATCCAAACCAACTGTCAATGCCTCCCCCTTGGACTCAACTGCTTCCGCCCACCGATAAGTTAGGTATACTAGAAGATCACCAGCTGAGCGACCACGACGGAAATCGTACTGTCGGTCGCTAATCCACTGGTGCTCTCCTAAATACGTGAGAAGCTGAGAGTTGACGATTGTCTCCATAATTTTGGAGAACAAGGAGGTTATGGCTATCGGCCGATAATTAGACGGATTAGAGCAATCTCCTTTTTTTGGGGAAGGTATGCACTAGAGCGGTCATCCATGAAATCGGTACTACGCTGAGTGAGTAAGAAAGCCGGAATAGGCGCGTTAATACCGGCGCCAGCTCTGAAGCACACACTATAAGTACAATTGGAGGGATGCCATCCTGCCCCCTCGACTTATGTACGCTTAAAGAAGAAAGTTTTCTACGCACGGAAGACTGCAGGAATTTCAATTACGTCATAGAACTATCGCACCACGGGATGGTCCGCGATGCAATTTCTTAGTCGTCCAGAGTCGAGTTGACCGCAAAGAACGAGCCCAGACGATCGGCCTTCTCCTTTGCAGTATGGGCCAGAGAGTCATCATCTACGTGTAAGGATGGAAGAGAAGAGTGAGAAATTCCCTAAGACAGCCTTGGCGAGAGACCAGAACTCACGGGTTTCCGAAGGAAGGCGAACTAATTTCTTACCAATTCTGCCAATGTGCTTGGATTTTGCCTTGGCCATAGCTCTTTTGAAGAACTTTGAGGCGGATTGTACTCCTTACGTAACGCGCTGGTTTTTTCATCACGAGATGTTGAGACTGCAGCCCAAGCCCGCTAGCATTCCTACTTTCAGCGTGAAGCCGTTTTGCAGGAGCGACCAAACCAAGGCTGAGACTTACGCGACGACAACTTGCAAAAGGAGGCCGTGATAGACGCGTAACCAGCACCTTACTCTGGATCAGGCAGTAGTCTGACGTACCAAGAGGGACGTCCACAAGTACCTGATAATGGTCCCGATGAGAGGTCAGCAGAAGGTCTAGCTGTGAAGACGTATGATCATTCACATTGGAAACTCGCGTACGCGTAGATACAATTTGTGTTAGCCAAGGCAAAATCGTGGACAGACGTACCCGCATGATCGGTAGTGCGTGAATATAGCCATTCGGCGTGGTGGTTGTTAAAATCGCCTAAGATCATGATCTCAGCGGATAGGTTCTGTTGTAACATGGAATCTACAGCCGTTTGAAGGTGCTCAACGAGCCTGTCGACTGCAGCATTTCCGCTATGGGACCTGTAGAGGCACGTGTAAATGCGGGGAAGCTCGTCGCAGTCTACACGTAGCATAGCATGGATAGGTCCTTGCCGTCATGGCTGCTGAGACGTCGAGAAGAGATATCCTCTCTAACGTAAGCACAAACTCCCGCCCGAGGTAAAAATGAACGCTAGAATTTGTACCCCAAGTAGGGTAGATATTAGGTATCAGCTGGAGAAGATACCTACGTCTCAGTTAGAAAGAACAAAGCCGGATTAGCCATTTCAAGGTAGTAGCTGAAATGGCTAAGCCGGCTGGAGCAATTTTTGCGATATCTCAGCACCAGCACAAAAATAATAAAGCGGCAACGACTACTACTATAAAAAACTGTTAAGTGTCTAAAATATTACGAGATACGTGATAATGCAGTCGATCGATAAGCACCATTATCGCTGATAAGTTACGGTTTAGAAAATTTGTTTACTTTTCCAAACCATAACTCATCAGCGATATGCCATTTGGTTGGTTGGAACTTGCTATGCCATGGTTGGAATTCCAACCACGGTTGGAATTACTTTTACATCATGTTTTTAATTTAGACAGTAATTTTTATTTTATTAGTAAAAAGACAGTTAAAATTTATGTTGTAATTTATGTTGTGGATTTATATTTTTTTTAACTTACCCGCTACGTATGTTGATAAGGAAGTTACTGACTTTACCCCAATCTTCGAAAATCGAGTTTTTACCAGATCTCTACGTTTTGAGGTCCTAGGAACCTTCTCCGACTTTTTTCCGATGACGTCAGTATGTATGTATATGTGTGTGTGTGTGTGTGCGTGTGCGCGTGTGTGTGTGTATGTAAACATCTCATAACTTTTGAACGGCTAGACCGATTGAAACGCGGTTAATGGCATTCGACTAAGTTACATTCAAGTTAGATTTCCTGAAAATATGAATCAAGTCGGCCTAGGAGAATTAGAAAAAATTTGAAAAAACCTCAAAAAATTTTTTGCTGAACCTGTATTTTTTTAATATAAATAACTTCCAGATTTATGTATCGATTGAGTACAGAAACTAATCAGCTCTATTCCTCAAAAACCAACGTCTATGCACAAAATTCATCCAAGTCAATTTATCTGTTTGGGTGTAATCGTCGATGTCAAATTTTGAAGAAAGTATTTTTGACATAATTTCGAAATTTTTCAACCCATAATATTTGGTGTTCTACGATATTTTAGTACTAAAAAAACTACGTTGAATGCCGTTTCAAAAATCAAAATCCAATTTAATTTTCAAAATTTACAGCTTTTCAAATAATAAAATTACGTTGTTTTTAGCAAACATAGTTAATATTTTTGAAATAACTTTCATTTTAATACACCGATTAACTCAAAAATCTTATCAGCTTTTCTCCTTTAAAAACTACGTCAAATAAAGTTAATTGGATCTATATCGGTCAATTTGTTTGTGGTTTATCGATGACGAAATTTTCAGCTTTTGAGCTTAAAATACCTTAATTTGGCGGGAAGTTTCAAAGACGGCTTGCAGGGTCAGCCGTTTACAGGTTTTTTTTATAATAGTTTCATATTTATAATAAAATGATTGGAGACTTTTAAAAGTTTTGGACATTTAAGGCACATTAATATGATTATTATACATATAGTTTTTATTTTTACTACTACATATTATGTGATATATTTATTTTTTTAATTTGACTTAATTTTTAGTGACAGTCAATAGCAGCGGTAAATACCCTGAAAATGCTCATGCAATAAGTAAAACCGGTTAGAAAAAAAATAAAAATTATTTTATTGTGAAACAATGAGATATAATTTATTTACAAACAAGTATATTAATATTTAAGTTTATGTATTAATAAAGACGGAGTTTGATCAAGTGCCAACGATGGGGAGTATAAATTATAACAAGTATATTACTCAATAAATACTATGTCGTTTACGTTTTCCTCCAAACCGGAAGATAGCACTGCACCATTAACGTCATTCTTTAGGCGATGTCTCTTTTTCTATTAGAAGAACCAGCAGCTTGTTTTCTATTTCATGACAAAATATATAGGGATGGCATTTGTTGCAGGATTAGTATTAGTGAAATCTGACGAGACCAATATTACTAAAACAACAAATCGTTTCCAATTGCACATACAAAATGTAATGAACGATGTATCTTCTCAACATTGGACAAAAGAAGAAATACCATGTGTCAACAGTTTACTAAAACTGTTGCAAAATGTTCAAAACCAAACTTTATGGGCGTTATGGGGTAAGTCTATATGTTTTGTTACTTTAAACATAAAATAAGGAGAATGTATGACAGTACAATATATAATATACTAATAGCATATTTAAGTGTTAGTTTTACTTACAAAATAAAAAAATATATTTGAATTTTGATAATTAGAAAATATTCATTACATTATTCCTTGACTGGCTCTCCAATACTCAATACTTAACACTTTCTCCCGATAAAAAGAGATAACCGTCACTTATAGACATCAAAAATGTTAAGGTTGTATTGCTAATCACGTGGCGCAATAGTAATGCCACATGCAAAATATTACCAGCTACTTTACTCACTAAACTGAAACACAGCAGCGTTAAGCACAGATCTTATTACCACAGAAATAGTTAAGGCGGTGGTGTAAAAACCCGAACGAAATTTCGCAAAATTTTTCCCATTTCTTTAGTTAGCTATTTCTCACCTTTTACTAGAATACCAAGCAGTAAGCAAATAGGTCTATTCGTCAAAAGGGCCCCAGAATAATATAATTAATTTATCATTTGATTTTTGATATGCAGTTTGGGACTCCATTCAATTACCCTCAGGCTTTCTTTATGGTTCAAAATACCAGCTCGGAAATTTTGATGAATGTTTATCTACTCCGTGGTTAGACTCCCATCCAGAGTTAAAGATGAAACAATGCCTTAGTGAAATAAATTTAAAAGAAGACGCAAGAGGTCTCATACAAGATCCATATGCTTCTTTAGAAGATTATGTTACGGTGAGCAGGTCAAAGTATTAACTAAAAGAGATTGATAAGGTCAACCTAGATATATTACAAGAATATAATATCATTTTTTAGCAAAAATTATAGAATTAATTTAATGCACAATAAGTCCATATTAGATTTCAATGGACACATTTTAAAAGCAAGGTTGTTTTAAAAAGAAACACTTTCCAGAAGTCATGAACTTCTTAAGCTGGGGTACATTTTCTTCCTCGTAAGACAAGCAAAGATATTTTGTTTCTGCCATAAAATTACCACTGTATTTTATTTATGACAAACGGGACAAGTTAAAAAATGTTGGACATGCATGCATAACATTTAACAAAGTAATATATATAAAGTGAAATAAAAAGGAACCATTTATTACAAATAGTCGAAATTTATATTGTGGATTGAAAATTTCAATTCAAGCACACACCAGAAAGTAGATAAAATTATTTAAGTAGAAAGGTAACAAAAAGATAAAAATAAAATGATGTTGTATATAATATCAGAACCCTACTATTATAGTAAAATTAAAAGCCATCTGTTGGCTACAAAATCAAAACTAGAACAATTATTCAAGGTCGGTGATGCACGCAACACCCTTAAGGTTAAACGTTTCCCATACAAATTTTGATGCACCTTTTTAAGTTTTCAGCAATTAGTTCGAACTCATTACAACTTAACATAGACCTTATTTATTCTACTATTTACGCAAAAGAAATATTTTACAATTTAAAAGCCTGGAAGTACATTATTTAAGTCTAATAATTTCGACTAATTTTATATTTGTAATGGTGTAAATAATTTTGACGTAGTAAGCAGATACGCGATATTTTGTGAGAGCAGTATTACGATAGGCATGCGTTGTTGCCAGTTTGGTTGACAAAACCTAGATTGAAATACAGTAAAATTCAATTATGTAAGATATTATGTGATTCCGTAATGCCCGTTTCTACCTGTGAATTTGTGTATTACCGTAATTTCATATTATAAAGTATAAAGTTACGGTACAAATAAATAGTGAAAATTAGTGCTTTTAGCAGTTGAGTACCTATTTGTAACATAAATCGTTTTAAAAAAATCTTTGACTTGAACTTGACAGATACACTTCATAATAGTTACTAAATATTCTATTAACATGAGAGCTAATAAATCAAAGAGTAATGTAAATGTAGTGAACTTTCCGATTTAGCCGTTTCCCACAGAGCTGGATTTTTTAAAGTGTAAGTACCTAATAAGAAAGTACCGTTCTGGTGAGCCTTTTTGTTGTTGCATGATTACCTGTTAATATTCCGAATTATAAAGCTATCGTTATAATATTTTTAATTTACATATGATGCAATTTTGGATTAAAAATTGGATAGATTTAAGTAGTTTGCAGCCCATTTACATTGGGGTTCTCCAGGGAAGTAACTTAGGACCCACGTTATTTATCTTATATATTAGTGACATACCTGATATCCCACTTGAAAACGTTAAAATTATATGCTATGCAGATGATACTGCAGTATATTGTTCCATGGATCAACATGGCATAAAGCTCTATATTATTCTGAGCTAGGAATGACTAATGTATCTAAATGGCTGCAGAATAATCTTCTGACACTAAATATAAAAAAACTGTTTATGTATGCTTCCATAAAACAGCCGCATCAGCTCCTTAATTAAACACCGACATAAAAATACACACGTCAGCTTGTGATAAAATGCGTTGCAGATGTGACTCTCTAATAAGAAAAGACGATATTTAATAGTAGTAGGAGTTGTCCTAGATGAAAATTAAACGTTCAAGCATCATATAAATGAGCTATCTAATCGGATTCGGAAGGTTACGGGCATAACGAAGCATCTTCGTGACGTATCAAATATTGACACCCTCAAATTGGTATACTACTCATTATGCCAATCATTACTTATATACTGCATTACATGCTGGGGTGATGCAGCTAAGACTTTTCTTATCCGAGCTGAGAGAGCACAGCGTTCAGTATTAAAAGTAATGATGAAAAAACCTCTAAGATATCCAACATCACAGGTCTACAAGGAGAGTGAAACACTCTCCTTGTAGACCTGTGATTACTACTACACTAACACTGAAAATTTAATATTGTAATTTAACTTATTTTTTTTTAATTTTTATTTTATAAGTTAAAGTTTCTTCATTGTTTACATTGTGACTTAAGATGCCGATCAGTTAACACCAGTAATCTTTAACCGAAGTTGGGTCCTTACGATACAGGCTAGGCTTGTCTAAGGGCCGTTGTTTAAGTAAAGCTAATTAAAAAACTCAGCGATAAACATAATATGTATTTAGGTTTTTAAAGTATATATAAAGTAAGAACTGTAATTTATTAACTTGTGTTTTTATCGCCGTAAATAAACTATTTTTCATTTTTTTAACTAACTCTTTGACTACATTTATGTATGTATGCGTGGTACTAGTGTATTTTGTATTATATAGAAGAACTTATTTGGGTATTGATACACTTTTTTTCAAAATGTGCATTGTTTATTGATAAAATTATATTTGGAGTATGCTCAGAACCACTTGGAAAATTTGCAAAACCACATAAAGTATTCTTTATTGCTTCCTAACTGTATTAAAATAAATAAAACCCCTTTTTGGAGTAACAACGCCATCTCTTGGGTTAAGTTAAGGTTAAGGGACGAAACGTTTAACCTTCAGTAGATAATGTTTTGAATTCCCATGAATTTATAGAATAATTAGTTGCCTCATCGAACACGTAGATGTTGCTGTGCCTAGATACATCGCGTTATTAATAACTACTCAACAAATATGTTAAGTCCTAACAATGGTCTAATAATTGTTTTGGATGTTGTAATTCACAACACACTTTACATAAACATCTAAAATTGACTTAAAAATATATCGCACCTCCGACCAAATAGTGTCACAAGTCAAAGAAAGATTCTCGTGTATAAGGGGTTTAAAGTTGCTTCTATTTTTTTCGCTTTTCAGGCCAACGCGACTAACGTCACTAGCGCCGTTATAGTATCAAGTCATTTAAAAAACAATAGTAAATCACCATTCGAGATAAAACTATGGCAAATACGATACGAATGGTACAAAAAAGTGTTTTTGTACGATTTTTTGAATTGTTACACTATTTGAGCGGAGCTGCGATATATTTGGCATTAAAATTGAATATTAGTTCCTACTTTACATTATAATACAGTTGTCAGTCTGAGAACAAGGTAGATTACTAGTTCCTTTAAACAAATACAGATGACATTGAGTTATTTCGATCACACTACAATTTGTTCAACTTTTGATAGCTTAATAATATAATATCCATAATACTATTATCATTTGTTATTTTGAATTTTTTTTTCAGTTTCCAATTGGTAGATAAAGTACTGGGGTATTATATTTATTGTGTTTTATCACCACACCGTGCTTGGGAAAACTTGAAAAACTTTATAGTCAACAAAGAAAAACTTCGACATGTAAGATTTGAACCTACGGCGTCCCCTCAAGCCGGGACGCTCTAAACATTTGAGCTAATGTCGACTTGTTCAAAGTGGCGAAATTATTCTTTTCTGTGTAATCAGTTCCGTTGATTGTACTGATCGCTAGATATACATACGTATAACTAGTAAAGTGAATTCATCGTTACAGGCGAAATTCATATTTTAATTTTGACCAGTACTTTCGTGTTTCTAATTACGTTTATGTTTAAGTAGTCACCCCGTGCTTAGGAAAACTTGAAAAACTTTAAAAACACAAAAGAAAAATTTAGACGAATCTTTTTTTAAATCTTTTTAAAATATAATTAGGAATAAGCAAGAAAGAAATATTCAGCTGTTTACTCTGCCTACCTTGCAAAAACACCTGCTTGATAATAGCTCTTTCAAAGTGCCAATTTTTTTTCCTAGAGTGAAAACGAAATCAAATTCAACAATATATTCTGGAGTGTGTGTGTTCCGGTCGTGTGCTCGGAGGCATCCATCACAAAGTTCGTCAAATCTATGCTGCTGTCCACTTATCTTGAATTTGCACTTGCGCAGAGTGCTACTATTACTATTAATTCTTGTCAGGAAACAAAGGAACTATCATACACCAAAGCGTTTTATGGATTTTTGTAAGCAATATTACATTTTTAATATTAATTTATCGAATTGAAGTTGTTTGAAGGGAAATGCACACTTAAGATCTTTCCTTCAGGAAAAGTATCTGCTTTTTGATATTTTTGAATATGAAAAGAAAAAAAAACGTTTCTTATATTGTAGAATGGTAAATAAGCAGATAATCCTTATGCTAGTAAGAGATAAAACTCGCTTATATATTATGTATAAAAACCCTCCTTGATAGACAAAGGAATATACTTGTGTTCTTATTCTAAGGTCAAAGGCATTATTTTGTAGGTTAATACAATCACACTTATGGCCAATTGCACTAAAATAATCTTAACTTAGGATAATACTAAATAGCATGCTGTCACTTCTTTTCTTAAATAAAAAGAATGTGACAGCATACTATTTAAGATTGTCCTAAGCTAAAACAATGTTAGTGCAATTGGCCATTAGAGTAATAACGCATGAAACGTCAGTAGTTGTACAAAAAGTATGACCATTTCAACTAAGCCTTTAAAACTTACTTCAGTTTACTTGAAAAATCAATACATCAATATAACACAAAAGTACTCGCACTGTAAATAACTCGAGCAATTTTGTAGAATACGTGCTGTGCGGACAAAGATCATATTTACTAAGAATATTTAAGGATTCTATTATATGCATAAATTGATATTCTATTTTATTTGAAACTCAAAAATAATTTGGAAAATTGTATAAATAATTCTACTGAAATAATGACTGATTGCCTAAATTTAATGAAACTGAAGGGTAAAAAAATGGTTGAATATCAGCATATTAATACAATATTTTTTAATAAATTTAATTATTTATTATTTTTGACATTGTCATTGACCTATCAATATACTCCTTTCAGGTCAGACAGGGCTTAATTTATACACTGTATATTAGGGTATAGCGAAAAGAAATAAATTTTTTCTTCTTGGCCTGGGTATGTTTTTTTATAGCTGATAAAAGAAAATTAGGCAAAAATAAATATAGCTGAACATATTTTGGGTACCAGCACTGTCTTCTGGCTTGAGAGCCAAAAAAAGGCTCTACTGAAAGCTCGATTTGACCATGTCAGCCGTATTGAGAACAAGCTGGCCTCATACCATCCACCACCATCAGGTAGTAAAGCCTTTTGGTCCCTGGCAAAGTCGGTTGAATCGAATATCTACCGCCCCTCACTTCCTCCACTGTTGAAACCGGATGGGACGCTGGCTCCCACCGCCGTAGAGAAAGCAAACCTGTTCGCTACTTTATTCGCGAAAACACCAGTCTACCTGGATGCGAAGTGAATATGCCGCAAATTCGCATCCGATAGACTGAGGCTCTTAAAACGCAGCCATAGTACTGAAAACCTGTGCGTCTGAACTCGCTCCTGTGTCACCCCTCTTTCGCCTTTCGATGACGACTGGAAAAGTACCGAAATCATGGAAGCTTGCCATCTTAGAGCCTGTGTTCAAAAAAGGCAGCCGTGCCGACCCCTTCAACTATAGACCAATTTTCTGAACAGCAGGCTAATGGCACACCTAGAAGCGAACGATCTGCTCAGTGATCGCCAATACGAGTTTCGCCGAAATCGGTACACTGGGGATTTTCTAGCGTATGCCACCTACATGTTGAGCGTGGCCATCGAGAATCATGGTGAGGCACTAGATGTCTCCCTTGATATCGCGAAGGCCTTTGACAGGATCTGACATGATAGACTTATTAGCAAGCTTCTATCATATGTTCTGCATACTGGTCTCTGCGTCTTAATCTCAGATTTTCTTAGTGAATAGTCGATTAGAGTAGTCGACGACAGCTGCTTGTCCGACCAAATTAGCTATAAATGCCGGAGTCCCTCAGGGATCAGTTCTCTCCGTAACTCTTTTCTTTCTACACATTAACAATCTGATGAAGCCCGTTATCTATGGGTACGCAGACAATAACACCACAGTATATTGGAGACTAACAGTAGTCAATCTACATACATGTGATATTTGAGCAACGCACACATATACACCTTTCACGGACGCGATATCTCGGAATGGTTCGGTATAGTTTGTTCCACACCAGTCGGAGATATCGCGTCCGTGAGAGGTATCTATGTGTGCTATGCTCGAATAATTGTATGTAACATTGACCTCTGGTAGTCTCTAAGTATTTTGTGATAACACAGTTGTGGAGAGATACGCATAAAGCGCGCGCCCCAATACGGTACAGATCCCAAAGTTCGAAACAGTTTCCCAAAGTTTCAGTTAGCCAAATTACTTTGTTTACAACAAACTCATTTCATTTTACCTAAAGTAACTTTAACTATACCGATTGATTTAAAAATCTAAGCAGCTTTTTTTCCTTATAAAACTGCGTCAAATTCCGGAAATGCGATCAAAATCAGTCCATTTATTTGTAATTGATCAACGACAAAATTCTTGAAAAAAATGTTTGACATTACTTCGACTTTTTTCAAAATATCAATTATATTGCTAAAACAACATTTTAGATTTAAAAAATTGCTTTGAGTGTCATCTGAAAGATTAAAATCCATCATTATTTCCAAATATTTCTTTTCAACAAGTTAAATTAAAAATTTCAAAAACACCCGACAGATCCTCAGACCGCCATTCTGCTACATATTTATTTATTTAATGAAAGGTACTACCACATAAAACAATTTTTAACATTTACATAATTCTTAAAGTAATTTCACAACAAAATTGAATTCCAATAAGTGTTGCATAATTTAATAAGTGTTGCATATGCATCATTTTAAGAGCAAAACGTGAAAGGACCTGATGATCTTTAAAAGAGGATCTTGCAGCATTATGTCTAGGTGACAACGGTCCTTTACTCAATGAGTTTGAGTTATATTATTGCAAAACTCCCATGGCCTCCAGCTCTACTGTGTAACCCTGGAAATTATTTTGATTCAGAGTGTATGTAAAAATATAACAAATGAGACCACGATCAATGGGGTTATTTTATTTAATGTAGGAGTTCCATGGCCACTTTCTAGTTCCGTTATCAAACTCTAAAAATCTCCTGACAAAAAAGGCCAAATATATTAGCCCAATCTCCGACGGCCACCTTCCAGTTCCATCGTTATTTTATTTTAGAAACATCCGGCACCTAAGTGTTTGCCAAGATAAAATGAATTAGCCCACGTTTGACGGGTTTATCTAGATTAGCTTAGCAGTTCTTATGAACTTCTTTCGAGCTTATTATTAGACAATGGAAAACATCCTGCTCTAAATACTTTGGAATAAATTTACCCCACTTTATTCCCAAATTCCCATGACCTACATCATTAGCTCTTTTATAAGACCCCGGAAGTCGTCTAGCACCAGGATGTTTGTTAAAACAGAACAAAGGATCCCAATCTCGATAGGTTTATCTTGTTTACTTTAGAAGTTCCCATGACTACCTTCCGATTCTATCGTCAGACACGGGAAATCGTCCAGCACCAAATTATTTGCTGAATGAATCCCCACTTGATGGGTTAACCTGGTTTAGTTGAGGAGTTCTCGGCTACATCTTCCAGTACTATCATCAGGCACTGGAAGCCATTCTGCTCTAAAGTCCTTATAATAACAAATTAAACGACACCAAAGTCGATGGTGTTTCTCTATTTTATTCCAAAGTTCCCATAACGTACTCCCAGCTCTATCTTGAGGGTTCGGAATTGTCTAACACTAGAGTGTTTGTACAAGCAAAACAAATGAGTCTAAATTTGATTAGTTTATCTTACTTAGATAAGGAGTTCTCATTGTTACTTTCCAGTTCCAACATCAGGTCCTGAAAATCATCCAGCATTAAGGCGTTTACCAATACAAGACAATTAAGTGCTAATTCAAAAAAAAATACCTCGTTTAGTGTAGGAGTTCATTGTAGTTGCATTTTGAACCTGGAATCTTAGAGTTCCAATGTCACTTTTTCGGCTCAATCTTCAGAGTCTTATCATCATGTGAAAGAACCTATATATATAACAAATCAAATGACTCCAAACTCCACTATATTAGAAATTTATATCTATGAGCTACAATGACTTACTTACGGCTCCATCTTCAAATCTTCGACATTATATGTATATAATGGAAAGTACACGTTATCTAAAATCCATTGCGACCAAAATTGACCATCTAATCTCTTTCTACATTCTACGTGTGAGTTTCGGTAGCACTTTTTCAGTTTCATCTTCAGATCCTCGTCAACATGAGCACTAATAAAACTTAGTACTTTTAACAACAAAACCTGTCAAAACAAGTTTATCTAGTTAAAACTCTGCGGCAGACAGTTCCAGTCCCTACGTCCAGGCTATATCATCAGCTTTGTTGAATGGTACCATAGTATTGCATTGTCACTGAGCTTTCACAAGCATGCCAAGTTTTTGAAGGAACGATATCAGAAATTCGTTAAAAAGTGTCTTGCAATATTTAGAAATCTGTTATTTACATACGAAAATTGCCAGTTAAGTAGGTGCTGATGATCTTCGAATGAGGATCTCAAAGTATCACGTCAAGATTACCATGTAATTGCAATGTCAATAAAGCAAAAGAATACAAAATTTAATATTGATAAAGCCATTACAAGTTGTTTAATTCTTTCATCAATTAGAAAAGAGCTGGTGACCGTGAAACGGTTGAACAGATTCTACTGAGACTTAGCTAAGAGCCATCTTGCAATCGTATTGAAAATAGATTTATTAATTCCTAATTTTTAGAGGCGTAAAATAGGTTATTTTAAAATTTTTAAAACAATTTTTAAAAAAATCTGAAATATATTTTTGGATTTATTATAAACTATGCGCTATCTCAAAATATTCATATTTTGTTTCTTTGAACGATTTTTGTTATCAGCTATAAATTATATACCCATGCCAAGAAGAAAAAAATATAATTTATTTTTTCGCTGCACCCTACTGTGCATTGCACCAAACTTCGATCAACATTTCTGATCGAAGGCACTAAAGATGTAAACGATGCATTGCAGTCCTTTTAGAGTACGTTACCATTCATTTTCAGTAAATTGTATACTTAAAAAAAAAAGTATCTTCAGGCCCGTATCCCCGAAGGGGTAGGCAGAGGTACAACAAGTGCACCCACGATTAGCCAAAAATGCTTGGTCCCACAAATGTGATAGGTGGCAAGCCTATCGCCAACCGGGCACTTTCCAATCCCGGGCAACTTTGTGTTTATCAGAAAACTGAAAAAACATATTTTTAATGCCCGACCCGAGAATCGAACCCAGGACCTCATGTGGTCGACGCCAACGCTGGACCACTAGACCACAGAGGCGATATTGTATACTTATACTGGATAACTTACCTTCAAAACCGGAACACGAAGGTTTTAACACGATTGAGGTGAAATAAGTAAAGCAGTGGTTTGATACTCTGTCGTGACTGCATTTTTTTTTACCAATTGTTAGCCTTTTACAAATTGCCTGACAGACAAGCAGAAGTTATATTCCACAAAGAAGGCATGTAACAAAATGGGGTAAATTGTTGATTCTTGTATTGCTGATTGAAAATCTTTTGATGATTCATTGAATTTATTTACAGATTTTTCGTTGTCTTAAGTTTGGTTACTACTGTTGTTGCGGCAATATATTATTCTCTCAATCAAACCAACTGTAAGCCTTCTCTTGGTGAGTTGCTAATATTTATGTTATAATTACTTTTGTACTGATTACTTTTATATTTAGATTTTCCCTCGTGTTGGTCCCGGGTTCCTTTGACTTTGTTCGGCTCGACCGGGTACAGCGTCACTGTCGTGTTCCGGTTTGGAGGATAAGTTAGCCGGTAAACTTGTGCATGTGGAATCAGACCTAGCCATAATATAGTAACGCACCATTATCGTCTTTGGTGACTATAGGCGATGGTTGACTCTTTCCATCAGGAGAACTATCTGCTTGTTTGCTATCTTATGATACAAAAAACTTTATATTACAGTTATATTTATATCATAGGTAATTAATGTTATTTTAACTATTTTTATAATTATTTTATTACAATTATTTACATATTACATTGTTTAAGCTTAGCTTTATCTATATCTCGTAAAGAAAATAGCATCAGGCTCGTCACTGGAATATTCTGGATTTTATAGTTTTAAATATTCAAATGAATTAATTCAATATATTATATTAACTCATTGGAATATAAAAAAAGGTTTTGTGCTTCTTATTGATAAAGTATTTGTAAATAACATAGGTAGAGTATATTTCTAAACTAGTAATTTGACATCACAAACACTAAAAAATAATTATGATAAAATTCAAAATTTCAAGGGCCCCCACACATGTTCTTGTCCTCGGACCGCCATTGTGCTTCATATTCATAATTTTAAGAGCAAAACGTGGAAGGAACTAATGATCTTCAAAAGTGGTTCTTGCAGCATCAAGTTCAGATTACCATCGTTCCTTACTCAATGAACTTGAATTATTTTATCACACAACACTTAAAGTCTCTAATTTCACCATTTAATCCTGGAAATAATTCTAATTCGAGTGTTTATATAACTATAACAAAATGTGGGACCACATTCAATGGGCTTATTTTGTTTAGTTAAGAAGTTCCATGGCCACTTTCTCGTTCCATTACCAATTCCTGCAAATCTCCTAGAAATATAGACCAACTACATAAGTCCAATCTCAGATGGCCACTTCTCAGTACCATCATTAGCAAAAATGTCATAGAAAGCATCTACATTATTTCTATGAAAGCTGAGCGTCCTATAGAAACTTATTTGTCCGTTCTTTTCTGTGCTGTTTATAACAAAACTCCTGCTTTTACATTTTCATAAACATCTTTGTACAATGATAAGTCAGCCCAACCTTTAGTTATCTTTCTTTGGCGTATCTTTGGCATCTAAAAGACAAGAAAATTAAATACATAAACTATTTCAAACGTACCCACAAAAATGTTTCAACCGTCTTCGACTCCCTTTCAAGACACAAAAGGATTCATAGTGTAAATAATAATAAATTTTGGTTAAACCAAATCATAATGCCATATTCTACAGAGTTCAATTAAAACGACACAAAATTTCACTGTAATCAAGGCCATAATAATTTCAAAAATGTACCAATAAAAGTACATACTTTTTCTTAAACAAACACAATGGAGCCTCATATTTTTAACCACAGCAAGGGAAAAGCAACTCAATACTAAAATTCGTCTTCCGACTTGTCACCAACTTCATTTTTCCCATATACTCCTCGCCTCATCATGCACGCTCCCCGAGATATACGCTTTGTTTCAAACGTTCTCCGGTTAAACCATTTTACCCTATTTTCCAAAAAAGGAACAATTACGTATTATTTTAAAAATGTTAACGACATGAATTATGCAATCCTAATACTTCAGAGTTACAAAACAAACTCATTTTTTTTCTGAAAAGAAAATTTTTAATTGTGTAATACATCAAAATATTGCTGGTTTACTATTTAAAATTGACCTTGTAACAGTACACCTTGAAAAAGAACCTTCATAAATTGAAAAGGTGTGTAAATATATTATGCTTTTCTGCAACGTTTGTTAAAAACGCGATGAAAGCAATATAAAACTTTATCGGTTTAAATTTGCATACACTTATTGTAGACAATCTAAATGCAGAGCAAGAGTATGCATAGTAGTATTAAATTACTAACAGTCCAACTATATAGAAATGTGTTGTAGTTCGTATGTTGAAAAATCTTTTGAATATTGAGGCATTGACATACCTGATTTAAATTATTATGTGATTTGTTTGTATATAATTCCTGACTCAAAATATAATATATATTATAATAAATTGCAAATACTTCTAATCTAATGGACATAAAACTTGAAAACAACATAAAATTATTGCAGAAGGTTTTAACATAGATACTTCAATAAATAGTCATTCTACTATAGAGTTTAGAGATATTTTTAATAATTATAACTTAAAGCTACATATGACAGAATCTACTAAGCAAGAAACATTTATTGATAACAAAGCGAGAAATATGGCAAAATCAGTGGATTTTTTAAAACATCTCAATTTATCAGGCCATAACACTCGCCAAATATTAAAACTCAAATCACCGCACGTTACTCAAAAAAATCCACATATATATTTTATAGACGTAATTATTGCATAATGTAATGTCTGTATACAGTTTAAGATGAGTGCAGAAGATAAATAAGGGAGAGTCAGTGTACAAACCCAATGAAAATCTTTCTAACACTGATTTTGAACATGTATGAACGTGATTCGTGATTCTAAAAAAATACCTGTGCATATTTCTTATAAACGGAGAACTAACTGTCATGAGTCTATTATTAATAAAATAAACCTAGATTTGATAGATACAAAATATCAATGTCAAAAAAGTATACAGTATTATCAATAATATTAGGTAAATATGACTGATATATTATGTAAAAGAAGTCAAAACTGTCACAATAAATTAGTAGTCAAAATAAATTAAAATTACCATAATATTGTCATCAATGTTAGTTATCACCAAACATTATCACCGTTAATATTATTATTTAAATTATAATATGTTTCCTGTCGTAGAAACTTTTTAATTATGATAAATCATTTTTCCCGTTTTTAAAAAAATCAAAAAATTTCCTTGTTTAAACAGGTTACTTCTTCGCGAGTCTTGCTACAGAGCCATGTACAAGAAGAACAAACCAAACATCTTGATTTTCTTTTTAATCTAAAGAACGTCGGCAAACTCGCATACATGAAAATAGCTGCCCAGCGTCTTACAATAACAAATATTAAAAATAACACTGCATATATATATATATATATATATATATATATATATATATATATATATATATATATATATATATATATATATATATATATATATATATATATATATATGTATATATATATATATATATATATATATATATATATATATATATATATATATATATATATATATATATAACAAGGGTGTTCCTCCATGATATCCAGAATTTTGATTTCAAAAGTATTAAACGAAGAGTATACAACACTACGTCTTTAAAAATAGAATAATATGTGCAAGTTAAAATTGCTTCACTAATTATTTCTATCACAGCGAAAGAGAGACTAAAAGCAGAATAAAAAGTAAAAGAAAAAAATAAAACAAATACAAATATGTTGAATGACAAACTGTCATCGTCTACATGTGTGCTAAATTTCATTCAAATACACCATTACACCAGTTACATCCAGACTTTCTCATTTTTCCCCGTGTTGGTCCCGGGCTCCTTTGAAGAATAGGCTAACTGCCGTTCTGCCAGGCAGCTCGTAAAAGGCGACCGAGGCTATACGAGTCACTAACATCGGCTACTAGGTCGTAGAATTCTGCATTGTCTCGCCCGGGTCAGGTATCACCGCCTTACCTATACCTGCCGTAATAGCGTCAGCGCTTGTCACTGTCGTGTTCCGGTTTGGAGGGTAAAGTAGCCGGTAAACTTATGCATGTGGCATAAGACCTCGCTACAAGATAGAACGCACCATTAACACTTTTGGTGTCTATAGGAGATGGTTGACTCTTTCCATCAAGACCACCCATCTGCTTGTTTGCTATCTTATACTATAAATAAAAAAATATTATTGTACTCGTAGATTATTATTAAGCTCCTCCATTTTGTTCTAGGTTTGGATATTGCAAAATCTTTGTCTATTGTTGAAAATGCCTCAGAATTAAAACGAATAAGAGCTGATGAAATCTCCGTTCTCAATGGTATGCGATGTCTATCAACATTTGTCGTTGTTCTGGGGCATGTCTGGTTCATATCAAATTTTATTGGGTATAGCAATGCCTTGCACCTAAAAAAGGTAATTTTCTAAAATTTACATAAAAGTATAGCAGCAGAATGTTAATGGCGCGTTACCATCCGTGTAGCGGGGTTTCAATGTCACATGCTTAAGAGTAACGGCTACCTTACCCTGTAAACAGGAACACAACAAGTAGATGACTCTCCTAATGGAAAAATACAACCATCACTTATAGACACCAAAGATGTTAATGATGAGTTGTAATCCGTATGGCGAGATGTTAATACCACTTGCGTGAATTTTCCGGCTACCTTAGCCTTAAGGGCATTCAAAGGCATTTGATCTGGTTTCTTATGATATTATGGAGAAAGAAGGAAAAAGTTCATATACCACCAGAACTTATCAATATTTTTAAATATTAGTACAGAAACCAGATTCTATACCAATACTTCCGTCCGGATGTATGGATTGGATTGCGGGGTGAGGCAGGGGGGGTTGATTTCACCAACGCTCTTCAATCTATACGTAAATGAGTTGCTCGGCATGCTCAGTGGCGCCAGGGTCGGCTGCCACATTGACGGAGTATATGTTAATAACATATGGCGACGATATGGTCCTGCTGAGTGCGTCGATATGAGGCTGAAGGAAAATCGCCAAGACAAGTACCACCCATATTTCTCAATGGTACCCAACTAGAAAGAGTTTATTAATTTAAATATCTTGGTCACATTTTAATCCCTGACCTCAAAAACGACTCTGATATCGAGAGGGAACAAAGGGCGCTGTCAGTGAGAGCATATATGCTGGCTCGCTGGTTTACTAGTTGTTCAATTGATGTAAAGACAACGTTGTTCAGAGCCAATTGCACTAGTTTTTAAAGTTGCAACATGTGGGCTAAGTACTATCAGAAATCCTATAGCGCCCTCTGAGTCCAGTACAATAATGCGTTCAGGTTGCTGATGGGACTACCTCGTTTCTGTAATGCATCAGGGGTGCTCGCAACAGCGAATGTTGATTGTTTTTATATTACAACGCGCAAAAGATGTGGGTCTCTGGTGCACAGATTGCGAGGGGCCACCAACAGCATCCTGAATTTAATCGCAAGCAGATTAAACTGCAGCTATGTGGGTCATTGCTGTGCGTATCCAATGGGATGGCACAGCAATGATTTAATCACAAACTATTAGTGATAAGGCATAGGATAAGTACTAATATAGTAAATAAGTTCATGTCTATATGTACTAACAAATAGAAGTCTAGTTACTTGAAATAAATGTTTATTATTATTATTATTAAAACCGGAGCAGAACAGTTACAAACACTAAAATAAATAGTGAAACAATAGGTAAGATAGTTGTACTAAGCCTGATGTGACGTAACAAAATTTTACCACCGTAATAGACATAGTCACGATGGTAGTGACTCGTATATTCAATTTTACGCTTTTTGCGAATCGCCTGGTAAAATGGCAGATGGTTTATTGTTTATAGAGGGCCCGGACTATCACAAGGAAACTTTCTTTATTTTATTTCGCGCATAGAATTTTTTTCTGGTATCACCTAATACGTTTTATATTCCAGATTATGGAAAAATATAATATTCATGCAATGTTTCATTTGGAAAAAGTAGTAGATACGTTTTTTGTTATATCTGGTTTCCTCTTAATGCAAGGCCTTCTGTCAAGTCGGAGTTTTAACCCGGTTAAAATTATCATCCACCGATACATCAGGTAAGATTTACCTCAACTCATTGCATCCCATTACATTTGTAGACAAAAAGACCGCCTCCTAATGCTTCATCAAGAAAGAAAAAAAAAATCTAATAACAGAGAAAAATCAAGTAGCTTAATTAAGTAAATTCATTTATATATTAAACAGTATGTAATGGATGGTCTACCAAAATGGAAATCATGGTTTTGTACCATGATTCTGAGATGAAACCCGTTGGAAATTTGTGTGGGAAACTTTTGATTTTTAAATAGTTTTTTTTTAACTTAACTTTATATAAATTCATTAATTCTAATACTCTTCAGTGCTAATTCATATTTTTTTATTATCATCGATAGGGAAGCGCTTGACAATGATATCGCCTGGTGGTAAGCTAAGAGCAGCTTTAGATGGAACGCTTCCCTAGAAGGTACCTGTTCACTCTTCCCTTGAAGATCCCCAGATTGTACTCGTCGGGGAACACAGACTCAGGAATGTCGAGTCAAACTGCTTTGTCCGGGTACGTGAAACATCCACCACGTGGCGATGCCTAGAAACTGATTCTAGGCATCGCCACGTGGTGGCACCACGCCGATCGATAAAAAAACGGAGATGGCGAAATTAAGGCGTACAATTCCACAGCATACTCTCCGTATCCGATAAAAAACCGATAAAATAGCCACTCTGCGGCAATGAGCGAGGCTCTGGAATTTTTTACTTACCAGATCATCGTCGTTTATGAGCCTCTTGGCACGCCTCTCTATCGCCTCAAGTGTTTTCAGCTGTTATTTGTTGGGTCCATCCCAGAGGTGAGGGCAGTATTTTATGCATGAACAGATGTGTGTTTGATAAAGGTTGAGTAACTGTCCCGGGCTGAAATACTATCTTGCCTTCGCCAGAATACCAAGTTTTTTTAGGTAACATGGGCTTTTGATTCAATGTACGAGCCAAAGTTGAGAGTAGGCGTTAAGGTGATACCAAGGAGCTCAAGATGGTCAGTTATCGGCATGTACACACCCTGAAAAGAAGGAGATAGGTGAAATGGACCCCATTTAGCGGAGAAAAGACACGCCTGAGTCTTAGTCGCATTTAACTTGAATAGATTGGCATAGCCCCAATCAGAGACTGCCTCTAAAAACAGGTTCAAACGATCGACTATCACCTCTCAGTGGGGTCGGATCTGTACCGAATTGGGTATCTCTCCACAACAGTGTTATCGACTGCGTACCCATAGATAACGGGCTTCAGCAGACTGTTAATGTGTAGAAGGAATAGAGTTACGGAAAGAACTGATCCCGGAGGAACTTCGGCATTTATAGCTAATTTGGTCGGACAAGCAGCTGTCGTCGACTACTCTAATCGACTATTCACTCAGAAAATTTGAGATCTAGACGCAGAGACTAGTATGCTGAACATATGATGGAAGCTTGCCAATAAGACTGGCATGCCAGATCCTGTCAAAGGCCTTCGAGATATCAAGGGAGACATCTAGTGCCTCATCATGATTCTCGATGGTTACGCTCAACATGTAGGTAGCATATTCTAGAAGATCCCCGGTGTACCGATTTCGGCGAAACCCGTATTGGCGGTCATTGAGTAGATTGTTCGCTTCTAGGTGAGCCATTAGCTTGCTGTTCAGTACACGCGCAATAGTCTTAGAGAGTATGAACGTGACTGAAATTTGTCTATAGTTAGAGGGCACGACTGCCCTTTTTTAACACAGGTTGCACGTTGGCAAGCTTCCATGATTTCGGTACTTTTTCAATCGTCATCAAAAGGCGAGAGGCGTGTCAACACAGGAGCGAGTTCAGGTGCGCATTAATATAAAAATTTAACTATTTAAAAATAGTAAATTTTAAGGAAATACACAAAATAAGCAATGTATTACGCGCCAAATACTGCGCAAAATAAACGGCTAGTTCGAGACACAATACAAATAAGTCCAGAAGTCAATCTACATACAAAGGGTGCTCGAGTAACGCACACATAGACACCTCTCACTGACGCAAAATCTCGCAAATTGCCACCCGCTTGAGATACTTGTGCAAACTTTTTTTTGCAGCGGTTTTTTTTTGTATAAGCCAAAGTTGATAATCCTTGCGCGACCGCCGAGCATCGGAGTGAACAGTTAAATACATACATAAAAATTTGTTCTGTACTTGTTTTGTGTTCGAGAGTTATCCGGGTGCGACCAGTTGAAGCAATATACGCTTTATATTTTGTGGCGTGAAAATAATCAAAAATCATAAAACACAAATTTTGTATTTCCTAAGAAATAGGAATCGCCACCATGACTAGAACGTAGCCAGGCAGGACATAAAAGGCGACCGATTGGTAATGCGAGTCAATACCATCGTGATTACTAGGTAATAAAGTTCTGCATTGTCACGCCCGGGTCTGGTACCGCCTTACCTATTCCTGCCACAATAGCATCAGTGCTTGTCACTGTTGTGTTCCGGTTTGGAGGGTAAGGTAGCCGATAAACTTATGCATTTGGCATTAGACCTCGCCACAAGACAGCAACACACCATTAACGTCTTCGGTGTCTATAAGCAATGGTTGACCCTTTTTTTGATCAGGGGACCCATCTGCTTGTTTGCTGTCTTATGATGTATAGCTGCAATCTGCAGCCCTCTACTTTACAACATTTTTAAGTGAATCTCCAGACAACAATTTATTTTTACGGAATAAAATTTATCATATGTGGTGTTCCAGTTTGTCGCCTACATGTATACTAAATTTCATCCAAATCGTATTTTATATATTTTTTTAAAATGCCATACAAATTATAATAATTGGAATTATAATTCCAGATTGATGTACTTGACATCCATTATCATAATAGGATTTACAGTTTTTATTCCATACTTAAGTGATGGACCATTATTTTTTGAAGTTATTAAGCCCTTCGGTGATAATTGTCAGGAGAAATTTTGGCTAAATTTGTTGTTGGTTAATAATTATGTCGACACTGATAACATGGTAAGAAACATTTTTAAATTAAACTTAATCGTATTAAAAGTACAAGATATTAGCTTCATATAAGACGTAGAATAAGAATTTATTTATTAATGGACAGTTACCGTACAAAACAAATATATTTTAAATTAAAAAAAAAACAAATCGAAGTCTAGCATAGACTTCGATTTATGATAAATTTATATCTAAGAGAAAAAGCAAAAAGTGACAATACATCAAGAAGTGAGAAGAAGCAACAAGTGCTAAAACATAGAAATACATATATAGATACTAGAATATATTTAATAAACACCCAAATCGGGAAATACAAACATTTATGCTCATCACACAAATGCTTGTCCCCGTCGAAGATCGAACCCGAGCCCGGTCAATTACGTAATCAGGGTCGCTAACCCCTTTGACCAACGAGGTGGCTGATGGAAGGTAGCAATAGCAAGGTGGTAAATAGCATGCTGTTGGTGATAAATGAAAGATGATTTGAATGATACGTTACTTATTTAGCACACAAAATACAGTTACACTCAAAAGTCACAGATAGCAATATAAAATATTAATTACTTTTTCTTATTAATGCCAAAGCGGTCAAATACTAGTGACATGTCATTCAAGTGTATAAATGGAAATGACAATCACTAAGGGTCAAGACGGTTTAGTCTGTTCACCAAGGATCTATATCTTACCATACACACTTAAACACTAGTGTTTAGATGTAAGTATCTGTCCGAGTATAAAATTAGCAGTTTCGACCTTAATGTGTGTCTTGGTCTCTTCAGTGCAGTACAAAGAATATAATACTCTCTATGAGAGGTGCAATATGACACACACCTAACTACAGACTGCTTGGGTGTTATACACTGCTTTATAAATGTTATACACTGCTTTATAAATGTGATTTACCATTAAAAGTGACTAAATGGTAACACAGCAGAACTGTATCATCGCTGTGGACCTTTCAGCAGGTGATGTTACAGTAATCCCCTACTCGTGTTTTTATTTATTATTTTTAACGACCGTGATTATTATATACTTTTTCTTATTAATGCCAAAGCGGTTAAATACTAGTGACATGTCATTACTAGTATTTGACGCTTTGGCATTAATAAGAAAAAGTATATATTAATCACGGTCGTTAAAAATAATACATAATAAAATATTAATAGCGAAAGCGGATACACTACTTACTGTCTATTTAGCACTATACACTACAAATTTAGGCAATTAAAAGCAAAAGCAAACAAAGATTACAATTTTAGTTCTGAGTGCTAAGTGTGAGTTTTTCTTTTCGCATTCGATCGTGAGCGCGTTTGGAGTTTACTAGGAATTTGTATGTGATTTGTACTGCGCCACCTAGTGGTAAACGTGAGAAACTAGTTTACCACTAGGTGGCGCTATACAAATCACATACAAATTCCTAGTAAACTCGAAACGTGCTCACGATCGAATGCGAAAAGAAAAACTCACACTTAGCACTCTGACCGTTAAGGATTGCATAGACGGACTGCGTAAACGGCTCCCTCTGGTTAGAAAAATAGAACGTTAAACAAGTTAAATATTTTCTACGGTTTGTGCATAGCGGTAGCGTTTTGCGTTTTAATCTTTTATAATAGATTTAAATTAATTTATGTATATTAAATAAGATGTGGCGATTAGCATGCCACATATTCTAAACTCATATTATAATTTATTCCTTTAGATTGTTGTGCTATTGTTTGTGTACGCGTTTTCTTAATACACAAGTGTAATTTAGCATCAACATGATTGAAATTTTTCTTTATATTTATGTGACTGACATACATAAAAATTCACATTATCCAAAGTGGCTTATGCGAAATTTCTATGACATTTAATATTAACACAAACAACAAAAACAATATATGCAACAATATTTTATGCATACACCTATGTATAATCTAATTAATTGGTATTGTGATAAAAAATGAGATCTCAGGTTAGGCTACATTTTAGAAAAACAAAAAATTTCCCTTGTTGGTTCTGGGCTTTTCCCCGTGTTGGTTCCGGGCTTCTTTGAATAATAGACCAACTGCCCTTCTGCCAGGCATGTCGTAAAAGGCGACCGATTGGCTATGCAAGTCACTAACATAGTAGTTTCGTGAATAAAATATAATACAAGCTTGATATTTCTTTAATGTACTTCTTGCAGACTAATTTAACATTACAAGTATAGACTTGGGTGTTCATAAGTTCGAGCTCATGGCTCAGAACCGTCTGTCGCTGAAAATGAGGTTTCTCATATCGTAAGGCCTACTACGCGCCATCTTGCCGCGTTCTGTCCCGCCGTTTAGCTTTTAAAACTTTAACGAATAGGAAGATGACGCCTAGTGTTGCCATATTTTGTCACTTATTCTAATATAACACAATTGAGACATTCTTTTGATGAATAAAATCATTACAAACAAGTTAAATCATTACATTCGGCCATCCGGCAAAGTGTGACTCCCGGCACACTACTCAATTCTAAAATTAACTTTTCCGTAAGTCCTTAGGGCATTAATTAGGAAGTATTAAAGATGCAAAGGTACAACTTGTTAAATCATTACAGTAGAGTTAGATATAACAAAGTAGAGTTCTGCATTGTCTCACCCGGGTTTGGTACCACCGTCTTACCTATTCCTGCCGCAATAGCGTCAGTGCTTGTCACTGTCATGTTCCGGTTTGGAGGGTAAGGTAGCCGGTAAACTTATGCACGTGGCATTAGACCTCGCCACAAGATAGCGACGCACCATTAACACCTTTGGTGTCTATAGGCGATGGTTGACTCTTTCCATCAGAAGACCCATCTGCTTGTTTGCTATCTTATGATATAAAAAGAAATTGTTGAAAGTAATTTACTTAACAGAGCTGAACATTTATCGAATAAAAAAGCCAGCTATGTAACACGACAATACAACGTTTTACTAACTGTAACTTTACTTATTTCAAGGATAATTAAACGCATCTTTGACTAATCTATAAAAATAATTTATGTATCAATATTATGAGTATTGATGATTTTTCAGTGTTTTCCAGTTACATGGTTCATACCATGTGACTTCCATTTAACAATACTCGGTGTTATGCTATATTGGATATACCAACAGAATCAAAAGAAAGCAGTATATATGTACATTTTCATAATATCTCTTTCTGTGCTTGTACCTGCTATTGAGACTTATGTGAGAAAATTACCTGCTATATTGGAAACTAGTTTGAAGTAAGTAAAACCAAATCTATTAAGCATATTCTGTTAAGATCTTAATTAAAACATAAACTTACGTCTTTAACTGTAGTAAAACACTAATGTTGCCTTTTGTAAAGTCCAAAGAATATGTACAGTGTAGGTACACATAAGTTTACTCCGTATTATCTCTATAAGTAGGTGTCTGAAGTATTTAATTATGATTATTTTCATTGGTGATTTTTTAAAAGATATTAAATTACATTATTGCATGATTTTCATGTGACGACGTGGTTACTGCATTGTGTTCAGTAGCATAAAAAATAATTCATACAAATACACACACGAAAATATGCACAACTGTTGTTTAAAAGAGATTAAACAGAAAATAAATATACAAACAGTTACAAACAAATAAAAACTTACTAAAAATTTAAAAATAGTAACCGCATTGAGTTGAGTGGGATAAATAAAAGAGAATAAGTTCATACAAATACACACGCTAACGGAAATATGTACAAACGCTGTTTAAGGCGAGGTATTTCGACGCGCGTCAATTCTATAGAAAATGGGTGGCGCGGTATGTTCTGAAACTGCTGAGAAACGTGTTAATTTTCGGATAAATAAATATAGGATAGGAAAATTCTTTTTTGTATTTACAACTAAATATCACCATATAAAAATCATGTGGAAGATTAAAGTCAAAGTCAAAACATTTTTATTCAAATTATCCTTTACAGGCACTTTTGACGAGTCAACATTTTTTGAGTTACTACCGGATCGGAAACGCGGCCACACACTGAGAAGATCCGGCGGAAGAAACTCAGCGGGCTTGTCTTTTTTTGTGCATATACATTTTTTTAAACAATGTTTTTACAATTACAATTACAATGTATTTATGAATAATATATTATAATTATTATGAGACTGCTATGAGGAGCAATTAATCCCATGCCTTATTATCATCCAAATATTCAGATATTTTATAGTAACCTTTTTTACAAAGTTTAGATTTGATACATTTTTTAAATTTGTGTATTGGTAGATCTTTAATAGCATTTGGAAGTTTATTGTAAAAGCGTATAGATTGCCCCATAAAAGAGTTACTTATTCTGTGGAGCCGTGATACATGCAGAGCAAGATTGTTTTTGTTTCTTGTGTTTACATTATGTACATCACTATTTTTCTTAAATGAAGAAATATTTTTACGAATATACATCAAGTTTTCAAATATAAACTGTGATGGTACGGTTAAAATATTAATTTCTTTAAATTTTTCTTTTAGAGAAACTCGTGGACTGAGATTGTAAATAGCTCTTACAGCTCTTTTTTGTAAAACAAAGATTGTATTTATATCAGTGGAATTTCCCCATAGTAGAATCCCATAAGACATAATACTATGAAAATAACTAAAATACACAATTTTCGCAGTGTCTACGTCACTAATCTGTCTCATTTTTTTAACTGCAAATGCCGCTGAACTCAGTCTACTCGTTAATTTGTCGATATGTGGTCCCCACTGTAGTTTTTTATCTATCGTAATCCCTAAAAAGACAGTAGAGTCCACAAGATCCAATTTGTCCCCGTTAAGTTGTACATTGGTATCTATATGCCTTACATTAGGCGTTGAGAATCTAATACACTTGGTTTTATTTCCATTTAATAGGAGGTTGTTAACATTGAACCAGTGTACAACTTTTGAAATCGCAATGTTCACTTCGTCATACTTACCAACTCGTCTTTTCACTTTAAATAAAAGTGAAGTGTCATCCGCAAACAGTACGATTCCATGCCTATCGCCAACAAAGAAGGGCAAGTCATTTATATATATCAAAAACAAAAACGGACCAAGAATGGATCCTTGTGGAACACCCATGGTGACAGTGGCACCGTTTGATCTTAATCCATTGATATCGACCCTCTGAGTTCTTCCATTCAAATACGAAGTCAGAAGATCGAGGGCCTTACCTCTAATGCCATAGTAGTGTAATTTCCTGATTAAAGTATTATGATGAACACAGTCAAATGCCTTAGATAAATCACAAAATACTCCAATTGCATCATGTGATTCCTCCCAGGCTTCATAGATTTTTTTCAATAATTCCACACCAGCATCTACGGTTGAGCGACCCTTTGTAAATCCAAATTGTTTAGGATGAAACAGTTCAAATTTGTTAAAATGTTTTAACATTTGATTAAGAATTATTTTTTCAAATATTTTACTCGGGGAAGGCAGAACCGAGATAGGCCGAAAGTTAGTGGGATCTGATTTACAGCCAGACTTAAATATTGGAATTACTCTTGAGAGTTTCATTAAATCAGGAAAAACACCATTTGTTATACAGCAGTTAAATATTACAGCTAAGTATGGTGCAATGATATTTATTACTGAGGCAATGATTTTAAGGGAATGGCCCCATAAATCTGCAGTTTTTTTAATTTCTAGTGTTTTGAAAGCATTTAATATATCTTTAGAATCAATAAAAGAAAATTCAAAATTTGATTCACACTTGTTGACACATTGCTTCAATAATAATTCCGCGGTACTGGCTGAAGAGCTTAGACTTTGAGTTGTTCTGATGGCCACATTAGAGAAGAATTTTTCAAATTCCTTTGCTACCTCCAAATGTCCCGTAACATTGACTCCTTCTACATTTAATTGGTATTCTTCATCAAAAATACTAGTCTTGCCAATTTCACAATTTATGATGTTCCATGTTGCCTTTATTTTGTTAGAAGAGTGTTTTATCATATTTTTTATGTGTATTGACTTGGCAGCATTGCAAGCTCTTTTAAAAATCTTTGAATAATTTTTGACATACTCTTTGAATTCAGTACTATGATTAAAAGATTTTTCATAATATAAATCAAATAACCGATTCCTGCTTTTAAAAATTCCTGCAGTTGCCCACTCACTAAAACCTCTGCGTTTATTTACAGATATAGATTTTGGTGTAAATATTTGCCTATATTCTGTATCTATCAAATTAAAGAATGTATCATATAAATTATTTGGATTTTCTTGAAAGGGCATCTCAGGCAATTTTGCAGCTAAATTTTTTTTAAAACGTTCTAATCGACTACTATTTATAGGAACAAAAACAATTTCTTTTCTCTGAAGTTTATTTGGTACTCTCAAAAATTGAACTGATTGCCCAGTATGGTCTGAATCTAATGTATTTATAATTGAGCTATTTGTAGGTGTTATATTTGAAAATATGTTATCTATACAAGTAGCACTAGAGGCAGTTATTCTAGTTGGTTCATAGAAAATTTTGTGTAAATTATAAGATTTGAATATTAGTTTGAATTTGTGTAAATTATAAGATTTGAATATTAGAAATATTATTAACAAATTATTTGTTTTAGAGATTTTTTAGCCTGTTTTCAGAATTTTATATGATTCAGTAAAGTACATTCTATCATGTAATGAGTTAGCACATTCTTTAGATAATATCTTCAGGTATATCGTGTAATTTTTGTAAATTTGCTATTTAACAATCAATACAAATAAACATGATTTAACAAACCATTTTTTTCCCGTTTGTCGCGATGCCTCGCCTTAACGGCCCGGCCACAGCTCGCGCGGCGCGACCGACGCGAATTGCGGCGCGGCGAGCGAAAACAAATGTAGGAAACTGTATGAAGTATGCCACAGCTACCGGCGACGCGAACTGCGGCGTGGAAAAACGCGCGACCGTGACGCGCGGTGTGATAAGCGAATAAAACAAAAGAGTGCTTTTGTTTTATTCACTAGTAAGCCTAGGTTGGAATCAGAATAACACAAAATTATTACCAATGGAAATTATATATGTAGATACTATATTTTATTAAAATTTGTACTACTATTTTTAGCCTCCGACGCAAAAACGAGGGTTGTTATAAGTTTCAGAGGTGTGTCTGTGTATCTGTCCGTGGATCGTAGCGCCCTGGCGGATGGTCCGATTTAATTGCATTTTTTTTTACTTGAAAGCCCTATTTTGCGAGATGGTTCTTAACTATGATTCAATAGAATCTGTGCAGCCGTTGAAAGCTCACCAGCTGTTTTCAACTTGATGAAAGGAATTTAGCAACTTGTAAAGGCTTTATCGATGCTAAATTTTGTATTTTATAACTTTAAATATATTGCATTGACATGGTGATCTAGACCTGATGCTATATTGTAGCATCAGGTCTAGATCACCATGTCTTCATTCGAAGATATCAGCTTTTATTTAACTAGCAATATTTGTATGTAAATAAAAGATTTTCTAAATAGTGCACACCATATTTATCGACTTCCTGTTATTTATTTGTACTGAAACTTGGCAAACTTTTGTAAGTTCAATGACAAAGCAATATTATAGTACTATCCAGGTAATATCATGATGTAGCCTGGATATAGGGACTAGATCTCTAGACTCTCAGATGTAGAGTTTTGACGAGGCAACCAAGTTTTGGGTTATTGGTTTTGTTGCTGTACTGAGTTTAATTATACTCATAATGGCGAGAAATGGAACATGAAGCCGCTAGAGTGGCATTATAACTCACAGACAGAAACTGTTAAGATAGTAGAGATTGGAGTCGTTCGTTGCAATAATATATTTTTCATTATTACGAGTACTGAAGATGGAGCCGAAAAAAGTAATATCGAAACTTCTCGCATCCAGGTGCAAAATGATTAGATAATAAACTTCTAAACTCAACAAGGTAAGTTTATTGAGTTAGCGCTCAATTGTCTTGTACTAACAAACATTTTGATGCTGGATGAATTCTAGGATCTGATGCTCATCATGACTTAGGATTTAACGATCAAACTCGAAGTTGGCCATGGTAAGTTATAAACTAAACATGAAAACCCATTTAGATTGGATTCAGATGTTCTGTTTTGACAAGTACCCTGATTCTAAATAATTTACAGGGTCTTATGATGAAGCAGGAAGAAGGTTATCAAAACTTTTAATTAAAATTGAGCAACACCATCAATTTTGGACTCGTTTGATTTTTTTATTTTAAGGAATGTGAAGGATAGCTTCCGGTATTTGATGATCGAGCAGAAGAAATTCTATGTGATCTTCTAATCTTGACCAGTTAAAATCCAGTGAGTGTAGGCTGCTTCGATTTGATTTGGTAAACACTTAGATGCTGTATGTTTTTTAAAATATAAAGATGGAACTGGAAACTGGACACATGAAATTGGGCTGATATAGCCTTTATTGCTATTCATATGGTTTGATAGAGTTAATGGCGGAGCTGGAGGCCTCGGGAGCTTTGGAATAAAACAGCTCAAGCTTATTGAATAAAGAACCTTTAACTTTACGTTGCAGGATCCCCTTTCGAAGATCATCAGCTCCTTTTACGTTTTGCGTTTAAAATTATGGAACTGAAGTAAAATGGTGGGCTGACGATAAAAACAGTGTTTGTTTTTTTAAATTTTAATTTAAAGTTAGTACTATGATGATTTCTTGATTAAATAAATAATTGGTTATTGACGCATTATTATAATATTATATTTAAAATAATATTAAAGTTATTTTAGTTTATACACCATAACATAAACTTAATCTAAAAACTTCACAGCATTTTCTCAATTTAATGTCGGCTTGCGTTAAACAAAATTTGTTTCTATACATTTATCTCACTCATATTAATAAAAAATACATACTTTCTACAGCTCACTACATGAAAAACGATCATAGTTACTAATTGCACGGAAAATGTTTACGTTGCCATACATTAAAAAAATGGGTGCGTGTACTTATGTACGCGCGTGAGAAGTTACACTTCTTTGGCGTCATTAAATAGTAGCCACGTTTCCGATCCGGTAGTAGTTTTTAAAAAAATATGTTGACGTGTCAAAATAACTTGTAAAAAGTTTTATTGAATAAAGTACTTCTGATTTCTGATTTTTGATAGATTTTAATTGCATGCATATACTTAATTACATTAAAATAATAAAAGGACTGGAATATTATAGTCAAGGATTTCGGGATTTAATGAGCAATTTAGCAGACAACTTCAACCTGTAACTTTTGCGTTACGGTGATGCGCATGCATCTTAAAATTTCACTCGCTGTCTAAAGAAATATTACGCACCTAAAGAAATATTAGGCACCTAAAGAAATATAACTTCAAAAATCTCGAATGGAGGGATCAATGATAAGGTAATATATGTAAATATCAAAAATAATTGTGTTTTTGGGTACAATCCTAACGTTACGATAATATGTATATGCTATGCATCAAAAGGATATAGTGAAAATAGTATTACAAAATCCGACCCTGGTACTAGCTAGTATCGAGGTGTAACAGCCCAGAGCGACACGCCGCCACGGTCGCAATAAGTCGAGCTGTGGCATGCCCAGATGGTCGCGCGACGCACCGCGTTGCATTTCGCGTCGCAGGTCGCACCGCGGGTAGCTGTGGTCGGTAAGAGAGATTAAAACGTAAATAAATAAACAAAAAGTGTTTAATTTTAAGTAAGCAAGCAAATGAAATGCATGTAATGTAGAAAATGTAAAAAAATATACCATGGTACTAAAAATATACCATGGTATATATTGTAAAATACACATTTTAATAATATACCATTATATATAATAATATACCATGGTATATATTGTAAAATACAAATTACATTAATGATTCTTACATAAAACTTTAGATTTATGGTTTTAATGCAAGATTTTCATAAATATATTATTTTTAGCGCTCATAGAACACAACGGACTAACATAATTAATACGCCTACCTATATTTATTCACATTTCCGTGCGAGTCCATTTCTTATTGGACTTGGTCTTCAGTATTTAATGAAAAAGTATTTGGAACCACAAAAGAAATTTATATCTAAGGTAATTTTTTATTAAGCTTATTTCTTTTACATTTAAGTACTTTATTTGCATGAACGTAGAATATTTTCTTTTAGTTTGGGAACGAAGCAACGTAGCTTCACCAATGCTAAGTCCTGCGTGAGGTAGATAAGCAGTAACTTACTATATGTGAACCTTACTTATTTAACCATTTTTTAATCCATATTAAACCACTTTTTAATCCATATTAATATTATAAATGCGAAAGTGTGTTTGTTTGCTCGCCTTCACGGCAAAAAGGAGCTACGAATTGACGTGAGTTTTTTAAGTGTAGTACCTCCACTTAGTTGAAAAGATGGAGAGTGACATAGGCTATTTGTTGTCTCTTTTTAATCCCCTAATACTCCATATCTGACCCAAACAACTAAAATTTAAAATATTATTGCAATCAGATAACAATAACCCGTGCTGACTTGCTATCAAAATTAGTAACTTTAGTCTTCAATTAGTAACTTTAGTGCTATCAAAATTAGACTTATTAGTCTAATTTTGATAGCATATCTTGATTCCGCCATCCCCATTTCTCTATCAATCGTCAAGGCGCACAGATTCGAGGCATTACCATATTATATTACCATATATATTGACGTTAACTGCTAACCTAACCTAACCAAATTATAAAATCCCTAGCTAGATTATAATCTAACGGCTATTGACAATTTCACTGCGACATATATATAGATATATACATATATATATATATATATATATATATATATATATATATATATATATATATATATATATATATATATATATATATATATATATATATATATATATATATATATATATATATATATATATATATATATATATATATATATAAGGGTGGCGCAAATAACCGACTATTTTTTTTGAGTCTCGAGTGACAAAATGTTAGTTTTTGATGTTTTAAGAGCCCTCACCAAAACACAGCTCAAAAAAAAATTTTTAAGAGGTCACTCCAAATTTTTCAAAATTACAAAAATCGTCAAAAATCTAATTTTTATTTTTTTAATTTTTTTTATTGTTACGATATAATTCTATAGACTAAAAAAAATAAGTTTCTGAAAATTTCAGTTCAAAATTCAAACTTTGAAAGGTCACTCATAATTTTTTACAATTTATTAGTGCATTAGTTTAGATTTTTTCGAGCGACCATTTACTATTCAAATTAAAATTCCATGTATTTTATTTTTTATTTAGTACAATAATCGATAATAATACATCACGAGATGAAATAAAAATCAAGCACAACATAGAAAATATATATTTTTTTAAATTTAATAATTTTATTTAATCAACTGCCAGGCGTGAGTTCGACTCCCAAGCTGGTCTTAGAAACCAACTTAGTTAAGATTTTTTCAAACCAAAAAGACCCCAACGTACCACTCCCAACACTTAAAGTCGGCGATATGACTAATTAACGAAAAATAAAAAAATTATGAGCGACCTTTCAAAATTTAAATTTTGAACTGTAACTTTCAGAAACTAATTTTTTTGGTCTATAAAATTATACCGGTAGCCAGAAAAAAAATTATTGTAAAACAAAAAATTCGATTTTTGACGATTTTTGTAATTTTGAAAAATTTGGAGTGACCTCTTAAAGTTTTTTTTTGAGCTGTCCTTTGGTGAGGGCTCTTAAAACATCAAAACTAACATTTTTGCACTCGAGACTCAAAACATAAAAATAGTCGTTTTTTTTTTGCTCCACCCATATATATATATATATATATATATATATATATATATATATATATATATATATATATATATATATTTGCAAGAATGTGGGTGTTACAAGTTGTTAAAAATAAATTAAGTTACCGACATATTCTACCATATGGTGTGCAAATATTTAAAAAATATAACTATATAAAATTACATTTAAAACTATAAATTGTATCGATTTTTCAGAATTACTACCGGATCGGAACGCGGCCACACACTGAGAAGATCCGGCGGAAGAAACTCAGCGGGCTGGTCCTTTTTTCTCTATTTTATGTTCTTGTTATAAATATACAAGGATGATTCCATATTACATAGTTATTTTTATAATTACAAGTTTCATATTTTGAATAATTATTTTTTTTTATAATTTACATAATGTTCACCATTTACAAAATTTTTACTACATTGAAATTTTTTCAAGGACAATTCAACAAACTTATATTTCTATCCATTAACATTTAATTTTATCGGCTAAAAATTCTTTAATATCATAATAAGTTTTATCTAACAGCAAATCAAACAACTTTTTGCGAAATTTATTTATAGGCAATGATTTAAGACTATCAGGAATATGATTGTATATAATAATAGACATACAATACACATTTTTTGTAAAAATATTTAATTTTTGGTTAAAGCACATATATTTTCTTACTATTCCTAAAATATGAGTTACCAGTGAATTCAGCATTTGTTTTAAATAACTTTTGGTGCTTTTTTTACAAATACGCATACCTCTAAAATATACAAACATGGTAAGGGAAGTACCTTAAGAGACTTGAAAAGTGGTTTACAGGAATGTAACTGATTAACACCACATATTGCTCGAATACATTTCTTTTGGACTCTAAAAATTCGTACCAATTCAACAGAATTTCCCCAATTCCATATTGTAAATTAGAAGAGACATATCCATGATATGCTAATAGGGAGGCTTTTGCGTTACCTACTTCCCTTAGTCTTCTCAAGACATAGACAAATCTATCAATTTTGTTACACAGAGATTCAATGTGTGCTTTCCAATTACAATTTTTGTCAATAATTATTCCTAAAAAGTTTGTATAATCTACATCATCTATATTTACTTTATTTAAAAATATATTTGTGTTTTGGTAATATTACTGTGGTAGTTCTGAAATTCAATTAATTTTGTTTTAGTTACATTAACTTTTAAATTATTATTAATTAACCAGTCTGAACTTGGAATAAGGTTTCGGGTGTTTCATTTACCAAGTCTTTTTTATTTTTACATTTAATAAGTAGGGTAGTGTCATCAGCAAATAAAAAGCAATCATGTTTTATACTATCAGGAAGATCATTGATATAAATTAAAAATAGCAAGGGTCCTAAAACACTACCCTGTGGTACACCACAGTTGTTAACAAGGTAGTTTGAAATATATATTTTTTTACGGTTTCCGCATATTTTAGATATTTCAACACATTGTTTCCTATTCTCTAAATAACTCTTTATCCAATCTAAAGACTTCACTCTAATACCATATTTTTCAAGTTTTGATAATAAAATATTGTGTGAAACAAAATCAAATGCCTTACTCATATACAAAAATACACAAAGTGGATACATTTTCTTATTCAGACATTCAGTTATGCTCTTTACTAAATCAAAACATGCTAATGTAGTAGACCTACCTTTCCTAAATCCATATATATCCATCCATATATATATATATATATATATATATATATATATATATATATATATATATATATATATATATATATGTCGGGGCAAAAGTATTTTCGTATTGTTCATACAAAGGAAAATATTTTTTTTTGTATTTAAATTGCCGTTTTGATTGATGATTTGTTGCCATCTTGTGGGTAGCGCCATGATCCCATTTCCGTAGAAATTTTTAGATTTTTGATTTAAGCAATCTGACAGGTAGTGTTCACAGTGTTCTTTTGAGGTTAGCTTTATGCTTCCTCAAGAGTTCTGCAGTGACCAAAACAGGTGGAAAGCTGATAGAGCAAGGTCAGGGCTATACGGAGAATGCATCAGCACATCCCAGCCAAGCTGTTTCAATTTTTGCTGTGTGGCTATAGATGAGTGCGGTCTGGCGTTGTCATGGTGGAACACCACGCCCTTCCTATTCACCGGCTCCGGTTGGTTTTTCTCAATATCTTTTTTTAACCTCATCAGCTGCTGACAGTTGAGGTCAGAATCGATAGTTTTGGTCGGTGGCAAAAGCTCATAGTGGACGATTCCTTTCCAATTCCACCATACACATAGCATCACTTTGTTCCAAGTCATGCCGGGCTTTACCATGGTCTTGCCTTGCTTGTCCATGCTCCGACCATGATCGTAAGTCACCCATTTTTCATCACCCGTTATCAATTGTTTAAGAAATGGTTCGGAATAGTTACGTTTCAATAAACAATCGCAAATAGAAACACGTTGCATTCGGTTTCTCTCAGTGAGATCATGTGGTACCCAAATGTCAAGTTTTTTCTTGTACCCAGACTTTCGTAAATGACGTAAAACTGTTTTATGATTAACATCCAATACTTCACCAATGTCGTAGCTACAAATATGTCGATTTTGCTCCACTTTCTCAAAGATGGCACTGATTTTATCTGTGACAGGACGTCCAGAGCAAACCTCATCTTTCACACTAAAATTTTCAGACTGAAGCGCTTGAACCACATTTGTGCTACTCTTATTGATACCACATTAAACCGCACAAATTTTATTCGCGGCGTTTGCCGCATTTTTACCTTTTTTGCAATTAAACTTTAAAATGTACCGAATTTCTTCGTCATATATATTCATTTTGCTTGCTTGAAAAACAATTGAAAAATGGCGGGAACCAGTTTTTTATTTATTTATTGCATCTTCAGAATATCATATTTTTAATGGTATTAAAACCAGCCAGCTACATTCAGTATAGCCAAAGAGGTTTGATTACTAAAAATACATTCAAAATACGAAAATAATTTTGCCTCGACCTATTATATATATAAATTATTATTATTTTATATAAAATTATTAAGTTATTATATCAGGCTAATTAAATAAACGCAGACTAAATTTTCAGACTTTCCTCATAGTTCTCTTTTTTAAACTTTACTTATGAAATATTGGCTAAGTTGTTAAGCCGTTTTTATTTTCCTATTTTAATCTGCATCATTAAACAGAGAAAAGACCGATAGTTCGTCTGTCAATTACTACAATTGCTCGGAAAACTTCTATTAAGCAACTACTACAAACAAGATTATTTTCATTACAGCTCTATATACTTTCAGGGTCGACATATTTCTGGTTTACTCTGATTTTTTCGATAATTTTTTGTCAACTCTATTAATTCACGAGGTCAGCATAGATTTCCTTGACACTGCACAAATACCCTGTCCTCATCTATTTTTATTAAACGAAAGCGAAACCGCGTGGATAATATTTAACAATGAATTTAATTTTAAAACAAAAAAAATCTCTAGTCGACGCTGCTGGTTTCTATAAGCGATGGCTTACTCTTTCCTTTATGAGAACCATTGGCTTGTTTACTATTTTATGATATAAGAATATCCTTTATGTATCTCGTTTCTATTAAATTTTCTTTTTTTCAGCAATTATCAGCAATTGGATTAGTAGTAATTACATTTACGTTATTTGCTGTAATAGCATTTAGCGGAATTTTAGATCTAAGAGAATATAACGCAATGGAAGCAGCTATTTTTGCAGCCGTCAGCAGACCTATCTGGGCATTAGCAATATGCTTTCTAATTTTAATATGTGTTTATGGAGATGCATGTAAGTCTTTATTTTAATACGTAAAAACGGTGTATTAATATGAGCACTATGTATATCTGTCTGTGGAAATGAAGCTCTTAAACGGGTAAATAGATTCGGATTTCTGCTTTTAAAACTGGTTTTAGACTTTTTTTTATCTTAAGATATCAAACAAGCAGATGGGTCTCCTGATGGTAAGAGTCAACCATCGCCTACCGATACCAAAGATGTTAATGGTGCGTTGCTATCTTGTGGCGAGGTCTAATGCCCCATGCATAAGTCTACCTGCTACCTTACCCTCCAAGCCGGAACACGACAGTGACAAGCACTGACGCTATTGCGGCAGGAATAGGTATGGCGGTGGTACTAGACCCGGGCGAGACAATGCAGAACTCTACCACTTAGTAAGTAAGTAAGTAAGTAAGTACATGTTTTATAAAAATTGGTTTGTCGCCTGTGTGGTCCAGTGGTCCGATGTCGATGTTGACCATATAAGGTTGGGAGTTCTCGTTCTTGTTCTCAGGTCGAACAATTCAAAATTAAGTTTTTTTTAGTTTTCTGATAAAAACCACGTTGCCCGGGACTAGATAAGTGCTCGGTTTGCGATAGGCTTGCCACCTATCACATTATGGAACTTAGTATCTTCGGCAAATCGTGGGTGCACTTGTTGTACCTCTGCCTACCTCATCGGGGATATGAGTGTGCAGATACTTTTTTAGTTCAGCTACTTCAATATTATCAGTTCTTTTCAACTTTATTAAAGGAATTAATCAACTGGTACAGATCTGATCGATATAAAATTTAGTATTCTGTTACTTCAATATTTCAATGACATTGTGCTGTGACCTTGACTTGGTGCTGTAGATATTTGAAGATGATTAGTTCATAGTTTGCTCTACAAATGATGCACATAAAGCAGGAAGTTGGTCTGGTGATAAAGGAATGTATCGGTAATATATTAAACTTTTAATTTAGTTGCAATTTAAACGCAATAGTACTGCAACAGATACTCCAAGATATTTCATAACTGAAACTCGTGATAGTGCAACACATGAACAAGCTATTGTTGTATTACACGAATGAATCCTAATATTTGTAGTTTCGTTTAGAGCTGATGCAGCGGTTTTATGAAAACATATATACGAAGTCTTTTATATATTAAGTGTATGAAGATTTTTTTGTAGCCAATGTGAAATTAAGGTAATACCCTTTTCAGCTGATGTGCATACCTTAGACCATGTAGGACCGTGAAAGATAAATGATGTGTCATCTGCATAACACAGTATATCAGCATTTTCAATTTGGAGTTGATGAATATCATTAATGTATAAGAGGAATAATGTAGGGCCCAGAATGCTACCTTGTGGTACAACAAAGCAACAATTTTGGCAGATGCTAATGTTTTTACCAATTTTCACACACTGACTCCGTTCTATAAGGTAGCTTTTAAACCAATTTAGGTCAACGCCACGTACATCTTCAAGTTTTTTTAGTAGTATAGGAAATAAGACAGTGTCGAAAGCCTTGGCCAGGTCTAGAAAGACACTAATACAACATTTCCTTTTATCCAGGTATGATGACACTTTAAATGTAAGCAATGTAACAGCATCCTCAGTGATTATTCCTCTGCGAATTCCAAATTGATTTGGAGATAATAAGTTGTTTAATTCAAGATAACTAGATAAACGTTTGTTAACCAGTTTTTCAATCATTTTTGAAAAAACCCCTAAATGTGATATGGGCTTATAATTGTCTAATAAATATTTTGATCCGCTTTTGTGGACAGGACAAACTGCGGCCATTTCCCAATGTTGCGGAAACATACCACTTGACAAACTTAAATTAAAAATATGTGTAAGAGGATTACCTATTTCATTTCTTACATTTTTATAAGGAAATTACCAAAACCATCAATACCTGCTGCCTTGTTATTTTGGAGATTCAAGATTAAACTTTCAACTTCTTTATTATCCGTAAGATATATGAAAAAAGGATGTGAAAGAGGGGAACAAACAACTTGAGCTATTTTGGCCAAATCTCTTTCAGTTTTTTTGTTTCAGTTTTGTTTTTTATGAAACAAAGTTTGTATAAGTAATGTCAAAACAATGAGGTAAAATGAGTTCACTAAGTGAGTTTAAGCAAGAGATGCGATAAGTAGTTATTTTTATGATTTATTACCTAGTTAATACAAATCAACAACAGGTGCATACTTACATTAATTTGAGAAAAATTATCCAAGACAACCAAAACACTAAACTTTAATTCAATTTTTTTTCATTAAGTTTGACTGATCCCGGAGGGACTCCGGCATTTATAGCCTTATGGTTGTATGAGCTGCAGCCGTCAATGACTACTCTAATCAACCGGCTAGTCAGAAAATCTGAGACCCAGGCGCAGCAACCAATAGATAGACCGCACGATGGAAGATTTTCTATAAGACTATCATGCCACACCCTATCAAAGGCCTTCGAAATATCAAGGTAGACAGCCAGTGCTTCACCATGCTTCTCAATGGCTGTGTTGGAGGTGTAAGTGGCATACGCTAGTAGATCCCCAGTGAACCAATTTTGGCGCAACCCATATTGGCGATCACCGAGTAGATCGTTCGCTTCTAGATGTGCTATTAGCCCGCTTGCAGAGTATGGACGTAACTGAAATTGGCCTATAGGTGTAGGGGTCGGCACGACTGCCTTTTTTGGGTACAGGCTGTACGTTAGGAAGCTTCTATTATTTCGGTACTTTTCCAGTCGTTATCGAAAGGCGAAGAGGCGTGTCAAAACAGGAGCGAGTTCAGGTGCACAGGTTTTAAGCATAATGACTGGAATCCTATCAGAGCCACTGGCTTTGTTCACATCCAGATTCCGCAGCGTTTTAAGAACCTCAATCTGACGGATGCGAATTTCTGGCATTTTCACTTCGCATCCAGATATACTGGGAGATTTCGCGTTGGTCGAATTTGGACGTGAGTTTTCTGCGAATAGAGTAGCAAACAGGTTCATTTTCTCTATGGCGGTGTGAGCCAGCGTCCCATTCGGTTTCAGTAGGAGGAAGTGAAGGGGGCAGATTTTTGGTTCAACCGACTTTGCCAGGGACCAAAAGGCTTTACTACCTGAGGGGTATGAGGTCAGTCTGTTTCCAATACGGCTGACGTGGTCAAATCGAGCTATCTACTGAAAATAGAGCCTTTTTGCAGAACTTGGCGGCCCGGTTGAAGGCTTTCTTCTTCTCCGATACGTCCTAGGTCTTGCTGTGTCGAGCACCTGCCAAAGCCATATATGCTTCAAGCTTTAGCACCTCAGCGCGTCTGCAATCGGTTCTGAACCAGGGTTGAGCTTTACTGGACATGGTTGCGTCGGAGAAAGGGGTAAAATACTCCATTCCCTGTCGTAGCTCATCTGTCACACCATCCACGCAGGTCCAGGAGTGTTCAGAAGAAAAGCAGACAGATCGCCAGGGATAAGAGGCAAAAAGCAACGCATCTCTTCCCAATCTGCTGACTTGTATCGTTAACTGAAACTGGGATTGGGCGGCGAGTAGATAGATACAGATTTCACCAGACAGTGATCAGTAGTGTAGTTGTCTATGGGCGGCGGTAATCACTTACCATCAGGTGAGCCACCTGTCCGTTTGCCCCCTCTTCTATAAAAAAAAAAGACAATACAAATTGATTGACATCTTGTTCGTAATTTTCGGAGACTATATTATAAAAAGTTACAAAAAATAGTACTTATTGTGAACCAGACTATCTGACAGACATCTTATTTGCGTCTCCCTGAGGAACAAGATACAAGGTTTATGAATCTTCAGATGGGAATGGACTGCAGCGAGATTAGGGTGTAAAACTCTGATGTTAGTGAGGTCCACTTTCATTGCTTTCAATAGCTGCCGCTGTACAACGTTATTCTTGTATTTTGTCTTTTTCATTTTTGAGTTATTGAGAGTTAGTCAAGTAGGTATGAAGATGGGAGTAAATAGAGGCGCTATAATTCTAGACCTAAGACACACATTTGTAATTTACATTACTGGGGACTAGTCTGAAGACTGCGGGGAAGCTCGATCCCTCCAAAGATGATAGGGCCCTCTCATCTGGTCGCCGACCGGCAACTATAACGCATTTTGGAATTTTTCTCTAGTTAGCGGGTTAGCCTTTTACATATGGCAAGCACGCTACTTGGGCTTGGCCCCTACTGACTAGCGGTCGGCCAGTGGTGCACCATGCCTCGGATCCACCTCCATGACTAGTCTCTAGATGTATCACCAAGTGTGCATCAGAATCGTCCAGATTGCATAGGTGTAACTGATCGACCCGTCTTCACTAAAGCTACATCAACGTTAACGTGAAGAAAAACGGACGCTTGGCGACACGACTTTATCTGATGGGTTGTTTTTATTGCTGCGACATGTCTTCCACCATATCATCTGATTAGCACCACCCAGGAGCCACGTGTAGGAATACAGAATTCCGGGTGTTCTCCTACGGGCGAACCTAATTCAGCTCAGTTATGATTTTATTTAAATATTGGGAGCTACTTTTCTAAGATCTATATACCGGTGCTGCCACCATTATTGCGTTGTTATTTTACGGTATAAAAAAATCCTGATTACTTTACCTGATCAAAGAATCTAAATAAGAGTCTCATGATCTGCTTCGTACAGGCGTCAAAAAACTTTAATGTCATCACGGCGTTTCAATTTCGGTGTAGGTGGAGTGAAATGAACATCTATAAACTTTGCACCATGATTCACCGATTTGTTGTTTGGTGAAATGGGTGGTGATCCCCATTGTATAACGATTACCAAAGCAAGCAAACAAAGTATGCTGACTCCTAGACCACTACCAGACACTTTTATGAGTAAGAAAATATTTGATACACTCTTATGTTGCAGCTTTTGTATCCAGTTTCCTGGGTTCTTCATTTATGGTACCATTCAGCAAACTATCGTATGGATTATATTTGATACATGTTTTAGTGATAATGAAGAAAGTTGTGACTACTCGTAACGCAATTCAGTTTGACCCCTTCAGCATTGTAAGTATATTTTGAATGCATGTGATACAATTCAGTTTAACCTCTTCAGTATATTTCGAATACTCGTATCGCAATTCAGTTTGACCTCTTAACCATTGCAAGGATATTTTGAATGCACGTAACAATTCACTTTAACCTCTTCACCGTTGTAAGTATACTAAATACCTTCTCGTAACGCAATTAAGTTTGACTTCTTCGCCAGTGTAAGTATATTTAATGTCTAATCGTAACGCAAATAAATTATTATATACAAAAAATAATTATTCACCAATGTAAGCATATTTTAAATACTTATAATTAAGTTTCACCATACTTCAGTATTATAAGTATATTCTGAATACTCGTAACATAATACAATTTAACCTGTTCACAAATATAAATATATTTTGAACACTTGTAACATAATTCAGTTTCATCACTTCACCATTATAAGTATAATTTGAATGCTCGTAACATAATTCAGTTTGGTATTTTCACCATAGTAAGTATATTTAACACTCGCTACGTAAATAAGTTTGACCTCTACACCATTACAAGTATATATTCAATGCTTGTAACGCATTTCAGTTTGATTTTTTGATTTTTTTTTATATATCTTTACTATTGTTGGTATATTTTAATACTCGTAATGAAATTCAATTTGACCTCTTTAACATTGTAAGTATATTCAAAATTAGCTGACCTGCACAGCTTCACCCACAAACAGAGTAACATAATATGTTACTCTACTTGTGGGCGAAGCTGTGTCGTGAAGTTATCAATAATGTGTAAGTTTTCATATAAATTTTAATCAAATTATTTCAGCCAGTTACAGGTTGTTTAGGTCTAGAATTTCAACTACTTACTTACCAAATTTCACCGAAATGTTTAGTTATATAATAGTAAGAGACATACAGACCATCTTTCCCCGTGTTGGTTTCGGGCTCCTTTGTAGAATAGGTCAACTGCTGTTCTGCCAGGAAGATCGTAAAAGGCGACTGATTGGCTTCGCGAGTCGCTACCATCGTGGCTACTAGGTGGTAGAGTTCTGCATTGTCTCGCCTGTGTCTGGTACCACTGCCTTACCTATTTCTGCCGCAATAGCGTCAATGCTTACCACTGTCGTGTTCCGGTTTGAAGGGTAAGGTAGACGGTAAACTTATGCATGTGGCATTAGACCTCCCTAGAAGATAGCAACGCACCATTAACATCTTTGGTGTCTATAGGCGATGGTTGAGTCTTTTCATCAGGAGACCCATCTGCTTGTTTGCTATCTTATGATACAAAAAAAACAGACAGAAAGATGGCTAAACGGACAGGCTTTTGCATTTATAAGGATTCCCTTAACCCAGTTTGACCTCTCCACCAATGTTAATATATTTTTATATTTGTAGCGCAATTCAGTTTGACCTCATTACAATTGTAATTATATTATAAACCTGCGAAAAAATTAAAGTTATCAGTTTGACATGTATGGATTATTAAGTTTTTATTTAATAAAATAAGATTTGACATGTATGGATTATTAAGTTTTTATTTAATAAAGCAAGATTTATAAATAAATAAATTTATAGATAAATAAATAAATAAATATTCACGGGGCAAATTACACTTATTGATCTAACCCCAAAATAAGAAAATTATTTGCTTGTATTATGGGTGTTAGTCAACGATACTAATACGTGGAAATACATATACATATATATAAATACTTTTACATACATAATAAACACCCTAACCCGGAAATACAAATATTAGTAAGTCACTGAGTAAAAGCAATTCTTAATATATGGAAAAAGGCGTGGCCCTGCCACCGCCCTTATGTACAACATTGTGTTCTCTCATATACTACTCGTACGGGAGAGGATATAAATTGTAAGGTATTCCTAATAATTCAGAAGTAGTCTACCCCACAGTATCACGTTTGCACCAATTAAAGGTTACCTTGAATGACTAGATATCAAATATTAATTGGTAAATAATGTTTTGTAACTATAGTTGAAAGTGTATTTGGCGCGATTTCTTACAGTGAAACCTGTTTTTGTTTAGATTATCGTAAAAATGTTAAGGTTATATTAATATTAAATTTGTTTCATTATATAATATGCAATCAACTGTTCATAAAAGTTTAACACTGTGAAGCTTATTTCTCTATATTTATATATGTACATTAAAATGTTGTTATTACATCCTTTTTTGCAAGCAATATATCTTATTTTCGAACTTATTCCTTAAAAGCCGGTAACACAAAGGCCCTCGGTGTTGCAGCTGTTCATAAACGGAAGTTGTCACTTATATCTGGTGATCCTTTTGTGCGTTTGCCCCCTGTTCTATAAAAAAAAAGATTTTGGTAAAATTTGATATGAAAACAGTTGAAAATGTGGTCAAACATAAGCTCATTTTTTTACAATCCCACTTGCTTACCCTAAATGAGGTTAGTGAAACAAATACATAATATAAATAATATGAATACATACTTTTTCAGATTATTGATGGATTCGGAGTTATAATAGCGTCCACAGGAGTAAGCTTAGTAGTGTGGCTTTTGTTCGAAGCACCCATGAACAATTTTGTTGCGGTGATACTAAGAACAAGAACACAGGTAAGTTAAAAGAAAGTAAAATAGTTTGGTAAAAGGTGAAATTAATTAAATAAAAAACTGATGTCAAAAAGATTACTAAATTTCTTTAATAAAAATAATTTAATAAAAATAATATCGTAAAAGAACAATATGCATTTCAAAAAAATAAATCAACAACACTTGAAATTTTCTCCTTAATTAAAAAAGTCACTGAATACATTGATAAAAAAATTCCCGTGACTGTTATCTTTTTCGATATGAACAATGCATTTGACTATGTCAATCACAAAATACTCCTAGGGAAATGCGAAAAGTATGGTGTAAGAGGCCCTGCATTAAAATGGCTTGAAAGCTACCTTACCGATCGTACTCAATATGTAGAAATATCGGACATAGACCAAAATTTTAACCTTAATTCCTTCTTTTCTACTACAAAAGTCAGTAAATTGGGTGTGCCCCAAGGAAGTATAATCGGACCTTTGCAATTCCTTGTACAAATAAACGATCTGCCGAATGCATCTGAACGTCAATTTTAGTTTATTTGCAGATAATATATCGATTATAATTCCAAATTGTGATTTAAATATAAACTATAAAACTAAAATAAATAATACCGTGAACTAAATAATGAACTGGCTCAAAGAGAACAATTTAAACGTGAATCTATGTGAAACGTGACACGTGAAACATGACGTGTGAAACGTGAAAAATTTACAAATAGAAAACCTTACCATTCGACATTAAATATTCAATGGAACGGAACCATGTTGAAAGAAACGGATGAAATCAAATTTTTGGGTTTATTAATAGATAAGAATTGTAACTGGAAATCCCAAGTGTCTGCTCGAAACTGAACGTATTCTTATTAAGTAGAGTCAGATCTCTGGCAGGGCAAAGTGCCCCGTTAACTGTTTACCACGGATATGTTGGCTCGGTTCTTAGGTATGGCATTCTTATTTGGGGTAATTCAACCTCTAGTCAAAGGGTGTTCATCGCACAAAAAAAAATGTATTCGCCGAATTTGTGGAGTAGGTCCTTTAGTATCCTGTAAGCCATTTTTCAAAAAATTAAACATCTTGACGCTAACTTCCCTATATATTTATGAAGCAGCTTTGTTCGTAAGGAAATATCTATAATTTGAACGAACAATTCGGTGAAATATAAATACTATGTATAGCAATTTCTTTCGATTCTATGCATACAGAGCTATTTTTAGATCTATAATGAGACACTTGGAATATCTTGCTATAATTTTCTATCATGACATTTTTATTTGAGTTTCCATATCTATTCTTGCCAATTACTCTTCCTTTATTGGAATCACTATATGCTATTATGTTACATTTTTCTTTCGCAGCCACTGCTTTAGCCATATCATGGGCCATTTTGCTTCTATTTGCGTTTATATGTAGTATACCGAATTTTACTTATATCACTCTTCTTAGCTAAACCTATTGCTTCTCTAAATGATTTACAAGTACCAGTGCCAACAGCATGACCTTTTTCTTTACGTTAAGGGCAAAAGGATTTATCACTGCAGTCTTTCGCCTTGTGTCCGTCTTTTGTGCAATTTTGACACATGTTAGATCTGTCTTCCTCTTTACAATTTTAAACTTTATGTCCGTATTTCCTACATCTGAAACACTTTGTCACTTCCATTCTTTCTTCTATCCTGCACATTACAAGGCCTATTCTTACTTTCGCCTTTGCAAGTACCTTATTAGCATCTTTTTCTTCTAAAATTATTGTGGCTCTTTGATTTCCATTCTTCATAGGTCTCAAAGATTGAATATGAAGTGCGTCAGGATTCAAGATATTTCTAGTATTAAGAATTTCCTGTCTTATTTCAGACTCTTCTTTTACACTATTTAAATCTACTAAGTGTATACATACATACTATTTGTATAACATATTATGTGTGTGAAATATTTTTCCACCCCTACAAGTCTATTTTTAATTTGATAATCTGCATAATTTCTGATATAAATATGTGTTTACAGGTAAGCCAAAACAAGGATCATGTCAAGTACAAGAATCAGTGACAGGATATGAAATGACTCGGATTGAAAATGGAAATACATCAATAACTTTTTTAGTGTTGACGAAATGATGGCAATTGTTTTTATTTCCTAGATATTGATTAGACAGTAATATAGTAGAGATTTCCTAGTAATAGATAAAATTATACAGTAAATAACAAAAGCTCTGTCCGACCTGAAAGGGACAAATGGTTAGGTCGATGACTTTACTAAAAATACTGAAATGATTGTGTATTTTATGAAAATATCAGCTTATTTTAAAATGCTTTTTCATCAACATCCAATAGTTGTTCCTTTAATTTTCCTTAATTTTAGCAAATATTTTGAAGTTGATATCATCACTACATAATGTCAGCAACGGTGTTATCTTTTTTATTGCGATAGCCGTTCCGTGTTAGCGTTCTTACAGGTGTGCCATAATAATCTTAAAAACATTATTTAATAATAATATAATTGAAAAATAATATTTGAAAACATTATTTAAAATAATTGGATCTGTATTTACCCAAAAAAATAATTATAGTATTTAGCCAGCAAATGTCGATTTTATCAACGGGAGAGAGATTTTATTACTAGCTGTATAAGGTATACTTTAAATTCCTTTTCAAATTTTTTACTTGTGGGTTTTTCAGTGGTATATTAAATGTTTTATATAATTTGAAAGTGTATTCATTTGTTATTTATTTCATTAGATAAACGGTACCGACTTCAGTATAAAGTTCTTTGGTTTGAATCCAATGCCGTTCTTACTTATTTCGGACTGATAATCTGTCTATATAAATATTATCAAGAAACAAAGTTAGCAAATTTGTAAGTTTTTATATATGTAGTAATTTCTGGGCCAACAAAACGGATTTTGAAATTTTTACGCCATTTAAAAGACATGTTCTTTTTGAGTGACTATGCTGCATTTTATTTAATTTTTTTTACCAAGTTTGATTTACAAATTCGGTTATTATCATATCTCTAATAATAATATGCCGCGTTTGGAAATTCAACTTGAAAACATTCAGAAAAAGTTTGTTTTTATTTTAAATATATTCATTGCGATATAAAATAAAAAAAAGTTTTTTTTTATGAAATAGTAAAGGTCCACTCAAAATAATGATAAAAAGTATCACCAAGTGCCGACAACAAAAGTATAAAATACAGAAAAGATTTATTATTTTGTTTGTCTCAGAGTCAACAAAGTGAGACCAATATACTTAGAAGCCTGTTAATAAAACATACTTTTTATAAAACCTGGATTGAACATCATGTTTTGACCGTACTTTTATGTACGAAAGTGCTATTTTTTATTTATTTACGTTTTTGTTACCGTTGTGGCGGCGTTTTTTTTTATTATCGAAAAGTAAGCGCTTGACCTCGATCTCGCCTGATGGTAAGCTAAGATGAGGCCTAAGATGGAACGCGCTTCCCTAGAAGGTACCTGTTCACTCTTCTCTTGAAGATCCCCAGATTGTACTCGTCTCGGAACACAGACTCGGAAAGCAAATATTTTGTGACCCGGATGCCATGTCAAACACCATAGAAGTTGACGACGCGGCTACTGTCTCACCAGCCATGTATAAAAAAAATATTGTTTTACACGTGTTTAGACTTGATTCATTTAAAACCAAACCACGAGTGTAAACGGAAGATTGGGTGTTATTCAGTGGTTTTCAAGTATTCTTAAAATAGAAAGTTAGTAACGTTTTAGTCAGATGTAGCAAACCTTTTGTAAAATAAAAGATAGAAAAATAAGTACATTAAATAGATGAGGTTTTTCTGGGTTGGATGTCCGTTCGTTACGTAGCGTTTTGTGGTTAGTGGTTACGTTATGGTGGCAAGAATAGGTAAGCACCGTCTTACCGGCATCAGCTACTTGTACCAACCGATCAAGCGAGTCACCGCAACACTCTACCACCGTGAAGGTCTCGATATGATCTAACTTAAGTTTGAATAGGGTTTTTGTTACCTACAAAACAAAATAATTTGAATTAATATCAATCACATTGTAGGACAAAGTATCTTCGGCTAATCATGGTTACTCTAGGTGTACCACTGCCTATCTCTGTGGGGATACGGGCCTAAAAATACGAACATCAAATACTACAAAACAAAATAATTTGGGTTAGTATCAATCACTAGCACTACATACCTTCGTCTAATCGTCGGTGCACTGGGTGTACCTCTGCCTAAATCTTTGGGTGTATGGGCGTGAAGATACTAACATCAATAAATTAACGATTACTTTGTTTTTTATTGTAGGTTTTTTTTGTTTGTTAATGTTAATGCAGCTTATAAAAAGTTTAACAACCTCTTCATTTTTCCATTACATAAAATATTCAAAAACGAAGCCTACAGGCTTAATTTAACTGGAAAATTATAAAGGTTTTGTTCGGGCAAGAACCTTTTAAAATGTAATGTGAGGGAGATACAATCGATTTAAAAATTACGCGACTCCCATGTCATACGCCACACGTTAAAAAAATCATGACACGACTGCCATGTCATCCGCAATGAATTAATCTATTATTATGTATTTAAATGGTTAATGTATTATTATGTATTTAAATTTCAAAAGCTCTTTATGTTGTGTCAATTGTTTTGTATTGCGTTTCAGTTCAATAACTTTAAATAACATATAGAGCTAATTAATATGAACTTTAAATCTAGCTGTGATAAAAATTCCATACATAGTAAAGTATGATATTGCAACCCACATTCCTATCATCTTCGTCTTCAGCTCCGGTGATAACATCACACGAGTTGCAATGTTATGCTTTCCTCATTAGTGTATACTATACCTTTATCCATTAGGAGAGACACCAACTCTCTGCGACTCTCAGCGATCAGTCGCAACATCCGAATCGCACCTTTTAACTGCATCGATGCTGCATCGCGTTTTAGCGACCGAACGCGGAATCGCGCGTTACAGTGACTGCTTCGATGCTAGACGGGTCGGCATAGCGTCGCCCTTCGATAGTCGACTATCAATTATTTGCTGATATGTAAAAGTATTATTTACTTTTACAAATTAAATTATAAATTTCATATGATATCTGATTATGATAAAAAATTACAGCGTTTGAAATACAGTAATACCCCGGACTTACGCGATAGGTGGGACCGAGCGCTACAAGTCGGGGTACAATTTTGCATATACCTATATAGTCATACAAAGTATGTTTAATTGGGACCGAAGACTATAATTTAGGTAATATAAAACAATAATTTAGGAAATAAATTTTAATTTAATTCTAGATAATATGACAAACTATATTAATAAAATGTATAAACACAATCTGAAGTTATTTTGATGTAGAAGGTTAAATCGCGAAGAAAATTAAATCGCGTAACTCCGAATTCGCGTAAGTCGAGGTAGCGTAAGTCGAGGTAGCGTAAGTCGGGGTATTACTGTATTAATATTTTGTTGTTTGTACAAGAAATTTACTTCATATTTGTAAAATACATTTCAGACTAATACACCGATTGGTTTCTAGATCTAAATCAAATAAAAAAACCTTGTCTAAAACTGTGAATTGTATCAAAATCGACTGATTGCTTCGGAATTTACCAGTAGGTAATTGTTTTAACAAACGTTTTTTTGTCATTTGTCCGTCATTTTTCAGCTAATCGATTTTTTAGTTAATAAAACATTTAAGGCTCTAAATTGCATTTAATGTCATTCGAAAGATTAAAATCCATCATCATTTTGAAAATAACTAGCTTATAAAAAATTAAAATACTGTCAATTTATCAATATTCAACTATTAATATTCATGACAAAATATTTTATGTAGTTATTTCCATAGAATATATTTTGATATAAAAAAGTTTGAAAAAATCTTTACATGGACGTGTTTATTTTTTGTATAGAGGTCACAATAACTTCCAATAATATTGATGGTCTCGAGTCCGGGTTTTTAATTATTTTTAGAATTTCATGCTCATTCACTGGTTTCGTATTCTGCGTGTTTTTTATGAAACAGTATATTTTATCAAAAAAAAAATCTACTTCTTATTCGTAAGATAGCAACAACCTGATGGCTCTCCTGATGGAAAGAAAAAAACCATCACCTATAGACATCAAAGATGTTAATGATGCTATCCGTGTGATCCGTATGACAATACCACACGCATAAGTCTACCGACTACCTTGCCTTCCAAACCAGAACACTACAACGACAAGCATTAACGCTATTGTGTCAGGAATGGATAAGGTAGTAGTACCAAACACCCGCGTGAGACGTTGCGGATCTCTACCAAAATATGAAAGGTTTATGCAACAAACCTTTGTGTCCTTTATTTTGTTAAAATAAAAAAACCTTAAAGAAAAATGTTGCCTACTACAGGCTTAATCATTTTTAAAAGCTGTCTAATAGTTTTATATTTTTTTTTTATAATGTTTCAAAAATATTTTCATAATTACCTATTTTTTGAGAGTTTAAGTAAGCATAAGCATAAGAAAGCGTAAGCATTCGCAAACCTGGGGTTCAATTCGATTCTGGGGGATACTAAATTTTTTGATGGAGGTCTTTAAAAATTTATGTTGACATTTTACTGATTAAATTCTCATATTTTGTATGGAAGATGGCGGACAAAAATATTAAGCATGTTTGTATTAATATTTCTTTTTTATAAGGTCGTTTAATAAAAAACGAAGGCGGTGAAAGTGTAATATAGTATTAAAAATAATTCTAAAAATTTTTAAAACTATTCGTCAAGAAATACTGTAAAATTTGCAAACGGAAAAGATTGATTTTGAGGTTTTGGGTGATGTTTATTATTTTTTTTTTTACAAAACTAAGAATAATTTTAAAAATAACGCTAGGTAAAACTGTTAACAGTTTCTTTAAGATTACCACTGAATTTTCCTAGAAAGTAGTTCCATATATTTATTAAGGAATTTTAAAAACCGCAACACTCGTCTTAGCAGTTTTTCGGGAATGGGGCCTTAAGGACAGTGGTGCATTTTTAACGTCTTGGTGTCTATAAGCGATGGTTATAGAGAAAAAAAAATCCACATAGACAGTCACCTGCTTGTTTACTATCTTTATGATAGAAAGAAAAGCGTAATGGCTCATGTTTTTATTTAAGACATTGATGGTAGTTCGCCATTGTTTTCAGAAATATCTTTATGAATTGATTGACCGTCTAAAATCTTAACAATATTAAATTTCAAAACCGACAGGCGACAACTTCATCATTATTAAATCCTATAATTTCTGTCATCGCAAGCGCTATCAGTCATATTTAGTACTGTAGTTTATTCCTAAGAATCGCGATGTATGACTCCTAAAATTATTAGATACTGTTTCATAGATCTGAGAATTATATTTATTTATTTATAATATGAACTATAATTTACATTGCAAAAGATTGTAAAAACTTTTTAAAGCGTAAAGTCCGTACCGCCGAAGGGTCATAGTGATGGAACCAGCGGGCCAACTTCTTGTCAGGTTAAGTCATAACTGTGGATGTTGATGACGTCACACAAGGACAAGGAAAGGAAAAAGATCTTCCCAGCCAGGCAAGGTGTACTGCCTGGGGACCTAAGTCCATTTGAAAAGCGTTGAAACTTGTATATAGTGTGTACAAGATAAATAATTGTGATATCGCGATTCTATTTTATTTTGAATTTCATTTTTTTTCTGGTAGCGTATTCGTTTATGTTCATACACACATAATTTTATGTGTATGGCCCAGAATATTGTTAAACATAGAACTAGAAGACATTTTGTGTTGTCTATGGTCAAATTTCAACCACAGAGCGACAACTAAATTAACTTGTAACTGCTTATAACGCTTTATGCTGGAGCCGCACTTGCGTCTATGGTCCCGAAATTATATGCACGTTAAGGCACACACAGTCCGGAATGTATGCAAAATAGCCGACAATAGCAGGTCACATCTGCATTTATCATGTCATTGCACGAAACTTTGTGACGATTGACGCAAGTACGGCTCCGGCATTATACAGAATGACTGATGAGTTACCTTCAATGTTTAAGGACGTGATAGTTGGCGATCATATATGATGAGAAAAAATAGCATTAAAAATAAATATTCAAATACTTTTTAGTAAACTTGGACATCGCACACGACACCGCTCAGATGCACGTGTCGCGCAGATAGTGAGGTTGAGGGTGGGGGGTGGCGGCGGCGTGTCCTTGATGTCGACTAGCGTTTAGAGTGTATAATATCCACATTTCACTTATTTTTAGAGAAATATTGGTCAAAATTTAAGTCCTTAATTTTATTATTTCATTTGAAGAGAATCGAGTACCGAGTTTTTTTTATATCATAAGATAGCAAACAAGCAGATGGGTCTCCTGATGGAAAGAGTCAACCATCGCCTATAGACACCAAAGATGTTAATGGTGCGTTGCTATCTTGTGGCGAGGTCTAATGCCACATGCCGAGTACTCCAGAAGTATCGAAGGTAACTTACCAGTCAATCTGTATAAGTTTCAACACTTGTCAGATGAACTTTGGTCCCCAGACAGTATACCTTGCTTAGTTATTTTTTTTTTATCATAAGATAGCAAACAAGCAGATGGGTCTCCTGATGGAAAGAGTCAACCATCGCTTATAGACACCAAAGTTGTTAATGGTGCGTTGCTATCTTGTGGTGAGGTCTAATGACACATGCATAAGTTTACCGGCTACCTTACCCTCCAAACCGGAACACGACAGCGACAAGCACTGACGCTATTGCGGCAGGAATAAGTAAGGCGGTGGTACCAGACCCGGGCGAGACAATGCAGAACTCTACCACCTAGTAGAACTCTACCACCTAGTGAGTTTTACACTTTCAATCGTCGGCACTTGGTGAAATTCCATTGTTATAAGTCCAAACCAGGTTATAATCACTTGTACTTTAATTTCACTACAAATATACACTGTTAAAAATTTCTGTCGTAATTTTACAAAAAAAAAAAATGTTGGAAGTTTTTACGCACTACAATAAAGTAATAATATAATTCCGTTTTGTAAATTTATTACACAGTTAATTTCAACACAAAATTGAAAAATTATAATACAAATAGTGTAATTTTACCAAACAAATTGTGTTGAAAATGGTTTGTAATTTCACAATGATGTTTTGTAAATTCACTAAACAATTAATTTCAACCCAATATCGAAAAATTACAAAACTTTTGTTGAAATTTACTAAACGATTATCGGAACTTCACTTAGCAAAATTATAATACCAATAGTGTAATTTTACCAAATAAATTATGTTGAAAATGGTTTGTAATTTCACAATGATCACCAACCGACTGGACTATAAGTGTGAAACAAGCAATAATCAATGATGCTGAAAGCCACCCGTGTTCTTAAAACGTACATAAATAAAATATTACGGTTTAAAGAACTAAAGTATTTAATGGATATCTATCTACGTGTTTACAATAATAAAAAAAGCCGTAAAGCGGTTAGCCCTGCGCGCATTTCCAAAAACTTCATTTATTTAAAAAAAAAACCTTTAAAATTTCCATATTCTGGAAAAACGCAATAGAGATACCTATAATACTATTCGTCCGACAGATAGCGAGAAAAGAAAAAGAGTGAACTGTTCTTTTAACGACATATATTGAAAAAAAAGTGCATATCTCATCCGGTATAATGAAAATTGTTGTTAAGTACAGCATATTTAACAATTTGAAATCTTTTCAGTTTTATAAGAACAAAAAAAATTATGGTCAGTTAAAAAACGTGATTTACTTGACTAACGCACGTCAAATAACAGTTTTAGAAAATTACAATACGTGTTAAAAAATAAAAACTTTTAGTAGAATTACAATACGTATTGTCAGTTTTCAAATTTGTGTTACAAAAATAACAAATTTTTTTGTAAATTCTGGATGATTTCATACTAATTTGTGTTTAAAAATTTTTTATAAATTCAAAAAAAAGTATTGTAAATCAAATTACAAAGAGTAATTGTAAATTTTAAATCATTTTGCTCAGAATGAATCAACAGTTTTAGAAAATTACAATACGTGTTAAAAAAATAAAAACTTTTAGTAGAATTACAATACGTATTGTCATTTCCAAATTTGTGTTACAAAAATAACAAATTTTTTTGTAAATTCTGGATGATTTTACACTAATTAGTGTTTCAAATTTTTTTTAAAAAGTATTGTAAATCAAATTACAAACAATTTTGGTAAATTTACAACATTCCATTCGAAATTTACCAACAACTAGGTTAAATTACAATACGTGTATGGTTATTACAAAAAGGTTTCAAAATTACAACTCATTATTGTAAATTCCTTCACATGTCTTGTAATTTTACTCGAATTGTTTTATATTTTGTATAAGTATACGTTGATTTGGAATTTTACTCATATTTGTTTCGTAAAACAATTGTAAGTTTACAAAAATTTTTAACAGTGTAGACATATAATTTTAGATTAATCGACCGGTTTCGCTTTTTAAAGCATCCTTAGGACGTAATAATCTTTACTTACGTCCTGAAAATGCTTTAAAAACCGAAACCGGTCGATTAATCTAAAATTATATATCTATATTTGTAGTGAAATTAAAGTACAAGTGATTATAACTTAGTTTGGACTTACAGAAGATTTTATCTTCTTCTTCGCGTTACGTCATCAAAATCCACCATGGTGACGTCATCACACTCATCGTTTCTAATAAAGTATTGCCAATCAGATAACTTTTCAAAATTAGAGTTCGCGTTCCGTTTCGTACAACGAGACTTGTTAGAAATTGCAAGCAAGTCGAACGTGTACGAAAACAATTAATACCCACGTCACGTTCTGGCCCTACAATAGTATGTATTGAATTTCGGTCACGTTCAGTATTCGCATTTTCTCCGTCTTGCTACCACTGGGCGATATGGCAATTGTCTTTAATTTCTAAGATATAATTTTTTATCCAAGAAATGATAAGCATTGGACAGTTCCTTTTTATATTTGCTCAATTGTATTGAATTTTATTTCAGTAAGTTAGTAAATATAATGTTTTTCAAGAACGTTTTGTTTTGAAAATATTTAGCAGTTTACTTAATTACTTATCTAGTAATATACAAGATTTGCTTAAAATTAATTAAAAAAGAACACTCAAGAAATGGTTAACAGAAATGTCTTTACAAGATACATGACTTTTTTAAAGAAAAAAGAAATGAATAAATTTATTAATTTAATTATTTTTATTAATCCATACTTAATGTTATTAATGCGAAAGTAACACTGTCCGTCTGTCTGTCTGTCGCTTCTTCACGCCTAAATCACTAAATCGATTTGGATGAAATTTTGTACAAAGATATATTGAGACTCGAGAAAGGACATAAAATAGCTTTTATCCCGGAAATCCTACGGGAACGTGAACTATGTAGATTTTTATTTTAGAAATTTTTCCACGTGGGTGAAGTCGCAAGCACAGTTAGTGTTTTATAAATGACTTTGTATGCCAGTTTTCGCCAAATACAATATTTCTTGCAATTAGCAATTGATTGATTGATTAATAAACTGATAGGTACGAAATTTCTGTTTTAATAATGGTTAAAAGAAGGTCAACAAAAATGTTGTATAGTTTGACTGGTAAAGGATTATACATTGACTTGTGGTCTAGTTGATAGCTTATTCGGCTCAGACCATGAGGTCCCAGGTACTATCCCCGGGTAGGGCAAAAGTGGTATTGAGGTTTTTCCGAGGTGTTTCTCGAAAATCCCAAATACCAGTAACAGCTCGCTAACTAACAAATCAGTGAATCGTGGTTAACTCTGCCTACCCCGTAAAGGAACCATGAACTAGATTTTAAGCGACTGGATCACAATTTCTATAGTCATATCTAGCACAGAGTGCTAAGTGTGAGTTTTTCTTTTCGCATTCGATCGTGAGCGCGTTTGGAGTTTACTAGGAATTTGTATGTGATTTGTACAGCGCCATCTAGTGGTAAACGTGAGAAACCAGAAAAACTCACACTTAGCACTCAGATTGTTATTAAATTGATTACAACGCATTTCGTCATAATGCAACGCGTTTAAGATTATAAAATCGAAAAGAATAATTAGTGTCTAAATAACTTAGTTTTTGAGATTAACTTTGCACGCCTCATAAGCGGAGCGTTAAGCTAGTACTCTACTCTCAACATGTCAAGAATTTATATGGACTTTTTTATATCATAAGATAGCAAACAAGCAAATGGGTCTCCTGATGGAAAGAGTCAACCATCGCTTATAGATACCAAAAGTGTTAATGGTGCGTTGCTATCTTGTGGCGAGGTCTAATGCCACATGATAGCAACGCTATCTTGTGGCGGTCTAATGCCACATGCATAAGTTTACCGGCTACCTTACCCTCCAAACCGGAACACGGCAGTGACAAGCACTGACGATATTAGGGCAGGAATAGATAAAGCGGTACCAGACCCGGGTGAGACAATGCAGAACTCTACTTTGCTCCCTGCTTTGCTGCTTTGCTGTTCCTGCTTTGCTCCCTTTTCATTCCACCACCGCACTTACTCAGTCACGCACCCCAAGCAGTGAAGCGGGATAGGCGGCTGTCGTTTTGCTGTCACCACCCACTGCCCGATCTGATCCGGAAAATTTTGTTAAACCCGTAGCCCGGAAATTTAAATCCAACCCAGGTCAAAACTGGAGGAGTGGCAACCCTGCGAAAAAATAATTTTTAATACGTTTGCGGTGTAACAGCTACACCATTGGATTTTACACACATATATACGCGCATAAAATGACAGATATTGATTCGCTATAAAGGCTCGGGACTCTCTTAATTCATTTTTATACTTAGTTTGGGAAAGAAAGAAAGAAAGAAGAAAGAAAGAAAATATTTATTTGCAAGAATATGGGTGTTACAAGTTGTTAAAAATAAATTAAGTTACCGACATATTCTACCAATATATGGTGTGCAAATATTTAAAAAAATATCATTATATTCATCATTACATCATTACATTGATGATTATATGTGCTTTTTATTAACTTTATAACATTTTTTTTCTTGCAATTTTTTCCCCGCACTATACCTCTGTGGAACCAATTACCGGCATGGACTTTTCCAAGCGGCTACGACTTAGGGACCTTCAAGAAAAGAGCCTTATCTTTCCTAAAAGGCCGGCAACGCAACTGCAACTCTTCTGATAGTGTGGTTGTCCATGGGCGGCGGTGATCACTTAACATTGTGTGCCTCCTGACCGTTTGCCCCCTTTTTCAATAAAAAAAAATTCTTACCAAAAGATTCAGTCAATTTTAATAACTGAAATTTATCATATATCGGTAGCAATTTATAATTGTGAAATATTTCCAATTTATTTTTACTATTAAGTAATTCTTTCTAGTGATTTTCCTCCCCGCGATGGACCCGGGCTCCTTTGAAGAATAAGCCAACTGCTGTTCTGCCAGGCAGGTCGTAAAAGGCGACTGGCTATTTGCGTCACTACCATCGTGACTACTAGGTGGTAGAGTTCTGCATCGGCTCGACCGGATCTGGTACCACCGCATTACCTATTCCTGCCGCAATAGCATCCGTGATGGTCACTGTCGTATTCCGGTTTGGAGGTTAAGGTAGCCGGTAAACTTATGCATGTGGCATTAGACCTCGCCACAAGATAGCAACGCACCATTAACATCTTTGGTGTCTATAGACGATGGTTGACTCTTTCCATCAGCAGACCCATATGCTTGTTTGCTATCTTATGATATAAAAAAATGATAATTAAACAATTTGAAAAACCTGTATTGAATCATTTTGATTTTATCTAAGATAGGTAGATACCGTACTCGGACATCCTGTATTTCAAAGTTTAGAATTTCCTTCCACGGAAATATTGTAAAGTTTCAAATTCCAAGTACCACCAATATATTGTAAACAATATTTTATTTTCCAAGTTCCAGACATTACAGAGAGGCAATAACAATAAATAATGTGGTGGCTATTTCTTCTAAGTTATGAAACGGCTATAAAACCACTTTATCTTATCTGCTTTTACAACCATACTTTGTTTTCTTATTACGTGTGAATGGGTTCACTCAATATAAAGTTTATTTTTATAATAAATATTTGTTTATATCATACTAACGACCTACCCGCGATTTAACCCACGTAGCTTTTGTTCCCGTGGGAATATTGGAAAGGTTTATATACGAAAACCTTCCTCAAGAATCAATCTATCTATTAAAAAAACTGCATTAAAATCCATTGCGTAGTTTTATAGATTTAAGCATACACAGGGACATGGCATAAGGACATAGAGACAGACAGAGAAAGCGACTTTGTTTTATACTATGTAGTGAAGATGTGGTCTAGTGGTCCGGTGTCGGAGTTGACGTTGTTGTTGGGTTAGATTCCCGGGTCGGGCAATTAAAAAAAAAATGTTTATTTAGTTTTCTTATAAACACAACGTTGCCCGGGATTGAAAATAGTGCCCAGTTGGCGATAGGCTGGCCACCTATCACACTGTGGGATCAAGTAACTTCGGCTAATCGTAAGTGCACTTGTACATCTGCCTACCTTTTCGGGGATACGGGCGTGAATTTACTTTTGTTTCTTTAAAAATATTTAAAAATGGTCTCGAGGTAGCCTATTCGGCTTAGCTGATCTCGGGTTCGATACCCGAGTCGGGCAAAAGTTTACGGAGGTTTTTTTTTAACTTACTAGCGGCCCGTCACGTGCTTCGCTACGTATCGCCATTTATTGAATTCATTTGTTACAAAAAATGTGATAAATGAAGAACCACTCTATCGATTTTGTGCAAACTTCACATAAACCATCTACTAAATAGTCTGAACAAAGCCTAAACATTTGGTTTAGGTAGGTGTGCCCATTCTTGAGTTAAAATTACAATGAAAAGTGGCATTGATTTTTATACAAATAGATAAGATAGCAAACAAGCAGATGAGTCTCCTGGTGGAATGAGTCAACCATCGCCTATAGACACCAAAGGTGTTAATGGTGCGTTGGTATCTTGTGGCGAGGTTTTATGCCACAGGCATAAGTTTAACAGCTCCCTTACCCTCCAAACCGGAACACGACAAGCACTGACGCTCTTGCGGCAGGAATATGTAAGGCGGTGGTACCAGACCCGGGCGAAACAATGCAGAACTCTACTACCTAGTAGCCACGATGCTAATGACTCGTATAGCCAGTCGGTCGCCTTTTACGACCTGCAAAGCAGAACGGCAGTTGGCCTATTCTACAAAGGAGCCCGGGACCTACACAGGGGAAAACAAAGATTCTCTCAACACTTTAAAAACAAACACTACGTTCATTTGATATTTATGCATACATACATCTATACTTTTATATTTACGACTAAAGTATATTTTGTAGTTTAGCCAACGGTAGACCACATAGTCCGACCAAAAGTTTATGTAAAAGAACCAATCTTCTTTATCATATAAATAATCCGATAACATTAGAGGAAGCAAAAAGCAAGGCTTCGATATCGATTGTAGATCACGCCCTAATTATTCTTTAAAAAAAATATTCAATGTACAGTTATGATTTTATTATATTAGATACTTAGGGAAGTTTTTACAGGCGATGAACCTGTGGTGTGATACATATTGTCTTTGACGTTAAATAGTATGAATGCTCATAATATGAAACTATAAAGACAATCTTAATCCACATTATTGTGATGGGTAACTTCGGAACATGTAGTGTAATTCTAATATAGTTGAGTTTGAAGTCATTTCATTTGTTATAGTAGGTTCTTTCTCATGATAATAAGGCTTTGAAGATTGAGCCGAAAAAGTGACATTGGAACTCCAAGAATCCAGTTTAAAAATGCAACTACAATGAACTCCTGAGGTAATGTTTTGGTTAAATTATTAAAGGTTAATTGTCTTGTATTGGCAAACATCTTAATGCTGGATGATTTTCAGGATCTGATGATGGAACTGTAAAGTAACCATGAAAACTCCTAAACTAAATAAGATAAACTAATCGAGTTTGGACTCATTTGTTCTGTTTAGACGAAAACTCTAGTGCTAGACGATTTCCAGAGTCTCATGATAGAGTTGGGTGTACGTCATAGGAACTTTGGGATAAAATAGAGAAACAACATCGACTTTGAATTAAACGACTTAATTTGTTATTATAAGGACTTTGGAGCAGAATGGATTGTAGTGCCTGATAATATAGCTGGAAGATGTGCCCGAGAACTCCTCAGCTAAACCAGGTTAACCCATCTAGTGGGGACTCATTTGGTTTGTTTTGGCAAACGATTTGGTACTGGACAATTTCCAGTATCTAATGATAGAATCGGAAGGTAATCCTGGAAACTTCTATAATATACCAGTTTATTATTAAATAGCTGCGCCCGCGAATTCGTCCGCGTGGAACAATTTCAAAAAAGGTAGCCTAAGTTACTCCCTATCACATCAGCTATCTGCCAGTGAAAGTCCCGTCAAAATCGGCCCAGCTGTTCCAGAAAATTTCATCACGCGAAACTTGAGCCCGCGACCATCTTCCTCGAGCCGGGACGCTCTGCTACTAAGATAGTGTAGACGGGCTAACTAGTTACACGTAAGTATATCTAGCGATCAGTGCAATCGACGTAATCGATCATATAACAAAGAAGAATTTCACCACGTCGAGCTCGTCGACTAGCTCAGTGGCAGAGCGTCACGGCTCGGAGGAGATGGTCGCGGGTTCGAGTCCTATTTGTCGACATTTTTCTTTGTTGTTTTCAAAGTTTTTCAAGTTTCCCAAGCACGGAGGAGTGCTATAAAAACAAAAAAAATCAATAAAATGTCCCAAACATTATGAAATACTTTTAAGCGTTTAGAAAACTCAAACGACCGCAGAGGTTAAGTGTTTATACGAATAAAACTTATTTGAATCTCTAGTATCAAATGGAAAAATACCATTTTTATTAACGTCATCGACTTCGATACAAAACTTATTAGACTTGTCGTAAAATAATTACGAATATTTGTTAACTAAAATATATAAATACCTTTTCTATATACCCAAATGATAGTTTCTATGTTTATATTACGCAAAGAAAACACGTTTTGTCAAAAATCTCGTTTAAATAAATAGAGGGTTTTTCAAAAAACGTTTGTCAAAAACACGAATTAAACTGGATACGACTTTCAAGGCAATTTTTATGTTGTCAACGTCGCTTGCATTTACACAGAGAAATATAGAATTATAATACTTACCGATGAAATAAAATGACTCCAAAGGAATTGCTTAAGCCTTGGCTTTTTATTCGACACTAGCTGTGCCCGCGACTTCGTCCGCGTGGGATTTTTTTAAAAAAAGTAGCTCAAGTTACTCCTTGTTACATCAGCTATCTACCAGTGAAAGTTCCGTCAAAATCGGTCCAGTCGTTCCAGAGATTGGCCGGGATAAACACTATGCTCATCACACAAATGCTTGTCCCCGTCGGGATCGAACCCGAACCCCGTAGTCAGGGCCGCCGATTGCGTAGTCAGGGTCGCTAACCACTCGACCCACGGGCCGGTCAAAATAGCTCCTAAGACCTAATGGAATTCAGCAACTTCTTATCTTGGTGGCAATCACTTCACCCATTCCTGAGGCAACAAAGACGGTACTTGTGGTTTGGAGAGTATGATCTCTACACCAATTGTAATGCATTATAGCTATATGCATATTCTATACTTTCCATCGTCTTTTGTGTCGCCTTATTTGTCGCTTCTATGGTCTAGTGGTCCAGCGTTGGCGTTGACCACATGAGGCCCCGGGTTCGATGCTCGGGTCGGGCACATAAAAAAGTGTTTTAAAATAGATTACTTACAACTGTATCGAGTAACGCAAACGAGAGATTAAAAGTGTGGTGTTGTGGTTACTAAAATATTTATTATATTAAAATTTATAGTTACGTTTTAGATCCAAGTAATTATATTTAGGAAATGCACTGTATTAATTGGTCTGTAATAAACGCATGCATAGTAGTGGGAGGTGGCGGCGCATCGCCGCTCAGTCGAGATTTAACTCTCTACCGGAGCGGTCGTCTTGCCTACCGCCTATTGCTGTGTATACAAATATCACATTGTGTGTTTATATTTACCTATATCTAAAGGGTACATCACAAAAAGTACCGAGTAAATAAATACCCCCGAATAACTGAGGACATGCAGAGAACTCGCGGTAAATTCGCGGCGGAGTTTTTATTCTCAGAGCGTACTTTTTTCTCCGCCACGGAGTCCGTCCGTCGTCTGCGCAGGCTGTTAATTGTGTCTAACACTATCAATAATTTTTGGCGTCTCCGTGTTGCTCCGAGCTTCCTTTGAAAAGTAAACCTTCTGTCATTTTTGCAGACAGTTTGTAAAAGGCAAACCTATCGCTAAGCATGTCACTGCCATTGTGCCTACTAACTGGTATCTTGCTTGGATTATTGTACTAACTCCTTATTTATTTCTACCGCAATAATATTAATGCTTGTTACTAATGTAATCCAATTTGTAGATTAATGAAGGCGATAAACTTACGTAAGTAGCATTATCATCCCAACATACGAATAGCAACGCAACTTTAACAACTGTAGAGTCTACAGGTGATAATTGTTTCTGTGTATCAGGAGAGTTATCTGCTTGTTTTCTACCTTATGACATAAAAAAAACAAATATACATCAGTCATTGAGTATGGTGGGGTG